>JAHLJT010009355.1:24926384-25641384 GCA_031308135.1 Acheta domesticus | reverse complement strand
AGGGTATATGGATCAAACTATTCAATATTACAAAATACATACGCAATTGATGAAAACACAATTCTAGTCCAACACTGCAAGTTTCAAGTTCAAACCTAGCTTTAAGAATAAAAGATTAAACAAAATACAAATGTGGTTTATGCAGTAGTGGCGCTTAACTCAAGTATTTATTATTTTTAGTTCCAAATTCGAAACAGTTAGGCAGGGCAGGTCAGAACTGGTAGTTGTGGCGTGGGGTCGCAGGGATTTACATGCAGAGCGTGTTGGCAACGCTCGGTGCACCACATAGCGACATACGGCGCGGCGGATGGGTGGGCGGGCGAAGGCCCCGGGCCGCTCCCCGGGGCGCCATGTGGCTGCGAACGGCGCCCCGGCGCGGGCCGAAAGGCAAGGGCCCCCCGCGGGCACCCCCCCCACCCATTGCCAAACCACCACCGGCGCCCCTTCGGGCATTGCCGTCACCCGTGGCATCCACCCTCCCCACGAGCCCGTCGCCATCGTCATTGTGTCTGCCTACCGCCAGAGCCTTCCTTTTTTGGGAAGCTCAGAAATCAGGGCAGAGGAAGGGTTGGGAGGGAGGAAGAACAGTTTATTGCACAAGTCTGAACTTGATGTTGACCGTCGCGAACTAGGCTCCAAAACCTGGGCTCTCGATACTTATCGGAATGCATTTTTTATCACTCAAAATTTACCGTAGGAAAAACTACATACATAACAGAATTTGGCAATATTTTCCTCTTTTCTCCTTTCATAAATCAGTTACTTTATTAATATAATGCAATCAAAGTCCGGTAAGTTCACAAAATTTAGGAGTAGCTTGGGAGTCCGGAGCTACTATCAATAATAATAATAGTAATAAAATAATAATAATAATAATAATAATAATAATAATAATAATAACAACAACAACAATTCATTAAAAAAAACTTATTCCCTTGGGTCACCTAACCTACAAACTGACAAGGCTGCTACCTTTGCATCTTCTATACCACACCTCTTAACTCTCCCTTCGGGCCGTGTAACGATACCACCAGCAACTTTTTCAGCATCACTTCACACTTCTGAAACTCCCCCTTAATCTCTATTGACGCCTACACATCCACTACCTCTTCTTTAAACCCAACACGCTTTCCACAGCCCTTCCCTTTGGCGATATCATTAATCGACATTATTTTCACACTATCCTCCTTCAAGACAAAATCAGCAATCTAGAGTTCAATTTTACTACTACCAGCAGAGCACCTCCCCAGCTGAGACAAGCTGTAAACTTACGACTGTTCTACCGATATATGTGGTAATGCAGTGAATTTAAGTAAATTAAGTGTGTGTTTGTGTGTGTGTGTGTGTGTGTGTGAGAGAGAGAGAGAGAGAGAGAGTAAGGGGTGAGGATAGGACAAGGAAGGGGAAGGAAAGATCGTGCGTAGTGCGTGGCCTTTTGAAAGGGTATTGCTTCAGCATTCGCTTGGTATTGATCGGAGAAACCACGGAAAACTACCGATCAGAGCAGCCGGCCGCAAGAATTCTCTTCCAAGCGGCCCACAGAACTGGACCCAGCTGTCCGGCTAGTGTCGAAAATCCTGCCACCGTCAGAACTCGAACCCCAGAATCTCCCGGTCAGAGACACTGCAATGGGACTTCGAATGAGATGCAAACATGTCTTCCGACTCAAGATGCCCCATCATCATCATCATCATCATCATCATCATCGTTTCTGACCACCGACACCATCACGACTGCCATTACCAACCCCCAACGCCCGCACCAGCGCTCTCCCCATCCGCGTGGCCTTTTCCCGGCCGCCAAGTGCTTCTGGATATTGAGTCGTGAAATGAGAGAGGCCGGGGGTTGCCCCGCCCGCTAAAAAAGGCGGGCGGGCAGTGGGATGCGAGTTTAATGCTGTGTGTCGGCGGCTAACCAGGCGCGCGCGCGGGTCCCACGGGGGCGCCAAGCCCGCCGCCACCGCCACCGCCACCGCCGCCGCCACCGCCACCGCCACCGCCACCGCCGCCGCCGCCGCCACCGCCGCCACCGCCGCCACCGCCTCCACCGCCTCCACCGCCGCCGCTGCCGCCGCCGCCACCGCCGCCGCCGCCACAGCTTTTTAGCTCCCGCCGCACGCACTGGCCACATGGCGCGCGCCCGGCCGCCCGCCCGGGGGAACTGGACCGCGCCGCGCAGCGCCGCGCCGGGACGCGACCGGAGGACTGCACAAGCCAGCTGCACAAGTGCACTTGGGCCTTTATAGCGCTGGCACACTAAACGCAATCTGCTGTTCCTATTTTTGGCGCGTCGCGTCCTTTCGCGCATCTGCCGGCTTTTCGCAGAGAGATTCATAGATACGGTGTCAATACGCTATTTATTTTTTGTCATCGCAACTCGACTCGCATCGCTGTTCTCTGTTCCGTCAACACCGCTCAACTCATGTTTTTTAAAATTTTTATTTTGTACATATCTTCCATGTTCATTGATGAATCTGCCGACATTTCGTGGTCGACTTGGCTAATGGCTTGTCTACTTTTTGTTAACATTATTACACAGTACGACTATTTCCTGAACCAGTGCCGGTTTTTAAAGCTTTGTCCTAATATCGTATAGATAAGGCACAAGAAGATGTTCACTGCTGCATCTGTCGTTTCTTCTTCCTGTACTCTTTTGGTAGCATGTCATCTGTCTTTTTGTCAGCCTTCTCATCTCCTGTCTCTCCCCTGATCCGCTACCGCTGCCTCCTCTTCACGACTGACTTATGTGAAGCCGGACGTGTTCAATGCCCACTTTTCATTCTCTTGTTGCCTAACCACGATAATAAAGCATCCACCTCATGCCACAGAAGAGCAAATTGATCGAGCGAATACACTAATGAAAAAGTAAGTATTGTAAATTCGAACGTTATTTTGCCTATTCATAGAACAATGTAACGGCAATAATATTAAAATTAAATCTGAATTTAAAATTATTTTTGTGTAATTGTTGAAACTGTATGTGAAGTATCGAAGAGAATTACAATCTTAGGTCAAATTTTCTTAAGCTTGGATACTCTAACGTCGCTATTATGTTACACTCAGTTGAATTATGAATAACGGTAGCAAGCAAGTGTTTTAAGAAATTTTGTTTAACACGAAATATTGACTCCCGTGTAACCCAAACTAAATGAATCTGCAAAAGGGATACAGATTTTGGTTCTTAATAGTTACTGTGCCTGATATGAAAGAAACTACTGTACCGCAAGAAAACGGAGGACGGTTATTTGACGGTGCCGCTGACGAAATGAATAAATTCCCACAAATACCTGCCAGATCAGAAAAAACATGTAGGTAGGGACCTTCTTAGCATATTGCTTGATGTATTCAGGGAAAATTGGACGAAAATATGCCATTGACCCAGAAGTCAAAGAAAATACTTAAACAAAAACAGTATAATTATTACATCAGAATATTTTTTTAAACGTGTTGGCGCGAACGTTACAAAACAGCAAAAAATCAACTGTTAAGTGACTGCTGACACATTCAAATGTTAATATTCCGTTTAGGTTGCTCTTAAAGACTCCACCTGAACATTCGAAAACTGCATTTAATCTCTTTTTACACGATTACACGAGCGAACAATTAACGAATCCTACCCTCGCCCTATCTCTCCAGGCCGTCCCTCGCGTCCCACTCAAATTAAAGCCGCTCACGCGACGCCGTCCCGGTCGCAGGTTCAGTGAACGCGACGCCTTATCTGCCGATCTGCCTTGGGCGAGCGCGCGGGCATCAGCTCCGCGAGACAGCGCTGTCCCTCGGGATTGAACGAGAGCGACAAAGGGGAGGCGGCGCGGCACCTGCCCGCATCCAGGGCCCAGGGCCTGATCGCGGGCCCTTCACCTGCCTCCGACTCCGCAGCCGCGGCCGCAGCCGCCGCCGCCGCCGGGGCGAGCGGGACCGCGGGCGCAGCGCCGGCACCTGTTGTTGCCCGGAGACTGGAGCCCGCGCTCGCATCTGCCTCCCTCGCCGCCGCCGCCGCTGACGAACCGCGCGTGTCGAGGACCCCGCGGGCACCGCGCACAGTCAGACGAATTTAGTCAAAAAGAGAGCGTTCCAATGCTTTACATGTTGTCAAGGCCGATGCCACGAGCGGGAGACCGTGGCACGAATGCCACGACGAAATCGCCCCTCCACGCAGGTCATCACCCCGCCACCAGAGACAACGCCATCCCTACTGTAAAACGGTAGGCTTACTACTACTCGTAATAGTTCCTTTTCCCGACGCTAGTGGCGCAGAAAAGTTCGTGGCATGCTACGGTGCCACGACGTGTGTCACAGCCAACGGTAGAAGACCTTGACACCACTGCTTTACATTCTTGAAATGGAAAAAGGTTGCATACATAGTGTTTTTCGGTCCGCAATTGTCATGGTTTCAAGATTTCTCCATAAAAGATAAGATGAAAACGAATAAGTAACGAAGTAATATGCGATCGAGATCATGACCTTTGAATGCTTTCATAAAGGGATTATTAAACACGTCTGAAAAAATAACGGGCAGGGCAAAAGACACGGTGAGATCGGAACATGTCTGGAAGATGACGACGAGGAAGAATAAGGAGGAGAAGGAAGAGGGAAGGGAGAAAAAAAGGAGGAGAAGATGGAATGTGGCCATATGCACACACTATAAATTACACTTCAAACTTATCGAATATGAAGATTTACAAATGTAAATACTGATACCATTAACAGCCACAAAATATAATTTATACGTATATTCCAATGTTACATGTTCACTTTCAATAAAATGTTTATTTATTTTTATCCCTTTTTAATTTTGCTCATTCCAAGTTTCAACCACAACAGCGCTTTGCGTATAAGCGTAGACCTGCCCACTGAGTGCGACGCGCGGCTGGCTGCCTCGCCCAATCGCAACCCGCTGCCCCTGCGCGGGTGGCTGGCGTCGCCTGGGCAATCATCACCATTCGTCGTCGGCCGACCAGAGGGTCAATGAAGCCAACGTCAAGATGAGCGCCCGTCCCTTCCACCAGCTGCGGTTCTGCTGCAATTGACCGGATTTCTTTTTCTTTCTCTTATTCGGGTATAGTTCGTAGTATTTGAAACGCTTGATGCAAATGTGGCTATAATTTCTAGCCCTTGTTATTTGCTTCCCTGTATTCGATTGCCTTTGAACATTTTCAATTAGAAAACGTAGTTTAGTGCTTAACAATGAATATTTAAGACACTATTCTGAAGCAAGTAAATGTTAATATTCAATATCGAACCTTTCTATCAAAAGTTTAAAACTGTCTCCATTCACTATTGACATTAAATAGTAATGTAATTACTTGTTGCGATATAAGTGCTTCAGTTATGATTCTCTTGCCTATAAAAAGGCACCCAAATGTATACTATTTTATCATCAACTGAACAATTTCTCTCTAGCATTAAAAACCCAAAAATTTACCTCACCATTCTTCTACGTCTTCATCCTGACACCAGCCTTCCATCGAGTTCTTTGCTCCCTCAACGAACATTTACCCAGCACATGGTGTCAACGCTTCTTTAAGTACACTCGCCATCTGTACCTCATCGCATTCAGATTTATTGGAGCAACGGTCATAAACGCGGGGCTCCCATTCGGCCAGCGTATTTTCAATTACACTTTTATTATTCTCCGTGGCCAGGAAGCAGGTGGCGCTCTCGGTCAGCGTGTCGGCCGGGGTTGGTCGCGCGGGGGTTGCTCTGCCGGCCGCCTGGCGCGTAGTGAGCCTTGAAAGCGATGTGCACCGGCGGGCAGGCCGATGGCCCAACAACCTCTGCGGACGGCACCTCTTCACCCGGTGTTCGCTGGGATTATCACGAGGGAAAATGGTGTTAGTAATACTAATGATTGATTGATTAATGATGCCGGGCGCGTCAACTGCTAAGGTCATTAGTACTGTAAGTGTAGTGCGTCAGAAGGTGACTGATTTTGCCCCGCTGGATGGTGAGATCCGGCGCCGACCTCCGGTCGGCTCCGGATCGCCGATCTCCGGTCGGCGTTTTCACAACCAGGTATCTCCCACCAACGGGCCACCGCCCCAGCCGGGGCAACCTCTAAGCTCCCGACTGGCCTCCCGGCATGTGTGGTAGTGTAGTACTTGTAAGTGTAAATGTATGTAAGAAAGAAGGAAGGATAGGAGAAGAAAAAAGATCGCGCGCGGTTCGTTGCCCGTTTGTTAGGGAACTGCTCCGGCATTAGCCTGGTACTGATCGGAGAGACCTCGGAAAACTTAAGTAATAGTACTAATAATTACGTCTTGTCCGTTATCTCTTTGATACATCTCATTTTGCATTTAAGAGGACACTGAATATTTTGGTTTTGCACAGTAAAAATGTTTATTTCGGATAGCAGTTGGTGTTTATTGTCAACTCTTTACTTACTTCATTGAGTAAATCTCCTTCATCTCTTGAAGTAATCCTTAGATTCCTTATCATCATTCTCCTCTAACGGAAGAAACCGGGATTTAGCTGGACATTGGCTGTGCCGTGTCAGGATGAACTATTAAACAGTTGTTTTGTCCATGCAAAGATACAAATCTTTGAAATAATCTACTCGTATCCTTCCACTATTTCTTTGTTGTTTCTCCTCTCAAACACATGGAAATATCGCATAACGGGATTACTGGATCGTGAAACAATCGTAATCGCACCAATTTAAGACAAACCTTTGGCAAACATCTGCATGACGCGGACAAAAGATATCTATCATCCATGCCAAATAAGATGCTTTAATGACAGTCTTTATTTACTGTTATTTGAAGCATCTGTCCTCTTATCTCTTAGTCCCATCGAGAGAAGTCTCTGTAGAGTCATCGCACTGGTAAACTGTCCAGGAATTCCTTTAGATTTCTGTATTTCTTCTCGTTTGAAAACACATACAAGTCTTCTCTCGTTGCGTGAACATCATCTCCACAACATCTAACTTCTAATTGTGTCGTACAACGACCGAGAACATAAAAAGGTACTTATTTCGGTTAGAGTTGTAAATAGCTACCAGATTTTCTGAATGACGTGATGAATTGTGGGCATATGTATATAAAACAAAGTTGGAAATACCTAAGTTTTGAATATGGGTGTAAAATAAAAATCAGAAAAATAATGAAGTAAAAAATAAAGATTCTTGTGTATAATGTTCCAACGCAATAGGTCTATACTGTAACAGCGTATTGCTGTGTACTGACCTGTCACTCATCCCTCCGAGCCCCGGAATAAGGTTACTAAATCTACATCTGAATGAGAAGAATATCATGGAATAAAGGCATTTCTAGTTATTTCTCAATTTCAATACTAGTGATTGTGCCGTTGTCTTTTACTTTGGATGAAAAAAAATAAAGGAGGCTCGAGGTAGGAAAGGAGAAAAAGGCCTGGATGGGAATAGAGACGCCATTTAGATCTACATTTGAAATTCTCTCGTGGTGTCCACTTGGAAACCATCAGAGAAAAGTCTGGTAACTATTGATCGAATCTTTCACAAAGGATGCTTTGCTCAAACTAGTTACGTAGCCAACCAAAAATCCACAACCGGAGTAATCTGAACACTTATCTCCCCGGTCCACAAAGCTTCAGTGAGGCACGACGCCATACACCAACATCCATCGAGCAAACCTGGAAGCATGGACGAGCGCTTCCCAAACGCACTGAAGAAGCCCTGATTCGCCCTGCCGACCAGCTGCAGCCGGTCAAGATGGCGGCAGGTGTTCGCAGGCCTTCACCTTGCCCCTTGTCGACCCTCACCGCGCCGCGCCGCGCAGTGGTGCATCTTGCTTCCTTCCTTCCCGCCAAGATTACAAGCGGATGACCGAAAAAAACTGAAAAGAAGCTCGACGGCCTGTGCGCACCGCGCAGGCGCACGCGACAAGACAGGTGGCGCTGGTGTGCACCCCGGAGCAGGACAGACTCCATTTATTTTACTAATTACTGCCCAAACACGCGCATCCTGCGAAGGGTGGTAATGATAGCCGAGGGTGGACGCGATAATCGCCCGAGGCACCTCGCGCGAGGGGCTAATGGCCAATTTGGGCGCCGAGAGCCGAACGGGTGTTCGATTTGTCGACCGTTCGCAGCCTGCACGGAAACCGACTTGGCAGGGGTGACTGCCGGTAGTGATGGGACGCTGTTGGGTTGAGGGTTACTAGTTTGTTTTGTATTTCCCGGCGCGCAGGAAGTAGTTGGCAGGGCGGGAAGTGGCCGTCGGATCAGTTGAAAGCACTGCCAGTTATTTTTTTCTTGGTTCACTACCGAAGCTTACGTGTGTTGTACTGAAGTGGTCGGAAATATATTTTGTTGAAAGTTTCAAAAGAAATAATAACTTTTATATTGCCCTCACACTTTGCCCATAACTATATTGCTGTCGAGATCAATATATTCTAGAAACGTAACTAATTTAATAGAATTCTTGCTTCTAAGATATCAAACTAAGTCAATTACGAATACAAACATAGTCACATCTTCCATACACAAAACTTGGTGAAATGTGTAATACAACATGAGTTACTGTGAGAAATTTAATATTTAGGGGCCATGGATATATAAGTCTTTTGAAAGTTAAATGCTTACTTGGTAACTATATACCAGATTTATTTCACAACTAGAAAACGAGTCATTTCATGTTACATATTACTGACGTGAAAAACAGTGCAACATCGCTTTGAATAACACGCAACTTTATAATTTAAAAGTACAGCACAATAAACTTGTAATTTACCATTTGTCATTAATCTTAAATACAAAAATTCCATACGATCACATATCAGGCTCGCCGATTATATCCTGGGAATCTCCATTCACATTTAATGAAGTAAGAATATGCACTCTTCTGTTTGTCGGCACGATTCATACAAATATCTTAATACTGAAAAATGTGCGGCACCACGCATGCGTCGTCTCTTAGGTGTTTAACGAAAAGTTTTTCAACCCTAGGTTCGCATGGTGTGGTAGGCAAGAGGGCTTTTCGATGTATCATTCGAAAGCTCACGTTCAGAAAGTGGGATCTGACCATTTACACCGTCAGGTCACGATATGTTGACCGGAAATTCAACTGGAGGGTTCGTCGTCGTCCAAATGATTGAGAACATTCGTGTCCATATGTTTGTATTTGTATTTAGCCGTATATACCCCGTAAAGGGCATTTGGACTCGTTTCCGTTAGAATCCGGGGTTCCTAGTCCGTCACCCAACCAGGAACCCGCGATGTCTTGAATTCTCTTAACCTGCATGTCTTCACGTAGTTAACGAATTTGGCTAGCAACGCCGGTTTCGCGGTCGTGGCCTTTCATAGAACCATTCCAACATTCTCCTGGATAACCAAGGAAAACCAGGAAAACCCCGGCCAGGATGGCCGGCATGGGAACTGATCTCGGGTCTCGCGAATGCGAAGTCAGCGCACTACGCCCTGAGCACCGTCGCTCGGTTCCATACGTCCGACGCCGATTCTTGGGGTTGTGGCGGCAAGGCCCCGAACGCGGCGGGGCGTTGCGCGGGCGCCGCTCCGCTGGCCCGCACCGCACCACGCCGCTCACCTGTCGCTCGGCCCAGTGCGCCCGCGCTCCGCGGCAAGGTGGCCGCAGCGGCAGCGGCAGGTAGCCGGGATACGCAAGGTGCGCGCCGGGCCACCGGCCGCAGCCGATCACCTGCCGCCGCAGCAGCCCTACTACTACGCCGCCGCCGCCGCCGCTGCCGCGGTGGCCGCGTCGCGTGCCGCCGGCCGCCCGGCACGTGCCGTGGATGCTGCTCCCGGCGCCTCTGTCCCCCCCTCCCTGCCCGCCGCCACGTGCGCGCACCTGCTCGGCGCGTGCCCGGCGCTGGGTGCGCGCGCTCGCGCGCTGCCCGGGCGGTGTCGCCTGTGTTGCTCCCGTTCCTGCGGCCCCGCCCCCTCCCCGCGCTGGAGCAGCTCCACAAGACGAGGCCGCCACCCGGAAGCGTTCGCCGCGACGCCACCCGAAGGGGCGGTGGTGATGGGAAGGGCAGACGTGGTGCCTGAGGAGAGTGCTAAGGTTGTCGGTGGTAATGAAATGGTAGTGGGCTAGAAGGGGAAGACCAACGGGAGAGAAGAGGAAGGGCTTGAAGGTGGTAGCAGGATGGCTACAGGAAGGATGAACGGGGGCTTTAGAATGGCTACAATTCCGCTGCGGAGTGAATAACGATGTTTGTGGGGTGGCTCTTGGGTGTATGTAGGGTGACTAAGCTGTAGTGTGACTAAGTTGTAGGTGCCATGAATACAGGTTGGAGGCTCTGTACTGTAGATTGGATGCACTGAGGGTGCAGGCTGGATGCACTGAAGATGCAGGTGACTGCAGAATGGAATTACTAAGAGTTCAGGTTGGAAGTACTGCGAGTGCAGGCTGGAGGCACTGTGACAACAGGTTGAAGGGAGGGTGGAGGCTGTCTGGGGCAGGGTGGAAGCTGCGTGGAGGGAGGCATTGGTAGCGGTGATAGTACTGTTGGTGGGTGAAGAGGCAGTACCATTTATGGTGGTACTGGAAACGGCGGTGGCAATGGCTGCAGTCGGGGACGTCGTCATATCCGGTGGCGGTGGCGACGGCGACGACGGCGGTGGCGGTGGAAGTGGAGGTGGAGGTGGAGGTGGCGGCGGCGACGGCGACGGTGGTGGCGGTGGCGGTAGCGGTGGCGGTGGCGGTGGCGGTGGCGGTGGCGGTAGCGGTGGCGGTGGCGGTGGCGGTGACGGTGACGGTGGCGGTGACGGTGGCGGTGACGGTGGCGGTGACGGTGGCGGTGACGGTGGCGGTGACGGTGGCGGTGGCGGTGGCGGTGGCGGTGACGGTTGCGGTGACGGTGGCGGTGACGGTGGCGGTGGCGATGGTGATGGCGGTGGCAATGGCGGTGGCGGTGGCGGTGGCGGTGGCGGTGGCGGTAGCAATTCGCACAGTGGCAGCTGCGCTCCGAACCGGGAATCGTCGTACGGTAAACAAGGCGATTACTTTGTGATTACTAAATTCACGGCATCTATTAGAGCCGGAGCTTCGCGCCTTGCCGTCGGAGCGCAAGCCGTGTACGCACCTGGAAGGGAGGTATGCGCCAGTTGCAGGCGGGTGGATTGGGCGGCAGAATGGATCTCCCAGGTGCAAGCGGGTGCAGAGAAGCAAGTTCACTGCTCTAATCGATGAGTGGTATCTGCATAGCGGAACAGACCGGAACGCAAGCGCTACTGATCTTGATGTAAGAGACACATGATTATCCTGCGGTTTGCACCTGCTCTAGCTCCTTACACTTCGCTATTTTAGATGACTATCACTGTAGAGGAAGTAATAACACAAGGATTTAAGTATGATTTATAGGAATGGCGTATAAAATTCTTTACGCTCTTTGGAAACCTGACTCTTAGTCAACAACATAACATTTAAATATCAACTATGATGGGAATAAAATACAATAACCTATCTATTTTTAGACCAATTTGTCTGAGTAGATTTCATTCAGTGCAGAGAATCACCGTCAGAGATACTCCCGTGTTATCTTCACGCTGTCGTATAGAACCCTTGTTGAGAAATGTAACGTGTAGCTAAAGGAAAGGCAATAAATCATTTGCCTAACTATGTTTGAAATATAGAAATCGTTCAAAATACACTTCTTGAATAAACTTATTAGTATTTCTATTATTATGTTCATATTTAACAAATTTTCAGTTAATTCATATTGCATACTCAACACTTCCATTTAAGTGCACTGAACTATTGTTTTTAAGCAAAAAATGTGGGAGTGAAGGATAAAAAAATTCCCATTCATGCAATTCAGAAACACTAATACGGAATCGAAATCTAAATTTATACTTTCCCTTTTTGTAATCTCCTGCTACTTGTCGTGACAAAGTTAACTTACGATGTTTATGGGATTCATTTGTCAGACCATTGCCATAGAGCCCTACACCTCTTCGTGTACCTACACTTCAACGATGAAGAAATAGTATATCTAGTATGTCCCATGAAATTTGTAATTAAGGAGCTTTTAATTCAATCACATTGGAGGAAATTACCGAAATGCACAATAATTTGTCTTTAACATGACATATATGCTGTAGGAACCAGTAAATTGAAATCCCAAAGATGAAGAAACAATTTTGGATTTCCGACCCTTAATGCAAACAAATTTGGATAGTGTAGAACTCACGAGCGAACGAGAGGTTTGGCGACCTTAGTCGCCTCTTCGCGGGCGAAGATAAGGGCAACTACGAAGACGAGGGCGAGGACGACGACGAGGGCGAGGGCGACGGCGGCGGCGAGGGCAACGGCGGAGGCGAGGGTGACGGCAAGGGCGAGGGCGACGGCAAGGGGCGACGGGGAGGGCGAGGGCGACGGGGAGGGCGAGGGAGACAGTGAGGGCGACGGCGTGAGCGACGGCGAGGGCGACGGCGACGGCGTGGGCGACGGCGAGGGCGACGGCGTGAGCGACGGCGAGGGCGACGGCGACGGCGTGGGCGACGGCGAGGGCGACGGCGTGAGCGACGGCGAGGGCGACGGCGACGGCGTGGGCGACGGCGAGGGCGACGGCGACGGCGTGAGCGACGGCGAGGGCGACGGCGACGGCGTGGGCGACGGCGTGAGCGACGGCGAGGACGGCGAAGGCGAGGGTGACGGGGAGGGCAAGGGCGACGGAGAGGGCGATAGTGAGGGCGACGGCGTGAGCGACGGCGAGGGCGACGGCGACGGCGACGGCGTGAGCGACGGCGAGGACGGCGAAGGCGAGGGCGAGGGCGAGGGCGAGGGCGAGGGCGAGGGCGAGGGCGAGGGCGACGGCGAGGGCAGTGGCGACGCCACCAGCGGCGGCGGCGGCGGCGGCGGCGGCGGTGACGGAGACGGCGGCGGCGAGGGCTGCGATGGCGCCCGGAAGCGGGGCGGCGACGCGTGACCGGCGGGAAGAGGCGCGATGTTATCGCCCGGCGCTGCCGCTTGCTTCGCCCGCGCGCCGCCCTGCGCCGCGCCGAGCAGCTCCTTCGGAAAGCTTCACCCGGTGGAGGGCCGTTCGCTGCGTCCAAGTATTCCAACATAACGTGTTATAACGGCGACGAGGATTGGGGTATAGCCCCACAAGCTGCTGTGCTGAATTCGAATATTCCATCCCAAGTAGTAAAAGGTTTGCACATTCGATAGTAACGCTTGTTCAAACTCGACTGGCGGCAAATGGCTTCGATGCCAGTAAATGATAAATATGATAAGAGTCCCTCCATGTGTCCCACTAATAACGAATAGAAGAGTCTGATATTAAATGCGAATTGAGAGCGTATGTAATGCCTAATTCGAAAATTACCAACAATGCATCCTGTGTGGTGGGCAGGCCAACGGACAAGTTTCCAGGGCTCGACCAACAAGATCCAGCATTCAGCCGCCAATGAGTCTGAAATTTTCGGTGAAATATGACGCCAAGAACAATTTCATTGTAGGTAACTGCGATAACGTATAATTGAAAATTTTGGAAGAAATTTGGAAGGTGCGAGAGCAATGTGACATACCCGGTCATGATACACCGTCTGTTTATGTTACCTGACGACGATTCTGAATGATGTTATGGAATCATTGACAAAACGCATTTCTCACATCTGAGACTTTGGCGAGAAATGTGGCTGATATTAATTAAAAAATGAGAGAGTGGCCTCCACAAAAGTTCACATAATAATTTCCGTTTTACAAGAAAATAGTTACCACCAAAAACGTGCTCGTCTCTTTTGAAATTAGAGATCAATCTAACCAGATCTTCAAATTTGTTTTCCATTCGCTATGTATCGCTTTTCCATTAGCAACAGACCACAAAAACCTAAGAGGGACACAAGAAATTTTATGTAAGAGTGGATTATTTTGCAATGCACGTCCACTCCAGTATCTGACTGTAACATTTCAAGGATCATTTGTTTTAGTTTCATAGGGTATTCTGGTATGTAGGTCGAGCAAAAATCGATCTTTCCGCCTTCCAGTCGGTTTACTACATCTGATCCTAGAGATAGAATATCTAGAACGCCTATTCTGAACGTGCAGGTTCGCATTCTCTCTCGAGATTTATAAAGCATGAATTATTACGAGAATAAAGCACCTCCACTATACAAAAAAGTCTATTTCTTTGCTACTTATGGATATTTACTTCTCCAGAATACGTTTCTACATCAAAGAAACTCTTTAAGTCATATATTTGTGAAATACGTTATTCGAAGGGTTGCTAAAGTTACTTATAATTTGAAATAGCATTCATTTTATAAATAATAATAATAATAATAATAATAATAATATAAATGCATTACGGAAAACGAATATGCAAGTGGAATATAAAAATTACATTCCTGAAGCCAGACAACTATGAAAGTTGTGAACGAATGAATAAGTTATTCGAAAATGAACTGTAATAAAAGACTGAGCACCAATAGTGCCTTCAATGTAAGTTTTATGAAGGGTCGAATTTTTGGCGTTATGCAGACGAAGAGACACTTAAAGGTTCAGGAAAAGAGAGAATAAGAAATAAAAATATAAAGAGCCAGAAAATAAAAAGACACAGAAGAAGCTGATGCCGAACTACTGCGGTAAAAAAAGAGGCTCTAAAAATTGAATAGTTACCACGAATACAGATCTAACCCACAAAAAGTCGATAATTGAAATTTCAGTGGAATAGTGACCTATTGGACGTAATACACAGCCCTCTCGATTCTGAGGGTGCACCGGCCATTCCAAATTATATTATTCTTTAGGTAAAGTTTTCCTATTGGCGACTAGTGATCTCTCTGCAGCAAGATGTTGGATCGATGCATGTTATAAGCGGTAGTGCGCAGACAAAAATTTGACTTCACAGTGAGTCATATATTGTTGGATGTAAGTTTTTTTTACAGAAATAAATTAATTTACACTGATTAGAAGTTTTTATCTCTTTCCTGAAAACTTTTCCTTTTGTGGGTTAGATCTCTATTCGGGGTAACTATTCAATTATGGAAATGAAAAAACCTTTTGTCGTTTACAAGGAGCCTAAACGTTTCACAAATGGTTTTGTTTCAATTCTTACTACAACCATCCTATTCACTTATTTGATTTCCTATTAGTATAGTGCAACTGAGCACAATGAAACCAAAAAGCTCCATTTCCTCTCCGCCCATCCGAACGATCCTTCAACCCCGTGTAACAAGTAGAGTCAACGCACCTCACCACCTGCACACATGGCCCGGGCGTACGCCAGGGACATACGCCGAGCGGGTTCGAGTACAGCCACAGAACAAAGGCAGAGGGCCGGCGCCCGCCGCGCCGCCGACATCCGTATGGAGCAGTGGGCAGGCGTGTATCCCTCGCGCAAGGAGGGGGGGGCGGGAAAAAAAAGAACGGGGCCCGAAGCCCCTGTACAGCGGGGGTGGGCGGGTGGAGGTAGGGGTGGGTGCGGGACGCCCCACGAGTGCGCGCGGCGGACGGACGGGCATCTGCGCGGCGGCGGCGGCGGCGGAGCTCGCATCTTGACAAGGGGCCGCGGAAACGTCTGAGCAGTCGAATCACGCACCTTGCCTCGCGCGCAGATGCAGCCGCGAGCGGAGAGCTGCGGAGACGAGCAGCCGGTAGGCGGTGGGCGGTGGGCGGAGGGCGGTGGGCGGAGGGCGGTGGGCGGAGGGCGGTAGGCGGTGAGCAGAGGGCGGTAGGCGGAGGGCAGTGGGTGGTGGGCAGTGGGCGGAGGGCGGTGGGCAGTGGGCGGTGGGCGGAGGACCGTGGGCGGTGGGAGGTGGGCGGGGGGCAGTGGGCGGTGGGCAGTGGGCGGAGGGCGGAGGGCGGTGGGCAGTGGGCGGTGGGCGGTGGGCGGAGGGCGGTGGGCGGTGGGCGGAGGGCGGTGAGCAGAGGGCGGTAGGCGGAGGGCAGTGGGCGGTGGGCAGTGGGCGGAGGGCGGTGGGCGGAGGGCAGTGGGCGGTGGGCGGAGGACCGTGGGCGGTGGGCGGTGGGCGGGGGGCAGTGGGCGGTGGGCAGTGGGCGGATGGCGGAGGGCGGTGGGCAGTGGGCGGTGGGCGGTGGGCGGAGGGCGGAGGGCGGAGGGCGGAGGGCGGAGGGCGGAGGGCGGTGAGCGGAGGGCTGTGGGAGGCGGGCGGTGGGCGGTGGACGGAGGGCTGTGGGCGGTGGGCGGTGGGCAGTGGGCGGAGGGCTGTGGGCGGTGGGCGGTGGGCAGTGGGCGGAAGGCTGTGGGCGGTGGGCGGTGGGCGGTGGATGGTGAGCGGTGGGCGGTGGGCGGGGCGACGCGTCTACGCAATGTGGTCGACGCAACCGACAGGGTGGGGGTATGGATGTTGGAGCGGTGAAGCAGATTGGGTGATGGGGAAGGCAGAGGAAGAAGTGATTTTTGCGGGGAAGAGATAATTGTAGGTTTGTGGTCAAGCTCGAGCGCAAGAGTTCAAGGATTTTCATCGCGGTCAATGTTATTGTGAGCTCCAGAAGTAGCTGACAGGAGAGCGTGACATATCAATATTATGATTAGTTATCTTGCTACTCGTTACAATTTGAAACACATAGAACGCTGTCGAGTAGAATGATGATGATTTACGTCGTCGAAAGAGGTATACTGAGAAACCCTGCGACAGTTAAATTCTACGACCTGCGTCTTTTCATTACAAGACAGTTTTCCAGTACTTAATCTCATCAAATAATATAACTGAATTCTCAACAGCTTTCCGATGACGTAGCATACAGATGCGAACAACTGAAAGCCATTTTGCAGTCTCACGTAACGCTCTGTTTCAAATGCAAATTATAAACACCTGACGACGACTCGCAGGAACAACTGTGCAACTTCTGCTCTGTGAAACAAGCCGCTGCAACGTAAAAAATGCTACTCTAAAAGTTTCTGCACAGAATATAAAAATCTCGAATGCATTTGCACACACAACCACTCCCGCATATGTTGTTGGGTGGGTAGGTGAGAGGTCAGACCCGAGAGGAGGCGGAGGCGCGGCCGGCGGCACGGGCGCCAACTGCTGGACGGAGTTGCTTTTTACGCGGGGGAGGACGCAGTAGAGGACGCCGCACAGTGGACCGAAAGCACACAATACACTCGCACGTATTTACAGAAACAAATTGGAGCTATTTTTGAGAAAATATTTGTAATTGCCTATATTTCATGCAAAATTACGTGGAAACTATTCACATTTCTGAAAAATTATGCATGACATCATTTAGAGATATGCCTTTGAAGAGATTTCTTTAACAAAACAAATCCGTAATATTGTAGTTATGGGAAGACGTCGAAAAATGGGAACTTTTCCGATTTTCGGGAAATGCCAATTTAAAGACTTCATCGAAAATAAGACTTGCTCATTTTTGAGCGCTTTGCTGTCTTTGATTAAAAAATCAAGCGCGTTTCGTTGTTGCTTTGGAGAAAATCGTTTGAACGATTTAGTTAACAACAGACTGACATTTTACCCTAAACCCGTTTTTCGGACCCACAAAACGCGTTTATTAACTACACAACATGTAAGAAGAAGTAATTTACTATATATAGAAAGAAGGTTTATCCTTTTTTCTATACCAGAACCCCACCATTGCGATTTTTTCTGACATATTCATGTCGAACATTAATTATGACTATACCCCCAAAAATATTTGACTGCGGAAGCCACGGATATCAATATTTCCGATTTTGTTTCTGGACATAAATGTAGCTTCACTATGCGCTCGTTCTATTGAGCTCACCTTTTGCTAGTAGAGTTAGGAGTACAGCCGAGGGTACGTTACTATTTTGTTAGTTAAAAATTAAAATTTGCAGCTCGTTACAGACGCAAATATGTTTTCTAAAACTCGGTAGAAAAAATGTCTAGCTTTCAAATGTTCTTAACTTCGCTCTTTTTGAAACTTTTATTAAATATTCAACTATTTATAGTTAAAATGTTGGGAAGAGATTCTGGAGCTCAAAAAAACGTGGGCAGATGGTACTTCTGCCCCAAGGGTCACACACAGTTTTTTGACTAATAAATCAAATCCAATACGTTCGTAGTCCTCTTGGGGCCTCTTTCAGCCCATCGGTCCGGCGAATCTCCAGAAGAGATTCTGGAGCTCAAGAAAATATGGGCAGATGGTACTTCTGTCCCATAGGTCACATGCAATTTTTTTACTAATAAATCAAATCCAATACGTTCGTAATTGTTATTGTGTCTGCCTAAAAATTATTGTACCTACAAAGAACTTAAAATCATTAAAAAGACAGTCTTTGAAAAATAAAATTGACATCACTCTCTGCAAAGAACAATACGTTGGTAGTCCTCTTGGGGCGTCTTTCGGCCCATTGCGGGCTGGAGGCCATGGCACGCCGCCCACGCAGAGAGGCTTACGAGCAATCGGAGCGGGCGCCAGGTGGTCGCGGCGCGACGCCACCAGCGGCAAAAAGAGCAGCGATCTGCGCCCCGCCCCCGCACTCCTCCTCTCCCCCCCCCCGGTGGTGCGCCGCACAGCTTGCCTCCCGACCAAGTCCAAATGAGGCGATTGTAAGACCTCGCCCAGCCCAGGGAGGCGCCCTAACAGCCTCAGAAGAGATGAAACAGACAGAAATGAATCGGTATTTTATTCATTGAAAGTTGCATGACACGTTTTATAACGTAGTTGTAAATTGTGGTTGCTCATTTGTGAAGTTCGCTTTGCAATGACCCGAAATGGGCAGTTGTCCAAAAACAAAATCCAAAACGCTTGAGGGACGAATACGAATTAGATCGAAGGTTGTCAAATCCATGGAAAGCCGAATGCGTGAATTTGTAGTATGTTTCATAAAAAGTGGATTCCTTCTGGAAGTACAGATACAATCGAAGAGCTCAGTTCCAAAGTGACGCACCTCCTTTTCCGTTTTACGTATCAATGTAATTTATTATTAAGACGTCTCATTATATTCTCCATCTTCCGGCCAAATATTGTATTAAAAACGGCGTTTCTCCTTTTTTAACTGTATCCCAAAACGCGTTGATTCATACCTTGAACAATAGGCTTAAAAACGTCCCCTTCCTAAAACAAACTGTGTTTCATGCACTTACGTCACTTTGGAAATAAGCTCGAAATGATTTTCAAAATGTTACATTCTAAAACGTGAACAAATTCGTACACACTATTTTAATATATTAACACAGATAATATATAATATATTTATTGAAAATACAGCATCTTGACAAAAAATTCAATAAAATTTATTTAATAACTTGACATTATTTTGAACATTTGCTACAGGTATGTTTTTGAAATTTATTATTAATTAACGAATTTGTGGTTTAGAATGTAAAATTTTGAAAATAATTTCAAGTAGAAGTAAATTGGTGTTTTTTTGTTAAATTATAGAACCTGATGGTGGGATGGCATAACATTTTGAAATGTTGTGCTCTTTAACGAAGTTTTTGTACTCAAATTTTATGAGAAAAGAAGCAGAAGAAGAAAAATGCAATGGTCTTCAGAAAATGGCCATAAACAACATATCGTTCAAATAAATTACAAGAAAAATATAAATAAAATTTTGCGTTCAAATATGGGTTCACCCTGCGAAATGATGACGTAGGAGGGCATGGATAGAACACTTGAGTGACCCCTTATTCTTTTGTTTCTAAGCTGATCACTGTTGATGATAGACAATTCATTATTAACATATTTCTGTTCTAATGAGTTTTATTACGAAACATTTCACAAGCCTGACTTTAAATAACCAAAGTGGGCAAAAACTCTTTCTGAGCGCCACTGGCCTCCGAACTCTCAGTTATTGGGCTGCCTGCACCGTCCAGGGAGAAAGGAGCAACGCTACCTCTCGCGATAAAATATTCACTAGAGTAAAGGGAAAAATGACCACAGCAGTTCACGTGTTCGGATATGTAAATCAATCAATCATGAAGTTAACAGGACTATTTTTCTTTAAGTTTGATTTAATCCTGCAAAATAATGTAGTGAATATGAGACTATGGATATAACACTTATGAGAACACCTTATTTTCATTACGAAACTGATTCTTGTTGTTAATAGAGGACATTCATTATTAAAAAATTTGTTTTTTAATTCACTTCACTATATTAAAAGTACTAACGTCCAACGCAGTTCACGAAGTTGACTGGACTATATTTTTCGTTAAGGTTTGGCTTCATCCTTTGAAATGATGACGTACTTAATTTATATTACGAAACTGATCATTGTCATCAATAGAGGTCATTCATTATTAAAACACTTGTGTTCTAATGACTTTTAGTACGAAACATGTTTCGTAAACCTGGCTTTAAACAGAAGTGGACAAAACATTTCTTTCTTTCTGAGCACCACTGGCCTCCCAGCTCTCATTTATTGGGCGGCCTGCATCGGTCGCGAGTGCCTCGTTGTGGCGGCGGCGGCGGCGGCGGCGGCGGCGGCGGCGGCGGCGGCGCGGGTGGGCCTGCGGGCGGCGGCGGCGCGGGTGGTCGCGCGCGGTCTGCATCAGCAGCTTCCACGGTGGGACAGCCCGCCAGTGTGCGCGGCGCGAGGCGCTACCCGTATGACGCGGCGCTTCGCGACGGCCGGCCGGTCCACGCGCTGAACGGCGCTCTTCGGAAGCCGCCTGCGCTTCGCAAAACAAGGCGGCGCTCTCAGCTGGCGGAGCTGGGGTGGGGATGGGCAGGTCGGATATTGATAGCGAAAGGCGTGATTTAACGGTGGCTGACAATTGCTTGGATTGATGTTGCCATGGCGGGATCTCGACCAGGCAGAAATAGTGAATGTGATGTGTAAAGGAAGCTTCCAATGTGAACGAAGTTTGCGATCAAATATTCCCAAACATCACAAATATTTCTATAACATAATTTTTAACTGCAAAATTTTTGTAGAAAATTATACAAGGAAGGAAATACAAAACATACAAGGCCCATATTTATAGAAAAAGATTTCTTAGGTATTAATCCCTTAAAATGAATACAATTGTACCACTTGATATGCAGATTAACTGATTGCTCTTCATGGTCGGAAATCAACTTTGACGAGCTTTTCTCTCTTCGGTCGGTCCGGTTCCAGACCTTCCTTCTCAACCGGAACCAATACTGTGGACATTCTAATTTAAAATCACTTATATAATCCAAGACGATTGAAGCTTGCATATCAATTTCTCTAATAGTCCCAAATCAGCCTCAAAATCACGTTTACTTCCACCGAATGGCACATCGGCATTTCCCTCACACGCTTACTTCCCCCGCTTCACGACTAATTCTAGATCTTGGCTTCTTTGCCTTTACCAATCTATCACCGTTCCTTCTCCACCATGTCACATCTTCCTCCTATCCACCCTATGTTCCAGCCTTTTATCTCATTCTCAAACCTGCAATGCCTGAACTCGGCACTCACTTTGAACCTGAGCATTCAGCTCGCCACCTTCTTCGAGTCTCGATAAGCTTTGTCCGTCACATCTCCTTGTCACCTGTACTCTCAATCGCAACCCCACTCGCCTCGTCAGCTCTTTTCCTCGTCTCAGTCATTGCACTCCCCGCCCTGCCTCGTCCTTGCTCCCATGGCCATGACAGCGCTGCGGGGGCGCATTCCGTACACAGCGTCCCTCCCCGCCTGTCCCGGCCCACGCGGCCCTGCTCCACCCTCCCGACACCCTTCGGCCCCGCCCCGCCCCGCTCGTTCTCTCCCAGCCCCGCTCCGCCCTGCCCCGCACGGCCGTTTCCCTGCCCTCATCCCCTTCCCCCACAGCCACCAGCCCGCCCCGCCCCGCTCCGACAAGCTTGGCTCCGCTCGGGCCCGCCCCGCTCCGCCCCGGCCCGGCCCGCCACGCCAGGCTCCACCCTGCCCTACAGGGCCCTTCCCCTGTCCCCACCCCCGCCACTCCACAGCCACCGGCCTACCCGCCCCGCCACGCTCCGCTCGGCCTCTCCCGGCCCCGCTCCACCCCGCCAGGCTCCGCCCTGGCCCTCAGAGCCCCTCCTCTGTCCCCGCCACCGCCACCGGCCCGCCCCACCCCACCCCGCCACGCCAGGCTCCGCCCTGCCCCGCACGGCCGCTCTGTCCCCGCCCCGCCCCGCTAGGCTCCGCCCTGCCCCGCACGGCCCTTCCCCTGTCCCCGCCCCCGCCTCCCACCCAGCCACCGGCCGGCCCGCCCCGCCCCGCCCCGCCCCGCCCCGCCCGGCGCTTTGTGCTCCGGCGGCGAGGGCGGATGACGGATCGGCCGCGAGATGGCCGCGCGATAGCCGCTGGCATTGAGCGCCACCGGACAAATTGAGATGCGCAGAGCGGCGCGGGGCGTGAGGGGGAGGGGCGGGGCGGGGTGGAGCGGGTGGAGGCTGCGTCGCACTGATGGATGGCCCGCCCCGACGCGCCCCCACGACACCGGGAACACAGATCACGGCTGACTCACTTCGCAGAAGTACGTTTGTTCTCGACAGGGTGTTCGAAAACGATCTAAGAATTATGACTCTCATACGAGATTCATATAGAACAGGCGGCATTCATTGGACTAGAAAGTGAAACAAATACCCACTATAAATAAATATGTTGAAAATATTTTGCTGGTGGTTGTAATACGTAAATACATTGGAATTCTCATCTACCATTTCGTTAATAAATCTACTACAAATTTTGTTTAGTTTGCAGTGCATACTATTTTTTACGATTCATAGCTCCTCACACATTGACATTATTACACACATTCAAGATATTAATTTTACTATATTTGTTAAATGTAGTTTGTATTTTTTGGTGACATCGTTACTATTATATAAAGACATTTACTTCCCTGACCATTTCAAAACAGAGCTGTCGAAATATTGCGATTAACTCTCATGTTGTATTAAAATGTGTGTGATTACGTCAATAAAATGTGACATGTAATAGCTAGTTAATGCAGAAAGCACAGCCTTCCAAAAGCATGAAATATGGCAGATCTAATAATTGCATTTCGCAAATTGAATTCCTTAATACCATAGTGCCGGATGGTCTTAGTAACATTTAAATGCTACGTTTTGAAATAACTGCTTCACAGCTTCTACTACAATGTTGTGCAACGTTACAAGTCTATGGATATTATATGTGTCATCTCAATAACCAAATTCAGCAATTATTTTCCATTGCTTACAAAACATATTTTCGTTTAGCACATCACTACATCTGAGGCGTTCAGAATCCAACCTAACTCCAATTTTTAAAAAAATTCTGAATAATATGGTTCTGTTTTACAAGTAAATATTTATGAGTGGCCGAGACGATAAATTCATCTAAATGGTTTGCCATTAGAATGTGCAAACTGCTCTGGCAAATGAACATTTTATCAGTTGTTTTGGTGGCCAATGAAATACACTCCTTGGCTTCATGATATGACCGAACTTTTTGAACTGAACTGTTTCGTAATTTTCAACTTTACAGTGTTTGTGTAAGTGGTATTTCTTATGTTTAATTTCTTATTTCAATCAAGAAACTGCAATAATACCAAACATAGTCATGTATTCTAACTTATGCGGCGGTCAAATCGCAACATCAAAGTTGTTCTCTCATCATGAAATTTCTGCAAAATCAGAATGGTAACACTGAAACCAACGACTTAAATTTCCTTGTACCAGGACAGATTTGAATGATTCAGATTTTTCCTTTATTGAACGAAAAGAAACAACTAGTTGCCACATCTTTTCTCTAAGGGATTGATATCTATCATTTCCTTACAAACAAAACAGGTATTTCCTCGCAGAAATGAGCCATGAAAACTTCCATCCGACAGAAAACTGAAAAATGTTTCACTAACAGGAAAACCAGTTAACTAGCTGACATTGAAATGTATTCAGATTGAGAAGGCTGAGCCATTTACTGTCAGATATAAAACTACATTCTACCAGAAATGACATTTGGAAAAATTAAGGACATCTATTTCCTTTATATATATATATATATAAAGGAAATAGATGTCATGACATATATATATATATATATATATATATATATATATATATATAAAGGAAATAGATGTCCTTTAGAAAGTCTGGCTAATGTTCCAAGAGACCTTCTTTATAGAACATCAAGACCGATCTCCATGGCAAAAAAGAAGGATGTAATACGCCTCTGGAAGCCTATATTTCCTATTAATTCAAGAAGAATCTGACAGTGATGACGGCTACATCACTTAAGCAGAATGAGGCAATGAACATATTTTATTTGTATTTCAGACAACCTTTATTTTATTTTATGTATTGTTTAAGTAGTTACAATAATACTGGTAACTTTTTCTAATAAACTGTTTTATTCTGGGCGTATTTGTTTAATAAAATCACTTGTTTAGAAACCATTCCAAATATTATGTCAATACAATTCAGAATTCGTCAATACTTTTCAGTTGGCAATGTGACTAACTCAATATAAAGTAGCTTTTTTCATGGGAGAGAAAGATATTGAGATTTTTAAATATATTTATAAAGTGATACCCTTAATTGTACTGTACTTAATTGTATTAAATATACCCTTAATTGTAAAAAACTGAATGAGTTTATTCGAAATATGCTGAAAATATATATACTTTTTTAAAGATAAGAAACTTTAATTGTTCGTACTGAAAATTTTCGTTTGATGGAGTTAGTCGGCTAGGCTCCTGAACGCCTCATATATCACGCACAAAATAGCGTTTCTCAATAGAGGGTTTCATAAAAAATAAATAAATAAAATTAAGTAACAATCAAAACATATCCCGTAATTTAGCTAAGTACAATTCAGTGTTAGAATATTTTTAAAAATACGCCAATTTTCTGCAACTTTCACAATAATTAATAAAAATGCAACTTGTAACTGTTTGCAACATACATCCTTTAACCTCTGATTATATACAGAAGTCACTTTTGCCAATGTTTGAAGAGCACCCAATTACAATTACAGACATTTTCCCTAGAAACCTATTTTCTACTTGCAACATTGGTACAAAATAATGTTATAGATGAGCAGTAATGTTAAAACGTTTATTTGTCAATAACCAAAGTAAATTTTTCACTCGTTCTCCGTCGACCTATGGTCCGATTAAAATAAGTTGGTGATTGACAATTGTGCTTCTGAAGCTGTAGCTTCATGCAATGTGTGTGTATGATTTGGTTACTTTAATAAATATTTATTTCAAGTGTTAATTTTCGAGACTCGGGAACAGGTGCTCAGTGATACGGAACCTGTCAACGTCGCTCCCTTCCATCCTCAACTGTCAATCACTGACTTCATTTAATCGGACCATAGGGACTCTAGCACCATAGGAACTGTAGCTCCACACAATATGAGTGTATGATTTGTTTACATTAATAAATATTTATTTCAAGTTTTTATTTTCGTGTCCCGGGAACACGTGCTCAGTGATACGGAACCTGTCAACGTCGCTCCCTTCCATTCGCAACTGTCAAGTCACCAACTTCATTTAATCGGACCATAGGGACTCTAGCACCATAGGGACTGTAGCTCCACACAATATGAGTGTACGATTTGTTTACATTAATAAATATTTATTTCAAGTTTTTATTTTCGAGACTCGGGAACACGTGCTCAGTGGTACGGAACCTGTCAACGTCGCTCCCTTCCATCCTCAACTGTCAATCACCGACTTTTTTTAATCGGACCGGAGCCGTGAGCCGGGCAGCGTTGCAGCAGCGGAGTCGACGACCGGCAAAACGACGCGTGCCGCGACCACTGCGGCGCGTAACGCGGGGGGGGGCGGTCCTGACCTCGGCCACCGCCCGCGGGCCAGGTGACCGCCGGCCGGCGGCAGCGGCGGCGGCGGCGGCGGCGACAGCTCGCGATGGCGCCGAGGCGATAACGCGGGCGACGGCAGCTGGCTCGCGCCCGCCCGCCCGCGCACGCTCGCACTCACGCGCTCATGCACGCACGCACGCGCCGCGCGGGGCGTCGTAGGCTAATTGAGTGCCTCCGCGGCCGATCGCCTTTGTCTCTGCGCAGCTGCGGGGGTGGAAGCGCCCGCCAACGCACAGTGGGTCGAGATGTTGCTGGGCAAGGACACACCCCAAAAGCCACTCGCAGGGCAACAATTGAAGGGCTCAGTAGAACAAGGGGCTATCCCACACTGACAGAATTCTATTATAATGAGGGTTTTACCTGAATGTCCCTCGTATAACTCTTTTTCAAACTTTTAAACACAGTAAACTTGTTTGTAAGTCCATATTGGAATTAAAAACATATTTCACTAAAATAATAATATTTGAAGTTTTGTATAATGCTAAGAACTCAATTTCACAAAACATGTGGGATCCTTGTTCTACCTCTGGTCGTGAGGTCGTAGGGTTCGAGTTTACGACCGATGGTTCTCAACACGGCAGATAGCTGCGTCGAATTCAGCCGCATCCGGTGAACAATTGTACCGGCCCATTGCTCTAATCGGTATTTTTCCATGTTTTTTTTTTTTTGTCAAAACGAGGTGAATGCCGGAGGAATACCTCAAAATTTGAGCCACGGACCGGACGCGATTTTTTCCTTCATTCTTGTCTCCTCTTGTATCCTTAAACGCTTACTGTTACACTTACTGCACACTTGTCGGGAAACCAGGCGAGATCTTTGAGAATCCCGGTTGGCCTATACCCCGCTGGCGCAGACAACTGGAGGTTTACTCACGGATTGCGATTAACTTTTTAATATCGTCCTTAATATACATTTCATTTAGAAAGAATGGAATTGAGGACATCTCTTTTGCAGGACTTTTGAAGGGAATGTGCATAGTTTGGCTCCAAACGTTTACTTGCAATGGACGCAGCGTTGGGGCCACTGTGTGCTGGCGAGCAACGTTTACCAGGTGCGCGCAGAAATCCAAAATGTGCGGAGAGGTCATCTTTGTTCACTGACATCGACTGATAGTCACTTCGTGAGTATTACAGCTGCGCTTCTGCAGCAAAGAGATTGAGTGACACTCCATGGAACGCTAGCACACCGCAGCTGCCAATGCGCTTCCATTCCCAGCACAGAACTACGGTTTTGCAACGCACCTCCGATAGCTAAACAGGGCTCGGTAAGCAACACTTAGATGGCAAAACGAATTATGTTTGAGAAAATGGTTTAATTTCCTACTGTAATACGTAATTATTAATGCCTAGAAATATTTCTCTATTCATCTTCTTGATTTCCAAACACGGAATGATATGTATATGATGTACAAACTACACGCCGTTGTGTGCAGAAGAAATTTGAAAGAATTCTACTCTATTCGGGATTTTGGTCATTTGAGGTCTTGATTTGAAGTGTCTCATTTTGTGATTGATCGAGTTCAACCTCTAAGGAACTCAAAACAAATTATTTCTCAAGAAGTAGCAATATAAATAAATGTCAGTTATTCCAATTATCCATTAATTCCAGAGGTTGAGAGCAAGAACATGATGGGCCTATTACACCTCCTTTGAAACGATGTTATAATAAATATTAATCAATTTCGAAACTTCATTATTTTAGTTTTAAGTCAACTGGCAACATTTTCTCCAGAAACATATCCAAGATCAAAAAGCGTTTCAGATTTCTAAGGAACTTAAAATTACGTTTCACAACATCCGTAAATATTTGCGTTAAGTGTTCTTGCCCAAACTCAAAATAATGTGATCCTCCTGCCCTATGTTTATGAAACGAACCATAAATATCTGATATAATATAACAGTAAATATTTTTTCTTTATGTTAGTATCATTCAATTCGAATTATTCACCTACCGGGATCACCAAATCATCCTGCACAAACGTGAAGTGAAAACTCCCGCCTTTCTTTACGAGAGGTTGGCAGCCATGAGGCAGGGGCGGAGGTGGTGGCGGTGGAGTACCTTGTGCGGGGTGCGCGCGGCCCACGTCGATCACGCTGCAGAGGAAGGGGTTGGGGGTGGTTGAGGGTGGTTGGAGTGGGAGTGGGAATGGGGAGTAAGAGCCAGATTGGCTTCGTTCCCCCCGACACCAAATGTCACAGCCGCGTTGCTTCCGCAGTTCTCCGATATAATCGAAAGAGACTGTTTTTCTGGAGACGTGCCCATCTAACGGAAAATGACGGTTCAATAGAAACGGGTAGAAGTGCGAGCCCGCTGTTCTCGGGCTCTCCGAATTTCAGGAAACGACGTCCTCGGTTGAAGGGTTTCGCCGCGATGAGATAAAGTGACATGGTTAGAATGAAAAGACATAGTGGAAAACAAGGTACATTGGAAACCGTTGGACATATGACGTGAAACATCTGCTTGGCACAAGACAATCGTGATCACTTTCCATCGGAAAATAATATAACATGCTTTCAACGAAATATTTTATTCCAATCGTTCTACGACTAGGAAAGCGTATTTACTTCACTTGATTTGGAATTGAGACCAAATTCCTGTTTTACTTATAAAATTAGGGATGGATAATGAATAGAATATTTCTGAAAAACAATTAGACGAGTACTTAATCGAACATAACTTATATTTTTGAATAACAGGGATACTAAAATTGAACAATTTACCTTCCACGGATCATTCTGTTAACTAATTTAATTTCAAAAAGAAGTACAAAGTATTTCGTGAGGACATTAGCATTCACGCACTCCTGTCTACTCCCTTTCTCGTTCGTCCATTCGTGTACGAATCACGATCTACGAGTAGATACTAAACTAAAAGAGTTACAAAGAAATTATCATTGACGAAGAACGCCAATGAGGGAAAATTAAGTAATCTATAACCATTTGAAGATAATAGAAAGGAAGCATATTTTCCCTCAAATAAAATGCGTCTAAAAATTCCAGAAATATGTACTACGCAACCCGTTCCGTGGAAATATTTCCGAAAAGTACATAGAATGCAATCAGCTTCTAAATACATAGTAGTATATGATTAAATTCCGTAGTAGTATATTGGTCAAATGTTAATTACAAGTAACAATTGTACTGACTCTCTCCCTCTCTCTCACTCGACTTTCGTTTTCGCAGTCGTGTGTTCCCAAGCTAGTCTTTGAAACTGTGTTTTAGTATTAGGTGGCCTCACGGTTAGAGGCTTGAGTTCCACACACGAACTAGAAGCTACGCACAGTCAGGCAGTCCGCTCGGTGCGGGATGGGTGCGACTCGTGGCGCACTGCTGTGATAACTGTTCTCAAAACATAGTTCAAGCAACGTATGAGGTGTAGAAAGTATGACCTATTTATACACGAGCGCAATGGCGGTAAATGAAGAAAAACTCTCCATTCCGTGCTACGAGGTCGTCAATCTAGTGATGGATAAAATACGAATTAATCAGGAAACACATTTTTCAGGAGAAGTATTTATTTACGAACGAAATAACGAAAAGCGCACAAACGTGATCCATATTAGTGGGTTATAAAGTCCTTTTGAATCAAAATTGGCATCTTATGATGGAAATAAACAATTATTGGCTTCTCCCGAAAAAAAGTGTTTTATGACTTAGTATTCTCTTTTTACCTATCACCCTAGAATGTCTGGAGCACGCTTCCCATTAAAACATGAAGTTTTCCAGGTGGCCTATGCAATGTCTGTCAATGCAACACCAAAACAAATGCATCAAGTATTTAGGATCTAGGTGGCCTTCCCAGTCACTAAAGCAACACCAATCAAAAAATCAAGTATTACGATCTACTAGGTGGCGTACGCAGTCGGATCACCACAGAATGTGTACTAACTTAACAGCCAATAAAAAAAGTGTCTAGGTAGCCTACGCAGTCGGATCACCATAGAATGTCCGCTATAGTAACACAAATAAAAAACATCCGAGTATCGAGGTGGCGTACGCAGTCAGATCCCCATAGAATGTCTGCTAACTTAACACACACACACACACACACACACACAAAGTATCTAGGTGGCCTACGCAGTCGGATCACCATAGAATGTCTGCTATAGTAACACAAAAAAACCCATCAAGTATCGAGGTGGCGTATGCAATCAGATCACCACAGAATGTCTGCTAACGTAACCCCAATAAAACAAAAAGTATGTAGGTGGGCTACGCAGTCGGTGAGGGAATTTCCCGTGCGTGTGACGAGGCGTGCTGGCGGGCGCGTGGCGCGGGCGCGGGTGCGGGCGCCCGTGGGCGGCGGGTGAGGCGGCGGCGGCGGGTGCGGGCGGCGCTGGGCGGCAGGCGCCGCGCGACAGGAAGCGGCCGCGCCACGTGTCCCCCACGTGCGCCCCACATCCTGTGCCCCGCGCTCGGGGATTTAAACGCACGCCGACGCCGACGCTACCTCGCCACCCCGTGCGACGCAGCGCCGCACCGCCGCGCCGGCTTCCTCGCTCTCGCTCGCGCGCTGCGGCCTCACAGCCTACGAACGTAACAGTTTTACTGCGGTTTTCGTAACTTTGTCCCTGACAGAAGTCAGCTGTTCAAGGTTTCTTCCAATCGGGAGTTTTAACGTCACCATAGTGACGTCACTGTCGCGAAATGTAAGTTCCTGATTGGATGGCAGCGTAACAGCTGATTCCCGTCAGGGACAAAGTTTCGCAAATCGCAGTATACGTATTGCTCGCATGTTTCGCAATTTCTATCGCCAACGTAACAATGCCCTGCTTAACAATTGACTGACTGTTAGTGATTCCGAGCGCGTCAATGTATGAGGTCATTAGTCCCGTAAGTGTAGTGCTTGTTTCTTCCTCGGAAAGTGGGGTGGTCTTTCCCCGTTGGATGGCGAGGTCGGGCACCGACCTACCGTTGGCTAGCGGGTTTTCCTCAACCAGGTATCTCCCACCAGCGGCATCGCCCCTGCCGGGACAAGCTCTAAGCTCCCGACTGGTATCCCGACATGTGTGGTAGTGTAGTGCATGTTAATGTAAGTGTGTGTAAGGGGTGAGGATAGGATAAAGATGAGCAGGAAAGATCACGCGCGGTCCGCCTGACGTTGATCGGAAAAACAATGGAAAACTACCGATCAGAGCATCCGTCTCTAGGATTCTCCTCCAGACAGCGACTGACACTGCTTATCACTTCTCATCCCAATGGATCACATCCATTCAGCGTGTTGCAGATCCATTTGCATCAACGTAAAGTTATAATAATATTAAACTTGAAACTGTATATCTAAACCGTATATATAACCGTCATTATTGAAACCGTATATCTAAATTAAACTTGCCTACTTCTCCTCGGCATACTAGGTATCAAGAATAGTGACTAAGACGAATTAGCCGTTTAAGAGGAAATCTTATAGGAATTTGTGTATCATGAATTGAAGTAGGGTATTGTAACTGAAATAACAATTTGTTCGAATTCAAAAATAGTAAAGTTAACAATAGTTTGTAGCCTTAAAAAATTTAATTCACATTTGAAACAATTATATGTATATTTGTATTTACACTCTCACGCGTTGGTATGTTGAACATTCACTATTCCTGTTTTATCCACTCCACGTCATTATACTTTCCCCTCTACAAAACTTCCAACAATGTTGCGACTACGTCTGTCACCCACCTCCACTCAAATCTGACACCTCCCATATCACATTCCGTTCAGATTATTCCGCGAAAAATTCACACTCACGCGAAATCCACCATGGCACGCGTGTGCACGCGAGAATTCGGTCTCGTGTTTTTGCGATGATGCGGGACGCGGTCGTCAGCTGTCGGCGTAGTAGTGGCGCGTCCGTGGCGGAGCGGGAAGAGTAGGATAAAGTAACTACAAAAAGAGTTCCTAATTAAGAAATAGTGAATTTAACAATATGTCTGTGGTCACAGGGCAGAAGTTCTTAAGTCAAAAATCTTAAAGTGGAGAAAACAAGGGTTAGATTATTGAGCCAACGCTTCTTCCTATGCTCAATGCTATTTCCCAACGCTTTTTTCTCGTTATGGAGGTAACACTTGAATTCGATAGTTTTACTAAAATAAAATATAGAGACTTAACTTGTAGTTTCAGCACGTAACCCAATTTCGCCAAAAATTGACTTAGAAACTTTTACCCCGTGTCCACAGATTTCTAGCATTAAAAAAATCAATTCCTATTTGAAACGCTTATATTTAACCCCCCCCTAATCGTTGGTGTTCTGGGTTTACTCTCTTTCTATCCATTACATCGCAAGTCATTACACTTTTCTTCACGAAACTCCCAACAGTGTTGCAACCCCGTCCGTCACCTACCCCACTCCACTCCCGGTCAAATCCGACGCCTCCCACACCACATTCCGCGAAAAAAATCACACTCACGCGAAATTCACGAAGGCACGCGTGCGCACGCGAGAATTCGGTCTCGTGTTTTCGCGATGATGCGGGCCGCGGTCGTCAGCTGTCGGCATAGTAGTGGCACGTGCGGGGCGGGGCGGAGCGGCGCGAGGCGGTGCGTCTGCGGTCGGCAGCCCATCTACGGAAGGGTTCTTCAGAAGTTTATATTTAAAGGCCACGTGGCTTCCGGGCTGGCAGGCGCTGCCTGCGACGAGTAAACTCTCTCACGCGCAGCGCCCATTGCTCGTTTCCCGCGGCGGCGGCGGGAAGAGCACGGAAGAAATACTCGGCCTTAATGAAGTCTCTTTAGGAAGAGAATATCGCTCAATGGGGTGGGAATTACAATAAAATCAAGGAAACCGTTTAGTTCTTTAGGTTAGCTAGGAAATGCTAGTACTGAAAGTACTCAAGAACACCATCCAGGGCATAATGCGACAAGATAATTGCCTAATGAGTGAATTTCAGGCAGTACTAACTGTATGAAACGGTAGAACAATAGTCTTGCTTAGTTGTAGTATCGAAATGTAAGGAAGGAACTTGTGATGCTTTTGAATTGTGAATGTAAAAAAAAAAAAATACAAAAACTTTACCCGGCGATTTAGCATTTTTTCTTGTATTCTATGGGGTGTTCGTATTTTTTTCCAGCTGTATTTCTAATGATATATTTTCAAATATGATTAACGTGTAACTCAAAACAATCGATGTAATGCTAATGGGAAAGGGAATACAAACAATTTTGTCAAAAATTATATATTTTTTTCAGATTTTTCACCCACAAATACTAGGTATATTTTGGAATGAAATAAACACAAATTGTTAATCCCTAAAACCAACATAAAGACGCTGATTTCTCATTTTTAGTCTACAACTAACACCGTGAAGATAACGATTCATACTTTGGAGTGCCGAAGCTCTGCGATAAAAATAAAAGAGGGTTGTGAGTAACAAAACGAATGTTGCAAAACTCAACGTTGCCTCATTCTCATGAAGATGCACATTGTTACGAAGAGCGTCTTCGGCACACAACCAAATGAGAACTTTTTCAATAAACGGTGGTTAACACCAGCTCGGAACAAGCCGTGCAAGAATCACCAGTAGTGATGCGACATCGATAACAAAACATCGAAGTTTCAGAACATCGATGTTCAAAATTATAACATTGATGTTGATCATACATCGACCAAAAACCGTTGATGTTTTGGAGCTCTTAAAGAAAACTTCCAAATTAAATTCGTGCGCCGCAAAATTTAATTTGACAGTGGCCGTGTATTTCAATTTATAATTTAAATGTAACAGAAAAAATTAAAGAACGTGTCTCCACGCCCGAAATACGAGGACAGACGAAGGAAGTACCACACCATCAGAATCATCTCGGGCGAGTGATAGTCTAGTCGATGAAGGCAGAACAAACCGCTTTCGTTTGGTTTGAATACAAACTGTCAGTTATTATATTTTTATTTTTTTAAATTGTGATTATGGGAATTTTCATCCACGAACAAAAAACATTAAAAACGTAAACATCAATCAGAAAACATCGATGTTAATAAAACATCGTTGTTAATATATCGTTGAAAACATTGATACTTTCGTAGAAATATCGATATTATGGAAACATCGATGTCACATCCCTATAGTGCGATTTTTCTAACTCCCCTCAAGCTCCTATGGACACGATGGTATATCACACGACCTTTCGCGTCTTTCTCCCTCGTACCGCTAGAAGTCGCATGATCGCAAGCACTGCTTGATCCGGTCGCGATCATGCTGTAGCCTCGTGGCGCGCTCAAACGGTGGCTACCTGCGCAGAGCAGGGAATTAAACAAAGGGCGCCGAAGATGACGCATTGGGAATTTCTGCTTAGCGCGGATAAGGCTCGGAGGCAATGGGGGCGGCGAAAGGCCTATATAACGGCACGAAAGCCAGGCCTCCCTCTTCTTGTTACTCAGTGGCGTTGGCGTGCAGTTGTGCGTAAGTTTGTGCGAATGGCGCACGTGGGGAAGGGGCCGGCAATTCATTGTCGTGACGAGCGAGACATGCATTAGGTCTCTGATGTAGAGCAGTGTGGTGGCTGTTCGATTAAAATCTCACCTAGTAGTGGGATCTATTTAGTTAGTTGCTATCTGTGACTACGGACTAGTTTATGAATAAACTCACTGTTATTAAAACCCACCCTCGTCTGTGTTTTGATTACACCCGTATGACGCCACAATGCGATACCTGGCGGCACGACTGAGAACATCGCGAAACACCGTGACATATTCCATCGTGAAGACGGGCCTTGAGGGGCAAAGTTAGAAAAATCGCAGTATAGCCGCCAGTTCTTCAGCAGCCCCGTCCGTCCATCTCGGCGGCGGCGCCTCGCTTCCCTGTCCGCCCTCTCCCCGCCCGCGCATCCCTTTGCGTCCGCCACATCCGGTCGCAGCCGCCACAACAGCCTCCGCCGCAGACACCCCGCCCCGCTCAGCCCCGCTCCGCTCCACTCGCTCCGCTTGCTTCGCCCGCGCGGCGTGGCCGGGGAATCCACACCGAACTTCGCCTTCCGAAAAACCACCGACACAGGCTCCAAACCACCGAAGTTGTACAATGAAAAACAAGCGGAAGATTCGGTGTTTAGGAAGCGCGAGGGAACAAAGAGCTTCACAACTGAACTAATCTGTAGGATCCACATCACAAAGAACACACAGAAAGAGTATTCTTGTAAAGTTGCTTCCACTTTTAAATTATTGAAAGTAAAGTTGTTTCCTTCTTGCATTAAATTTCGTAGCTAGTCTATTGAATGGGAAACAAAAGACTGATGTTACACGTGCAGGACGATCATTTCCGCTGTGATTTGTTCTACGAAACTACCTGAAAGATGGGATCCTCCTGAAAAAATTGCTCATTAAATAAGGAAAAAAAATTGATTATTAATATTATAATTAACAAAATATTCCAAAATATTTTTTAGTGAAATAACCTTATAATGAAGTACGAAACAGAGGGAAAAGAAAACAAAGAGATGTATAATTCATTGTAAGAACAGAAATGCTTCACTCCTAGGCTGATGTTTGGTGTATGCAGAATGTTTTATTTGAAAGGATTTCTGAAATCGTTGGTGGTAAAGTTTTCCTTAGACACCTTTAACACATCATTGGAAAAAGCAGACTAATAATTCATTCTTCCTTACTGAATCTCGGTCTTGCCACCTCCAAAAGCTTTCCCCCTGAAGAGAAACCAGGTGTTAAGAACCACACCTTTTGCTCGCGAGGTGAAACTAAATCTTCACAGTGTAACTAACGAAGTCTGTTCAACAAACAAATGAACCGATCACGCTACGAAACCCCAACCGAAGCAAATCGACACTCAGCACAAACGTGTCTTCCTTGGAAAGCCCTGAATCATGCAGGGGTGCGTGGCGTGAGCTCGCACATGGCAACCCTCCGCTAAACGCTTCTCTCTGGACACTTGTAAAAGCTGTGGTTGAAACGATAAAGAACCTAATTTCAACTCTCGAATTTGCATGAAATCATAATCACCGTGGCGTTAAAACCGTCGAATGCTATAAGTGCTCAATCGTACCGATATCTGCAATCTTGAAAACTATACTTCGCAAACAAACCTATGCCAATTTTGAAATCCCAATCACCACCACCGATAAATTTGTCTGCAAATTATTTTACTTTTTACTGATACATTATTGCTTGTTATTGCCTTCGATAAGGGTCTGACATCGCATAGCATGACTTACCTGGATACAGAGGATCGTGGTTAAAAGGGAAATTTGAAAACCGTGAATAATGCTACGTGTTCTCCTGTGGAGGGAGTTATGGAAGGATTATGGGAGGAAAGAGGAAAGGACGAGAGTCAAGTTAGCATCTAGGTAACATATTAAAAAAATCTGATTCATTAAAATTAGGTAAGAAAGACAATCTTATATGTCCACGGGCGTTAACTGATTCTAAAGATCTCGAGCCGAAGGCCCTCGGGCAATTTGTTGCCGTTCGATTTAGAACCCTTATAACGCTCTTGCATAAGTAATTACTTGAAACCTCAGCTAAAAGCATTATTCATACGCGTGACAAGCGTATTGAAAATGTCAATTAATAATTTCGACCGGATTTCACGAAAACAAATATTACATCACAAAACATATATTAATTTACTGCCCTCTGTACAAAAGCAGCAGGCAAAAACACCATTAGAAGGCAGACATCGTAACATTCTTAACTCGAAAATTATCAAAAAAGAATTATTGATTTCGTTAAGGAAATCAAAATTTGCAATTGCATTTAGAGGAACTAAGTATACTAATGTTGTTTGTATTCTACAGAAGGAATTGCATATGTATGTAATGTATTGCTTGTATTGTATTTTCTTACTTTTTTTAAATAATGAATATGGTCCTAAATTTCGTATTGTAAATGTAAAATGTACTTATCTGTAGTCGCTAATGACTTTGATGTCGATGCGACGATAAATAAACCTATGTAAAAAGAATTACATCTGTCACACGTGCCAACAAGCAGATACCGACAGTCTCCGCCCACCAGAATCGTTTCTTTCAGGACGCCTCCTTCGCTGCACTACTTTTGCCGTGCGGCGGCGGCGGTGGCGGCGGCGACGCCCGTATGCGCGCTGGCGGCGCTGGTAGCGTCGGCGTCGGCGGTGTGGGGCCGGACAGGTGCAGGCGCTGGGCCTGACCGCCAGCTGCGCCCGCCCGCGTCCGCGCTCGCCGCGCACGCCCCTGCCCGTCGCCGCTTCGCATCGCTGGCGATTTCGTCATTCGCGCGCGCGAGCGTGCGTGCGTGAGTGCGGGTGGGTGGGCGACGCCGCCGCGTGGGTGCGCCCCAGGGCAGGGTCTGTTTGTTTGTATTAGGCGGGTTGGAGAATCAGTGGATGTTCTGTGTGGTTAGTGGAGTGGGTGAATGGTGCGTAGATATGGATGAGTGTGAGAAGGCGAGACTAAATAAAATACGAAATAAAAGAGACAAAGAAGGAAAAGGGTAGACAAAACAAACAGATGGAAGGGACTACAGAGGGAAAGGGAGATTTAGAAGGGGCAGACGAAGAGAGAGGGTGAAAGGGAGGGAGGGGGAGGGGAGGGAGAGAGAAAAGAGGGGAATGAGGAGCGGGAAGAGAAAGAAAAAGTGACAAGTCAAGAGTACAAAGCACACCAAAAGAGGTAAAAGAGACAAATGTGTACGTGAGAGAAAACTGAGAAAAAATTGAAAGAGAGACGAATTATGCAGGGAGGCATTAAGCTCTGACATTTGAGAGTATCTAAAACTCACAAAGACGTACTACATTACATGGTTTCGAAAGACGCTCACTTACGTCTATATTCTGTATTCAACTTGTATATGGCTCAGGGTAGGGATCCTAGAATTAACAGAACGTGCACAGAATACACTTCTGTTTTGATAGAACATAAAATAAATAAATTTTAAGAATAGTTTCATACGATAAAATTTAGAAAATTAGTTTAACTACCTAGTGTCACCAAAAGCCTTGAGGCTGATTGATTATGTGGTGTTTCCGAGCGCGTCAATTGCTGTATCTTTTCGTAAGTGTAGTGCACGTTTAATCTCAGAAACGTGGCGGTGTTCCTCCCCAATTAGAACGTGAGGTCTGGTGCCCATCTACACGTCGGCTTGCGATGGTCCTCTCCCTGCAGGGGTCTCCAATAGTCTAGGGCACTGTCTCAGCGGGGGCTGTCTCTAATCTCACGACCGATATCCTAATATTTGTGGTACTGTAGGCATTCAAGTGTATGTGTGTGTGTGTGTGTGTGTGTAAGGGAAGAGGAAGGGACAAGGATGAGTATCGGCGAACGGTTCGAGGCCTGTTTGTTCGCGTACTGCTCCAGCATTCGCATGGTACTGATCGGGGAAACTACATAAAACTACCGATCAGAGCAGTCGGTGATAAGAGTTCCCCGCCAACTCAAAATGTGTTCAAAGCCACTAGTAGCCAGTAGCCTAGTATATAGCCAGTGTTGAAAATTGCCTTGCGGCAAATAAACAGTTGTCGCGTGCTTTCCCATGACATACGCCTCGATCTGGCCGCAGTTCCTCTCTTAAGCCACGGTCATTGAGCAGCCGAAATATCAGTCGATCCCTACCGGTCGAACTACGAGCGAAATCGACTTAGGGCCTGCTATCTCATCTAAAAAAACACAGCCAAATCTTGTAACCGAAATCGTCAGAATACTCCCATAATTCCGAAGTTTAGTTTTTGGAATATTTGCGAGAAACCCGCTCAAAACCATCTACATGTATTGGAGACGGTCCTCGACTCACCAGCTCATTTCGAACAAATGGAACCTATAGAATCAAACGACACAGATCTCCGTCCGTCAGCTAATGTTTCCTGACGCCGTCGGAAGAGGTCGTTCGCGTTCAATCGATTATTTCCATTTACCAGCACGAGTTTGAACGAATCGAGCGAACGTTCAAAGGGCACCAGACGACCGAAACTTGGACCAACATACTCTTCACTGTGTCCGCCGCCTTAGCAAGCAACCAGGCTGAAGCTGAGTGCGGGGCGTTGAGCAGGTCGCCGCCTAAACGAGCGTCGATAGGCCGTCCGATAGGAGCAGAGATGCGCTGACGCGGCGCGGCGTCGGCTGCGCTGGGCTTCCACGGGCTCCGGTTGCTCAAACGGCGTAGTTCGCGCATCTTCCGCCGGGGGCGGTCCACGGTCCTCGTGTCGCCTACGGCCGTAGATTGATTGATACGTGTTTCCGGGCGCGTCAACTACTTAGGTCATTAGTCCCGTAAGTGTAGTGCGTGTTTTCTCGTGAGGTGGCGGTAATATTTTCCCCGCTGGATGGCGAGATCTGGCGCCGACCTACCGTCGACTAGCGGGTTTCCCCTCAACCAGGTATCTCCCACCAGCGGGGCACCTCCCCAGCCGGGACAAGCTGTAAGCTCCGACTGGTCTCCCGGCATGTGTGGTAGTGTAGTGCATGTTAGTGTGTGTGGGTGTGTGTAAGAGAGGATAGGACAAGGAAGAGGAAGGAAAGATCGCACGCGGTCCGTGGCCCGTTTTTAGGGTACTGCTCCGGCTTGGTGTTGATCGGAGAAACCACGGAAAACTACCGATCAGAGCAGCCGGCCGCTAGAATTCTCCTCCACACAGCGACTGAATTGGACCTAGCTGACAAGCTAGTGTCGAAAATCCTGCCGCTGTCGGGACTCGAACCTAGGACCTCCCGGTCAGAGGGACTGCAGTGACATCAGGCTGATGCACTGAGCCATCTCTCCCGTAGATATAGAGAGTAGCGCATTCCACTGTGCCACCGAACCCGTCTTTTATATCCAGTTGTCAGGAGAACCGGAACTGTGTGGTATTCTGTAAATTGAGAACCACGAATCTATCCAAAATCAGTTTTAATATTCATAAAAATCTTCTTAATGTTGCCAACTGGTAAAATTTTCCTACAGGTCCTGAATGCTGCCTGGTGGTGCTATCGGGTGAGAGGATACTAAATGGCGGCGGTTGCGCTACTCTCTGTATTTGGGGACTCTAGTATCGCTCACCTTCAGGTTTCCTCTCCTTCAGTACGCCCTCTCAATATGACAAGACAAGATCTTCCAATTTTGGGGTCGTTTGGGGGCGCCCACTGAAGACTCCATAAACCTAACGAGACGAAGGGTGTTTTCAAAAATTGGGATCTGAGCGGGTGGAAGTTAGCTCACGGACCTTTTATGTAAAATACTTACATTTTTCATATTCATACGTTTTTAAAATATTGCTTAATTGAATATCATTAATATTTTCAGAGTAGTAATTTATATTAACAGAATTTCAAAAATATAAAATAAAATAAAGGGGGACAATACTTTTGAGCAGGATTAAGGACGTTCCGTCAGAGAGGGTTTGCTGTTTTGTACATTGCTGATAAGAGTTGTAGGGTAATCAAATATTGCAAACGTTGGCAACATTGTAATATTGTTGACGTTTTTATGAATGACCTAATGGATCATACATTCTTAAAATGACTCCGACAAATCATTTAAAGTATTTCTCACAATCACAACTTAATCACAAAAAGTATTTCTGTAGAAAATACATTTCAAATATGTTCCTTATGTTTTATTTTAAATATTGAGAATAATACTTGATTCTCTGTAAAAAAAATATCCCCAGCATGTTATCGTAAGCAAAACTGAATTTACGACGTGGTCTTGAAGAAAATATCTAAACAAACAGTAGACTTAACAAAATAGTCTGCATAATTATCATACTTGCGTTGAAGATGCCTTCAATTGTTATACGACAACTTTCACAAGTTGTCATCCCATTACAAATTTCATTATAATTAATTTAATTATAAAAATAGATTACACTATTCCCCAGCCTTCACTACTGTATTTGACAAAATTCTATATAGAATTTGATTAATGCTTCCCCGTTGTATGATAAGTGACAGTAAGCTACTCTACCAAGATATCTATTAAAATCAGTTGAATATCAAAGAAGCTTATTCGTATTTAATACACATGTTCTTTCTTGAATATTATTACATCTTACTTCACGTACATTGAATGAGTCATAAGCAGATAATATGGAATGAATCAATGTTATGAAGTGCACCATAAGAGTGCTGCAGTGTCGTAAAAGAAGACGTTGAGTGATGTGAAACTTAAAGCAGCTACAGATATATCTTGACGCGTCAGAGAACTGAAGGTAGCGTGATTGCGCCTTGTATGCGTGCAGCAGTTAGTAGGATCAATTGCTTGTGCAGACATTTAGTCAAGTTGTAATAGAATTTCTCATGGAAGTTTCTGCAGTTGCTCATTCACCTCCGTTTATAGATTATATATAATAAATAGCGTAGGACAGTGAGTGGCGTGAGGTGGGGGCATTTTAAGGCCAGAAATTTTGACATCGATTATCTTCCTTCAGTGGCCGCTCGAGAACAGCCTCCAATGACAGGGGACTCCTTCCGTGTCGACGAAACGATCACAGCATTCCGGTTGCACTTTCCTGCAGGGTAATGTGCACTACTGGAGGTGATTAGTCTCTTCTTTTACCAAAAAATGTGTTGCAAATGGGCGCTACCTGCACATGCAGCTCAAAACCAACAGGTAAGAATTTGGTCATGGAACGGAAAGTAATGTTTTCTTGCACATAAAACGAAGTGAAAGGAAGATGAAAGTTGTCAGATTTGTGTAAGTTATCTCCCAACACCCTCCTCTTCAATCTCGATCTGGCACCTCAGGATACTTTTTGTTTGTTTAATTAAATAAATCGCACAAGGAAAATTGTACGTCAGTAACAAATGTAATTTCGAGTTTCCAGTAGCAGCGAAGAACCCAAATGGAGTGCTGGACTTCTACGTGAAAAGTATTTTTAAATTACAACTGTGGCAGAAATCTGTCCAACTCACTAAATCTTATGATCAAGACCAGTGACGTCTGTATTTTTGCTTGGATGTACTCTAATTTTTGAGCCTCTTCATGCCTTCTTTATAATTTGTTTATCATGACTTCCTGTATTCACCTTACAAAATATAAATGACTGATGTCATTGTGTTCCACATCTCCATGTCACTTTTACTCGTCAGAAACAAGTCTGAACTACCCGCACTTATTTCCGCGTCATGGTCACTGTTCCACCTGGATCAGGCATACACCAGAATAAAACCACAACGAATGTAAATTACAAACGGGTGTAAAACAACCTATTTCGAAGACAATGTTTCACAACTGTATTCATTTTTCAATTGCAAAGTCAATAAAAAGTAGTCTCGGAAAAACTGATCGTAGTAATTAGTGCACATCTGCTCATCTACGTCCGCTGCCAAGTACGTGTGTTATGCCACTTATCCACATTATTCAGCAAATAATACCATCATACGACCCTGTCGTAAAAAAGCTAGAAAAAATTCAATTTAAAATGTTTCTTTTTGAGAATTAAATGCTATCACAGATCACGATATCTATAGAAATTTTGTCTCCTCCTTACTCTGACATATTCATGAGCATTTTACGCAAATTGATGAACAGGTTACTTACAGACATTGCTGCATATGCGGGCTTGTGAAAATTATCGATGTATGTAACGCCTTATAGCGTGATCTGTGCTGCGGGTCCACAGTGGGAATGCTTGTAATAACTGTAAGATTTCAGGATATGCGTTTGAAATTAAAACATTTCGTGGTTGTAAGCAACTTTAGAACTAAAACAACAATCCTATAATTAATTTCGAGACTTTTAGTGTGGAGAGGAAGTTGTTTGTTTAACTGACACTATTATTTTTTAAAGTTTACCTCACTAATATATTACAGAAATCATAAGAGAAAAATGACAGTCCAGTTTTAAAAGCAATAAATAAATTTGGGGGAGCACACAGGCAGTAATGAGTATAATTTTATTTTCCTAAAACAAGAATCGTTTCTGGAATGAAATACAAACATTTGTGTAGTAATTGAGCCAGCGATTCTTCAGGTTATATTATAGTAGTTGCAACTAAAAGTGGCATATCAGTAGCGGATGCAGAATAAATAATAGAGCAAAGAACAGATACGCAGTATTTTAAAGTCAATGGGCGAAGGCAGATTCAACGAAGGGACACTTTTTTTAAAGCAACAGCACATACCAGCCAAGAACTTCGATCAATATACAATACTTCACTTACAATAATATATGCAATAATTTTACAAAAGTAACGAATGACCGTAAAAATTGAAATAGAAAGCCAAATATCTACAGTAATCTTGGCGAGAAGACCTCATCACCCTTCCCTTTGGTTCACCACTGACAGTAGTAGCCATGGTGAAAAGCTTGATGGTGAGATTAGGACTCGAACAAAGACTGAATGCGAAGAAACATCTGTAGTGGGCATCATCCTCTGACGACCTCCAGCTCACACGCGCTCTCTGAATGGCAGCGCCACGCGCACGATGGCCCGGATCAGGAAGCAAGCGGACACAAACGTTCTCTCCGTAAAAGGAAATTCTCACCATCCCTGACAGCGCTGATTATCCCCACCAGCTAAGCTTAGCTGCATTGTCTGGATGAGTATTCCTCGAGTCGGCTGCTCTGATATTTGATCTTGTTACTGTTATTTTTTTGGACCTATTCCAGGGCACTCAATCTGAGGTCTTGAATTGTTAGATTTCGTTACGGTCCACAGACTGTAGGCGATCCTTCTTATCCATTTGCTTCAACAAAACAATTACGTTTTTTATAAAACATATAGTTAAAATGTAATAAGGAATAGAGAAAAATATAATTTTAAAAAGTTAATAGTTAGTGGAAAATGTTGGTACCGCAATTGGATGAACCCATATTGGCCGGCTTCTTTTTTTACCTACTTATAAATGTATTTACTTTTCATATTTATCTACTGCGGTTACAATGTACTTCACGTTCTGAGGTCATTGAGAATCGTGAGTTACGATTCAAAGTTATACTGATAACGATTAGATGAATGACAATGGAGAACGAAAAGGAATGAGACGCTTAGGCAACAGGGAAACCTCAAGAGCCCGCTTTGACCACCGCTAATTCAACATGGACTGGCCAGAGAACGAGATCTGATCTCGGGAGTGCTACATATGCTAGTCTCAATGTCTCCCCTCCCCAGGTATTTAAAAATAATATTTGCGGACAAAGTAATATTTTTTTTTATTTTGGGCTTTTACAAATTTTTAAAAATAGTATAGTAAGGAATACGACACATCGAACCGTTTCCCTTTCATTTGCGCTTGAGTCATGAAATTGAAATGCACAAACAAAATCAATTCCTGGTCGCTTTGTGCGCGGCGCGGGGGCAGCTGTGACGACTCCATCGCGCGTTTTACTCGCGAACCATGAAGAGGCGCGGACAGCTGGCCGCCATAAATTAACACGTCGCCGTAATCCGCGCCCACTGCATAAAGAAGCCTTGTCCGTCCGCGCGCGCCTGAGCCGCCGACGCCTTGCGCCGCCACACGCCTCGCCGCGGCCCCGCGGGACGCGCCCCGCCCCGCCCCGCCCGCCCCGCCAGCACGCGCGCCGCGCCAGGGCGGCGCAGGGGGCGGGGCGGAAGTGAACCAGCGAATGGAGCAGTGACGGCCACCAGGACAAGGGAATAGGTGCAGGATGCAGCAATGAGGCAGCCAGGACAGGGGGATAGGTGCGGATGGAGCAATGCGGCAAACCAGGACAGGGAAACTAGGTGCAGATGGAACAATGAGGCAGTTAGGACAAGGTAATAAGTGCAGATGGAGCAATGATGGTGAGCCAAGGCAAGGGAATAGGTGCAGATGGAGCAATGAGGCAGCCAGAACAAGGGAATAGGTACGGATTCAGCAATGAGGCAGCTAGGACAAGGGAATAGGTACGGATGGAGCAATGAGGCAGCCAAGACAAGGGAATGGTTGTAGATGGAGCAATGAGGCAGCCTGGACAAGGGAATACGTGCAGATGGAGCAATGAGGCAATCAGAAAGCGAAGACAGGGGAATAGGTGCAGATGAAGCAAAGAGGCAGCCAGGACACGGGAATAGGTGCGGATGGAGCAATAAGGTAGCCAGGACAAGGAGATAAGTGCGGATAGAGCAATGAGGCATCAGGAAGACAGGACACGGGAATAGGGGCAGATGGAGCAACGAGGCAGCCAGGACAAGGGAATTCGTGCAGATGGAGAAATGCGGCAGCCAGGGCATCCCTTGCATAGGTGCGGATGGAGTGACGAGGCAGCCAGGATAAGGGAATAAGTGCGTATGGTGCATCGGAGGCAGCCAGGACCAGGAAATAGGTGCAGATGGTGCAATGAAAGCGAGCCAAGACAGTTAAGTAGGTGCAAATACATAGGTGCAAAAGAAATGTGCACGTCAAGTAAATATATACGTACGTACGTCGGATTGATGGGGGTGTTTCCTCACTAGGTATTTTCGCCAGCAGGGCGCCAGGTCCTTGCCGGCACAATCTTTAACTCACTACTGATCTTCCACGTGCGTGGTAGTGTAATGCATGTCAGTAGTCTGTCATGTGTTTGTAAAAAGAGAGGAGGGGGCAAGGAGGAGGAAGAAATTGTAACGATGTTGCCTCTGGAGCTTTTGTTAACATACTGCTCCGAGTTTCGCCGGTATCGATCGGGGAACCATGGGAAACTATCGATCAGAGTAGCCAGAAATCTAGTGGTTGAAATCGTCCCTCCTATGTAGGTAGTGTCGAAAATCTGCCACTGGGAGTCAAACCATGGGACCCCCCGGTCAGAGACACAGCAGTGGCAACTGTTCTTGCTCTGAGCTATGTAAGTCGGTTGAAGGGTCGAAGAAATGATGGTGAATCAAGTGAAAAAATACATAAAGATAAATAAACCACATGTGCAACGATACATAGATGCACCCGAACAAAACAGTAGCAAAGAAAAAATAAGAACCAGGCAATGGTAAGACAAAAAAAACAATGGAAATAACAAGATAGAAACACTGATGCGAAATACCCCAATGAAATGGCTATGTTGAGCGGTGGGAAAACTTGGGCACGTGCAAACTCAGAATGAAACGCGAGAAGAGAGATAAAGGACCCTGAGGTAAATGAGAAATGAGGAATGGAAGGGAATGAAAGTAGTGCAATAACAATATTGCTGCGACGTGAAACAATAAGGAAAATATGTTGATGGCGACAGTGTGTTTCGAGACACCGATGCAAAGGCGGTGTTCCTGGGCTTAGTTGTACAGAGTACTGAGGCATGACTGAGGGCAGAGGGATGGTGACGTCAGCAGACACGGTGAGCGCTTCGAGTAGGTTGGCCAACCAAGGGGGAGCAGAGGACGAGAGAGGGAGTAGGGAGAGCACGAGCATCAACAGTAACGAAGGCAGAAAGTGGAAGAAAACTGGAACGGCCTATTCAGTTGTGTCAGTAAGGACAGATGTAGTTCAGGGGATAAAAGAAAATTATAGCGGAGAGGAAAGCAGCGTGTACTAATCTTGGAACGCAAAAATTAGAAGTCCTATGAAAAGTTCGGAAAAAATATAAAGATCGCCATCCCGCGAGGAAAAGGAGTGAGCAAGATCGGTGGGATAATGGCGATGAAGATGAGTGAGGGAAGGGGTGGGTGTGGTCGATGGCTTCATAAACAAGGAGAGCGATGAGAGTGAGGACGAGCGGGGTGGCGAGGGCGGCGGCGACGGCGGTGGTGAGGATGGCGTCGAGGGCGGCGGCGGCGAGGGCGGCGGCAGCGAGGGGCGACGAGGGCGGCGAGGGCAGCGAGGGCGGCGTGAGCGGCGAGGGCGACGAGGGCGGCGAAGGCAGCGTGGGTGGCGTGGACGGTGAGGGCAGCGTGGGCGGCGAGGGCAGTTGTGGGCGGCGAGGGCAGCGTGGGGCGACGAGGGCGGCGTGGGCGGCGAGGGCGGCGAGGGCGGCGTGGGCGGCGAGGGCGGCGTGGGCGGCGTGGGTGGGCGAGGGCAGCGTGGGCGGCGTGGGCGGCCGAGGGCGGCGAGGGCGGCGAGGGGCGGCGAGGGCGGCGAGGGCGGCAGAGGGTGGCGAGGGCGGCGAGGGCGGCGAGGGCGGTGAGGGCGGCGAGGGCGGCGAGGGCGGCGAGGGCGGTGAGGGCGGCGAGGGCGGCGAGGGACGCCACGCGCGAGGCACGCTCCCGCGCCGGAAGTGCCCCCTCCACCCGTCGCCGCCCGCTCCCCTCGGGCGAGCAGACACCTGCCTCCGCCCCCTGCTCGCGTTGGCCCGCTCGCCCGCGCCATGCCGCGCCGCGCCGCGCCGTGGCCACCGCCTGTATCACTCGCCTTCGCGTCTCCCGCGCGCAATTAGTCTAATGCGTCCGGCGGCGCGCGCCAGGGCTGCACAGGGGCCACGCGCGGCCCGCCGCGCACTCGCACTACACTTTGGTGCCCCTGAGATAAGTGCAAAGGTGACAACTTTCGCACTTCGGAAAAGTTTAGAATTAGCGAGAGAATATAATACCACCCACATATCTTGACTATTACAATTCCTGGGATATAATAAATTGTTGAGTGGTTCATGCTCGTTACTTTGTTAAACATAGATTGGGAAACATCAAAGTATATCCCTTCGAAGCTCTTCTATATTCACAATAATAACTAGTTCGAAGGAATCACAAAAGCATATGCAGCTGCGAGAGAATGTTTAAAAAATTTATTTTCAATGAAAATAATCACTCAAAAGGTGCGAAACAATAGCAATACGTTTGATCTTAGGTAAATTAATTTCCTATTTTGTTTGAGCAACAACAACAAAAGCAACAATAATAATAATAATAATAATAATAATAATAATGTGTGTGTGTCTGGTGTTTGTGTCTGTGTGTGTCTGTGGGCGTGTTAATAATAACAATAATAATAATAATAATAATAATAAAAATAAAAATAATAATAATCCTTCCGTGGTCGCAGACGATTGCAGCAGGCCGTCGTCTATGCCGAGGGAGGCTGCAGGTTCGAGTCCCTGCGTAGGAATGATCGTACTTGTGATTGTCCCTTCAGCCGTCGTTATCATCATATCTCACAATTCATAATTCAAGGAGTAACAATCTCGTCTTACCAAGGAATACAGCAGAAAAGCTTATCCCCACAATGACACACGTTAATCTCTCTGGGATACATATTACAGGGCCTCAGAAAATGACAAGTACACATCTAATAATAATAATAATAATATATAATAATAATAATAATAATAATAATAATAATATCCTAGCAAAAAGGAAAAGAACGTCAATAACATCTTTGAACAGGTTAATCTCTGATTTATCAACCAACTTATTTGTCTAAAATTCGAGTAAATTGTTTTATTGGTATCAATTTGCGAATTTTACTTGTCGCTTAGTAGTATGTTGTTCGGAAGGTAGATAAGCAAAGAACAAATGGGAGCTGAATCTTGTATCTCCCTGGCAGAGTTATGGCTGCGCAAATTCTCCCTTCGTCATAAATATGTAAAGGGTACAGGAGTAGCCCGGTTTCTGGCTGGCGAAACGGAAGAGCCCCCGACTTCCTGACAATATGACGTGGGGTGAATGAACCTTTTTGCCTTTCATGTGCTTTAGCGAATGTTTGTAATTCTTTTACACTACCGTACAATAAGAAATGGAATTCCGGTGTCTACATTTCGCTTGTCCCTAAAATTAGAACGTCCTATTGTACGTTATCAAAAAATGTTTCAGAGAAAAATATAAATAAACGTTTTATTACTGTCAATCTTCAAAATATACGCGAACATCTTTTCTTTATATTTAACTTTTTCTGAATTTCACATTACTAGTAAATTGATATGATGATTTGTTGACGTAGGTAGTAGTTTTTGATTTCCAAGAATATATCTACGAACTCGACTGTGTACATTACCAATTAACTTCAAATTTTGTGAGCTTTTAAAAAAATGCCCTCTTTTATTTCATGGCTAGGACATAACTGAAATATGTATGTCTTCAAAATCACATTATTTATTTATTCAAACTTACGACGAGCGTTCATTAGATTGTAATATTTTTTTTTACAATTTCTCAGAAATATACAATAACATATGCAATCACTATGCAAGTTACTTGTAATCGAATGAGACTAACCAACTGTCACAGACTGCTTAGTGCGCAACACGGTGTCCCATAATGCTACTAATTTCCTTCAATATCAATCCGTCATCTCCATTTAGTCAATTACATCAACGAGTATTCTCGCGCAGTTACAATCGGAAAAAAGCCCTCCTCCCTTCCGCATCCAATTTCCGTCCTCTCGGCTCCCAGGTTTGTAACCATATGTCGCCCTCCGCCCCATCGTGCGATACAGTTACAGTCCTCTGCCTCGAAGCAGGCAGCGGTCGCGTGCCGCAGCTAAAAGCGCCATTACCTCCCGCTGCACTCACCACCGCAATGACACCCTTCGCCCGGCGCCGAGTCGCAGACGATCGGCGGTCTCCGATCGCTTCCGCGTTGGCGGCCAGCCGCCCAGTTCCGGAGGAAAATTGTTATGCAATCGTATCCGCATCAATGATTAAAACCGGCCGATCCCGCAATTTGCGTGGAAACAAAGCCTCGGACTCCCTTGGGCGAAGGAAACAGCCGATGGAATTAAACGCTTTCCCGTCGGCGGAGGAAAGGTGTAGTTTCCGAGGCGGCCGCCGCGGCCGCATAATCAACAGGCGGGCCAGGACTACCCGAGCTGTGGCCGCAGGCGGCAGGGGCGCGGTGGGCGGAGTCCACCGCGTGGCTCTTGCTGCAGGAGGAAGAAGATGAGCAGGCGGATGCGGTGATGATGGTGGTGGTGGTAATGGTGGTGGAGGAAGAGGGGGGAAGGTTAGGAAAAATGTACGTGAGGTGGCGATGGTGATGGTTGTGGAGGAAGAGGAGGGAAAAATGTGAACGACGAGAAGGAGGAGGAAGAAGAGATGGAGTTGGTGATGATGGTCGCTGTGGTGGAGTTGGGGGAGGAGAAAGAGAAGGAAGAAAAAGAGACGTGAGTTGGCGATGGTGGTGGTTGTGGTGAAGAAAGAGGTGGGGAAGGAGAAGGAGCACGACGAGGAAGAAGGAAAAGAAGAGACGGAGTTGGCGATGATAGTGTTTGTGGTGGAATTGGTGGAGTATGAGAAGAACGAAGAAGAAGAGACAGAATTGGCGATTGTAGTGGTTGAGGTGGAGTTCATAAAGGAGTATAAGAAGCAGGAGGAGAAAAACGCAATGCTGCAGACAACGGTAACAGGACCCAAGAAGGCTGACGTGTTAAGTCTGACGGAGTATGTTGTAAATGGGTGAATTGCTGGGTAGTTGTAGAGGGTAGGGTACTGGTAGTGGGTTTGGGCTTGCTAGTTGCTGGCATTGATACGTTTGTAAGGGAGTCGCTACCGAGGGTTGTGGTGAAGGCAGCAGCGGTAGTAGTGCGGGGTACGAAGTAGCGGAGGCCGAGGCGGCGGCTGCAATAACAGGAATTCGCCGCGTGCGCCGGCGGCGCAGCTGGGCCGGCGCCCCTGAGGGCTGTGGGCGCCGGCGCGAATTGCAGGCGCCGCGCCGGGGCAGCGGGAGGGTAATCACAGGAGAGGGCGCGGGGGTTACGCTTCCTACGCGGAGACGGAGATGCGTAACCAAGGGGCCCAAGGAAGCGCTGCGAGCACAATGAATGCCGAACAGAATGTCTACTATGTTTTGGATGCACGTTAGGGAAAGCTAGATGTTAAAATGGTTCACAACTGAAGAATAATACGGCCACAGTTGAGTTGATTTCAAAAACAAAAAAAGTGGTATAATGTAATTTTTCAAAATAAATATTTTATCTAGAGGAAAAGTTAGTTGTGTGAAGAGAATCAATAATTCTAAAAACTAATTATAAACTATTACAATCAACCAAACGTCGATTCAATACTACTTACATCGAATAAGTTTAGCGAAAAGAAAATGAATCAAACCAGAGGGTTTCTAAGAAAAAGTAAGGATCCTAAGAAAAAATAAGTAATGATAATGATAATATCTGTTGAAGGTAACAAATACAAAAAATATTTCAAAGGTCAGCAATAGCAGAAAAACGCCGAACAAACGCTGAAACTAACTTTCATGACTACTTATATATACCACCCTAAAAAGAAACGAAAGAAATGCCAATACAAATTCTCTGAGCACATCAAACGAATCAATAGTAAGCACAGTTTTCAAAAAATACATTGCCACATGGACAGACATATAACGGTCAGATGAGGCATTTCACAGAAAGAATGGATTGAGCCAATGCCACAAGCCAACGGTCTATATCCTTCAGAGCCGTAAGGAGGGGAGGGCGCAAGTGGCAGCAGCACGAGCCAAAGCGCCCGGGCGGCGTGCGCGGGGCAATCTGTTCTGGATCGAGCCGCGACCATATGCCCCCGCAGCTGCGGCGACGCGCCCGCCGTAAACACTGTAATTCTCCGTCTCGGTTGCGGTAGCCATGCGTCGCTCCGACCCGCGCCACCCCCGCCTCCTCCCGCAACACCATCCTCCCCGCACCGCTCGAAACCATCCCACTCCTCCCCCCGCAATCCCATCCACCCCGCTCGAAACCTCCCACATCACCCCACGCACAACCTCCTCCCCGCACAACACCATCCATCCCGCTCGAAACCTCCTACTCCGCCCCACAGCCATCGCCACCCCGCCCAACACCATCCACCACCTCACATCTCTCGAAATTTTCCCCACTCCGCCTCACCCCGCCCAACCCATCCACCCCGGACAGTTCGAACCTCCCCGCTCCTCCCTGCACAATCCCATCCACCCCGCTTCACCTCGCACCGCTCAAAACCCTCCCACTGCGCCCCAAGGCCTCTTCCTCGCCATCCCATCGCGTCCTCCCCGCTCCGCTCCACACCTTTCCATCTCGCCCCTCCCCGTGCAACCCCATCCTCCCGCACCGCTCGAAACCCGCCCACTCCGCCCCCCGACCCTCCCCACGCAATCCCATCCACCCCGCTCCACTCGCACCGCTCGAAACCTCCCACAATACCCCACGCACGACCTCCTCCCCGCTCCGCTCGAAGCCCGCCACCCCGCCCCCAACCGCGCAATGCCATCCACCTCGTCCCAAACCACGCCGCCCTGCCCCGCTCCACCCCGCGTCACCTTCCAACCTCTCCCCCCATCCTTGACAAAAAGAGTAACGACGCAGCCCTTCCAGATTCCGCCCCCGCCTCATAATAGCGCCCGTTGCCAAAGGGGTGATCGCCGGTACCAGATGCTTTACCGTCGTTGGTGGGTCCTACGTGTTTCACAGTTGTCAAGCGTAAGCAAGGTCCTGTTACGCTGCAACTGCTTTCTCGGAGGGGTCGTTGGTTCTCGGAGGGGTGACTGAACCTTCGAATTGACTAGGAACGTTATGATTTCCGTTATGGCCTTACATACGTTGAAAGTTAAAAGACGTTAATGTCGACTGGGCCTTAGGGGAGGACGCTGGAATAGTTGAGCGTTACATAATATTATGCACAGCAGCTTCTGGCGAGTACATAAGTTTCCGTTTCACCCTCAGTTTGTATTGATAAGTACTTATGCTTTCCATTCCGGACTGTTTTTCTCGCCTTTCCTAAAAATAATTTCTTGTTGGGGTTGGATGCTGAGTTTTTTCCATATACCCTGAACAATATCGAACTAATTCAATGCTGCATCTCTTGTAGTTGGGAGTTTGTTATATTCTTTTAATGCCAAACTAATGATGAAAATCCATATCGTCCACAAGCAACCACTGAAGATTGCAAAGATAATATGCAATTATTTTCTTGGAAACGGACTAGTGCTATTTCTCTTTTATGATGCATCATGAACCATCTTAGCCTGTCTAATATGTATGTAATACCAGTTCAGAAACTGCAAGACTTGCAATGTAATACAATGAGGTAATTACTACAATGCGGACTCTTGCAATGAGTTTTGACTGCAAAAATTGTTCTGATGTGTAATAGGAATTAATACGTATTCCCTAGTTTATTCCTATAAAATACGGTAATAATGTAAAAATTTGAAAATTCACCACATTGCTTACCAATGTTTAGAGAGATAAAACTTCAGAACATTTTGACAAGCATTTAAAAAAATTCAAAGTTCTGATTCCAATTGTCAGAACAACGAGAGCTACAAAATGATAATGATAATCAAAATAAGTCTACGAGTATCTCCAACAATTCTGAAGAGGCATTACTCTCGCAATTTCTGAAGAGACATTGTTCTAGGCAGCCAACTTCGATCTCAGCGCACGACTGACGTGACCAAGACGGGTTAAATTGTCTCAAGTCCTACCGCAAGAGCAGATCTGGGAGCCTCGCGAATTCACAAAGAGAGACCTCCTTCGTTCTCGCGCTTCCACAAAAGGAAAAGCACAGCGGGTGCCTTTTCTTTCGCCCCTTTGGCCTCCAGGTAGGCGAGAATAACGTGAATTATGATTCCACGGCCCTCGACGTATTACGTTTTAACGTCGTTATTTCCGTGACTGCCGCTGCGCCGCCGTCGCCGCGGCGGCGTCCCCTGTCATTACGACGCCCGCCGCCAGGAGCGCAAGACGAGCGCGGAGGGGGCGGCGAGCGTTCCCTTGTTTAACAGTTGACGATTTTATTTAAAAAAGACGGAAATTTGCTTTTGAAAAGAGGTGACATTTCTTTTGTGCCTCCTCCGCAGCCGGATGCGACGGGGGAGGGGGAGGGGGGATGTGGAGGCGGCGTTGACCTTGACGTGCGCGAGAGACGATGGGACGTGCCAAGCGCGGAGATGAGGCGTTTTATCAAATCCGACGCCCGCGCGGGAAATTGCTGTGTTTATTCGCTGGCGAAAACGTGCGGCCGAGGCGGGGCGTAGGCGCGTGGGAGGAAGGCTCCTTCAGGAATCTGAGGTGCGAGGCCGGCGACGGGGATAAACATGTGGAGCGGGCCGGCGCGACGCGAAGCGGGGTCGGGGCGGGGCGGGGTGGGGAGGGAGCTGATTCAGCGAATACCTGCGTTCGTTAGAACACCGGTCACACAGATCGTGGTGGATTACGATGCTACGGTGCACCTTTTCCGAGCGACAAGACAAATGACCGATGTTTCGGTAAAAAATGTTGAAATTTTCAAAACTTTTATGGTGGTGTTTCTTTATTTTAATACTCTTCATGCAAAAACAAAACTTCTTCTTTCTGAATTCTCATGCTTTTAAATGATTCACATTTCGTTGAAACATGTTTGGAATGCTTTCGCTCGCAACCGGTGGTCTCGCCAAAGAAATAATCATTATATTTTATACGACAAGAATAAAAGAAAATATACTTTAATTTTAAAGTCACTGCTTCCTATTACAATACTTCTCTCAGAACCAAAGAGATATTTTCATATAACGATATTTTTTATTTTCAGCTTCGCCAGCTCACAGCGCTAATAAAACTAATATGAAGTTCTCGAAAGCCCATCAGACCGCAATGTACAACATTGTCCAATAGATAAAAATGTTTAATTTGATTCGAAATTATCACTGATCGAGACTTTGGTATCGTAAATCATGAGAAATGATATTATTGGAGTAAAGCGGAGTAGGATAAAATCTGTATACTAGTGAAGCTTTGAGTGTGAGGACTTCTCTTGTAACTAACTTGAAAAATAAACTTATTTAATAAAGGAGATTTTGTTTTATTTAAAACAATCGTGAGGAGAACAACATAAACATTCTTTTGGTATAGTATATCACATACATTTACGCAATACATTTACAAAAATGTATTGCACAATATATTGTAGAATAATAGTGCTGGACAAACCTACATGATACAGAATATTTGCTCAATAAAGTATTTCTTTAGGCAACACGTGGAATAAGAAAACATCACGCTGTGTGGCCATTGCGTTACTTAAGAGTTTCAAAAAAGAAGCGCAGATGCATGAAAGAATGATTCAAGAAACAAAATCAATACACTCTAGAAATGTCCTTAACTGAATAAGAATTAGGGAACCGTGTGATTTTCAAAATTTTCTGCGACATTACGATAAACTATTTGAACTGTTGAGAATGGTTGAAACCTCTTTTCTGTCTGTACTCGTAGCCATTTTAGACGGCTTTCACTGTAACACACTGAAGTTACCAGGGTACTGCGCAATATTAGCCACAGATGACAATATTTTCTAGATTGCACAATAAAAATCAAACTCATTTTGATTCACTGAACACATTGCGCAATCTATCAATACCGTTAATAGGTGGTCAATATTATTGTACCATATCGTTTATTGTGCAATATTGAGGTAAACACTGACCGTCTGGGGACCGCTTAAAAGGATTCATATTACTCTATTGCCCCATCCTTGGAGATCCTCATTTCTAAGAGCAGGCACGTCCTCACAACGAACACTGAGGGCTCGAGCTGCGCAAGACCGCAATGCGCCGCTGGCACGAGCGAGGATAGGAGGAGGGTCTCGTCGAAGGCAGGCGGAGGTGGCGGGGCGCAGCCGGGCGGGACGGCGCGGGCGCGGGCGCTGGCGCGGGGCGGGGGCGGGGGCGGGGGCGGGCGCTTCCGCCCAAGGAGTGCTGAATGGGGGCGAAGAAAAGGCCGGAAGGCGCGGGTGCGGGGTCGGGGTTGGGGGGTCGGGGTCTCTCGGACGGCGCGCGAGGCGGTTTTTGCGCGAGCTGCTTTGCTCCGCGGCGGGGGCGGGTAAGGAACGACAGCACCGGAACGAGACCGCCGCGCCGCCGCCGCCGCCGACGACGACACGCAACGCGAGCAGAGCGCCGGCGGAGCGACGCGGCCAATGGGATCGGTTGACGCGCGCGCCCAGGCGGTTGGGATGCCGGGAGCGCGTAGCGTACGGACAGCCCCTGCGAGGGGCAGACGTTGCTCTCGGGGAGCCGGACAGAAGAACGTTCAAAACAAAAGTAAAGTAGCGCTTCTTCAACACAAAATGTGACCTGTTCCAGAGAAGAAATCCTGATATTTTCTACTATGTTTGTAAATATCTTTAATGTTTAATATCTCTCTAATGTTGGTAAATATCTTTAAGATATTTACAAACATTAGAAAATCTAAAAAGCTGGTTCTTTTGGCAAAAAAGTTTCTTCGCTAAAATTGTTTTATATATACTCGTACGAGTTTATTCAAATATTTATGTATTCACAAAATAAGACATCCATCTTTATTTCATCTTGACAGGGTTCAGGTAAGAAATTTTCATCGTTCCTGATGAGCAAACCTGACTGCTTTACTTACAAGGATAACGCGGAACGTAAAGATTGACAGCTGACAATGAAAACTGAATTCCGAAAACTAGTTTCAAATTTCGGTAGAACGTTTTCTGCTCACAGCAGTGAGCGAAACTGCAAGGTTTGATTAACTAACTCGGCTTCATTCCAAACCAGTGGGATGTGGGGGCTGAGGGTGGATTGATTAATTAATGATTCCGGCAGCGTCAACGGCCTAAGGCCAGTCAGTCCCGTAAGTATAGTGCATGGTTTATAGTGCGGTTGATGGTGGTGGTGGCGCGTAATCTTGCCCCGCAGGATGGCAAGATCCGGCGCCTGACCTACCCGTCAGCTAGCTGAGTTCCCCAACCAGATATCTTTCACCAGCGGCATTGCGCCCAGTCAGGAAGAAGATCTAAGCTCCCGACTGGTCACCCGATCTGTGAAGTAGTGTAGGGCAGGTAAATGAAGGTGTGTGAGTAAGAGGGTGAGCACAAAACAAGGAAAGGGAAGGAAAAAGCGCGCGAGGTCCGTGGCTCGTTTTTTAGGGTACTACTCCGGCACTCGCCTGGTATTGATGGGAGAAACCACGGAAAACTACTGATCAGAGCAGCCGGCCGCTAGAATTCTCCTCCAGACATCTGACGTCCACTGAGCTATCAAGCTAGAAATGAAATCCTGCCAAACGTGGACACAGGAACCTTATGGCCTCCCTGTCAGAGGTAACACAGTGACATCCATTGATGCCCTGAGCCACCTAAGCCTGCACTACGGGGCGGAGGGCCGAGAGCGGAGGGGAGGCTCAACAAGCCATGGAGCGGCCGAGACGCCCCGGCAGCACCGAAACGGGCCGTGAAGGAGTCGCAGGAGAAGGGTTCGGGGCCGAGGACATGTCGGTGGGAGGGCGGCTGCGGCGGCGCGGGGGCCTATGGCGGAACGCGGGCGTGGCGGGGCGGGGGCGGGGCGGGCGGGGCGGTCGCCAGGCGGTATGACGGCACCTGGCGGCGGCTGCCGAGCGTGGTGCCTCGCACGTGGCCCACGCCGCCGCCCGTGACGCCCTGCGCCGCCTGGCACCGCCAGCCTTCGCCTCGCCGCTGCCACAGCCTTCGACTCCACTGGCTCTCGGGCAGGGCCCGAGGCTTCTGGACATGCGCAACGCACTTTCGGCGACCACTTTGCCTGTGCGATTATTTCACTTGGAATAATGCCAAATTAGTGGTTCGAACTGTGCTCACTGCTTTGCAACTTATACATATTATTATTATTATTATTATTATTATTATTATTATTGAAGTAACTCGCTTACATTATAAACATTCTGCTGGCATGAGTCAATGTAGATTGTCTCAGAAGCGCATGTAATATTTCGTTGAAAAAATTATCGTCAAGAATCGTGTCTCTTACTTCTCGTACTTGACGTTCTCGGTAATCCGTTCATAGAACACGATGTTTTTCATGAACCGATATATCATGTCAACCAATTCTTTTGAAAATCTCCGCGACTGCTGTTACTATTTACAGAGGTATGAGTTTCAGTACGAACATTAAGAAGTATGCTTGTTTTAAGTAGTAAAATTACATTATTTTTCGGTTCACAGCTGCTTATATAATATAACGTTTGTAATTTCAGAGTTCAATACTTGTGGGTGATAATTTCAGATTTTAAGATGTGTAAGTCGAATATTCATATATTTGATTGCGATCTTTTCAACATATAAATGATAATTTTAGCACTTTTCTCAGCGAATTATATTATTAAAGGAAACATATGAGGCTAGTATCCTTTATATTCACGTCTGCTCGTAAGGTTTCATTTTGTATCACGTTCGTTCATCAATAGAAAGCAACTTTGGAAAGAGTGTTCATTAATTGCAATATGTAGTGGCGGATCTACCCGAGTTCACGTCATAAATATTTTTATTTGTCCTTCTTTTATTCGTTCAAAGGCAGAGGTCAAAGAGGCCAAATATCTCAGTCAGGAAAGGATACTATGAATGAGGTCAGAGAGAAACGTGGGGAAAAGAAGAAAATAAGTACGACTTTTAAGGGACAGTAGTAATTTCGGTGGTGATAGAAAATGCAAAATAAAAGGAGAATGGTCAAAAGGCGAAGGGGAAAGTTGACGAACAGTTATCATTTGGTTCATAAGATAGCGGGAATTCGTGGAAATGCAAGATGTGTGAAGGATTGATAGTGGAGATAAAGAAGAAGAATAATGCAGATAGAAGGAAAGTCTATTACGAAAACAGATATGTTAACGGGCAGTTTGAAGATGGTAGTACGTTTTGAATCAATACTGTAGTGCTAGAAGAGCTCCAATATATTTTCTATTCATTTAGTCAATATGATGGTGGAGGTTGAACGTATTGGAGGTGGTGGGGGAGGTTGAAGGTGGTGTTGGTGGTGGAGATTGAAGGTGTTGTTGTTGTTGTTGTTGTTGGTAGTGGTGGTGGTGGAGGCTGAAGGCGGTGTTGGTGGTGGTGGTGGTAGTGCTGAAGGTTGAAAGTGGTGGTGGTGGTAGTGCGGAGGGTTGAAGGTAGTGTTGGTGGTGGAGATTGAAGGTGTTGTTCTTGTTGTTGGTGGTGATGGTGGTGGTGGTGGTGGTGGTGGTGGAGGCTGAAGGCAGTGTTGGTGGTGGTGGTGGTAGTGGTGAAGGTTGACGGTGATGGTGGTGGGGAGGGAGGTTGAGGGTAGTGTTGGTGGTGGAGATTGAAGGTGTTGTTGTTGTTGTTGTTGTTGTTGGTGGTGGTGGTGGAGGCTGAAGGCAGTGTTGGTGGTGGTGGTGGAGGCTGAAGGCAGAGGTGGTGGTGGTGGTGGTGGTGGTGGTAATGGTGAAGGTTGAAGGTGGTGGTGGTGGTGGGGAGGGAGGTTGAAGGTAGTGTTGGTGGTGGAGATTGAAGGTGTGGTTGTTGTTGGTGTTGGTGGTGGTGGTGGTGGAGGCTGAAGGTGGTGTTTGTACTGGTGGTGGTGGGGGGGGGGAGGGAGGTTGAAGGTTGAAGATGGTGGTGGGGAGAGGTTGAAGGTGATGGTGGGGGGAGGTTGAAGGTGGTGATGGTGGTGGTGGTGGTGGTGAAGGTTGGTGGTGGTGGTGGTGGGGAGGGAGGTTGAAGGTTGAAGGTGGTGGTGGGGAGAGGTTGAAGGTGGTGTTGTTGATGGTGGTGGTGGCGGTGGTATGGTGGTGGAGGCTGAAGGTTGGTGGTGGTGGTGGTGGTGGTGGAGGAGGAGGAGGAAGTGGAGCTGGAGGTGGAAGCGGAGTTGAAGGGTGGCGGCGGCGGCGCGCGCGGTGCGGGTATGTGCGCCGGAGCGCGGCGCGGCCATGCTGCACACGCGCGTGCGTCGGCAGGTTAATGGCGTGCGTGCACGGGTCGCGGCCCGTGACGGCGGTAATGACTCAGCGGCCGCCAGCCCCGACCCCGCCGCCGCCGCCGCCGCCGCCGCCGCCGCCGCCGCCGCCGCCGCCGCCGCGCCGTCGCGACCGCCACTCGAGATGGCGGGAGATCGCTCCCCTCCACCGGACGTCCTGCTCCGGGCACGCTCCGACACCCCCGCCCGCGGATCGAGGGAGGGGAGATCTCGCACGCGGGAGACTGCACCACGTTTTTTTTCGATTTTCCCCCCGCCAGTTACCCTGGCGGGGCAGGAATTTATTCAATTATAGTGGCGTACAGACTTAGCTCCAGCTTACTGAGCTTATGAAGCGAGGGGAGGGCGTTTGTCGTAAATAAACTAACTTAATACTAACTTAAAACTATTGCATGGCTGGCCTCTTTGGGCCTAGCCTAGTTTTATATATAATTTTTGATTTTGTTTATTTATAAGTTCTTTAACGTAACGCAGTAACCACGTAACGAAGAGAGGAGGATAAACGACACGAGATGCGCATCAGGGTACGTTGGAGAGATGCGGTTGCCGTATGATGTACAGTGTACGATGTACGATACCGTTGGAGAGTTACGAGACAAATCTGAAGGCAATAGCTTAATTATGGACATTAGCTCTGTAGGAATGTCTCACCCAAACAGTATTACTTTCCCCACATGCAGTTCCTCAGTAATAATGTATAACAAGTTTTTTAAATGGCATTGTTCCAGCATTGAGTTAAGCTAGGAACATATACATATCCATTATTTTTTTTCTGTTTATTAATATTTTCTACAATGAGTACATTTGTGAGACAATGTTCACACCGCGTGATGAGATAAATAATAGTATTCCCTTTAATAATAATTATATGTATTCAAGGTTTTTTTATAATACCACAAACATGTGTATTTTTGCACATATTTTAGAAAAATGAAAAAATAGCATTTTTTGGAAAAGCTGTAGCTTGCTTGCTAATTTGTATTTTTTAAAAAAAAATGTTTCGTATAAACGTTGAAGAAAATTTTATCCTCTTTGAAAGTGAATTGAATCATTTTTCTACAAGACAAGGTTACAATTGTAGTGAAAAAATCAAAAAAATGTGGGGAAAAAATACCGATGTTTTGGGCCTCACAGAGTTATCACAGGATCTAGGCCGAAAAATTGAGGTTTCAGCTAGAGCCAGGGTACATATAACATATCCAAAGAAAATGTTTCTACGACATATTTCCAGGTAAACCCCCCTACTTCAGTACCTACCGACTAAACTATTAATATTTTACAGAGAAATTAATCAGTGGTGAATCTGCGAGATGCTCAATAATTCAGTTCAATCATCTCGTTTTCTTAATTCAGTCTTTCTTTACCTTGCAATTGTTAGGAATATGATCCGTCTTATGTCGATATCTTCCTGAACATCACTTCTCAATGCTTGAACAGTCTATGAAACATCTCAACACAAATTATAAGCTCTTACTTCTGTCATTAGCGCCTGCAGACACATTCTTTCTCCACGCCAGAAAAAAGAAACTTACGATGTTTGTTCTTCAGCTACAAAAGCAGGAGACTGTTGTCGTGTTTCACCGGAAATAACACCTTCAAGTATTCGAAGAAAATCGGACATCATTACGCGGAGCAGCAGCTGCTGAACGATGTTTCGAAAGCTGCGATTCGCGTCCTCGAAAGCAGAAGCTTCGGGAGAGTTCCATCGGAGGCTTCAAAAGAAACTTAGCGGTGCTGGCTTGTTTGTTTTACGTTTGTAATTGGAGCATTGTCGGGAGACGTTGTTCACAGAAGCAGAAATAATTTTCACGACAGCACTCTCAAGCTTCAAACTCTCCAAGAAAATCGTTCTCGAACTTCTTTTAAATCACCGTCTGACAATTTAATGGTCTGTGTCTTTAATGACTGAAATATCCGAGATTCTTTGCCTCAACTGTGTTTAATTGTTTCATAACAATGTCACAAATGGTGACAAATTGCGCCTGATTTTTTGTGCTCGTTAATACAAACGTTTTGTAGTGTTTGGTATCTTCGGTTATTCAGTAACAACTATCATCTGATGTAATTCGAATTATTCAAAACAAAAATTTTATTGCCAAAAGCTTCAAAAACAGCTTGTAGAAACCTACCAATCTTCCCCTTCATGTCATTACGATATGTTCAATTTTACATTGCAAGCATGTTTTTCGTAAGTATATAATTACACCGTCAAATAGCCAAACCAAATGTGACATACACTAACATATCTCTTCAAAAGTCATTTACAACAAATTTTTTGGAAATATTCTGTTTATGACGAACAATTTCTCAATTTCTGTGTTTCAGAAATTTACATCAGCACGACTTTCAATTTTACTTCAGAATTTATGAAACGCGTCAAAACACACGAGGTTGTAAAATAAACATTTTTTGTATTCCTTTACTTCCTTCCATTCTTCTGCCCGGAACGTCGTTCTTTGATGAATGCCGGCGTGTTTGAGGCGTTCGACCCGGGCCGGGGCGCCGGAAGAGGGCCATGAGAACGGCCTCTCTTCGGCGAAAAGCGACGTAAAGTCGACTGTTTAGAGTATCGAGAGGTCCGTCGATACGCCAGGCCGTGCCAATCGCCGAGGCGCGGCGCCGCCGGACGCCGCATATCGATCTACAGGGGCAGGGGGGGGGGCGGGGCGGGGAAGTAGGCCCTTGCGGGCGATGCGCGAACCGAACCGGGTCACGGCCACGGCGGCCGCAGAGCCAGCCAGCCCGCAGGGCGGGGCGGAGGAGGAGGGCGTTGCGGAAAACCAAACGGGCTCAAGGAGATAGACCACCTCGCGGGCGGGCAGGCACCACCCTCCTACCCAGCAACAGAAATTCCGCGCCACCTTGTATCAGAGCTTTACTAATTTTCACAACCATCCTAGGACACAGTCTCCTTTTTATACGCGTGCCCCACGTGGATTAATGCACCAAAAAATAGTATTAATAAATTACAAACTTTGCAAAGCCAGTACCTTAGGATAATCACCAGTGCCCCTTGGTTTGTTACCACCGACTAACTTCACTAAGAACTATCTATACCCAACCGTAACAACCATTTCAATTATCATAACCTATCAAAACAAATCATATTCATTCATTTTTTTACTTTTCCATACAAGTCCCCACATCAAACGCACTCAACCTGGGCCGAAATCATATACACTCAACCCGAATTTAAATTAAAATCCCCTTCCATGTATTTCTGAAAAAAATCGATGAAATTGTCAATTAATAGACCCTATTCGGCTTTTCACCCTTGCATTAGATTTTAGCATAGTAAGTCTTAGTCAACAATAAAATAATAATAAAAGGAGATGTGAACCTGATGAGTTGTGATTGGGGAAGAGGCATTACAATTATCCTATTTGCAGAAAGGCGTCAGTTTCGAAAATACAAAAAAAAATATATATTTTTGCCAATAAAAGCTTATTGAATAGTATAGATTTAAAACACTGTCTTTTGCCTACGTTTCGAGGTGTTTTAGTTTCTACAGTTTTAGTATACATTACATGTCGGAAATCATCACATTAAATAATTTCTTATCATTTTATTTATTACATTGTTATTTTACTTTAGAATAATACATGCTATAAGGAGTAGGAGGTAATTAGAAGCATCGCAAAAGCAGTTTTGATATACAGCTTGTTTAATTTTTGCCGGAAACTAATCAATGAAAGACAAATTCAGTGTGGATCTGGGTTGTTTCTGAGAACATTTTGACGTTAAACTCGAGGGCGATAACTAATATATTAATATCCGACGCATCTTTCTCTATTTCCGAAACTTAACATTTACTTTTAGCTATCAGATTTTCTTTCATTCAGTGTTGTCTACGTTATGAATTTTTAGGGATTAGAAATAGTCGACGTTTAAAATTCCTATCTTGGCCACCTAACAATTACTTTTTTCTCTGAAGCAGAGAATTAAGAAGGGGTCATCCAGGTCAAAACACCTGAAAATCGATTTAAAGGGGAAGAAAAGGTGTATTGAATGCATTGTTAGAAGCTGAAGGAATAATTATGTGATTTGGAACAGAGGATAAAGGCGAGTTTTACTTGGTCAGGAAATACGTTTAATCTATCTGTTTTGTGTGTAAAAATCTTTCTGACAAAATCAAAGATCGAAGAAGGAAACCTCGATCAATTGTGTGTCTACGGAATTCCGAGGGTGGGGTTATGCTATAGATCTGAGAATCACTGGTGATGAATCACGACTGCGTATGCGCAGAGCTTTTAGAGTCATATTTAAGAATACCCGAGTGATCTTTCCCTACAGAAGTCTCATTAATTTGTATAAAATAATGAAGCAAACGTTACAATTAACGTCAATTCTACGAAATACATAGATTCACGTTCCATCACTGAGCAATATATCTTTAAAAAAACTCATTTGTAGCCATCATAATGTAAAAAACTACGAGTATTTGGGGAAGCAAGAGTATGGAAAGCTATATCTAAAGTAACAACCACCGGGCATGGCGCATAAAGACGACCCGGTAGTCAACCGCCCCATCTACGGGGCTCGAACGATGCAGTCCGCCTTAGCTGCAGCGCACACAGCATCTCCAGAGACGGGCAATGGAGCTGCCATTGAGAGAGACAGAGAGAGAGAGAGAGAGAGAGAGAGAGAGGGAGTCAAAGCGGCCGGAAGAGAGCGGGTGAGAAGGTGAGGTGGGAGAGAGGGAGTTGGGGAGAGAAGGTGGGAGAGATTGGGAAGGGGTTAAAGAGAATGAGAAGTTGAAGAGGGTGAAAGAGGATGGGGAAAGGAAAAGAGAGAATAGTATAGGAGGAAGAGAATACGTTGGAATGAGAGAATGAGGGGGTTGAAGAGAATGAGGAGTTGAAGACGGTGAGAGAGGCAGAGGAAAGGCAGGTAGAGAATACGTGTGGGAGGGAGAGGGTGGGAAGGATACGATGGATGGAGAGAATGAGTGGGTCGAAGAGGAATGAGAGGTAGGGAGAGAAAAGCAAAGGAGAAAATGAGAGTGGGGGAGAGAGACGGGAGAGGGAGGCAGAGGGGAGGGAGAGTGGCCTGTTGCGACAGTCGCAAGTAGAGAATGAGTGTGGTAGGGAGAGGGTGGGAAGGATACGATGGATAGAGAGTACGAACGAGAGGGAGGGGAAAGGAAAGGACAGCATGAGAGTGGGAAAGGAGAGAGACGGCGAGAGGGAGGCAGGGGGAGGGAGAGTGGCCGTTGCGACAGTCGCAAGTAGAGAATGAGTGTGGTAGGGAGAGGGTGGGAAGGATACGATGGATAGAGAGAATGAACGAGAGGAAGGGGAAAATAATGGAGAGAATGAGAGTGGGAAGGAGTGGAGACGGGCGAGGGAGGGAGACGAAAGGAGAGCGGCCGTTGCGGCGGTCGCGAGTAGAGAATGAGTGTGGTAGGGAGAGGGTGGGAAGGATGCGATGGATAGAGAGTTGAACGAGAGGGAGAGGAAAGGAAAGGAGAGCATGAGAATGGGAAGGAGTGAGACGGAAGGAGTGAGACGGGAGTGGCCGTTGCGACGGGCGCGAGTAGCGAGTGTGGTAGGGAGAGGGTGGAGAGGATACGATGGATAGATAGTTGGAACGAGAGGGAGAGGAAAGGAAAGGAGAGCATGAGTGTGAAAAGAAGAGAGACGGGCGAGGGAGGGAGACGAAAGGAGAGAGACCGTTGCGGCGGGCGCGGGGCGCGGGGGCGGCAGCGGCGTCGGCGGAAACGCGCGTTCATTGATGGCGCAGAGAGCAGCGGCGCCGCGCCGCCCCGCGCCGCGCTCAATGGAGCGCTGAATGCGCGCGGCCGCCGCCCCCGCAGCGGAAGAGGCGGGGGGTGGAGGGGCAGGACGGGGGTGCAGCCCGGCGGAAGCGCGTCGAGGGGTGCCCAGCGCCGCCACCGCCGCCTCACGCACTCCGGTTAAGAGCCTCGCGTGTCGGAAACGCATACGCGACAAGTCCGTGTTGAACAGGGGGCTGCCTTTTTTAGTGCGGGGTGCGGCATATGCTACTATTGTTTTTGCAATCATAAGTTAATATTTGGATGCTTATTTTGTTGTGAGTGGTTTGGCATATGGGTTAGTGTATTGTAGCACCGAGTTTCTCGTTTCCAAGTTGCCAATTTTTAACGGGAAAATTCTTTTGCCTGGTAAAACTCATTGTCTCGTGTTGCGGCATTTAAAATTATTTCGACTCATAAATTACGCCTCGTTGATAAATCCTGTAACATCCACTCACTGTTACCTATCGGATGGCATTGTGGCGATATATCGCCTGTCCATCATCTTAAAATTGCGAGAAAGAGTTAAAAAATTAAAATATTCCTGGCTGAAATGGTGGTCGCAAGATCTCTAGCTATACACGGCTTCAATCATAGAAACACAACCGTGTTGCGCAAGGCGCCATAATGAAAGATAAATGTCACTTGTCGGGTTATGACTCTACCGTATTTTGTTGGGATTTAATTATGTCGTTAAGATGGTGGATAATGTTAAAACACGGATCTCCATAAATGTAAGTAGTATAGTGTCATGTCATTTGCATCATGTAACCGAAAACAAACACATGGACATTTGGCATTTGGTGAAATGCTCACAAACAAATCATCTTGAAAATGTCTACAGAAGTTTGGCCGAGATTTGGCCAGTATCAGCACCACACACCGTCTCTCAAGAGCAATAAAAATGCCCCTTTCACTTTGAAGGAATAGTAATTTGATTGTGCGCATGCAACTTTAACATTTGTTTTTGCAAGATGATTTCAGATAAATAATGCATAGTTGTTTGCAGTGTATTTAACACGTATTACATCAAACTAGTTTGGAGATCAGTTTCCTCATTCGTACAAAATAATCAACATTATTATAATTAAATCTTCATTAAACATTGTACCACTGAAGATGGGGAATCTTGATTCTGAAACGAGTTTGGTGTAATATATAACTTTATATATTGTGGTCTCTAATAATTCATTTGTAATAATAAAGTACCACAAGATCTCGGCTGAAACCAAAACGCACGCTGTAATGTTGCACGAATTGATTGAATACGATTGCGATAACTGTCAAATTCAAGAGTCTATAAAATATTAACTAAAGAAACTTTTTCACACTACCCTTTTTTTTACGTTTGAGAACTTTTTCATTTTGAAGCAAATTGAAGGGAATTTTTTTTATTATTTAATGACCCTCGAGACCATGTTCTAAGTGGGTCATAATGAACTAAAATATCTGAAAGTTTCTGAAGGAATCATACCGTGATAACTTCCTGAATAAAACACGTATACTTGTAAGTAGGCGAATAGATGCGTACAATATCGACTTATCCATCAACTGCGAATGAGGCAATTTTGTGTGTTACCAACTCGAGGAACGTTCATATTTCTGGATCGTTTTAATTGTGTGAAAAAACTACGTGATTGTTTTCCTGTACCCATTTTCTACTACTCGATAACACATTTTCCCTACTAATAAGAGGATTTGAGTTGCTTCATTTTCGTGGAAATTGACAAAACAAATAGGTGATTTAGATATTTTACGAATTTCATGGCTACGTTTCCTAAATCGAGAGGCCTTGGCAGTGACATTGAAGGAAATTAGGTCTTCAAGGTAGAACCTAAAGAAGCGATGTCATGCACAACCCATTTGCTATTTGCGAATCATCGAAACTATCTAAGAAAAGACAATAGAAATCGAATCTGCCGAAAGGGAAGCGATACAAAAACAATTTTGCTTTCCCGGATATAACGGTATTCTCCGACGAATTGTAAAAAAGGATCGCAAGAAGCATTGAATTTTCCAATGGGATTTTCATAGAATTAGTAAGCATATATTTGTCAAATATTGTATATTACAAGTCCTTCAAACGAACCAGTGAAGGCTATAAAACGTACGCTTATATTATTTAAATGTTTAACGACGTAGCTTCCAATCCTTAATCTTCGTTCGTGCAGTGACTATACGCCTCTAGAGAAGAATGTGCATAGAATACGTACGCAGCGTACATAGAATAGTGCAAGGTGGTTCCACCATCAAGCACGTTGTCGATCCGGCAAGGAGTGTATGGAGAGCCAAGTGAGGCCCGCCTCAAGTAGAATCCAAGGCATTAGTAAGCATATATTTCTCAAATATTATATATTACGAGCTCTTCGAACGAACAGTGAAGGCTATAAAACGTACGCTTATTTACTTAAATGTTTAACGACGTAGCTTCCAATCCTTAATCTTCGTTGGTTTAGTGACTATACTCCTCTATAGAAGAATGAGCATACAATACATACGCAGCGTACATAGAATAGTGCAAGGTGGTTCCACCATCAAGCACATGGTCGATCCGGCCAAGGAGTGTATCGAGAGCCAAGTCAGGCCCGCTCAAGTAGAATCCAAGGCATGGGCAGCGACACGACGCGTTCTTCTTGCGCTTCTGTATGGAAATGTGTTCCGGCACACGACGCGGGGGCGGGGGCGGCGGCGGCGGGTGGGGCGGGGCGCCGCGCTTCGCGTGTTCGGGCGGCGGCGCGCGCGGGCGCACGCGTGCAGGAGCGTGACCGACGAGGAAGCGAGCGAAGCAGGGAGGGGGTGGAGGGGGCGGAGGGGGCGGCGGAGGCGGCGGCGTCGCCGTCCGTCTTCCCCCGGCCCCTTCTTCCGCGCTTCCTGTCCGTGGTTGCTCTCAATGCGGCGTCGCAGAGGGGAACGGCGCGGCGGGGGCGGGGAGAGCTGGTGGTGTTGGTGGTGGTGGTGGTGGTGGTGGTGGTGGTGGTGGTGGTGGTGGTGTGGTGGTGGTGGCGGCGGTGGCGGTGGCGGTGGCGGTGGCGGTGGCGGCGGCGGTGGCGGGGGCGGGGCGGGGCGGAGGCAGGGCGATGGGGCGGCGGGGGCAGGGACAAGGGCAGTGGCTTGATTGTGACGGTGACGATGTCGGAGGCGTTGGCGGTGGCGTTCGTGGTAGCGGTGGTGATGGCGGTGGGTGGCGGTAGGGGCTGGGGCGGTAGCAAAGGTGAGGCGATGGAGTGGGCGGTGGCGGGGGGAGCGGGGACGGGGAGGGAACGGCGTGGCACGGCCACCGAGCTATTCAACGGCATACCGCGTCTACGCCGTTGCGGGGCGATGTCTGTCCAATGTAAGATTCAAATCCCCGGGACAGGGGTTGGACCGAGAGCGGGAGCAGGCCAATGGGAATTCATAACCTGAGTGGCTTTGACCAAGAAGTAAGGGACTTGGAAAGAGTGGCTGTGTGTTCCTGCCACACATTATCACGAGTTTTTTTTTCTTTTTCCTTCAAGTAATTGGAATTGTATTCACGAAAAAACGATTATCACTTTGTATCACTTTGCCCGCTACTTTTCATTACTTGAAATGTCACAAACATTTTAGAATGATACCTGTAAGTAAATGTAATTTGTAAATATTTCGGAATTAATATGTTATACATTGCATAAGAAATTTAGAACTGACTACGATTAGTGTGAATTCTTATTATGATTGAATGTTCGCACATCAGGTCAGATTATATTTAAGTCATATTCGAAGCGACGAATCGCCGATTGTATTGGGTCAACCACATACAGAATAAAAAGATATACCTTCTTTAATACAAACGCCCACTCCTGAATGTTATTCAAAAATTTAATACTACGTTTGTATATTTCTCCTAATGAACTACTATTTGCAACAAACATTTCCAAAACAATAGCTTCTAAAACTCTTTGGGACGAAGGTGATAAATATTCTCACGACAGAAGATTCAGAAGTGCAGCAGCCATTCAACGGACAAATTAGGAAAGTTGGTCTCAAAAGGGCGGGGGCGGGGCGAGATGCCTGAGACGCATACCCGTGGCACACACTGACCAGAAGACCCTGGTCCAACCTCGACCTTCTGAGAAAACATTTACTTTCTCCAGGGCGACACAAGGAGCAGCGTGGCGTGGCGCGGAGCGGGGAGGGGCGGGGCGGAAACTGCAGCAGGAGGAACCGGAAACGCGCGGGGTTTGGACAGCTGACGGGCGGCAGGCGTCGCGCGAGGAGGCGCGTTGGACGCGCGTGGACGAGCCAACGGTCGCGCCTCCCCTCCCCCACCCGCTTTCTCCCGGCCCGCCTTCTAATGACGTCTCATAAGGCGCTCGGCCCGCACCGAGCCTAGCTTGCAGCATAGCGTCCATATGCGCTTTATAGACGACATGCGTTGTCGATGCTTTCGAAACATCGATGGTGTTATAGAAATATCGATGAATTAAAACCGATATATTAGAGTCGATGTTTTGTTGATGAAAAATTCCACAATCAAAATTTTTCGAAGGTTAAAGTAATATTTGATGGTGCAACTGGTAGTTTGTGTGTTCGATCCAAACGAACATTTCTTGTACGTATAACGTACGTGGAGAGGCGTTTTTACACTTATTACGTATATCGTATGTGGAAAGGCGTTTATATACTTACGTCTTAATTATGTATTAATGTAATAGGTCTCTGTCAAATTAAATTTTGTTTTGCTCGAATTTAAACTTAAGATGCTGCTAAACCTACAATTTTGAATATCGAAGAATTTTGGTCGATGAATTTATTAATATCGACGTTTTAATTTTGAATATCGGTGTTTTGTTATCGATGTCGCATCACTAAAAAAATAAGCGCTTCACTATTCTGGCGGTCCTGAATCGTCTTTAGTGTCTGAATCGTCCTGAATCGTCTGATGTGCATTTTAATGCACATCAAAATAATGTACAAATCTTAAATTTTAATTCAAATATTTCGAAATCCTGCGCAAGAACAAAATTTATAATTGCTCGGAATTCATTTTCGTGTTCCAGAAGCTAGTATAGAACTAGTTGTTGCTAGTAACGAACTCAAATATCAGCCATTTCACCTCATTATGCTCGGTTGATTGGTAAACATACTTTTTCGTAATTTAAAGAAAGCTTTTGTCTACCTTCTCGATATAATTTTTTTCTTATTGTTATGTTAATGTACTAATACATCTTAGTCTAATACTAATACATCATAAGAAGGAAGGAATCTACAAGGGCATCCTTGCTGTATTATGTTGAAGTCGTGAGGGAAAAAATCGTATGTTGATTGCTCACGCCAAGAGCAGTAATACAGTCTCAGTACTAATCATGAAATACCAACCTACTAAAGGAAATAGTCCCGTATTCTTAATTGTTCCGAAGGGCAATTGTTAGTCCAACAATACCCCATCATTTTCATTATTCTTTCATCAATCATCACATTTTCTTTATTCTTTCAAGATATGTACATATTTTCGTATATATGAACACAAATACAGTTCAAAGAAGTTTAGCCTCACTATGCGTTTGGTAAAATCGCCAATGATTTCATTTTGAGATGTCAATACCAGTTTTTAACAAATTTTGAACTAATTTTTAAACAATTTGCTCCGAACATTTTCTAACACATTACCAGTGAAAAACAAACGATATTTAAGAACTATGATTTTGAAGTAATTCTGCAGATAAAGGCATTTTGCATTTGCCACGGCTTATAACAATATCGAGATATTGTTTCCGTGTTTGAGTACGCTGATTTTCTTCATGATGCGACAGGAGTCATAAGTCGACATCTCAACAATGAATAGATCGCGCGTTATCAGGAACTGTTTGTAATGTCCTTATCTCCCAATTGTTTCACTGATTATGAATAAGATAATTGTATTGAAAACCTGTCTGAACGCTATAAATTCATTTATTCTTTCCATTTTTACCAAGTTTATACACACATTTATTAATAATAAATTGCTGTTATACACTTGCAAACATAATTACCATAGAATCGGGTGTAAACAAAATTGAAGCCTCCCTGTATACACGCAAATAAATAAAAACGAAAACTAAAAATCTTAGAAAAATATTATATTGACAAAGGGACTTCAAAAAAAGCATTTAGGCTATGGTCTCGTATACAACAAAACCTTACCATTATTCATATTTCTGGGGCGATTTTGCTTTAAAAAAATCCAGATCCTTAATCCAATGCCATTCGCCAAATTCCACGTTCATTCACACCAATTTTCTTTAGCCCCGGAAACCCTACCCCCACTTCCTCACCAACATTGAATTAATCAATGATAGAAACGAACTTTGTTGACACAACCTGATAACCAGACATATTCACTCCCATCGGAACTATTTTGAGTCGAAAGCGAGTTTTATATATGATGTATTGGACTTGGAAATAAACCCCCTCACTCCTCTAGCATCTACCAAAATAAAGGCCCAAGAAAATGCTCGTGACTAATACTCATATTTATTTTCAATTTGTCTCGCCAAAATATTTCTATAAAACTGAACGACCTCTCACAATCAGCAATGATTCTAGGTAAAGTAAATATACATTCTGTAATTGAAGTTTTATTTTTAAGTCAGTCCCTGCCTATCGGTAACAAAGTTTTCCTTCTTGCAATTACTAATTCTTTTACGCTCTTCCACTCAACACGCTGACACAGTGTCTGGTCATTCTACATAAATACATTTTTTATAATCCGTGTGTTTATTACTGGGCAATAATAATTAAAATAATAAATATTTTTTAGAATGTTTGTTTATGAAAGCGATACAAGACTACACAATGTTCTATTTGCATTATTTATCAAGACACTTTACGACAGAAAAGTAAGCTTTAGAAGAAAATAGCGTTATTTACCTTTCGAATATCTTCAGAAAAGTGATCTTCAGCCGCAAAATTGAGCACATTCCTCCGTAAAAGAGAACTTTCACCACACTAACAGTTCATTAGTAAAAAATAAGAATACGAAATAATATTAATACGAAATTAAATGATACGCAAAATCACATACACAAGTGCAGTATTTTCAATGCAAGATGCAGGGAAAATAATAACTCATTGCATGTAATATCCGTGCACGTGCTGCTCTCTCCCGAATTCTCTGCAAACCTTTCCCCATTGCCTTATCTCAATGGTTACGAAAATGTCATTCCTCAGAACTACTCTTTCCATTTTAAATAATCTTGTTTATTTATTCCTTCTTCAGCAAACGAATGCATTCTTTCAGGGCAATGAAACGAAGTTGTCATTTTTTTTCAGTTTTTTTTATTTTATTCGTTGGTAGGCTTCCACGGCCGGAGTCATTGTATTCTTGGCTGTCCGGGATGAGCCGTGTTTGAGTCGATGGATATGACGTTTCGGCCATCGACTCATACACAGCTCATCCCGGACAGCCAAGAATACTATTCTTTGTCGTGTTTACATTCCAAAGAGAATGTGTAGCAAGTATAAAACAATATTTCCTTCGAAACGCAGTTTATTCCGTTTAAACGTCCATAATTAAGATTACAAAATGTATTTAAAACATTACGAAAAGTCACCCATACTGCATAATTTCGAGTGCATTACTTATAATAAAATAACTTGTCTTAACGTCATACCAAAATAACAGGTTTTAAAACGGAAGTTTTCAGAAGGGTTATGGTTCACAAATTCATTACGAACATAGTTTTATGAACAGAGTTGATATGTTCACAGTCTTCGATTTACCTTTAAATTTTATTACTTCTCTTCCCAGCTTATTGCCTTGCAGTCTCACCGACTTCTGAAACAAAGAAAAATATTATAAATAAAAATCAATAAAAAATCAACTAGGCCTAAAATGTAAAAATCTATTCAGATAGTACATTAGTAAAATAAACATAGCACGTGTGAAAAACAGTCTGGTGCATACACCAAATATCAAGCAATTAAAATAATGAACAATCATTAATTCAAGTATGTTTCAAAACATGTAAATTGGGAAATATATTTAAAATTTGAGTTTAAAATTATTGTTGTAATACGATACTACTGGCATGAAGGATGAAGATGGAAGGGTGGAGACAGATGAATGGCAAACACACTTCTGTACTTCGAGACAATTCACATTCGATTATTGTTATAATTTAATTGACAATACCTGTTTCCATACCACATAGTTTTTACTGTTCCTTGGAACACAAAAATAATTCATTGTATGATAGCGCTTTAAACACTCCTGCGTGACTGGTAATTGTGCTCACGACTCCACTTTTTGTCACTAGAGTTTATTACAGCGTTGCTGTGTGATTAAATGTGAATCCCATTACCACTCTTCAAAAATTCTGGTACTTACAGTTACACTAAAATTCGTGGTACCAATGATAAATGATTATGAAACTGTTCATATTATAAAACTACGATTTTTTTACATGCACAGGATGTTTTTTAAATTTAACACGATATCCAGTCATTTTATATCAATAACTAAATAGAAGCATGGTGGAAAGAAAAATCTTTTCTTCATAAATGGAAGAATAAGACTATATCCTTTTTTCCTACAGTATGTGCTGGAGAAATACCATCCTTTGTTACTCTTCATGCTTTTACGGCAGTGTGTTCACCAATATCACAGTCATTTGTGACATTGGTATTTGTGTTAAATTATTGAGTAACAAATAATTATACGAATCTTAAATCGTACATCAATTACCGTAGACCTAAAATCCTGGGATTTAAGCGTACCAGGATGTCTTCACACATGGTATAATACATGATATCTTCATTAAAATTCTGATACAAATACCGGGATCCTGGTACGTCTGGCAACACTGGTTTACTATAATAGAAGATTCATTTGAGGATTTGAAAAAAACCAATTAAATACATCTGACCAGAAAATAACCAAGAGAAGCACTTCGTCCAGTCTCGCTACGTTGATCTTCATAGATTTGAACTCAAATGTGTTTCCTGCGATATACGTGTAATTACATAATGCAACAGAACATTGACGGAAGAAATAGTATGTAATTAATAACAGCATAATAACTGGATTCTGAATAATTAGAAACAACACAGTTTTCATTAATACAATTTTCAATATAAGACCATAATATTAACGTATTAAATACTTCGATTTATTTCGATGTCATCCAAACGGAAGGTTGAACCAGTGACACCATCACAGTGACCACAGTGACATTAAGCTCTTAATCATTAATTGGATGACCCAGTAACAGCTGAGATTTACTCTTCGAGCTGATTTACGTCAAGGGCAGCTCTAAATAAATCGTAGTATAACTACTTCTGTTAAGTGCACGTTCTAAGAAGGACGTGCAGTTCAAGAATAGTGATTACAAACAAATTTGATAAAATTATTGCCATCTTCCTTTAGACCTACAATAATTTTCTATTATTTTAGGAATGAAATCGTTAATACAAATTTTAGGAAAGAGTTTGAGCTTACTCAACGAAATTTCGTGATTTACTGTCGCACATGAAATGTAGTAAGACCTGAATATGTGCAGAATTTCCTGTTATCATCCAATACAACATGTACAAAATTGAAATTTGGTAAATATAAAAGATTTGTAGTAGTCCTTGTGGTAAATATTACCTTCGTAGTTGTCTAATTTGTAAGCATAAAGTAAAAGTGTTGACCTTCTCTTAGTTATTTAGGAACGATAAAAAAAATATCATAGGAAAGTTCATCCAAGAAAGGCATCACATGAAGTAGAACACAACCTCTTGCATTCATATCATTGCGTTCCGTACATCTGAAATAATTATATATTTTATTGTCCCTTAATAACTACGAATACTTATGTTCACTATATACTTATGAAACATCTCGCGGTGAATAGTAATTATATTGTTCCAGAATTTGTAAACGTCCCTTCCTATTTTCATTAGACTTGGAGAAAAATTACTGAACATGGAACAATATTTACGAATTTTCAATTTTCTTTAGTGATGACGTACATTTCTCTGGTACATTTTCTACATTTGTCTCTTTTTGTTATGCAATCGCAGGAGTTCAGTGAGATGCAGTAAAATTATTTTGCCCCATTGTTGCCAATAGAAAGAAGTATCTATCAACGATAGTGGCGCTGCCAAACGGTGCTGCGCGGAATGAACTGTAGAAGAGGGCGAGAATACACAAAGGAGTACTGAAGGCACCCCCTCATTAGTGCAGGCAGGCGCCGCCAGGGTCGCATCCATCGCTTTCTACCTGCCCGCGCCAAGATGAAGTTGCCGGCCGGGCAGGGGCTGCGCCAGCGGTGATTTTGTGTAATTAAATTAACGGGCAGGGTTGCGTCTGGTGGCAAGGATTCCCGGGTCGTTAAGGGCCTTCCGAGATGAAGGGCGGAGCACAGGAGGGCGGCGCCGTGGCGCCGACGTGACCTGCTTGCGCGTATCACGGCCGATTACCGTAATATTTAAATATACGCCCTCCATGCCTTAATTTTTTGGTAAAGTCGAGAGAATGCGCGGCAACCAAATTTCAAAGCGAAATTGTGGGGTGCGGAACTCGGAGGGTGTCCGGTAGGCGGCGTTCTTGAGGCGTTTATTATTCGATGGGGAGACTTTGAAGGGATGCACAATAGGAAACTAATGGATCTAAATTAGAAGAAGATGACGTCCAAAGTTCGGCTCTACGAATCCTATAATTATCGTTAATTATTCTCTGTTAAGAACTTTGTGGAATAAATTTGTAAGTTAAATTACTTTTTTAAAGGATTCAGTTTTACGCGATCCTGCAGAAATGATGTTCGTATCAACTTCGCTTTCTTCAGCAGTTTCCTTTTTCTAAAAGTTAGAAACATGCATGTAACGCTCGTGTCGCCGAAACTTCTTTAGTTTTCAGGACGTATCTGCGGATATTTAATAAAAATTGAAAAGTAACTGGGTCCTATTATTGTGAACTTGCGGTAAATATGGAGAGCTTAGATATTTAGGTCATCACAAGATGGTTGTTAGAACGAGATCTGAGAAGCGGCGGCCGGGCTAAGCAATGAAATGTTAGAAGTATCAAAACGGACAGAATGAAAAGTTCAAAGACCAGTTTCAATAACATTGTTTATACTTCTGATGTTATGCACCTAAACACAATTCACTCTTGTTTGATCTGCCAGCGGTGAATACATCGTGTCCGATGTACATAGTACAATGTACAATGTACTCTAATCACAACTTTGACATTTTATTCGTGCGATAAGTAAACAGAGTGCGGTAACTCGTAATATTGTGCCATCCCAAAGACTAAGTCATCAACTTGATTTGTTAACAATTAGAGAAGTGAGCAAAAATTAAAGTGTGCCAACAAATATTACTCCCACTATGGAAGACGCTACAAAAGGTTTGAAAAGCATTAAAACAATTCAATGACCCATAACATTGAAACAATGAAAGAAGATCGGAAACGTAACAAATTCAAAACTTATAAGTGAAACTACAATATTACAGCAACAGCAACTGCAAAGGGAGGAACAATTTCTCCAATAACACAACAGCTACAACTCCAGTTCATATCACAACAGCGGCACCAGCAGCAAATGATGGCCAGCCGCCTCCCCCCCCTCCAACTAAAAAAAAAATCAACAAAAACAAACACTCTTTGTTCGACCAAAACAGCTTCTACCAGATTTTCAAAGTTATTTACAGTTTCAATTGATAAAGGTTAAGAATTCCTAACACGCGTGCCACGTACATTTCCCTCTTCGAATAATCACTACGTGTTGCATACTGTTTTCGTTTTATCGCCTAGTACGTGCGCATGTTCTCTGAGGGAGCGTGAAATGCGTGTCACCTGTAGCCTCCAACTCTTCTGACGAAATAAGATTTGTTGTAGACAAATAGTAGCTTCTTTTTGTGGCAAATATAATTTTACAGGCGGAAATTTGCAAAGAAATCTTTCCAAAGTTTTACTGCAAATGAAATCAATAGTAGAAGTAAATTTATATTTGTTAATGTACATTAATAACAATTGAATATGTATTATTTAACATTATTTTGTGAAACCATTGCTTAGAATTTGAATTAATATGAATGGCTGGTACATCAGTGAATTCTTCTTGCAGTTTGTATGCTAGTTTTATTGCTCCAGTCGGAAACATGTGCACGTTATCTATATTTTAACACACCCTACTTAGTCGTAATACTTGGTCTGTGACAATACATGAAGCTGCCTGCTTAGGGAGGCGTGCATATTTAATGCCCTCCCCTTTTCGTGAATTTTGGGAGAAGATCGCGATATTCACATATTTGAATAGTGGATATATGCAGTCATCATAACCATCTTTTTCAAAAGAGAAAAGGGGAACTAAATATCATCTGTAAGTTGATGTATTGTAAACTTATAAATTTGCGACCACATGAGGTCACGTATCGTATTCATTTATGGATTACCAGGTGATCAGACCGAGAAAAATTAAAAGATTCATTAAATAAGGGTAAGTTATTGTTAAAAGGAAAAGCACATTTGATGTCAAAGAGAGGCACGGTGAGGTTGGAGGAGTTAAAAGTGATAAATGCATAATAAAAATTGACACACTTCAAACTGCGTACATTGAATTAGGAATGAAATGAAATTCTCAGTTGTCAAAGTAAACTTTTTATTTTTTTAGAGATTAAAAAGTGATTGAAATAGTCAAAAAACACGAAATAAAAAATACTTTATAGAATGATGACGTAAACAAAATAATCTTAATAATAAATAAATAAATTTACAGTTCAGCATATAAACACTTTTAGGTAAGTTTGGTAGTACTCTTATTATGTGGATCATTTGTGAAGTCTCTTGACTCGTGAAGGGTGAAGGCGATGCCGTCGGCGAGACGGGGTGGAACGGGACTAGGCGAGCCGGGCCGGGCCGGGCCGGGTCGGGACCAGAAGGGACGGAACGAGACGTGGCAGGAGGGCGTGGGGGACGGAACGGGACGGGACAGGGCACTGAGAGGGGGCGTGGCGGAATAGGACGGGTGAGCGGAGCTTGGCGTGGTGGGGAGGTTGTATGGGACGGGGCGTGGCGGTGCAGAACGAGGCAGGCCGGGCGGGGCGGGGCGGGGCGGGGCGGGGTGGAGCGGAGCGGGGCGGAGCGGAGCGGGGCGAACCGGAGCGGAGCGGGGCGGGGCGGGGTAGGGAGGCTGTATGGGACGGGGCGTGAAGGTGCAGAACGAGGCAGGCCGGGCGGGGCGGGGCGGGGCGGCCGGCCGCGTGCGACGCGCGTGTGGGCCAGGAGCCAGGCGCGCGTCTCGGGCGCGAGGGCGGAAGCGCGCTCGGTGTCAACCACCGCCCAGGCGAGTATTTCCAGCCAGCCGTCACCCGCGGACATGTGCGCCGCACGCCGCCCCCCCCCCCCACGCCCCTCCGCCCGCGGGCGTCTTCCGGGTTCCGGCAGGTCAGTGCGGGGCACCGCCGCCCGCCCGCCCGCCCGTGCGCGTGTTTTCCGCGCTCGCCTGTCGTCGGCTGTCGCGCGACGCGACGTGTGGCGACCACGCGGCTCTGCGAAGGGCACAAGAAGTGACGGCCGCGCCCAGCGCGCACGAGCAACGTGTCTGCAAGACTCACTCCTCGGCACTGGCGGATCCAGGCGAGGGGGGCAGGGGTCCAAGCCACCCCCCCCCCAAAGGCCTATAGTTTTTATTTGTTACCTATCTTTATTTGGAAAACATTATTTAAATGTTTATTTATATTAAAATTATGTAATAATTTAAGCAATAATATTGTATACTACCTTATATAAGCTACAAAAACAATATACCATTTTATAACAAATATGTTTACTATTTAACAAAAATCTATGATGCTGTCTGTCTTTCGGTGCAACAACCTCTGACGAAGTCTGGGCCTACCAGCGTCGTCCCAGACCTTCTGGCCATGAGTTGCGGGATACGTGTGATTAGCACGAAGACACCCTATGCCGTATTCTTGTCTTCTCAACCTGAGAAGTGAGTTTTCTCCGCGTCACACAGCTACTTATACTGAAACATTGGACTATAATCTTTCCCGGCCGGGAATCGAACCCTGGATCTCTTTATGGAAAGCAAGCAGGCTGACTATAAGCTATTAGTGAGGACAATCTATGATGCCCCTCCCCCCCCCAAATAATCGGCTGGATCCGCCCCTGCTCCTCGGCGATGAGTAGTTCTGCAAACGGAGCGCTCGCTTTCGAATGGGAATGTGTCGATCCGGGAATCGGGATGAAATATGGTGAATTCCTGCAATTCCAACGTGTAATTCGTGATGGACTGTCGACTGCGGTTATTTTTCATTACCCTACCTCTCTTTGCATCATTGATCCAATGTTGTTGCTAACTTGGTTGCCTATCATTATTTTGTTTACTATCGCTCGGTGTAAACTCGAGAATTTTTCTTGCCTTGGTTCGAACATGTGTGAGAAATGGGTCGGTAATTAATTAACTTACTGTTCATAGAATATTTTCTAAACAATACTTCTGAACGGAAAAGCGTTTTTTTTTAATTTCCGTGGCTTAATTTTTGTATAAAAATTATTGAAAAATAATCAGCTATGACTCAAACTACGTTTTTTTTTGCTATTGAGAGGGTTTCATGAGTTTCTATTGTCATGTAACACAATGTCAGATATTTTTAGACCCAATTTCTAGAAAGAATCGAGTTCAAAAAGGGTAATATTCGTGAAGCGGGTAGTGATTTTTTTCTATGCCCCCTTTCAGGCGAGAGGGTTGGCAGAAACATATGTTAGCTTTGTAAACAAGAGAACAATATTTCCCTTCGCATGTACACCAGATGTTCAAACACGCGATTCATTGAGGGAAGGTGATACGTCTGTTTACGACGTAATGTTTCGTCCACCGAATACAAAGGACGTTCAAGAGTGAACTTACCCATAATAAGGATCATATCGTTATTAAACCAACAAAAAACTGTTTATTTTACGCTCGAGAATAATTCTTCTACTTACCAGCCTAATGACCTACATAAATGACTGCCGAATTATGACCGTTTTGAATGTGATCATGCCCGATAGCTTACCTCTCAATGACAAGCAAGTTACAAGACGAATCTGGAATGTCTTTTTCTATCACGCAACTCACATCCAGCAGACGAAAGAGCCCGCTGAAGTGATCATCACGTCTGGTTCGTTTTCAGCGATGTTACGGTCAAGCTGCCTTCTTTTGTCGCCGTCGCCGGCCCGGACGTTCCCTGGCAGGCGGCGCTTGATGGCCGCGTGACGTCGCGCCTCCACTTTTCCAGGAATTCGCGCTGCTTCAGAAAATGGAAGCTCCTCTTTCATGGCGCGGAAAACGACGTTCATTGCCGTTCGTTGACTCAGGCCGCCTTTGCAGCGGGCGAAACCCGCTCAGCATGGCATTCTGTCTCGCGGAAAGAGAACGAGTCTTTGCGCTAACGGGAGCTTCATGAAAGACTGCATTATCTACAGGTCCGTGGCGAGTCCATACGCCACCCGCAGGAAAGTTGGAGTTTCTTATTTTGGAAGGTTTCACAAAAGAGAAACGTAACGGTTTATTGCTTCCAACTGAAGCTAGATATTTAATCAGATTGCATGCACTTCTTTAAATCTTTGTCATTTAGTACGTTAGTATAGTGTTACGTTTCCCGTCATTGATATTTAACATGCATGTATGTATTTGGCATTTTAGGGTCCCAATTTTTAATCCCAATTTTGACAGCTAGGGGTGTTCCAAACCCTAGGCCCCCTTTTTTATTTAATATCCACGCTTGGGCGTAAAGACAACATGCAGCGAGTAGGAATTCTCATCACCGTACGTAGCTTACACGGCGTTTCTGATATTTTTCTTTCATCACACATATATACAAACTGGGATTTCCTATTAGAAATCTACAGCTTCATTTTCGCCTCGACCGGGAATCGAACCCGGGGCCTCCTCATAAAAAGCTAGCACGCTGTTCGTAAGCACCCTGAGGGGCGTATTTAACATATCAAGTTAAATACATTATAAAATATATAATTGTCACCTTTCTAAATATAAATCTAATTTCTAATTTTAGAATATACTAACATTTACATCATTTTATTTATGATAGAAATATTTAATGCTGAGTAAGTTGTAGATTTATAACATAGCCTTTCTGTAAACTCTCGATGCGAATTTATAAATGAAGATGTCAACTTTTTATTTAGACGCGACAATAAATCACTTCATTACGGATTCTATAAAGAAAATCCAATGTATACTGACCGTTGAGTCCATTTAAATGGTGTCATCAACTCATCAGATCGACTCATGAAATTTAAAGAAAACGTCAACGTTGGCAAAATAACAAGAAGGTATGCAGATATGTTACGGCTTGCTAACTCTCCAACAGATGTTGTTCATGCACTTACAGATGTTTTCAGTTTAGCGAAGCGTAGATCATGCCATGTCAGGACAATAAGAAGCGGCTGTGGCTCCTGCTGCTTCTCTTCCTGGTGTCAACAACCTTCATGGAACATTGTGCAGAGGAGTCTACGGCAATTACGGGTCCATGGCGACAGGAATAACGTATCCTTATGCACGTACTGTGCATCAACATGTGTTGGCGAGGGGAAACATTGCACGTGTACCAAGATTCCCTTCAGGCAACATCGATGTGTATGAGTAGGTTATATTCAAATCCATCAAAAAGCCCTATTTATAAAAAAAACGCCCACATCCAAGTGTGTACGAATTCTGAAAACTGTTTTCAAACTATTCCAAGTTTCTAACATTTGACAAGAATGTTCCGTTTATTTTGGAAACGGTTCAAAAAGCTGTGTAAACATCAGTACTTTCAAAAGAGTATCAAACAATCTTCTAGCAAATTTATCCAAATATTTTTATTCGTAGCGAAATGGATATTCTGAGTACGGTTTGGTATCTGGAATATTCAACATAGTAACTAACGCATCAAAGATAAAGGTTTATTACTATTGTACCACAAATACTTTCCATTCTAATATATCAAACATATGTTCTTTTTAATTTAGGAAGAAAACAATGTTTGCAAAGTTTACAATTAAAGGAAGCGTGTTAATGTCGGAATAAAAGCATTTAGGCCCTACATTAAATAAATTTTTGTTTAAAGCCTGAAAGCAGAAGTTATGTTTTATTATCAATAAACAATTAACACTGAAATTAGATAATAAGATTCAAATGAGAAGATCACACAATCAAAACGTAATTTCACACACAGTGACACTACTGCAACAATATAGTTGTGCATTTCTAAGAAACCTGTACATTCTCATGGTAAAGGGGACATAAAAAGTCCATGGTAAAGGAAACCTAAAAACTACGCTTAAGGACTTTTAAAAAACTGAATATATCGCATATGATTTAACTCAGATAAAATCAAACTAATTATTTTACATTACCAATAGATTAAGTTGATTGAGATCATTTGCTGGTACGTATGCGCAAGTATTCGATGAAACAAACATTATGTGGCAGAGGGAATCGATTGATTTCAGTGCCTCTGAGCCGGAGGACCTAAGGTTTCTGTACCGACGGTGACAGGAATTTCAACACAAACTAGACAACTATGTCAAATTCAGCCGCTGTCTGGAGGAGAATTCTAGCGGCCGGCTGCTCTGATCGGCAGTTTTCCGTGGTTTCTCCGATCAACAACAGGCGAATACCAGAGCAGTTTCCTAAAAACGGGCCACGTGCCGCGCGCGGTCATCACTACCTCTTACTTGTCCTGTCCTCTCCCCTTACATACACTTACACTGACATGCACTACACTGACATGCACTACACTGCCATATATGCCGGGAGACCCGTCGGGAACTTACAGCTTGTCTCAGCTGGGGAGGTGCCCGGGAGGTGGGAGGTACCTGGTTAGGGAAATCTCCGCAAGCCAACGGGTGGGTCGGCGGCAGATTGTACCATTTAGCGGGGGATAATCACTGCCACCTCTCGCGATGAAAATATGCATTACACTTTCGGGTCTATTGACCTTAACAATTGACGCACCCGGAATCACTAATCAATCTACGGAAGAAATAAAACCATTTACTTCGTCAAACACATCTCAGTAAGGGTTTAAATGCCTCGAACTGCCTCAACTTGACAGGCGCCACCAGGCAGTCAGTCGCTGCCGTGCTCTGCGCCGCGCCGCGCGCCACCACGGAAGACAAATGCCGAACGCGTGCTCTCGGAGGCTGTGGTGGTGGTGGCGGCGGCGGCGCGGGCAGCGCAGGGGGGCGGTTTTTGTGCGTCTCGGATGTTGGTGTAACCCACATCGCCACCTCGCTCGCTCGCCCTCGCCTTCGCCCACGCCCAGCCCGTGCTCGCCCGCCGCCGGCCGCCCGCCCGCCCGCCCAAACCCGCTCCCGGAAGTGTCACGTGCGGCGCCGTTTTTACGCCGTTCGTGTTTGTTTCTGCCGCGACTGTGGTGACGAGGGCGACGGAGGGGCGGGTGGAGAAGGAGCCATAAGGGGTTAGCTGAGATGACGTGTGTGCAGACGCAGTGGAGAACTCGGCGAGAGTTGAAGCAGCCGAGGTGCAGTAGATTCATGCAAGGACGACGAATAAGAAGGTACTGTACTCAAATGATCGTGGTTTGTTGAAATCTTACTAATTAATGTCAGAGGCAAAAATAGCTAGGAGGCATGTGGGGTATTCAAATGAGAATTGCATGTGAATAATACTATAGTGACAATAACCAGACTGTTAGTGTCAAGTAACATATTACTAAATCTGTTTAAACGTGTCCCAATTTTGCGTTGAAATTCTGAAGCAGCCAATTTCAGCTTCCTTCTTTAGTGGACACCAACATAGTGAGTTTACAAGTAGTCTGTCTATAAGGAATGATGGGATTCGTGAAAAGGGAGGATCCTTTGAAAACTGCAGGATGTTCAATTATTTATTTAAAAAGGAGCGAGGTATCGAAGTATGAATGTGGAACACACTCAAATCTTTGCGATAAACATATTTTTACGGAATATTTTGGAATATATTGCCTTAATGAACAAAAATAACCTTGTTCTAGTTTTGACATTCAAACTGTCTTTAACTGCAACTAAACGCAAAGAAATTCAACCGAATGTTAGCGAATATATCATCAACAGGACGGCTGAACATTAAGGTTTGTTAGTATTCAGAAAATTCACGATGACATTTATGATCTCGAAATGTGACCGAAGTCTCCTGTGGCGAGTTGAAAACTCAGCTTTGAGACTTGGGGGAATTATCCTCGGCAGCGCAACGGCGAAAGCCTCAATAGACACACCAACGACAGTGACGTTGGAAACGTCGATAACCGTGACTGCGACAGAGATAGATACGCTGTAGATGACGTCTCCGCGGAGATGATGTGACAGCGACAGCGACGGTTACCGTGACGGTGATGGTAACGCGGACGATGGCGATGAAAGTGACGGCAACGCTGACAGTGGAAGTAACAGTGACGGCGACGCTGACACTGGAAACAATAGTGACGGCGACGCTGACACTGGAAATAACAGTGACGGCGACGCTCACGGTGGCGATGACAGTGACTGCGACGGACAGTGACGTTGACGGTGGCGGTGGCGGTGATGAAGCTGACGCTGACGGTGACAGTGATGGACGGCGACACTGACGGTGGTGGTGACAGAGACGGTGACACTGACGGTAGCGGTGACAGTGACAACGTCACTGACAGTGGCGGTGAGAGTGACGGCTACGGTGTCGGCGACAGCGACAGTAACAGCGACGGTAGCGGTTGAGCATGGATGACTGACTAGTGGCGACAATAGACGCACGATTGCGGCATGTAATGCGGCAGCAGTAGCGTCGCGTCAGTAAGAAGGAATTTCGTGCTTGTATTGTGATCAGCTTTTGTATTTATTCCCGTGCTCCCCTCCGCCGACAAAGCGCTCACAGAACGGCGTGGGCGTCTGTCTCCGACTCGCTTCCTGGCGTCGCAACGCCCCACGCCGCTCCCAACAACTTTCCGAATCGATACTAAGGTTGATTTATCGTAGATTTACAACCCTTGTAAGTAGCTGGCAGGATGAATGACAATGTAAAGTAGAACTGACAAGGTTATTACTTCTAAAGAATGTCACATGATTAGCATTACAATTTAATAGTTTATGGCTGATAAAAACCAAATATACGTGCTATTGCATCCAGGTTTTCATGAGCAATTTTCTTTTATTTACATCCCTAATACGGGACACGTGGTGATAGACACAAAGATCTGATACTTGGAGTAAAAGGATAAGTACAATAAATATATACAATTTCAATTGATTTCTGGCGTGGTCTATTCCATGCTTCAATTACAAAAAATGGAAATGTTGCCTAAAGAATGGAAATGCCTAAAGTGGTAACTCATAGGTTCATAACATTTGGCTCTGCATAGTGCGTTTCCCCACTCTCCGACCTTTATTAAAGCTAGTAGTGCTACAACTGAACATACTTTCTGGCATTATTTGTATCATTGCAATTTTCGAAAATTCAAGAATTCAACGAAAACGAGATCTGCATCATTTTTAAGCACCCTTTCATTAGCCGAGAAAATAATTAAAAGAAAAAATTCGGAGCCGCTTTTGAGAAAAAAATAGTGGTACTACAACAGCATGTACTTTCTCATATCAGTAAAGGTTACTTAAAATCAGAATATCCTTGTACCCTAAAACCAAAAAGTACAGTTTCAAATTTGCAGGGCGTCGAGTTCACCCAGATTGATAAGGGAATATTAATTATGGAGAAATAACTTTTGAATGGTTTAGACGTTATCGACGAAGACAGACAGATAGACAGAAGCACAGGCGTTTTGCCGTCAATCAATTTTTCCGTATCAGGGACCCACAAAACCGCTTGTGACTATTCAATGTGTTACAGGAAGGGAATTTACTACAATAGGGGGGGTATTCAATTCTCCGATATCTAAGCTAGCCCCTGAATACAAGTTTTCCTGATAAAAAATCGTCACTATTCCGTAGCAGCTTTATAATTCTTTCTCGTTACTCCGCTAGAACGTAGTGTTCGAGAAGGTAAAAGGTCAAGAGCGATGACGTGGTTTGACAGACTGCTTGTATTTGCATGGCGTTTTAAGGCAACAAATGATTCTTTTTCGTTAGTTGAATTAATAAAATTGATGCTATTTTTAAATAGATACTTGTTTAAAATAATAAATCAAACCTTATATATTTAATAATATTTAAGCCATAATGTGATGAAAAGAAGGAAAATTAAAATGTAAAATAAGAAATGAAAAAAATTGTTTTACGATTCGTGGTATATAAATTAGAGCTGAAAACGTTTTCGAGAAGCATTCACGATCACCATGCGTAAAAGACAAATCTTAACAGGTTGAATTCCTTGAACTTCCAAAAGGTATTTCATCTACATTATAATTCAACATGATTCGTAAGAGCACACGAAGTGTAGTTTACAAAAGATTTTCATAACCAGTGATGGCATTGAATAAAAATGATGAGTGGAAGCTCGAGAATTAATCTATTATTTATTCCTAAATGCACACTGTAAACTTTAATCAAGTCATGAAATGAAGTTATTATTTATTATTCTTCCATACTTGCGTGTTCACGAAGATGAGAGGCAAACTGAAATGGGCTTATGATGTCTGACAATTTCACGTGCGTGCTCGAAGGCTCGCCTTTAATCTATACGGGTCACCAGAGCCTCGTGACAAACCGCGCTTACGACTGAGCCGTCGCTGCGTATCCAAGATATACGGATAACTTCGTTGGATGCATGGCACATTTCCAGAGATTTACTTTCATAAATTACAACAAAAGTTGGCTCGTCGCAACAACAGAGTGGCCTACTTGTCGCCGGGGAACAAAACACTATCTTCCGCCTGTCGTCTTGAAATATTCGAAGGAGAGCGAAATGTGTGCCAGCCATCCGGAAGCGAATACGCTCGCCGAGGGTGAAGTTGGACTGCGCTCGTGGGGAGTGAAATGAAAAGAACATTCTGTTCCTAAAGTTACTCTTCTTCGCTACTCTGTTACATACGCGAACAGATTTCTTTTTTTCTCATGCTTGAAAGTTAGGTTATGATAGATAGTTATTTATTATTTCGGCAGGTACGTTTACTCGAACTGGAGGCAGAACACTACTTATTACAATTAGGAATTTTAATGCAACTGTAACTTAAAACTATTTTAAGACAATAATAATATCAATGATAACAGTGATAACAAATGAAGGCAACAATAAAAATAATAGCAATAACAAAAAATAACAATGTTGATGAAGGCTTCACCTCTGGATTAAGTTGTTTATTCGAATGAAACATTTAAATTTGTTCTTATTGTTTTATCAAACTCTTCTCATTTATCGAGTTAACATGAACACGTGTGTAAATTGTTGTAAGCAGTATTTAGAAAACAGGATTTCACAAGATATCAGCCAAATAGAATTGTGAGCAAATTATTTCAAGTACTAATTTATCATTTCACTTCCTTTATCAGATATGCTTGCGCTACGCAGGGAGAATACGAACTTCTTTTTAAAGAAAATTAGGGGCGTCGCTGGGCTAGTGCAACAGGAACGACGGAGCGGAGCCCCCGAAGTCCAGGGACTCGAATACACCCCTCCCCCTCTGAACACCAAGAGAGTGAGTATTGGTTTTCAGTTCTTTGAAGTATCCTGAAAATTTAAAGGTATTCATTAGTATTGACGCTATTACATTTGAGATTTTTTTTTAGAAAAACAACAAATAAGATAACCTACTGGCAGGGCAGAGGTTGAGTGGGGAGGGCTCGGTTCTGCTTGGTTCGAGCTTAGTTCGAGCTTGGTTCGAGCTTGGTTCGAGCTTGGTTCGAGCTTGTGAGTCTGTGCGTTTAGGCACTTGGCAGTTTGCTAAGTATCTCGTATGGCTAGAAACCGTATTTTGAAAAAAAATGTTCGTAAAGTACATGATGACATGATCTTGTTTCACATGAATTACATATTCGTTCTCATTTGTTCCCAGTTCTCTATCTCGAAGTTTGCGAACAAAAAAATGTTACGAATTTGTTTTCAGAATAAGAGTCCAGGGACGGTAGCCTTAATGGCATAACGTGGATAATGATGTTTTCATCGTCTGTGCACGATAAAATGGCAAATCATTAGCGGATGCAAGTACATACTAAATATTCAGAGATGTGTCTACGCATTTATACAACCAAAATCGAACTCTTTACACCTTTCAAATTACCAATCAAGAATTAAAAGAAAAGATCATCGTCTTCAGGGATTAAACTTAGCGGTTTGTTCCTGTCTCAAATAGTTTAATTTAGATTAAAATTGATCACTCCATAGTTTTCTTGGGCGTTGCACATTGCTTCTTCCTTGACGTGTGTAGTTAAGGTTTGTTTTGGAATTCGGCAATCCTCCATTCTCTCAAGACGTTCCAATCAATTTATTCTACTAAACGAAAAAAGTTCATGTCCTGAGAATGCCACAAGAAAGGCTAAGTAAAATAATCCTTCAATATGCACCAAAATAAAAAGAAATGTAGGAAGACCCTTAAAGAGATGGCATGAGCAATGAGACTCAACAGATCAAACGGTCTACTCCTTGCTGTCGATTAAGATGATTGAAAAAGTTTACTTCACTAAAAGAAAAGATGCGAGTATTAAAACGCCGGTGCTACTTGAGTTGAATGGGACGGCATGAGCAACCACCCCTGCCCCGCTTTCGAGTGCGCAGGTTCTACGGTGAGGGGGCGTCGGGTCCCGTCCCGTCCCGGGCCGCGACCACCGGCTGCGCGCGCGCGAAGTGGCGCAGGCGGTGGCTGCGTGCGGGGGGGGAGGGGCGTGGCTCTGCGCATCCGGAGGCGGAGGCTGCAGCTTCTTCATCTGGCGCATCCGGCAGCGCGCGGGCACACGTGCGCAGGTACGCGGGGGCCGCGCCCAGGTGCCGCGCCAACCACATGTGCGGCGCGGCGCGGTGCCATTGTAGAGCGCGCGCAGGAAGGAAGGAAGGAAGCGAACCGGGCCGGGCCGGGCAGGGCTGGGCGAGCCCGCACTCTCGGCACGTGCGCGGAGCCGCCATTGTGGATGCGCGCATCTGCTCGCGCGCGCGCGGGCAGCTGCGGCGGGCGTCTCCCGGGCGCCCGCCCGGCGACAGTGTCAATGGCAGGGGCGGAGGTGGGGCCGTACGCGCAGGGTCTGCTTCGTGCGCGGGGTTGGACACCATCAAGTGCGTGATTGCTTGCAGGGAGAGCGAAAGTCAACGTGTTGCTTTCCCTTCGTTTGGTGAGGGGATGTGGTAAGTGCTCGATGGAAAGTTAAGATGTTTGTTACTCGTTTAAGTCGTATGTGGGCACATTCAAGATTGCGATAAGGAGCCTTCCAAAGCGAATATCCCAACTACATACTACAGTATTAAAACTTTTAATGATGAATTTATAAGCAGTACTTAAATGACTGTATAAGATACTAAATACTCGTATAAGGCCATGTGTGTCACGTAATTTAACTATGTTGAACAGTGAGTGCTCGTTTTGTAATCTAGTTCCAGTCAAAATCTTAGGTGTTTCATCATGGTTCATGAAATCTGAGTACATTGCCCATCACTGCTCTACAAAAAATAAACTTTTTGTAATATATTGATGAAAATTCACCCATATTATACTGAAATCGATTCTCTTATTCCACAAGTGAAGTCAGATTTATTCTACCACGTCACATTTTTAATTATGGCATTGTATAGGAAAGTCCAATTCTTATTTAGTACCGGTAGAGTATACCGGTAGAGAGAATACCGATAGAGTAAGACCAAAAATAAATTAAACTTGGTTGATTTTTTTGCAAATTTTTATGTTAATTTACATTTTCTTAAATTTTAAAATGATATATATTTATGTACAATACATAAAAAGTCCTTCAAACTCTTTTAAAAGTGCTTCAGACACTTGCTTTTTCGTTATCTTGTGTTGCGTTTGAAGAAACCAGCAGAAATCTCCAATCATGTCTCCAAGCATCTTAATGTCCTTGGTATCTGATTCCATTGTTGATATATCCTGGTGGAATCTCTCACCATGCTCACCACAGACAGCGCGGAGATTCGGTGAAAAAAAATCAAGATGGCAATGGAAAAAATGTAATTCTAAAGACTTGTGACAACCTAAATTCTGATATTCTCTAATAATGTTATGAACGAGTTCTGCTTAATTATCTGCTCAATAATTTCCCCAAAACTTGGTTTTCACAAGTACGAATGTGTCCAAGCTTCTCAAGAATTAAGTTTTGTTCTGTATGTTGTGACACACCAACTGTGATATTCTGGCCCCAAAAGATTCCTGCCTTTAATTTTGCAAAACTTTGCATTCTCCCAAACTTCTCTTTTAGAAATCTAAAACTTTTTCCATCATGATTCCCGGCATTTACAAGGATTTTCCTGACTCCACGTTTGATGTGCAGGGGTGGAAGAAAAAATCTTCTACTAGGACCTTGACCTGCATATTGTTTTGCCTAATAGCGAAATCATTTCTAAGACAATGATTTCAATTAAATTCTGTAATTAAATGAACAAAAAATTAATAAGATCAATAAGCTTCAAATTTCATTTAGAATTAATTGTATCTTGGTATGTAGGTGCATTAAACATGTAGAACAAGACTTAAATTAGTTAATTTACTATTTACATACAATTCAGCTTTACGGGGGTCATAAAACAGAATTCAAAATGTCACGAACCGGCGGGCGGGCGGGCGAACCGGCGGGCGGCCGGGCGGGCGAACCGGCGGGCGGGTGAACGGGTGAACGGGTGAACGGGCAGGCGGGGATTTGACATGGAACCGCATGTGCAACAGTATCACCCCCTCCCCATCTCGGGGTATATCGCGCCCTCCCCAGGTTTAAATGTCCCCAGCGCGACCGCCTCCCGGCCCCCCTCCCCCTGCCCGCCCACATCCTGCGCGGGGAAAGCAAAGGGTGCGTCGCGGCGTTTGGCCACCTGGCGAGGGATCGCGGCCGATGACGCGTCTAAGCGAGGAGAGCACACGCTGTCCGTTGCCGCCCCCCTGCCCTGCCCCCCCCCCCGCCGGCTTCGCCACCGCGCCGCGCCGCGCCACTCCGCGGACACTTGGCGAGCCGGCTAACGGCTTTATCGATCCACCCGGGAAAGTGCACCCTCTGCCGAAATAGAACGCAGGCCAGCATTTGCATACGGGCCCCCGGGGCGACTTGGCAGCCTAGTTGAAACAGATGGGGAGAGAACGGCTTTTTTCGTTTTATGGGCCACAGAAGCGCTTCGGAATAGATCAATAAACCAATGTTCCATTCGGGACATCCCAGAAGCGTTTTATTGTTTTTTTTCTTTACTCAGAATACGATGCATCTACAATATATTCACGAGAAGATTCCAAGGTTTTAGCACGGGCTCAAATGCATTGCAGGGCGAACAACGCGGTTTGATTAACAGACCGCTGTGCACTTGGCAATCTAGTCAAAAGTATCTCACGCATGATCTCCACGGCGGTAATTGGAGCTTGTTAAGCGCCCGTGCGGTTACAGTGAAGATTCTCTGTCGCCAATCGCAATTGCACACGCACGCGCGCGCGCATGTCCTGTTGTCCTCGAAAGGGAGACGCACGTCCCGTTTTCACCTACACCGCATTGTGCAGTGCACCAGCGAGGGGCCGTCGAAATTACGCGTCACGTTCTGTAACTTGAAAATTTCATTTGTGTTTTAAGGTAGCTGTCTACCTGAGAATGATGAAAAATTGTAACATTTCTTGTTTTTCAATTTTTGTTGGGTCGTATGCACTGTTTTATTCTCTTTTAAATGCTTCAAACCGTTTCTTGCTAGGTTTCTTAGTTTTTAAGAAAATATTTTTTTTTCAAGTGAATGTCAACTGTCCAGCCCTTAGAGAATGAATTTCAACTGCATTTTTTCCAATTGGGAATTTTCAGCATTTTATGCCTGTCAAACATAAATCGTAAAATATTAAAGATAATATAATTCTTTTTGCAGCACGTAATTCATGATTTGCTCTAGTGAGTGAACTAGAATAGTTAATCTGTTACTAAAAGTTTCAGTTTTATGAACTGAAATGTCCAGAATAAATTTGCTTTTTTCTGGAATAATCGAATCATGACTCTTTAGTATTTATGTACCTTTACCATTCTAGTTTATTTACTAGAATATTCCATTGTGATTAATTTTAAAAAAGAATTATGAAAATGCATCAATTAGTAGTAGTTAGTTATAATGTTGGAAGTAAAATCTGCATTTTTGCCAATTATTTATAAACAAATAGAAGATTTTTTAAATATTTGATCTCTAAAAGCATAAAGAAATTAAATGTGCAAAGGAAAACATAATAGACCGGAAAATCGTAGATTTTTTTCTCAGGTAGACAGCTACCTTCACTAGATACTTTTCTAATCCTTACCCTTGGAATTCCCACCCACAGAAAAAAACTCGCACACTGAACTTGTTTCAACGGTCATTTTCAGTAACGAATTTTTATTTTATTTTAATCGAAGACTTCGCATATTTTACTTTGAAAAGTACATCTACGACTTCATAGCATTTATTTACAATCTGTTTCGACTTGTTAAATAATATTTAATGTACGCTCGCATCTTATATTGTTAACTTGCATTCTCGAACAGTATGCTCTCAATTTTTGCAATTTCACAATCAGAACTAATTAGAAAAGATAATTCAGTGTTATTGCTACGACACACAATTGATAAGCAAAAATGTGTAGTTCTTTCATCAAATCGCTGTCAAATCTGTGGTGGTTATATGATTTAAAAATATTTTGATTTTATTTCTGGGATTCGCCTGATTACATTCCGAGGTCAGTTTATCCTCACCCCTCTTAGTTAATCCCCTTTCAGTTTTGGCTACGTGAGAAAGCACAGCGAGACGGCATGCCCCCGAAGAGAGGAGGAGGAAACAATGTAGTTAAGTTTCCATTCACGAGTAACGCAAATAATTTTTCTCACACGATTTGAGAGAAAACTTTGAACATGGTAGAATGATGCAATATGGCAGCATCACTGGAACCGCGTGTTATCTTACTTATAATTATTTTCATTCTGCGTATTTTCAAGGAAAACCACCTCTTTGGAGCAGCCCACGTATACGAAGAAATTATTCAATAAATCAATAATATTCAGTTCATTTCCAAATATAACCAGCTTTCAGTACTCTTTCTATGAGATAAGTACAATTTGAAATTAAAACAAAATGAACGTTAAATGGAGCATTTGCGCAAGAGCGATCTTCGAAGCATTGTTATTATACGTAGCCGAGTTCTCCCTTGTAGCCAAGTGGAAAACCGAACAAAATGCAGTCGAGTTATGCCTTTTTAGGGTGGCAGGTAAATAGCTTATAAAACATTGGTCGCGCGATGAAATCTTTCAAGTACATTGTAATAGGTAATAAAATAATATTTTAGGTGCACATTTCTCGTTTACTTCGCAGAGATCATACCTTGTTCTGAAAAATACAAAAGGAACCTATTTTGATTAAAAAAAAAAGCGTCCGTTTCATCATCTCGAATCTAATTCCACGACACGACTTCCACGTTTCACCTGAAAAATCAGCCACAAGAAGCCGTGCACGCCGAATCAAACGCGGGGGCCGAGTGGCGTCCCTTTAAACGGCGGAATGCAGCAAGTGGCCCTCAACCACCAGCCTGGGTCGCGGGCAGCTGCAACGCCGCGGCGGCGCTGCACGGCGGTGGCGGCGGAGGCGGCGATGGCGGAGCGAAGGGAGCGGCGCATTAGGCTGCAGCTGCCGAGGGCGGTGGGCGCTGGGGGAGGGGAGATTGGGCGGAGGGGGGAGCGAGGGGCGCGCGCGGGTGCGGGCGGTGGCGCGCACACTGGGGCCCGCAAGGACGTCGATGGGCAAATCCAATTATTGGTTGCCACATTGCTCTCCAAGCCCACTGCTAATTCGCGACATGCCTATAGACTATAATTAAATTACTATTGTTAACAATGTACAATCGTATCTATAATTATTATTATTCATCTAATTTACGACTAAATACGTTATGAGCTGGTTGATTACAAAAGTCTCCTCCGGGATGGAACCAGCTTCCTCAGTAGCAGATCTAGGGACAATCGGTGCCTCTACAACACTTCGCGCAAAATGTGGGCTGTTCTCAATAAAGCAATGTTGTTGTTATTGTTGTTATAGAATTTCAAAACGCATTAATTTTCTTTTTTACAAGTGTGACTAAATGAAATGTTTACTAACTGGAGTTGTTATACTGAAATAGTGTGATTTACTGCAGCAACTATTGACTTTTTTTGAAATAAAAACACAAAGACACGGTATAAATTCAGAAAGATTAATGCATTAATATGCAAGAGTACAGGAGAAAGTAATGAAACGTCGTTAAATTAATTTTATTCTTTACGTAAAAGACAATGTTGTGCAAAAGACATTCGAATATTTTGCAATGAAAATTAATTTTAAAATAACGATTTATTGAACAATAATAAATATTTAAATCACGCTGTGACGTTCTTATATTTTGAGGTAGTACGCTCTAATCGATTCATTTCATGCCACAAATTACTTTTATTTATTTCATATTATGCAACCTGATTTTTATTTTAATAAAATATTAATCTAGTAAATTATATATTTTATTACATCGTTTTGTAAAACTGATAACATCACAGGAGTATGCTCGCTCTCCCATTTCGGCCCACTGTGCGACGTAGCATCGAGCGTAGAAGGGAGGGGGGAGTCGCCAACGCCTAGGCCCTTGGCGCTGCGCGGCGCGGAAATCGCGTTTGGTCGCGGCAGCACTGGGCGTCGCGGCGCCCGAGGAGGAAATCTGAATGCGCCCGCAGGAAATTGAGTTACGTGTTTTGTCGGGGTCCAAGGTCTACGCGGCCACTGTAACCCCGTCGCTCGAGGCGATGCACGCGGAGAGAGAGATCCCTTGGGTGAAAGAAAATCCGATAAAGTGGATTGCAGTTGGCTGCTGCATCGTCCCTGCGAGACCCCCTACGAGAAAGTTTGAAATCATCAGAATGAGCGTTCAAACCAACTTGCGCTTGCTCTCATCTTAATCTACGGGTGCAGTTTTAGTGAAAAGCAAGGAGGAGAAAAAGAGAGCCAAACTGTAAAATGAAGATTTGAAAAAAAAAAGAAAAATAAAACCATTTCTTTTTTGCGCAATACAATACGAAACTAATACATCTGCGAGAATGCACATATTTATTTATTTATTTATTACACATTACATATTACACATTATTTATGAGAAGATAGTACGTACGCTGATGGCAATCCTATGGGTGGCGCTAAGTCCTATATGAACATTCCATTTTGCCGCTATATCATCTCTTTGATAAAGTTTTGACTTGGTGATAAACAACGTAGGATTCTATTGTCGACAAATATAATGTTTTAAAGGTTGGCCAACAATAAAAAGTTTAATGTTAAAGTTTGAAGATAATAATTCTATAAGCAAATTCACATTCGGTCTCGTAAAGCTTCATTAATATCTTTCTCCACACATTCTAAAAAAATACAGAAAATTTCCATTTTATATCTACTTTAAGCAAAAACTTATGCATTCTGCGAGAGAAAAAATCTGAGGTAGGGCACCTTGGGAAACTTGAGAGGGCACTACTTTGAAGTTTGCTGAATTCCATACCAAGGGTATTGCATTTCTTTCTGTCCGAACTCACACTACTGCTGCTACAGAATGCCACAGACTATCTCGCACTAGTTACGTTCCTAATCTGATTATTCTGGGCTAGTTTTTCGGTTTTCCCCCAACCTTTTCTCAATTACCATCTATCGGCGCCTAATTTTTTTCCACATTTTCTCAATTTTTTACATTTCTAATAGTTGGAAAGATATGCGACTGTATGAATATTATATAATAGTTAGCTCTATCTTTTATTTGTACAATTTCATTGAAAAATTTGGAGTCATTTTTCAAAAATCCTTTCGACGTTTCTGAAAATGTGCGATCTTCATAACACTTTCACGAAAAACTTTTGAATTTTGGAGAATCTTCATTAAAAATCATTAACACAGCACCAACAAATGCAGTAACGTAATAATAACGCCTTAAATATAAATATTAACGATGTGACAGTTGCTTAAAAAACTACTTTTATATGATTTTTGAAAAAAAAAGAATAGATCAAAATGATGTTTATGTCATGTTATTCACTAAATTTAGCGCAAACCGTACATAAAGTTTAAAGAAACATTTGGAGCCGTTTTTGAGGAAACATTTTTAATATTGATCTACAATATTGAAAAAATGCTACTTATGTAAAATCACTCAAAATCGTGCCAAAGCTTCTACTTTTGTAAAATATATGTATAACTTATATTAAAGAACTGACTGTGAAGTTCAAATTTCATTTGAAAAAAAAATCTCCATCTCCACAATTGTAACGGACGCCGAAAAATATTTCATACTTTGGTAATTTTCGAAAATTCAGGGACAACCGTGAAAATCGAATCTATGTGATCTTTGTGAGTGTATTTCACTCTATTGTTACAAGAAATTTAATGAAACAAATTTGAGGCATTTTCTGAGAAAATTTTACAGGAGCTTCATGCAAAGTACCCCCAAAATTTAAAGGATTCGTTTCAAACTCGCGGGGCCTTGAATCAGTATAGAAAGGTTTAGGAATATTCATTTTGGGAAAAATCCTACAAATTGTTTAGGCGACAGCGTTGGACGCACGATGGACAGACGGACAGACGGGCGTTTTGAAAAAAAGAAACTCGTTTTTGGAGACTCCAAGAACGTTCCATTGAAATCATGAAATCAATTTTCCGCAGCACAAGCGTCGAGAATATAAAATGATCCCCATATGTCTTTGTACATTTAAACATGGTTCATATAAGCACACGACATGTCCCTTCCGAGGATGGGTCACCGAGGCTGGCAGTTTTTACCTGATTTGTGAAAAGAATTGCTACATGTTAAATCACTGCAAGTTCGTAAATAGTTCAAATTGTACAATCTGCAAATAGTGCGTAACAACAACGTTCCAGTGGTATTGATAATGTTATTAATAGAATTAGTAGGAACCTGACAAATTTTGGTGGTGAAACACGACAGAAATGATAAAATATTACGACCAGACATATGCACACAGCGCATACTGAAGTAAAAATGTATAAGATCTAATTACTGTTATCTACAGTCGTTCTATTATTTTTGCATCTGCGCAGATAAAAACTTACTGTTTTTTACTGGCAAGAAGAGTGGATATTATACAGTACAAAATCAATTAAGTTTAAAAAATTAGACTTTAAAGTGTTTCTGGTATATTAAGCACAGGTAAACTGATATCTTCTCTTAATATTTGGGGTTATTTGCTGAGTTTCTCTCTCATTGAAAATACAGATTCCTTCAGAGTATATATTTCATTGAAAAGAACAAAGTCAATTTATGGTTGGTTAGTCGTTGAATTCTCCACCTCAGCGCTGGCTCAGTGGCCTTCTACCCGCAGCTGCTGGATGAAGCTAACTTGCGTTAAGTACTTAAACGTTACAACTTCTTTATACGTTTGGTCAGAATACTCTCTTGTACGGTTCTTTGACGAAAATTAAAACAAATAAATAAAATTTTTCAGCAACAGACTATCGATATAACGATTGACACAAATAGGTAATCATCTTTAAACAAAATAAATGACTGCAAATTAGCGAAACTTGTACATTTAATTATATTTCAGTGTAAAATCTTCCCACAAATAAAATGCACGCCACATAAATATATCATTACCTCTCATTCAAAGAAAGAACAAGGAAGACGGACTAAGTGAAAGCCACAAATTTCTAGAAAAACGCCAATTTTTTTTAACATAGTATTACCAACTTACTTCAAATGTTGAAGCATGCATCTCATAAAAATGTAAAAAATGAAATTATATTAAGAGGCCGAATACGTGCATTGGCCAACATGTGGAGCATTTTGAAATTAGTTGTGTTGTGATACCATTATAGTAAAAAAAATAGCAGTTCTTGTCTGATTAAACTGTAAAAACTTGCAGACGCGTAGGAGTCTAATAAGACCAGGTAACAAAAAAAAAATGTCTGCGAAAGAAAACAGGAACAAATGAGCAGGTGTTGTGGAGAACTTCTTATAGTGAATAATAAAACAGAAGAGTTTGTAAAACCTTTGGAAATTCGCAAGGAATTTCATCGCGAATCAACAAAAACGAGAACGAAAGCTAGAGTGTATGTCGTGTACCTTTTCCTAGGGAAAATTGTAGCTACCACGAGATATCATAAAACTAAACTGTAAACCACTCCTGCTCCTTCCATTTCACGGCTCCGAACCCAGCAGAGCCAAGCGCCATTCTGCCTCTCTGGCTTGTGAGTGCCGTCTACGAGATGTTCTGGACGGTATTTAACCGCGAGGGTCGTTAGGCAGAGGTGGTTGAAGGAGTGGGGGAGGGAGGAGAGGGCCGCGTCGCGGGCGGAGCAGACGATGACGTCACATCCGCTGCCGACTGCAGCGAAGCGCGGCGCAGCGCCGGCATCGATCCCAGAGCCCGTCTGCGACCGCCGCCGCCGCCCCGCCCCTCCGCTGGCCCCGGCGGCCGAAGGCCCGCAGGCCTCCGCAGCCGCCTTTGCAGTGCTAATCGCGCCAGGGCCTTGCATCTCTCCGTCAAAACCGGAGACAAAGCTTGAGAGTGCTGCTATAGGAGGCGCTAGTGGCGTTGGGTACAGCTGCAGGTTAGGCTCCGCCGACATCCGCGCATAAAAATTGGCTGATTTTGCGAAATACGAAAATGTCTTCTAAATGTTCAATTATTCATAACATATACTTACAAAAAACCCTCTGAAGAAGGCGCGAACCTCTGAAGGACGCTATTCTTTGTAACATTACGCGTCTCCTTGCGTCTCGCGAACCTACGCTGCAACCACGCACGTACACCAGGCGAATGCCGGAGCAGTACCCTAACAAACGGGCCACGGACCGCGCGCGATCTTTCCTTCCTCTTCCTTGTCCTATCCTCTCCTCTGCCACACACTTACACTAACATGCACTACACTACCACACATGCCGGGAGACCGATCGGGAGCTTACAGCTTGTCCCGGCTGGGGCGGTGCCCCGCTGGTGCGAGATACCTGGTTGAGGGGAAACCCCGCTAGTCGACGGTAGGTCGACGCCAGATCTCGCCATCCAGCGGGGAAAAGTTCATCGCCCCCTCCCGACGAAAAACACGCACTACACTTACGGGACGAATGACCAAAGTAGTTGACGCGCCCGGAAACACGAATCAATCAATAAACAAACAAACCACGCACGTTTGAATTATCGTTGTCAACAGTTCGTCTTTTAGTTCCTGTAAGGTGTTAGAGGCGAGAGCGCCTCTGTAATGGTCTCCACCACGTTATATGGGAGTTAAAAGACCCTGAATCGCGCGTTCAAAAGGCCAGAACGCGCGTTCCAAGCCGCGACTTGGGTGAGAAACTGGAGAGGCAGTGAAAGAGAGTAACGAACACGAGGGCGCGAGAGGCAATAGCATTAAGTTCAATGCAAATAGCATGTGTAAAATTAAGAAATATTTGTGCAATACATCAACCTCTTATGTAACTCGAGTAAAAATTACATGAATATTTTTCCACAAAATCCAGTACTAATTATTCTGTAATTTTAAGATTTAATATTACTGAATATATATTTTTTAAATGTATACGTTCTACAATTCCTCGTTTTCTATCACTTTATTACATAATAATTGCAAATGAAAATATTTCAATCTTGAAAATGCCTACAATATTCCCTGATATTAAAAAAGACGCAATTAAATAAAAATCTTATAAAAAGTCAATTTATTTGTTTTATGCTTCGTTCATTATGTTGTTAAAGCAATAAGGAATCACCAGGGTCATATTTTCGTAGTGATAAGGTCACAAAAAATTGTAAGCACAATGAAGTAAATTTGTATTTAAAACTGGAGTACACATTCACTTTTAGTTCGTTTGGAAACCATTGGAAATGCATTATAAGCAGTCACCTTCCTTGAATGCGGCAAATCCTTTTTCCTCTGCGTCGGCAATAGCTATGCCACCCGCAACACCCAACCGCGTTGCATTTGCCAGTGAAAAGGCGGTGCGGAGAGGAAAGTCTGCGTTGCCTTGTTTCTTGTCCAAGCAAAAAGCTCGCATAGTACCAACATTTCGAAGGTAATCAACTTTTTGTAATTATACATTTTCAGCCCAGGTTCGTGAAGATTAATGTAGACAATCTCCATAAAGACAAAGTAAAATGAAATTTGTAAAAAGTAGCTTACTTCGGAACTTCATATTTTTTCAATGTTGTATTTACGTTATATGAAATAAACGAAACTTCAAATGATATATTTTATTTCATCCAGATTGATAATTGAAAAACAAGTGAGAGATGCCAGAACCAAGATCATGAAGTAGGGGTGTTAATTCACTTTTCCTTTTACACATTAAACGATGTGTAGTAATAGGTTTAGTATTTTACTTGCTAGTACTATGGGTCTAGTTGTATTATTTAGTCATCCCAATACGTCGTAGTTGTATTATATACAAGATACGTATTTGAAACTAGAATTTGCTTCTTTAGAGAAAATCAATAGCGCAGGTACCTGGGATCTCTTGGATGATTTTCATGTCCTCTCTGATCTCTCTGATTTGATTATCTGCTCGTGAATAATACTTAAACCACTCACCTCTCCTGAAATTCACAGTATTATCTTCTCTCTCTCAACCCTTGTTTATGCATTTTTACCTATCCTTTTTTCACTGCCTTATTTCTCTCTCTCCCCTCTCACCCCTACCCCTACACACACTCTTTCTCTCACCTCCACCCCTACACACTCTCTCTCACCCCACCCCTACACACTCTCTCACCCCCGCCCCTACACACTCTCTCTCACCCCCACGCCTACACACTCCATCCCACCCCACCCCTACACACTCCCTCTCACCCCCACCCCTGCACACTCCCTCTCACCCCCACACCCTACACACTCCCTCTCACCCCCACCCCTACACACTCCCTCTCACCCCCACCCCTACACACTCCCTCTCACCCCCACCCTACACTCTATCTTTCTGTCTCTGTCTCTCTCTCTCTCCCTCTCTCTCTCTCACACACACACACACACACACACACCACACACACTATACTTTAGCTGACCTCCATTTCATTCCTCTTTCCCTCCCGTTCTCTTTCTTTACATCTCTCTCCCCTTCCTGCCTACTTCCCATCCCTCTTTCGCTTCTTCCCTCCCGCCCCGCGCATCGCCGTCGTTCGTGTGATTCGGTCTTTGTCCCTCGCGTGCTGCTCCGCGGCGTAACCGCAACCGCACAGCCCGCGCCACACCGCGCCGCGCCGGGCGCCGAGCTCTTTCATTACAGCCACTTCACGTGCGCCGCGCGACGCTCAACTTGCTCCTCCAATTTCGCTTTCGTTAGCCACTCTTCCCTTCATTTGCTTTGAGGCATTCAGCGTTCAAAGGAGTAATCTTAATGCTATGCAATTTGGCATTTCCATTTTCATTTGGCGAATATTAAGGAGCCAGCCATTAGCAAAACCTCAACAAAATGTTTACATTATCCGTAGATCTGGCAGAATACCAAGAAAAATTTAAAACTGTTATTATTTCGAGATTCTTGCGGAGAAAAATAACTTTTTAGCGTTCGTAACAATATAAGTAAAAGGTGTCCTTTACTCATTTGTATTATTATTTACAATGTACAAAACTTTTGATGGTTTAATTCAAATTGTGGCTTTCAAAGAACACAAACGAAGACGGTGTCTATATAATAATAGCAATTATAATTACTAAAGTTGCCTTAAGTGAGGGGCGAGACTTATGACCTATAGTGCCAAAAAACTGTTTATTTTGGAAATAAACAATGTTGGTGAAGACTGCACCTTTTATTTCCATTGTATTTAGATGTCAACAAAATCTCCACCATCAGACACATAATAATTGCAACAAAATTTAAAGGAAAACTATTTCCTATCTCCAATCTGTTTAATACTATTTCATCATTAGCCACGGCCAATTAATTTTTATAATCTTGTAAATGAAATGAAATTGTCAATGCAAAAGTAATTTCAAAAAATGTATTTTTGTCAGAGCATTTCGTAGCGCATAAGTCTTCTAAAATAATTTATTGTAAAATAATGCTGGTATTTTAACCTTGAATGTAACTTTATTTAGTTTTTGTGAAGAAAAAGTGTACAGTAGTTCATTTATCAATGGGTGTCTGACAAGACATCCGGTAAGATCAACTTAAACCAAGACATTTTTATGGACAAGTTTAGAGAAACTTTTACTTTAGGTCTCTATTCAGCATGTGCCAAGTTGTGTAAGAGACAGATCGTTTTGTTGCATGCCATGTCACATTAACTTAAAAGTAGAAACATCCGTCCCCTGTACGACGATAAGTCGACCGAGCAGCCAGAAAAGCAGATCGCTCAATACGCAAGGTGGAAGTGTTCCATTGTGATGCAGGAAGCAGTTGATGGTGCACTTGTGTTTGATAACGTCAACGGTACAAAAAATACATCAAATATACTAGCGTGAAGCAAGTTAAAGCGACTTGGTATATTACTTTTGCAACGGAGAGGGTACTAGTAGGAAGTTGTCAAATAAACGGGTGACGTAATGATATGAATCAAGTATCAAATTAATGGCTTCTTCAACTTTCAAGAATGGGAGATTGTTAATGTAGCGAGAGACTGATGAGTTAGATGATTGAAAAGACCATAATGTTTTATTGCTGTTTACTGTCTAAAACGTTGACACAGAATCAATCAGAATTTAGGAAGAAGAATCGATATATTGTAAGTTCTTGAGATGACATATCTAAAATCAAAATGAAATTATGACAAACTTACGGACATTATTAATGTTTTTTTTATTTATACAAAATCACAAATTACAAGAAACGCGTTACTCATTCTGGCTTTAACCAGAATGGTTAATGTGCAGAACCAGTACATACCCATACCTTATTACGGGTGTACATGCTACTCCCGTGATAAAGAAATTTCCTTCCTACTCAAACTGTTAATGGAAAAATAAAAATTTATTTCCCTTTCATTGTGTCAATTATATTGTATGTGTATAACAATGTGTTATGAAGTATGTTTCAGAGAAGAAATTCAATTCACGAAAGTATAACCTTTCAACACATTATATTGAAGAGGGTGGGCGAAGATTCCATATAACGTCGCTCATTTTTTCGTCGAGAATGACCAAAATTTAAGGTCAGATATACAAAGTTGGGAGGATGGCACAGTGTTCTCTAGACATTATGTTAAGAGGATAAAAATTAAGAAGCAATTATAAATTCTATTAACATTGAACAGGAAATTGTATCTTATTAATGGAGAATTTAATCTTACCAGTAAATATTAATTTTCAACGTCTTACCTTATACAAATGAAATGCTATTTTATCTTTATAACACAATATTGAGGAAGTCGTAAAGAAAGCAACCTGAAAATCTTGACACCGTTTTCCACGATTAAGACCCGGTCGCAGGATGCATAAAATGGAAAGAAGCCCGCATAAAGCTTTAAAGCAATGCATTAAATGCGCCGGCGTGCATCCGGGCCCGGAGCGCGCGCGCCGGGGTGGGGGGTGGAGTTGAGGTGGCGGTGGGCAGGGGTTGCGCGAGCGGCTCGGGGTCAAAGGGCGGGGGCGGCGGCGCAGGTGGGCCCCGCAGCCGGCGGTGGCTCGGGGCACGCGCGCTCCGCGGCGGTGGTGGTTGTGGCGGTGACGGCGGTGGCGGTGACGGCGGTGGCGGTGACGGCGGTGGCGGTGACGGCGGTGGCGGTGACGGCGGTGGCGGTGGCGGTGGCGGTGGCGGTGGCGGTGGCGGTGGCGGTGGCGGTGGCGGTGGCGGTGGCGGTGGCGGTGGCCGTGGCGGTGGCGGTGGCGGTGGCGGTGGCGGTGGCGGTGGCGGTGGCGGTGGCGGTGGCGGTGGCGGTGGCGGTGGCGGTGGCGGTGGCGGTGGCGGTGGCGGTGGCGGTGGCCGTGGCGGTGGCGGTGGCCGTGGCGGTGGCCGTGGCGGTGGTGGCGGTGGCGGCGGTGGCGGCGGTGGCGGCGGAGGCGGCGGTGGCGGCGGTGGCGGCGGTGGCGGCGGTGGCGGCGGTGGCGGCGATGGCGGCGATGGCGGTGGCAGTGGCGGTGTTGGCGGTAGTGGCGACGGTGGTGGCGGCGGCGGGGAGGGGCAGCGGCGGCACGCGCCAAGTGTCGACGAAGACGCGACGCGTCTCAAACTGTTTGCGTCTCCGCCAGCTGCCGCTCCCTGCCACCCGCGCAACCCTTTGCGCCTAGCACCTGGTGGGCCCCGAGCCCTTTGGGTCAATAGGTAAAACAGGGCCGATTCGCGAGCCAAAACACCCGAAAATAGGTCGCGCTCGCGCGTGCGCAACCTGGCCCGGTGCGTGGGCACGCGCCACCTTCGCCGCCGCCGCCGCCGCAGCTGCCGAGGCGCCCAAGAGGCGACTTCGCATCGGGCCCTGCCTGCCCGTCAAAACAGTGCGCGCCGCCGGCTGCGCGGGCGGGCGGGCAGGTCGGAAGGTCGGGGCAGATGCGGCGCCTCAAAAGACACCCCGCGATGGAGCGAAGGAGTGCAGCAGGCGGTGGAGTCCCGGTGGCGGCACGCACAACGAGATATATGACGTGCGGTTGTTCAATGGGATACAGAGGTAGGGCCAAGACCCAAAATGAGAAATGAAGAATGTGAAATCAAGAACCAACATGCCAGAAGGACGAAATAAGTTTTGTGTTTCTTACGCAGCTTATCCTGAAAGATTTTTGAATATTTAATAAAAAACATAATAATAAAACCCCGTAATAAAAAAAAACAAGAAGTGAGGGGGAGAGATGGAGGAATAGCTAGAGGTGTGGAGGAGGCTGTTGGAATGGAACAAATAGGTGGGAAAAAGTGAGAGACAGACAGAGATTGTGTAATATGTTGGAGATATCGTAAGATTAATTAATTCAATATGAGATGAGTTTACACAATTATGCCATTTAAAAACAAAACCATAGCAGTTTATACACAAGATCAGGGCCAAAATGAGAAATTAATCATAGAAAAATATGAAATTGATGTAAAAGCTGGACTGGCTATAATTTAAACAAGTCAACATAGAAATGAAAATGAAGGCAAGCGAAGCCTAGAGCATCGGAACGCCGTCGCAGGGTAAGAGGAGGGACAGGTCGCGCGGGCGACGAAGCAAGTGGCGGGCGGGCAGGCGGTGAAACACGAGAGGCGCAGGAGGCGCACACGAGCCATGTGAGGGCACGCGCGCGCACGCGGGCAGGTGGAGATTGGAGGCGGGCGCGGGCGCAGGCGCGGGCGGCAGCTGCGGGGGGCGAAAGCGGCGGTGGGCGGCGCGGGCGGGCACCCGTCAATCCGCCAGCGGGCGCCACCGACGCCGCCGCCGCAACCACCGCCGCCACCGCACAGAGACCAGGCCAAGGCGGCGGGCAGGGGGGGCGGACAGCTGCCGTGTCTCTGGGTCACTGGGGTAAAAACAGCGCGGGGTGGAAAATCCCCTCCAAGAAGCTACAATTTGTTGAACAAAACAGCCGGCCCCGCGCGACGCACATGTCACTTCCCGTGCGGGTGGGTGGGTGGGTGGGTAGGTGGGTGTGGGCGCGGGGTTGTTTTCGTCCGGGCCGGAAGGGTGCAGAGCGCGGAGCGGGGCGGGACGAAGAATCAGAGCGCGCGCCCCGGTGCAAGGCGGTGGGAGGCACCTGGCGTGGCGGGAGGAACCGTCCAGAAGGCCTTGCTTACCCCTTGAGATCTCGGCTGTCCGGGTGACTCCGCGTACTAGGCTGTGTAGCCGACGTTTCGACCATCTTTTTCGCGGTCTTCATCAGGGCTGGTCTGCGCTGGTGTAGTCAGCGCTCGGGTATATAATGGATGAGGGGGGGGGGCGAGATCTCAACTCTGGCTGCGGAAGCCTCAGACTTCACTTGCTTGCCCCTGTGCTCACCAACGTCCCTTTGAGTGCCGAGTGGGCCACGTGAGGTACAATACTATTTCATCAATTTGTTTACCGTTTCACGTATCCGGTATGGTTTGGTGGTTTTAACTGCTTGGTCGTACTATGATTTTTAACATTTGGGTAACTGTTAGGGCAGTGTTGTCAAGGTCGATACCACGCGTGGGAGTTCGTGGCACGAGTGCCATGACGAAATCGCCCCTCCACGCAGTTCATCACCCCACCACCAGAGACAACGCCATCCCTATTGTAAAACGGCAGGGTTTTTAATAGTTCCCTTTCCCGACGCTAGCTGCACAGAGAAGCTCGTGGCATGCCATGGTACCCCAGGGCGTGCCACTGCCACCAGTAGAAGACCCTGACACCACTGTGTTAGGGGAACACACAAGGACAATACGAACACACAGAAACATCCATTCCCGGGAAGGGATTCAAACCCGCGACCCCTCGAGCCGAGGTAGCCACGGCCCTTCAGCCTTAGCGACCTAGGCTATCCAGGTCGGCTTGATTTGGTTTATTTTGTCAAAAAAAAACTTTATATGACGTATGGGTGAGAAGTATAATCTGCGCAGTTGGCAGTTGTACTTTGAAAAACAAGAATGTGTGACCGAATGAATCAGTTTATGTTTGTTATTCTGATATTTATTGCGCCAGTTTTGTAGAATCGGTATCGAATAATATTTTTTAGAGATTTTGAACACTTATGCATATGATAAGAACTTTGGCATTTGAATTTTTGGCATAATTTGCACATTATACTTCTCAGTTCATTGAAATATTTGTGGTTTAAAGAGCATATAATAGAGTCGGAATCCTATCAGTATCTCCAAGGAATAAAATAGCTGAGCATTGTGTAGAGTCACGCCATATCTCAATACATTTCTCTAAAAGTTTCGGGAAAATGTGAGAGAACAGATTGGCCAATAGATATAGTGTAAAATATTCGCTTGGAAAACCCTACCGAATTATAAATTATGCATTTCATTACCATACATAAGCCATTTAGAACATGTAATTTTATTTTCTCGAGTATGATCCAAATATTTAAAAATAGCGGTTTAGCTCATAGGTGAGCGTGCTCACTTTCCATGACGCGACCTTGGGGATTCCCGGTCGGGTAAGATTATAGTGTGCGTTTTCTTTGCAATGTGCCAGTATATGTTGCTGCGTGACGATTACAAAACTCACTTCTCAGATTCAGAAGACCAGAATACGGCGTGGGGATGTCTTCGTGCTAACCACACGCACCCTCTAACATCATGGTTGCGAAGGCCGGGACGCTGCTGGTAGGCCCTGTAAGGGCCCTGTAAAGGGCTGTCGCGCCAAGTACAGTTATATAGCCTTGGTGTCGGTGAAAAATAAGTCTTGAAATCGCGTCATCAGAAATATAAATATCGCCATACGTAGTACAAACTTGTGCGAGAAATCAAAGGGATAAGACAAGGAGAATAACTGCGATTGTCCGCCACTCGCAGTTTGCGGTCACAGCTCAAGTCAGGTTCCAGAGAGCAAGGCTCTAAGAAGAGGTCGCCAGCTTTTGAATATTTGCTATTCACATGTTCCGTTAAGGAACAGCACATTTTTTATATTCTTTCGGAATAAAGCATTTATACTTTATAACAATATGTTATACAACTATTTGTAAAGACGGATTTTTTACCTTTACAATACCTATTTAATTTATTGCAGTGTTGTAAGAGAGTGTTTTTCATTTTTCTTCAGCAGTGTGCGTGCTACGTTTGGAAAAACATTTTGTATGATTTTATTTGGAAACACTTTGGCTGCTGCAGGCAATATTTCATTGCTGTTCTGATTTGCTATTTTCACTCCAAATTAGTCCATTATTTAATGCAATAAATAATGCACACTTTAAAATTCGTAGATACTATATTCAAATTATACTGTTACAATCTATGAAAACTGGAATTAAAAGCCTAGGGATGTAAAAACATTACAATTCATATTCATGAGCTATTATCCGACTGCGATGTGGAAACTACCGTTAATAAAAGCATTATCCTACTTCTCTATGTTTTTTATTCTGATAGTGAATTACGATATTTCAGGAATTTATTGAAAAAATATAAATTTACTTGTTTAAATATAAAGATGATGAAAGAACTTTAAAAATTCCTAAAAAAAAAATATTCCTTTCAGATATTAAAGCATTCCTTTTAGAAAATTGCTGACAATAACTTGCATATTAACCTTAACTTCACAATTTCTTAGCATCGTTAGAAAAGGAGTTGTCGGTGGTAAACTTGGGCGTTTGATCTCCAGTTTTCGTTTTCTCGGAAAAGTAAATTTACATCGTGCCCAGCGTTCGAAACATTTTGATCAAGATGTAGGCTAACTCGTATTGCTATTTCTGCAAGTAAAACGTTTTACACTCACACGAGAAACTTAACGCTATATTGCGTAATACAGATAAGAGTATTAATTAATTTTGCTATAAGGGTCAAACTTTACGAAGCTGACATGAGTGTTTTGCGTGCGTCAACTACTACACTCATTCATGTAGGGTATGCTATATCTCAGGAGACGGCAGTGTCCCTTCCGTTGAAACAATATCCGACGCCGACCTACATGTCACGTTGCAGGGAGTCCCTCCACCTTCAGGTATAGTCTTCAGCAGGACATTGTCCCAGCCGGGACGATTTCTAAACTCGCGTCCCCTATCGTGTGGTAGTAGCATGAAAGTGTCACTGTGTATGTGTGGCTCGTTTGTTAGGTTACTGATCCAGTCATTTTCTTGGTATTGATCTGAGAAACTAGCGGAAAACTTACCGATCAGAATTAATGGCCGCCAGAATTCTCCTCTACAAGGTAGCGATTCAATTCGACTAGGAAGTAAAACAAATTTAGTCTTACAGAAATATTCCGAAGTACGTTCAATAACTCACGCTTGTTTTAGCGTACATTTCTGAGAAAGTATTTCCAGCATATCAGGTCAATCTAAATGTAATCGTATTTATGAATGTATCATCTAATGCAAACTGACATTTAAAACTCAGATTTTTAATACTTAATATCGTATATACTTTGCCACGTACGTCGTTCGATTATTTAGTCGCTAATGTTTCTTTCTCAAGCTATGTTACTCGTACTAAACTCTGTGTCCCGACACACTATTGTCTTAACGATACCACATCATCCTGACTTCGACAAGTACATAAATTAGAACGAGAAAATATATGATTACAATTACTGGAGTTTGTTGCATGTTTTTACACATGATTTATATTCTCTGAAGAGTTATTTTCTTTCTTAAATTCAATCGTATTGTGATCAAGCCTTTTTGTCCATTTAACATACCATAATATTTTCTTCAGTGCTTCAGGAACTCGCACCAAAATAATATTCATAAATATTTAATATTTGTTCTCTTATTAAACACATTCCCTTTCGTTGAGTTTCGTGATACAATTTTCTCTGCGATCCATTTATTCAGGTTCCCAAACAACAGAAATGATCTGTTAACGTGCACGTAAAGGTAGAGAAATTCGCAAAGAGCCCAACTTGGCGTGTTTTGAGGTCATGCTCCCGCAAGAACCTACCAGGTTACTAATGGTCGCGGTTACTTTCTAGCACAAGAGATATTAAAAATTCGCACGCAGTTCTCCCTGCACAATACTTTTTCTTTGCTTTTCACGCAACGGATCATCTAACAAGAAAGACATTCACAAGTTCGACTGAAATAATTTAAAATATATGAAACAGATGACTGGCATTATGAATGGACTTCGGAAAGAGTGCTTGAACTTTCTAACAGAATCAGTACATCAAATACAAAAGACTGTTTTATGACTAGTAGTATCTCTTAAGAGTTATTACTTAAATTTTTCGTTTCTGTTTAGATTCCACTCTCAACATGCAACATAATATTAAAGTCTAATTTGAAGTGTCCTGCTGAAATAACTTAGAAATATGACAGATTTCAAAATCTGTTGTTGGAAAAAATGTGAAAAATGGAAGCACAATCGCTAGTTCGAAGAACTCCACAAGAAAATAGTAGTATACGTACATATGTAAAAATAAAATGTTAAACAATGGTGTTTAGAACCGACTGGTTGTTTATAATGGGCTTGGTAGTAACAAATTATGAAGAAAATCAAGGAATCTGAAGTATCACGCGAAGTCACGTGAAGTATCACGCGTTTTTTTCAAATTAGATATAGCGTGGTAAACTCTACGGACCTAATGATATTTTATCAAGCGAAACATGATGCACAATTCTCTTATTGACCATCTAAATACGAGCATGAAGTGTTACGCACTCACAACTTACAATATGCCTACGCTTATTTGTACGCATACATTCATATTCGAGAAATGTATATTCTCTCAATCGAAAAAAACCGAAAAAAATCCTATTTTAAACAAGAGGCGCAGCAAGAACAAGAAGAATACAATGATGGTCGATTCATTATTCGTATGTACAGCGCGTCAACTGTTATGGTCATTCATCTCGTAAGTGCAGTGTATGTTTTTATCAAGGGCACCTCCCCTTGATAAAAACATACACTTTGATGATGCACTTCCTCCACTAGAAGATGAGATCCGGCGCCAAGCTACACCTCAACTTGCGAGTTTTTTTCCTTTCCAGGTATCTCCCAGGAGTTGGATACCCGTCTCAGCCCGGACACGTCTAACATATTGACTAGTCTCCCAACATCTGATAGTATACTGCAAGTAAGTGTGTGTGTGTGTGTGTGTGTAAGCAAGGGGTGACGATAGGACAAGGAAGAGGAAGGAAAATCGCGTCCGGTCCATGTCCCGTTTGTTAGGATACGGCACCGGCATTCGCTTGGTGTTCAACGGAGAAAACCACGGAAATCTACAGATCAGAGCGGCCGATCGCTAAAATTCTCCTTCAGACGGCGGGCTGCATTTGAACCTATCTAGCAAGTGTCGAAAATCCTGCCCTCGTCCGGAACTAGAACCTCCCGGTCAGAAGCACTGCAGATCACCACCTGATACCCTGAGCTACCTCAGCCGGGTCACTGACGTTTTGATTAGGTATCGTAACCTAATCACAGGCTTTATCCTCGGACGGGCGCCGAGGATTGCAAAAGACAGAAACGGGAAGAGTCGGGGGCAGAGGGCCGGAGATCGGGATGGACGCGAAGTGACACGTCGGATGGGACGAGTTTCACTATACTGCAATTTTCGCTAACTTTGCTCCTTCACAGGAATCAGGTGTTGGACGGTTTTCATCCAATCGGGAGTTTGAACGTCACCATAGTGACGTCACTGTTGCGAAATATAAGCTCCCGATTGGATGGCAGCGAAACACCTATTCCTGTCAGGGGCAAAGTTACAAAAATCACAGTATAGGCGATGAGTGTCGGGTGGGGCGACTGGGCGGCAGAGCCAAGTGACACGTCGGATGGGACGACGTTTCACTAGACGATGAGTGTCGGGTGGGCGACTGGGCAAGCAGAGCCAAGTGCTTGCGGTGGCGAGGCGAGGCGGAGCGGGGCGGGTGAGGCGAGGCGGGGCAAGGCGGGGCGAGGCAGGGCGGTGCGGGCGGGGCGGGGCGGGGCGAAGTGGGGCGAGGCGGGCGAGGCGAGGCGGGGCGAGGCGAGGCGGGGCGAGGCGAGGCGGGCGAGGCGAGGCGGGGCGAGCGGGGCGAGGCGAGGCGGGGCGAGGCGAGGCGGGGCGAGGCGAGGCGGGGCGTGGCGAGGCAGGGGCGAGGCGGGGCGGGGCGGGGCGAGCGAGGCGAGGCGGGGCGAGGCGGGGTTGGGGCCAGGTTGGTGCGAGGCGGGGTGGGGCGAGGTGGTGCGAGGTGGGGCGGGGCGAGGCGGGGACAGGCGGGGAGGGGAGGATGGAGCGAGGGCAGGTGGATGGGGCGGGGCGGGGAGGGATGGGACGGGGGCGGGGAGGAATGGGGCGAGGCGAGCGGGGGAGGGACGGGGCGGGGGCGAGGGAGGATAGGGCGGGGCGGATCCGGGAGCACCTTCACGAAGGGGGCGGGGCGTCGCGGGGCGGGGCGGGGTGCTGCGGCGCTCCGCCGGTGGCGGCCTGCGTCTGCGCCGCGGCCTAGACGGCGGCGGCGGCGGCGGCGGCGGCGGCGGCGGCGGGCGGCGTGCGGCGGCGGCGGCGGCGGCGGCGGCGGCGCGGCGGAGGCGGCGTTCGCGTGCCCGCTGCCGCGCTCCGCCCGCTTAAAGGGAAGCGCCCCGTCTGCGCGTCCGCTAAACGCTTCGCGCCCGCAGCCTCAACCGCAGCCAGCGATTTAATTACTGCCGACGAAAAACACGTATGTAACTCACATGGCACATTTGGAATCAACGTGTTCGTGTGAAAAACGGGAATACTAGATTGAACTGATGGCTGATTAAGTCAATTGTGCGTGCAGTTGTGTGATAAATGTTCACGTTGTTGCAGCAAACTGAATACCTTTCTTTTACTAACTGCCTGTATGCAGCATACCGAAATCTGTGATTGCGAAAAGAAATTTTTTCGCGCGTGTACACGTCCGTAGTGACGTAAGTGGACAATGTTGGTCATAGTAATTTCTGATTTCGTGGAAATTTCTTGTTAGTTCGTGGGCAACCAGCTAGAAATATATCTTTTCCGGGTATGTTATTAATTGGTTATTAATTATTTTGATGAATTTTGTAATATTTAGTGGTTTACCTTTGCATTCACGTTAAGGTTAGGAGTTAAAAATATGGGTGTCTTTGGCGGAAATTGAAAATTGGGAATCTTATTAAGGGCACAATGGTTGCTGTTGCTGCATGTGTGCAATAACTATGACGTTCTACTATTCACAGGTAACTAATTTTATAAAAGTATTTGTTAAGGCTTTGGGACGTCTTTAAATATTTGAAATAATACTCGTTCTCGTGACATCCCAGTACCCGCGACTACCCGTCGAACGATTATTCCTGGCAAGCGTTATATTCAAGAGAAAAGTAATGAAGGAAGAAAATACGCTTTGTTTGAAAACAATTTCTTATGTAGTGGAACAGAAATCGAAATTCTGAATACTTTTACGCGAGACTAATGTACTGTACTTATATCCCCACGTACAGAGCGTACAGGCTGTACATAGCATTACGCAATGTACTCCGGAGCAAAGCAGGGCCTTATGAATTTAATTAAAGCACGAGGCCCGATAACCAATATCTTGGAACCAGAAAGAAGGCGTCTTTTCGTGTCCCCGATAATTTTAACGCACTTCTATCTTAAGCACCTAATAAATACTAACAAATTTCATCTCAGTTGCGCCCCTGCGCTCAGATAAGACATCGAAGGCTCCAATAACTAACGCCTGCCCCTTAACCTCCATGTAATCATGAAAGGTCACTTCGGGGCACAGTCCTCGCGATACCAAGATCCTCGCTTTGGAGTTCCCCCTCCGCCCGTGATAAGGGCCACACAGAGCGCACTCGCGTCTCTGACCATACAAGTATCCCTCCCCCTCCACCATGTACTTACAAACAGGAATGGGGATGTAGTCTATATAGTTCCTAAGGAGATATTGTAAAGGGTTCACTAACCATTTTCGACTTTGTAATAGAAATTTGTATAACCTGTATTCACTTCTGTAATAAACTTGGTGTGTTCTCACTCTCTGAGTTTCATTTCACTAAGTCTGTCTGGAGAAACTGTCGACTTGCCATCGACGTATTTTACTCTGTTATTGCCAATTTTGAAAGTAAGAAAAGGAGTTTATGGAGTATATTGCAACACGTTTGTTAAAGTATAGATTAATGGAAAATGAAAATATGATTCTCTAAACTATATATTATTATCTAGCAATTATACAATAATTCACTCCCAAATCCATGCACTTGACAATAACCCAAACGACAACAACCTTTTGAGAAGTGTCCATCACAGAAGCAGCAGCGTGCACACGCGGTCTCACGGACACTTCCACTGCTAATCCGCTGCCAAAGAGAGCGACGCTCACTCGTCGAGTCCCCTAATGGACTAAAGCACACTCACGACGCACGTGTTCACATAAGATCGTATTGTCTCTGCCGGAGTCAGGATGCAGTCGTACACAACCAAAACGCCTTTCCGGCGCACAGTACTGTTCTTAGACCAAATACGGAAGGGAAAGCGGGTGAGACGGCACCTGAGGAGGCGCGCAGCGTGAGAACACGGGCGCGACCGGGGCGGGAAGCGCCGGCGGCAGTGGCGGCGGCGACATCGCGAGGAAGACGCTCTGGAGGGCCGTGAATGAAAGGCAAATTATTACATTACTGTTTACTATTATAATAATCTTATTTTACTATTGTATTACATTTTGAATATTGTCTAATAATTGAATATTGTGTTTTGTACTTGCCACCGGACAACAGTCCATTTGCAAGATAATAAATTATGATTATTATTATTATTATTATTATTATTTATTATTATTATTATTATTACACTACATCACGACTAAAGATATTGTGAGTCGGCTGAATATAAAATCTATTCCAGGTTGCAACCAGCTACCTTAGGAGCAGATCTAGGACTGTCGGTGCCCCTACAATACTTGGCGCAAAATGTGGGCTGTTCCAAATAAAGCAATTTCTTGCACTTCCCAGTCTTTTGATTTACCTCGGAGTTTAGACAAGTTCTGACTCAATTTTGCGCGAACACATCCCAGAGCTCCGATGACTATCGGTACGACCTGTGCTTTTACGCTCACATTCGGCTGATCTCGATTTACAAACTCTTGTATTAAAGACCTTTTATTATTATTATTATTATTATTATTATTATTATTATTATTATTATTATTATTATTATTATCAAGCATCCTTGGGTGGAGGGATTACTGGCTTTCCTTCTGTGAGTTCGGTTTTGAAGCCTGATTACTTATATAGAATGTATTATTTGAGAAGGAGAGATTTTGGAAAGCTTGTTGCTGAGTGGCTTGCCATTTGAAAATTCTCCGATCGATTGTTGTGTCTTTTGCTGTGTATCTCAGTCCATTTCCGTCAATTGCATCAGTCATTCATTTTATTAACACTTACTCAGTAGATGAATGACTGATCTTGATTTACGAGTAATGTCGGTTTCCAGAGATCTTATCAACTGAACAGAAGTATAAATTTTTTTTCAGTTTAGATAGAACTATGTAGGAGTCCACCTGCAAGACACGAATTTATTTATGTAACTAATGGAATAGGACTGAAGAGAGAAATACAATGATAAAAGGAAAGGAAAAACAGACAAATATATGGGAACAGGTCGAAGAGATGCAACAATATACACATATTACACATATGATTTGAAACGGAAGTAAAAACAATCCGGGAACAATTACATTGCAAGATAGTGCAAAGAAAAGATTGGTAAACCTGTGCTGGACGATATTACGAGTATTGTGTTTACGCAAAGCATTGCATCACTACTTCATTCATTAAGAACACACACTGAAAAAAATTGTGGAATCTGATATTTTGTTTAATTCCACTTTTGGCCAAGGAAACGAATTTTGCATTGGATGCATATATAGCCGGTACGTAAAAAACTGCCTTAACAATTGTACCCCCACAATTAATGACAAAATAACGATTATTTCTTTCATCCACTATTTCAAAGCAACGTCTATAATAACCGAAAGTAAGTTTTGTAATGCAAGAAGCCAATCGGAGGGGAAAGAGGAAGGTTCTCAACGTAACAGAGCAATCTGAGGCGCACAGCGCGGTGCAGCGTGGCAGAGTCGGGCTCTGTTGGGAAGTGAATGGAGCGGGGGGCGGAGGTGGAGGCGGCGTGGCTGCGTGGCGGCTGCGCGCGACACAGAGCGGCCGTTCATCCGGAGCGGCGGCGGCGGCGCAGCTTCCGCGTCACGGCCGGCGCCGGAAGCGCCCGGCCCCGCTCCCGCCCCGCCCTCGCACTGGCTTCCGTCCCCGTCCCCGCTCCCGCCCCCGCTCCCGCCCCCGCTCCCGCCCCGCTCCACACCCGAGCACGCTCCCGAGCCCGCTCCCGACCCCGCTCCCGGACCCCGCTGCCGACTCCGCTGCCGACTCCGCTGCCGACCCCGCTCGCGACCCGCCGCGACCCCGCTCGCGACCCCGCTCGCGACCCCGCTGGCCGACCCCGCTGCCGACCCCGCTGCCGACCCCCGCTCCCGACCCCGCTCCCGACCCCGCTCCCGACCCCGCTCACGACCCCGCTCACGACCAAGCTCACGACCCCGCTCACGACCCCGCTCACGACCCCGCTCACGACCCCGCTTCCCGACCCCGCTCCGACCCCGCTCCCCGATCCCGCTCCCGACCCCGACCCGCTCCCCCACCCGACCCCGCTCCCCCACCCGACCCTGCTCCCGATCCCGCTCACGACCCCCGCTCCCGACCCCGCTCCCTCACCCCACTCCCGCCCTTGTACTACCTCCCGTTGCCGTCCCCCGCTCCCGCCCTAGCCCATGGCTTCCCTCTCGATTGACTGATTCGAGATTCCCGACGTGTCAAGAGCTAAGACCATTAGTCCCGTTAGTGAAGTGCTTGTTTTTATCTTAATCTTCTATCCTTGAATGACGAGATCCGGCGCTACCTACCCGTCGGCTTGCGGCGTTTTCCTCAGCCAGGTATTTCCAACCAGCCCCAGCCGGGATAGGCTCTATGCCTCCGTCTGTTATGCTGCAGGCAATGCAGGTTGGAATATTATCAGGGATACTCCATAAACCTATAAATCTAATACCAAATAAATAAATCAATATAAATCATTCAAATAAATGACAATTTTATAGAAAGCTCACATTAATTTTAACTATATATGCTGCCAGTAAATTATGATTGTCATAATTGTCATTACAAATGTCTGATAAAATGCATTGTTAGTTTTACTAGTGATATCTATGGGGCAACCATTTTTCCCGCACAAACATCCTCCCTCCATTCCTTAAATGATAATGAAAATGAACTAAATGAAATTTTGCAAAATTTCAAATGATCAAGTAACCAAAATGGAATTTTAAAAATAATGAAGGATATTGACGAGACTCGAATTTGCCTGAGAATGTATCCAAATATATTCACTGCATATAACATGAATTTTTGAAACCCTCCGAAGACCAAAGTCGAACGGGAGGAAAGTAAATTTTAAAAACGACGAGGCAAATAAAATGGTGTATTATCTTTTAAAGTAAAAGGAACGTTTTCTAATTGTAGCACACTTTCTCTAGTTAATTTTTTCTAATCTACTTTTCCCAATTTTTTTAATTCTCAAAGCTCTTTTTTATATCTTCTTTCCCAACTATATTTTCAGCGCATAGTAACAGCGAAAAATGTTAGACATTGTAATATAATGCTAGTACTGAAGTAATGTTTCTCTATTATCCAATTTACATTACAATTTACAAGTTTTGAGAACGCGCGCATGCGCAGAATGACTCAATCGGCTGAGAAGCCGCTGTGCGTATGGCGCGCTTTCACTAAAACTCCCGAAATCGTTGGTAGGAAGGAAGCGTGTAAACGGGTCTAATTGAAAGGTGATGAACGAAGAAAATAAAAGAAACGACGGTTTCAAATTGTTTGAAAAAATCCCTTACTCAGTCCGGTTCGGTGAGGTTTTTCACATCATTACATCCTATTTATCCGCATCAGAATCGCATTCTCCTTATCAGCTTGTTCACAAGATTTCACTCCTACTGGACATCCTCCCTCGAGAAACATCTAGCGCATAATATGCTGCCATGCTGTAATTACCACCAACTGGAGAGTATTTATGTTTCCTGTTCATCGGCGAGTAATAGATCCGCGACCTGAAAGCCAGCATTTTCCACCGACCTTCTGCCGCAGGTAGGTCAACCAAGAGATCGCTTCCGTCATTAGTCTGCAAAAGAGTGGGCGGGGCGGGGTGGAGAGGGGAAGGGGAGGGAGGTCTGAGAAAAGACGAGCAGCGGACCGCGCCCAGGGCCGGCCGAGCGCGCTCCTTCCGCAGGGCGCCTGCAAATAGCGCTAATCGATCGACGCCGTCTGGCCTCGAACCAGCGCGCGACGGAGTTCCCCCACCTGCGCCCGCCAACATTCTTAGCTCGCAGCGCCGCGCCCAGCGGCGACTCGCCCCGCGGGCCAGCTGCGCTTCGCACCGCGCCCGCGAGGGGAACAACGTTCTGCAATTTCCCTACCACAGTACCTCTGTAGAAGTGGGAATTCAGTTTTATAGGTCGGGTACATTAATCTGTTGCCTTACGGCTTTGGCAGCTAGAGGAGGAGAGGCTTTCCGTAATAACTAAGCTGCGGATTTTTGACTATTTGCCGATTTTTATCCTTCAATTAAAAATGCAGTAAAATGCAGTATTTTAGGTTACGTATTCATTTTGGAGCATTAGTAGTATTATATTTTAAAACACCTAATGCTTCCAAATAAACAACCTAAAATACTACGTTTTTCAATGAAGGATAAAAATCGGCAAATAGGCCATTAATCTAATTGTACAGTAAGGCGGCGTTCATAGTAGAGCCAGTTTTGGCCTAAATTTCGGTCAGCCGATGTCAGATGTTAGAGTCCAATATCCCCGATTCGTTCGAACATTTGATAGTAAATGTATATAACCTCTTCGGACGACGTTCGAAATCTCGTCTGTCGGAAAATCTCTTTCGTTTGAATTTGTCAGTTCACCCGAATTTGCCCGAAATCAACTGTAGAGTCAAGGTCAACTGTAATACTAAGACTAGCTTCAGTGCATGTAGATGATCTTGAGCGAGCTTTGGCAAATGTTTAAAAATGAACTGGATAATTATGGGAATATTCGGACGATTTCGGATGCAAACTTCGTGTGCTTTTCGGATGAAAGAAGAGATGATTTCGCTCGCAGTCGTCCGGATCTAACTTGAATATCTGTTTTCTCCATAATACTTAGTAAAGTTCTTTGTTTAGATTCTTTCTTCTTCGTTTTTTCTTCTTTCTTTTTCATTTACGTATCCCAGAACAATCGCAACTGCGGGTTGCAGAGGAGAGAGAATGACGAGACGTAGAGTATTTACGCTGAAGTGATGCAAAATAAACCACATTTTGAAGGCACGACCACAGAGTACATCAAACTTTTCTAAAAAAGGTGAACATTCAAATATATATTTTGTCGGATGCTTACACATTTTCTGGATATATCTTATGTACATTTATTCGAAGTACACCGCAAAGCCGTCAGGTAGGTCGGACGTTAGATCCTACCATCCTGCGAGGGAAGATCATCATCATTTCCCTGCGATAAATCATGCACTCCACTTACTGGATTAGTGACCTTTGCCGTTGACGCGCTCCGGAATCGCTAATCAGTCAATCAACATCCTCTTTCCGGGAATGCATATATTTAACCAGACCGGTCAGCATCCCCCGATAAAAAAGTCACGAACTTTCAACTGAAAATTCATTGAAAATGTATCACAGATTTCCATTGCTTATTTCATGAGAAATACATTTGTATGAACATTTATTTAAAGGAAAACATGAATCACGCTATGGCTATGGCCTCGTAGAATAAGAATAGAAGAAACTCTATAAGTACACAATAATAGTTTCTACACCACAAAGATTTCATTCACTTATCGATATTAATGGTAATTGTTAACCTAACCATTGCGAAGTGAAACAAATTTTATATGACAAGCATGTGCTTTTAAGAGGAATACGAATGGAGGCTTAATGTAATCAAACCAGTAAAATATATTTTATGTAAGGGAGCTTGCGTAAATGTTTCCTCTCATGCAACAAAATATTTTAATAGATTTCCAATTGCCATATCCAGTGTTTAAAGCAAGTACTCGTAGGTTAGTCGCCTGAAATCTCATGATATGAAAGCCTAATTCTTTGGTTTGGGGGTCTTGCGAAAGTTCCCAGAGTTATAAAATTGAGGAGATTGTGTGTTAGAGCAGCGTAAATTCTCTCCTTAAAATCGTTAGAACAAAGGAATAAAACTGGAACAAGGGTATTATTTTCTTTTGTTTTTGAAGTATTTTGCGTGTAATATTTTATGAAGTATCTCTTTTCAGTTCTCTCACGTGGCGATAATCTCCCCGTCTAGTCATTGCTTTCTTTTACACTCCTCTACGACAAAGAACTGTAAGGTTTTACATGAAAGTTCTCACAGACATTCAGTTCAAAGAATGGAAAGAAAAAAAAGAACGGCGAGCAGTGTCAAGATATCAGGAATTTATCTAATTCGTCGTAATTTGCGATTAAACACTACGGTGCGTTCAGTAGTGTTCTAGATTTTAAAATGCCCTTTTAGACGAATCATTTCTACATCTTTCCACAGGTTGCCATTTCACAGAATCTTTTGTAAACCTAGACGTCGGTTACGTTTTATGACTTCAGTTTCCGAGAAGAACAAGAGAGAAATGCGTTAAATTAAAGACTATTGCAGTTTATGAATGCAACTGTTCTTTACAAAAGAGTTTTATGGGCCATTTTTTCATGCTCTGTAAACAATTTTCCTTTACTACGTACATTGCCAGATAACGGTATCTTTACCTCGTTACATTACAATATTTTGCTGTCGTGGAATATTTGTTCCTGCTGTGATGGTTTGTTTTATAACATTAATAAATGCTCACATTAAAAATCAATGGAAAATATTCCAATATCTCAATGTAGATAACTTTGCAATGTAAGCGACATCTCTTTGAAGAATACAAATAATAGTCGATAAGCATACAAGAATTTTCCTCTCAGGGGGCAGGTAAATAGTATTTGCAAGAAGACCATCCAGAAAATACTGAAAAGCAATTTTGAAAGCAATGTTTCTCTTACATCTACGACGTTTGATATAAAGAATATATTGCTTTACTTCAAACACACCGCTCTTCATTTCGTCGCAAAAGTACTACGTCCAACCACATCAATCAGGAAGTCAATATGTGGGTCAGAATACACATTGAAGCGAGGGGAGCAAACTGAATCGTTGCAGTGACGTAAAAACTGAGCACGGTACGGCACGGCACGGCACGGCACGGCACGGCCCTGGTGCAACCGCACTAGATGGAGGATAATGTTGGCTCTTCGCTTCCAGACGTAACCGTTGCGGCCTTACGTCATTCTATTACCAGCGAGCTGTTGCATCCGGTTCCTTCTAGAAACCGAGCCACCGCCCCTGTTTGCACCTGACACCATTTCCCCTCCCAACAACTGCTCCATGCCGAGCCAACTGCGGTGGACCGAGGTTGAAAACACGTAATGAGAAAAAAGTAGTGTCACCCTGCATGGTAAGTAATAAATGTTCGTGAAAGTGTACTTCTAGCAACATTCCAACTGTTCTGAATGACTTTCAGTGGTGTATCATATCCAGTGGACATTGCCCACTTATCTTATATGAGGAGCTTTTTTCAGTATTTTCACAAAAAGATAGTTCTATTATCTTGGTTATTCATTTTATCAGTTATATATTATATTACTACTCTTACAATTCGTAAATATGGAGAGACAAACATTTAATAATAATCACAGCATCCAGTCGACAATATAAAATGTTTCATAACAATGTTTCTGCCAACAACTTAATAATACACAGCGAAATTATTATTATTAAATTATTATTATTTTTATTTTTTTGTATTATTATTATTATTATTATTATTATTATTATTATTATTATTTAGATATAGTAGAAAAACGGTAACCATTAGAGTACAAAATAATTTTTTTTTATTTTTTCTTCATTCAATACGAAACGTAGCAACCTACAATATAAAACACTACAAATAGTTCAAGAATAATTGTAGCATATACTTTCACGAATTAATTCTACAATTAAAATTCTCAAATGTTTTGAACTAAGCTACAAAATAGAATTCCAAAACATAAACGTTACGGACATTGAATATTGGTTTAACAAATAATAATGACGTGAAAGAAATACGTGGACTAAGTTGGATGCCTATTAAATGTCTGAAAAGCGCCTGCCACTAGCCCCGTGAGTACTTCGCTTTCCCACAATAGAAAGGCAAGCTGTGAGGGTGGAGCCCAGCAGCGGTGAACGGGGAGCAAAGCAGGGAGCAAAGCATCGATCAGGTGACCTTTGACGGCGGCTCCGGTGCTCCCCCTTTAACACATTTCGGGGCTCTTGATGTTTGACTGTGGAAAACGCCCATTTGCGGCGCCCTACTTTTCGCTGCTGAAAGCATCTCCGCAGAGGGCGCGGTTCGCGGTGCAGGAAGCCCCGCTCGTCAAGCCAGGGCGGAGCGGCGCCCCTCGCGACCACAGTCAGTCGTTGGGAATCGTTGAAAACTTACTGTGCTGGGTGATGGACAATTGAAGACCTAGGGACAATGACATGCTAGGCCACTACACGCAAATTTTTATAAAAAGGAAAGTAAAGGTTTACACATTGCTTTCTACACATTGGGATAAAGAACATTAATTTTTCTACCCCCAATGCTGTAATTTTATGGCTGCAACCAGTTGTATAATGATACTCATTTCGATTCTTTTTTCATTATGATACAGGTTCTTGACCAATCATAGGGTAGTGTACAAACCAAGAATTTACACTTCATTAATCTTGAGAATCTTTATAGTAAATGTTTCGTTCGATGGTGTACATTAAAATTGTATTTAATATTATATTCTGCTTCTCAGTTTTAATTTATTTTATTATTAGTAATGTTTCATGGAATATTATTTAAAATAAATTGTAAACCTAATTTTTCTTTGATCCTATTTGGCTAGCGCAGTACTCCCTCGCAGGCAAACTGATGGCCACGGCCACCTGCGGCAGCTTGCGAGGAAAGGGTTAGGGAGCTGACCGCTAGGTGGCCTTGGGTGAATCCTTTATGTCAACGGCCACGAAACGATTTCAATGTAAAAGTTTTACTTATACAAGTCGTAGAAAAAGTACCGCTTGAAACTCGATGTAATGAGTATTAATACACTCGTGTGAAGTTTACGATATTCGCTTGTTACTCGCTCATAACGTAATATCACACTCGTATGTCACTACCCATCATTACATTATCGTTTCATATTGTACTATTTTGAATTACACTGCCTTCTTGCGGCGAATCTTGAAAATAAAAATCCAACGTCTACAATCTACGGGCCGCCGAAATACACTAATATCTCCATTTCATCAGGAATGTGGGATAGCATGTTATTGCCCCAAGGAAATCAATTGTTTCATGGTCTCTGCATATAAAATTGATTATGATGTAGTTTAAAACCCACAACCGTCAGAATTTTTTTTAAAATGTTATATTTTTATTTTACATTTTCCTATACAGAGAGGTTACGCTTTACAGAATAATATTTACTAATTCGTTTGAGTATCGTACCATTTTGAAGGTTGAAAATGGCTCATTCTTTTCGTTATTAACTCAAGACGTCGGAAAAAATAAGAAATTCAATGGAAATTTAACTTTTATGATTGAAAAACAAATATACACAGTAATCCCTTCAGTAACAGTTTCCCTGTAAATTAAAATACCTTTTCAGCACATGTTTCCATGATCGTCTGTGAATGAAAACAGAGAAATTATGCAATGTAAACAGCTTTTTTCACTGTTTTAATGTGTAATAGTACACGTAATGATATAGCAATAAAGTTAAAAGTCTAATAACAATAATGTTACAAATCCAAAATGTATATACAAATTGCGCAGTTATTCGATGATACGATTTAACTTAAAATAATTCTGATATTATATTTCAGAGTTCAACTACATCTGATACAATTTTACTGCATAATTTACTGGTCCTCCGCATTTCGTTTGAACTTGCCTATTTGATGATATAGAAACCCACTGTTCTGCAGCCTTGTCTTTAATCGTAATTCAATGTAATTCAATGTCATCTCTCTGATGTAACTTGCATATACTATCAACACAATATTTACTGCCCAAAATATTACGATAATACTGCTATAACGCAGAGGTTATGTCAAGGATTGTATATAGAGCCACCAGAAAAGAAGTAAAGAAATAATTTATTAATACTTAAACAGAGCCCAATAAACGGGCAGATTTTTCTACTTCACGCCACTAGTACAAATACACCGCAAGCAAGTTCAGCAAAACTAGAAAAAAAATGCCAGAATGTCTAGAAACTCTGTGTCTTTTATCCAGTAAAGGCAAAGCAATAACAATGATTTAGCTTCCATACTTTCCACTCTAGGTAGCTAGAATTTGTTGCGTGACTTCACGAACTAGGATCGTTTAGTTTCCACGGTGTTTGTCGGAAATATTCTTTGAAGTACAGAGAGAATGAGTCATAATTGTTCCAACACGCGGCTCGCTGCTCTTTTTTTCTTTTTCTCAAAGGCATTTAGCTCGCCTTTTAACTGCAGCGAAAGCCATTGATTCCAACAGATAGCTCGGAATAATTGCTATAATCACGAAGTAAAGGTCATACTTCCTTCACGCAACATAATCAAATAATGGGCGAAAACCTCTTCAAAGCTGAATTCTGAATTTTTAGCCATTGATTTTCGGGAACTAATTAAACGTGTGTGGAATGAAAATTTTCTCTTCATAAGAGTATATACATTGTACTTCATTTGATGCGATATTTTCTTGCAAAATATAATTTAATGAACGTAAGCATATGTTTTTGTTAAAATAATAATTTGAAGATAAGGACAAGAGAATAAATCAACGACGGAATCATCTAATATTGTAACACAAATTGTTGAATTTGGGAGGATAAAATGAATATTGTTTTCCAGGGATCGTCTATCAGACTCGAAAACAATAATTTTGTCGCAGGTCTACAAAGTTGCTTTTGTTTCAGAATGTTTCATCTAGTGTAGATAAAGTCTGGTGTGAAAAGTTGTTGAAATATAAATGTAAACAACAAAATTGAAAGCTTAGAAAAGAGGAGGAGGAGGAGGAGGAGGTGGTTGTGTGTGCATAATATGTCACCAAGAGAGTCACAGTGCGGAGTAAAACTAAATTAACTGTTAAACGGAAGTTCTGAAGAAGGCTCCATAAAGAGCCGAACTTCCCTTCACAAATTTAATGTTTAATTTTTATGAAATAAACTAAAAAAAACTCCAGCAATCGCATCTTACCAAGAGGGGAAGAGAAATGTATCGTAGAACAATAGATAGGCCGATAAGATTAATTGAGATTTTCGGGCTTGTCAACTACTATGGTCATTTGTCCCATACTTGTAGTCCGGAGTTTTCCCCCTCCAGTTATCACTACCAGCGGGGTTCTTCCCCAGCTGGTGCTAACTCTGAACTCCCGACTGGTTTCCCTTCGTGTAATATTGTAGACTGCGTGTTGGTTTTAGAAGAAAGGAAGAAACACGTGTGAGTTAGGAAAGACTAGTGCGCGATCCGTCACCCATTTGTTAGATAAATTAGCGATCAGATCAGCCGGCCTTTGAAATGTCCTCCAGCTAGCCAGCGGCTGAATTCGAAAATCCCTCACCGTCGGGACTCAAACTCAGGACCAGAGTTGCATCGTAGGCCAGGGTAATGCTACAGGGAGAGGTGGCTCAGGGCATCAACTGATCACTGCAGGGCCTCTGACTGGGGGCCTAAGTTTCGAGTCCCGACAGCGGCAGGGTTTTCGACACTAGTTATATAGCTAGGTCGAATTCTGCTGTTGTCTGACGAAAAACTTCTAGTAGCCAGTACTAGAAGGTAGTAGCCTAGTACTCTGATAGGTAGGTTTCTCCAATCAGCACCACGCGAAAGTCGGAGCAGTATCCTAACAAACGGGCCACGGACCGTGCACGATCTTTCCTACCTCTTTCTTGACCTATCCTTTCCTCTTACACATACACACACACACACACACACACACACACACACACACACCACACACCACACACCACACACACTAACATACACTACACTAACACACATTCCGGAAGACCGATCGGGAAGTCAGAGCTTGTCCCGGCTAGGGCGGTGTCCCGCTGGTGGGAAAGACCGGGTTGGGAGAAACCCCGTTAGCCGACTGTAGTTAGGCGCCGGATCTCACCATCCAGCGGAGGAAGATCATGGCCACCTCCCGCGGAAAACACATGGACTTCACTTACGGGACTAATGACCTTAGCAACTGACGCATCAGGAACTACTAACAATCACTTACGCAACTAATGCTCTTAGCCATGGATCCGTCCGGAATGATCAGTCAATCAATAAACATGTGTAATGTTGTAAGAGATGCCATGAGATAAGTCCCTTCCGCGCGTGAAGAGTAGCGGGCGTCCGCGGCCAAGAGGCGGCGCGTGGGATGCGTCGGCGCGCCCGGGACAGGGCGAATCAGCTGGCGGCGTTGGCGGCGCGGGCGGGGGCGCGGGCGGTCAGCTGGCGCGGAGGCGCGCGGCGGGGCGCCGACGCTTTGTGGGCGGCGCGGGGGTGGAGCCGTGGCGCGGCGCGGCGCCGTGCTGTGGCGTGGCGTGGCGTGGCGTGGCGCGGAGCTTTTGTACGCAGTCGCTCCGCTGACGCATTGTGCCGCAACGCGCTCACCTGGGCTGCACACAGCGGCCGCGGCCGTCTGGCGGACAGGGACGCAAGGTCACCAAACCGCTGGTTGCGCAGGGTAGGGGCTTGTACTCTTTGGGATTTTACGAACGGGGTTAAATTACTGAGAAACATGAGGTTTAAGAGCAAAATTTGGTTCGTTTAACGTAAGGGTTTCGTTCTAGTGGTTTGTAACGTTCCGAAGTTACTTATTTGTGTATGTCATATTACTTTTCGTGGATCTACAGAACTTCAATAATATTAAAATCGTAGAGACGAACAGATACCGCGAAGATTGATTTATTAAATCAAGAGATTGCTAAGTCTGCGTATATAATAAAAAGCCTAGCAACTCGAAAGATAATTTGATTGATTCGTAATATTCTTGTACAATTGATAGGAAAATTTATGGTTAATGCTTAGAAACAAAATAGACGAATTGTTCATCAAAAACTAGTTAACACAATTTGAAGATTAATAGTTGTCCAAATCAACAACTTTCAATTATATCGCCTACGTTTGAAACTGGTTTAGATAAGCAAAAAATAATTTTATGATGGATGCAGCTCCCATTCAGCAAAATTGTAAACGACGAAACCTCGACGCAAACAATCTTCTACTGGCTCGCCCCAGATATTTGAAAGGAAATATCGAAATCCAAGTAGAGTTAGACCCACTCGCAGAGGAGAGGGCGAGGTGTAACCGCAGTGAAACCCGAGCGGGGGTGGGGGCGGCAGTGTGGGGTGGGGCAGGGTGGCGTGTGGCGCGGGCGCATCTGTAGACGTAATTGCAGCTTTGGGCGCACGCCGGCTGCGCCGCCACCGCAGCCGCCCTCGCCAGCGCCACCCGCACCACCTCGCCTTCGCTTTGGCTCGCCTCGCCTCAGGCTGTTCTGTGGCCGGGGCGCAGGCGGCCGCGGTGGTCGCTCCGAGGTGAAAGTTCGCCCGACGGGAGAGGGTGGGAAAGGCTGCGAGGGAGCGAACGAGGGAGTACGGATAATTGGTTAAGAGTAGTGGGCAAATGGGAACGGGAAGGGAAATGAAGGCACGATCTGGCAAATGAAGGCACGATAAGGCAGATGGGAAAGGAGAAGGCAAATGGGAAAGGAGAAGACAAATGGGGAAGGAGAAGACAAATGGGGAAGGAGAAGACAAATGGGGAACGAGAAGGCAAATGGGGAACGAGAAGGCAAATGGGGAACGAGAAGGCAAATGGGGAACGAGAAGGCAAATGGGGAACGAGAAGGCAAATGAACGAGAAGACAAATGGGGAACGAGAAGGAAAATGGAGCCGAACCAAAGAGGATATGCAGAGTGAGACAAGAAAGCAAGCAAGTACACGAAGGCACGAAAGTCGAAGGATGTGAGCAGAGGGAGAGGAAGGGAGGCAAGTGGAGACGTGTGGGGTGTCGGGGGGCGGCCAGCAGGCCGATGGCGCGGCGCGGTGAGCGGCGCAAATCACGTGATTCGACGCGGCTGCCAGCACGGCTGGGGTCGCCTTCCAGCGGAAGATTTACGACTATTCAGATCCCTTTTAATCCATTTGCACTTGGGGAACCTTTTTTTAATTTCTTTCACTCCTTTCAGTTCTGTCGACTGTAATCTCATTCTTTCTGCAGTGGAATCAACATATAGCTGCAACGGTAGCCCCATGTTACATTCTAGAATTTTGTAGTTGTCAGTCAGTCTCAATTGACATTCATTCAAATCCGTGTCGTGAGAAAATGTTCCTTTCCTCAATAAATAAAACGGTTTTAGTGATTTGAAAGTGCTCAATTAATCATACTTCAGAAGGTGTGAAGGATAATTCCAATTTCGTCATGCTTTATACATTGTGCCTCAAAATGCTCATATATCGTTGTGAAGCATGTGTCAGTCATGTCATTCTTCTTAACATCATTTGTTTCTCTTTTTTCAGTTTAAATGAATTTACATAATTTTTTGTAGGATATCCTTAAGGAATATTCGGGCATTAATGTATATTTCTGCATTATATTTTAAACAATATCCTATTTCTTTGCTTTGACTAAATCGTCGATTAAGCTAATATTCTAAATTTGAAATGCAACATAATTGTGTTCGTTTATTTATAAAGAAACATGCTCGTCTTAGTAAATGTTACGCTCATTTATTTAAAAAAATATTTTCTTACGTAAAGACACCCTTTCTTGAGACCACTCACATCCACGTCTTTGATGTTTTACTCAAAGCGCCCGGGGAAACCTTTTCCACAGTGTAGCCGCACGCCACGGGAGGTTCGTGACCATACAGAAAATCCGCCCGCGCTACACATTTCATGTCTCCGCGCCGGTCCTCGCGCTTCCGGGCCATTTCGTCCAAGCGCGGACGACGAACTCGCTCGTAAAACTCTCCGCGGCGCCGACGCCTGAGACCCAAAGCGCTTCGCGGAACGCGTAACGGCGGAGAGCCGCGTTCTCGCGCGCCCAGCAGCTGCGCGAGCGACCGCTTTGAAGCGACGGCTCTCAGGCCGCGTTCGGATCAGCGAGTTCCGCTAATTTTAGCGGGGCTCCGCGCTTCCGGTCTGCCACCTCGTCCCCCATTGAGGTACCCTTTCAGCGGTCACGTGGCCGGCGCGCTGCCGGCTCCAATTGGCGCCCAACCCCCTTCACGCTGCCCCGCTGGGGATGTGGAGGCGTCGCCGTTGACAGGTTGGGGATAGGGGTCGAATGACCTGTCAAAACATGCCTCGTCTCCGATTCGGGCCCCGGCGTGACACGTGAAACTGAAACTGGCCAGTTGTTGGAAAATCGGGCAAGGGGTTAAGGAGGTACTATGTGCGGATATCCGGTGCCATGAAATCCCAGTTGGTTCCGCGTAATCACGAGTGATTCGATCTGTAGTGTGGAATAAGATCTTAACGATCTAAAGGTATCATATGATGCGTGTTATATGATGGTATATAATATTCCCATAGCAGTGGGTTACAAAAGTTTTGCAATTTGCATGACATTAATATATAAATATGTTAAATATGGTCTTATTTTCCCCTTATTGTAACGTAAACATTAATGTTCAAAATGCTGTAATTTCTACTGCAGTTAAAGTATCTTAAATGGGTCTCTGATACCTTGTATTCATCTCTCTTTTTTCCAGAAAGCCAAGCAAAATTGAGGAAAATTGCCAGTTTGAGTGATGTCCGATATCCAAATGCCAAAAGGTATATTTTGAATACTTCTGTATAATGGTTGAGAAAACCTCTGATGCCTGTATCTGAAACCGAACAAAACCCTAACAGCCACGTGTCTAGATGCACTGATTCGCGAGAATTTGAATGAATCTTACGAGAAACGAGACAAGGTTAGGTTAGTTATTAAGGTCAGATTTCTTAACAGATGACGTTTCTGGATTACCGTGTTTACAGAACACGCTGTCTATTCATAAGAAGAGATTTCACCTCTTTCTATGGCACATGCGCTGAAGAGAGAGACATCTCAAGGCCGTTGCGGGACACAGTGGGTCAACACGACACTAAAAGCGTCCTCAGCGAAATGTCATTGTCATTTACAGCGAGGTTTAACCGTGTAGAAAAACAAAAAATATAAATCATAAATATGACTCATTAAGGCTATTCTTGCTTTATTTGGTATCAGTGTTTTTCTTTCAAACGCAACTATCAACGCAGCTTTCTAATTTTTGTTATCTCTTTTCTGGGTAGATTTTCTCTCTCTTGTTTACTGAAGAATGGTAATTTTTCTTTTAGGGAATTATGAGAGTATTTCAAAATTTCAAGAGGAAAATGTCGTCCTCAAATTGACGAGTTTCTTAGGCAAAATATTGATAATGAAATGGACACTTTTATTTTCTTAGTTTGATGACCTATAGAACAGTTGAAACCAAATCGTCAGTTTGGATGCTTTGGCGAACCTTGTTTTTCTATGTCTTAATGAAAATTCCCGAATCTGACATTCATCTTCAATCCGACAGCTCAGGTTTGAAATAAATATAATTGAGGATATTCTTCTCTATTTACTCATAAACAACAGATTCACGGATCGTAATATCGTAACGAATGTTAAACGAATTTCAATTTCGTCTGGCAATCCACATCGAAGATTATTATGTATTTTCAAAAATTCAAGAGTGATCACTGTATTAATATCAATAAAATGTAAAACGAACTATTCAAATCATTTTTTATTAATATAGACGCATCGATCTCTAGACTTGAAATCCTCTTAACCTCAAACAGTCACAGGAATTCCATTAACTACTTAATTATAGTTAATCAAAGAGAATTTAAATATAGTGTTGACAAATGAAATAGTAGTGAAAATATGTTTTTGAAACACAACAATGTTTTTTCAGAAATGTAACATGCTAAAGAGGATCTCGTACGTAGAGATCGAAACTTCTAAATTCATTAAAAATAACTGACTGGAATCATCGTATATTTTACAATTTATTATTATTATTATTATTATTATTATTATTATTATTATTATTATTATTATTATTATTATTACTATTATTATTACTCCTCTAAATCATGACTAAAGATGTTATGTGTCGGCTGAATATAAAATCTACTTCAGGTTGCAACCAGCTACCTAAGGAGTAGATCTAGGGACTGTCGGTGCCTCTACAATACTTTGCGCAAGATGTGGGCTGTTCCAAATAAATTATTATTACTATTATTATTTTCATGTTCTAGATTTATTTCCACGTCGGTTTCGGCGCAGTGTGCGGCGAGGGGGCGAGTCCCGGGGCAGGGCGGCGTGGGGCGGGCGCGGCCGCACCTGGGGCCAGCTGCGAGGGGGCGGCGCGGCGGCGGTGGCGGTGGCGATGGCGGTGGCGGTGGCGGGGGCGGGGGCGGGGTGCGGCCTGGGCAGCGGGCACATGGGCCGGCACGCGCCTCTAATGACGGGGATGGGCTGGCGCGGGCCACTTTCAGGCCACGGGCCGAAGCAAAGCATTGCGCCGCCAAGGTGACCATTACGGACAATGTGGGAGATGAGGTTTCCCCTACTGGAGTGTAGTTGTGCGGAAATCATGGTTGTTGCGAAGGGTGAAATTTCACACTGGCGCTTTCTTGTGCTGCTTTAGGCGCAATTTACGAAAAACGTTTCGTAGCACGCGCAAATGGTTCGGAATGCAGTAATGTGCAGGTTGCAACCAACTGTATTACAATTTCATCTTCTAAACAGATTGTTCCAAGTGTACAAAATGGTATAATCCCTTTGAAAAGAGACAAAATGCAACACGATATTTTTGGGTGCATTAGAAAGTTCTACAGGCATAACGGTGTCTATTGAAACGCAAAAATTGAGAGAAAAGAAATAGTAAGATTACTAAATTGTTGATGTGGTGACAGCGAAAAACATTCATTTCAAAAGCACTCTGCAGTATGCAATTAATAAAGATTTTTGGAGAGACGGCTGGAGTTAAAATGGTAACAGCAGTCCCTACGATGTAGAAAAAAGCTGCATATCTGTCTGAAGGCACAATGACAGTGAGGGTGACACGAATGTAAGACGAATGGGCAGCGACAAAGGCGCTGAGCCAGGTAGTAGTGCGACGGCGGTCACAGAAGACGGCGAGGGTCGGAGGCCTTGTCAGGATCACGCCTCCGCGAGACGCGGGAATCGCTTTCTAATGGACTCCCGAGGCACTGGCAGAGCCCTTCAGACAGAGCGGGGGCGCGAGCGGCCGCGACACCGCCCTCAAGGCGATTCAAAGCAGACCCTCTGCCCTTGCTTTGCTCTCTCAGAGTTGTGTGTGGGCCGACGTCGAACAGAAGTTAGAACTACCTTTTCCACAATTTTTTTCCATGAACAAAGGTACAACAATGACATGAAACGTTTTTGCCATTATCTTATTGGAGGAATATCACAATAATCATCATAACCATCTCGATCAGGTTTTTGTCCAGTTTCCCTGATCCATTGAGCAAATGCTGAGATGGCCCCTTGTTTTGCTTCTGGACGTAAATGTAGCTTCACTGTGCACACGTTTTGTTGAGCACTCCTTTTGCTTGTAGTTCATTTACCGTTGAAATTGATTTTCTATAACTCGGGAAAAACATTTTTCAAATATTTTTATTTTTCTAAAATAATTATTTTCTAAATTCATTTATTCGTTTTTTTATTTTTTGTTTTTTTTATTCTGGCCCTCAAGAAAATGTGCGCAGATAAATTTCTTTCCCCCACACGTCATATACAGTTTTTACTGTTTTTTGCCAAATAAATAAATAAATAAACCTAAATTTAGTGGATAAATGAGTACAAATTAAAATCAGAAATTGAAAAAATTCAACATTTATTCGAGAATCGTATGCAAAAAAAAACCCTTTCTCATTTTACTTGCATAATACTCAAAATAATGATTTACTTTCTAAATCAAAGTAATCATAGTGAAAAGTCCCAACCTTAAGGAAGAGGAAATGTTCTCCATATCCGATAAAATCTGGAAGATGAGAAATTAACTTCCTGCTTTCAGTGAAAAGCCCAAACGACAATTATACAGCAACATTCAGTACAGACATTTTAACTTGTATTACTGTCATCTTTATATTACCACCACAATTACATATAATAAATTATCTATCTAAATTACTTGCCGATGTTGATCTAACCATAAAATGTAGAAACTGCCTTTAGAAAGAAACCCCATTCCCCGTAACACGAACATTAACCACCACATTTTCATTATATGCTTCGACGAGCAGACCAAGAACAGATTTCCAAGAAAAATGGATCGTAAAATCGGAGCCCGACCGTGATATAATCACAGTGGAGATTGGGGAAACATAGGGGGTGAATTGAAATCAGCGGCGGAAGGGCGGAAACCGTCATGCGGGCACCGGAGGCGCGCACCCACCGCTGCAGCAGCGTCCAGAAAATCTGCGAGGCGTGGCTAGCAGGCCAAGGGGTGGCGTGGAGGAATGGGCGGGGCGGGGCGGGCAACAGATGCGAGGGGAGGGCGCAACGCAATGCAGTGCATCCGGCGCGAATGGCGTGGCGTGGCGTGGTGTGGTGTGGTGTGGTGTGGCGTGCCACGGGGCGCGGTCGTCAGCTGCCCCGCGCGTGGCGCCATCTGGCTGCGGCGGCCGCCGCCGCCACCGCCGACGCGAGCCACCGCAGGGCGCCGAAAGGTCGGCCCACCCCACACCCCGCTCCGCAGGGAGATGCATCGCCTGCACCGGAAGGCGCTGGATGTTCCTGCAAATTGGGTTTCGCGGATCGCTCCACAGGTCCCGCTTCCGCGATGCGCCCTCAGCTGGCGGACTCACTTTCGCAGTTGGCTTCTGGGACTGGGAGGGCCCAACGCCAGATGAAAATGACTTCCGAGCTCGTAGTCGTATTCTCTCTTATTAGATACAAATTCGGAGGCAATGTTCCATTTCATCAATTAGAGTGTTATTAATTAAATGTTAATCTTCACTTACTACTTTTATTGCAGCATTAAGTAGTCTTCAAACTATCTCAATTCCATATTCACAAAATCAGTTCAAACAAAAGAAAATTAATATAATATTTTTTTACGAAAATCGACATTTATGAATGAATCTATTTTTCATAGAATGCAATGTATAACAATTTCAAAGGATTGAATATCTTAGTGAAACAGAGAGAGTCTAAACGATTGAAAACGGAAAAGTAGATAAGGAATGGCGAAAGGAAAATCACCATTATCTAGAATGTATAATAACACCACAAGAAAGCAAATTTTGACCGAGTAAAACACTTCATCATTAGACATTCACACATTTCAGCGAAACAGCAATTCCTTAACAAACGCTCCTGTAGACGAGCGGCAGCTCAAAGGTGCAGCACGGAGACAAATTAATGAGACGCAAGTCGAAGAGCAGAGAACGAGCAGAAACGGTGGCGAGACAATTTTGAACACGGAAACCGTCGCGTCGGGTCGGGCCCGCCGAAGCAGTGAATAGCAAATGAGGCAGCGGCTTCCTCCTTGAGGCAGGGAGCGCGGCAGCGGCATGGCTTCGCGAAAGGGCAGTGGCACAGGGCTGGGCGCCGCCGCGGCGCCCCGAGGGCGAGTGTGCTGGCGGAGAAAGGGCAGCGAGCTATTTCGGGCGGGCCACGCCTCTGCAGGGCGAAGGGCTTGCCGGCGCCTCCAGCGCGCCTCCGTGCCGATTCCAGCGGTGGGTCAGGTCGGCCATTAACAAGCGTCTCGGCGAGTCGATAATCAGGTCATCAGTCCTCTGCCATTGCCAGCACAACCCAAGTTTCCGTCACGAAGAATAATAACAGTTGTTTGGAGATCGAAGTGAGCAATTGTCGTGAAACGAACCTTCGCAGTGGAAGCAGTATGCAGGCGAAATGTTTGCTTTCGATACTATCCCTTCAGATGTGTATACGCGAGGGAGGTGACAAGGGACTATGAATTACCAATGAGACCGTTAATATGTGACTTTAGTAACCTACATTTAGTCGAGTTCACAAAGCCAAGAAAATTCAGCTTCAGAAGTATAGCACAAACAAGTACATCTAAGGGTTAATTATGTAAACTATAGTTTTCAGGAAGCAAATACGTAAATACAACTCATAAAACAAAGTAATGTATTCACCTGCCGTGCTTTGCAGCCCAAGGTAACACTGCAGTGTGAGAAGTCTTATCGTGTCTTAATGACTTTAATAGCTCGTGGATCGTTAGAAAGGGAAATACAAGCAAATTCTAGGTTTTCCTATTCTACACTATTTATAGCTGCCTCAATCTTTATTTTCTTCAACAGACATGTGTTCAGAATTTCAGGAACATATCTTCCCCATTTTATTGATCTTAGGAATTGTTTACTCGCACTTACGAGTGGCAATAGAAAATAAAATAAATGACCTTAACATCTGAGTGAAGAAATTTAAATTTTAGTTACTCAATGGTGTTAAAGGTTACATTTGTGCGTATTTACTTACACCCCAGTGTACAAACTAATAAAAATTAAAGGATTAGTAAATGATTTTTTGATTTAAAATATTTCTGACGCGCAAGTATTACAGATTTGTATAATCTACATTACGTTTGGTTAATTAGTGTCAAAAAGGAAACTGATGAAAACCGAGTACATTAACCAACTTATATACGATAGAAAAAAATTAATGTTTGTCAAGAAGCAATGGGAAACCACTGCTTGAAGTAAGATGGCAATAATGGACGTAGCTGTCACTAAAATCTATTAATTCTCTGGGGTATCTTTATTATGTAATCAACGTCTCGTACGAAGAGGACGGTGTAACAGGAAGATGTTGTGCCCAGTCTTGACCAGTAATCGGGGCAATATCATCCTATGCCACTACACGTAAGTTTTGAGAAAAAGGAAATAAAGGTTTAGACATTGCATTATTCACATTGAAATAAAGAACATTAAACTATGTATTACTGTCATCTTGCGGCGAATCTTTAACATAAAAACCCAACATCTAGATACGTCTATGGGACGTCGAAATACACCAGTGTTGTCAAGGTCGATGCCTCGAGCGAGAGTCCGTGACACGAGTGCCACGACGAAATCGTCCCTCCACAGTTCATCACCCCGCCACCAGACAACACCACCCTAAAACGGTGGGGTTACTAATAGTTCCATTTCCTGACGCTATTTGCGCAGAGAAGCTCGTGGCATGCTACGGCGCCACTGCCTCCAGTAGAAGACTGAAATACACTAATACTATGTCAGTTTCATCAGAAATGTGGCATGTTATGGCCCCAGAGTCTTCGATTCAAGAATGCTGGAAAGCCACACGACCCTCGCAAGCCGCTCATTGAGAGGCTCTCGAAGAGAACAATCCCATTGACGAGTGCGACGAGCGAGCGACCGCTCGCGTAACATCCTGCCGGCGCCAAGGGCGATGAGGTCCACGGGGCAGCGTGGGCCGGGGCGGCGCAAGGCCGTCGCTGACTCAACGGCGCCGCCCGGCGCCACCGACGCTTTGTCGCGCGCCGCGGGCCGCAGAGCCGGTCCTGGGTTCGACCTCGCCGGCCCGCCGCCGCCGCCGCGTTTATCTACCCGCCCGCCCGCCCGCGCAGCACAGCGAAGCGATCGCCGCCACACGCTCATTCAACGGCGCCAGGCCGGCGCATCCCCGTTGCATAGTGGTCCAGTCATATGGTGCTCAAAAAGGCCCGATTCAGGAAAAAATTCCTGAGTGAAGAACATTTAACAATGTCACTCATTTGTTTGCAATAGCATTTTTCAAGCATGATAAAGTGAAACTAGAGCGCCGCCGCGAGGTAGGATGGCTGGAAAGAGCTATTCCCCCGCTTTGGCCAGAGGCCCAAAAAGTGACCATTTTTCAGTCGACTCTAGTACCTAGACCGTTTTTTCACAAAATTAAAGTTTATATGTGTATCTTATAGGAAATTTTATCTACTTTAATTTTGTAAATAATTGTTTTGCTAGAACGCATAATTTTGAAGATATAAACGAGAAACTAAAACAGGCAAAATTTTAAGAGTTTTTTGTGATTTTCTCTGTGAATCTGACCTTTTTTGAGGTGGAAAACATCAAATTCGAATTCAGCACCCTCAAAAACATATAGAACTGTCGAGAAAATAACTTCATGAGTTTTTTTCCTGGGTCAGATACCATTTGACTGGACTGTAGGGATGGCATTGCGGTAGGAAGGGAGAGGGGCAGCTATGTAAATCATCGTCACAGTCATCATCAACGGTGTCACCAGCGACGGTATCGTTGAAACCATCGGCTCAGCTATCATTACAACCATTGTCTCAGCTACCATTACCACCAGCAACTCCTAAGCTATCGAATTAGTTTTAAAGGCCACGGTGCTTTGACGCCCTTCTTGTATCCTTCTTCGATTTTTTAATAGTTCACTGCTCAACCCCTTTAAGGAATTACCAAGGGTTGATATCACGTGAGCTCGAGTAGATATATATATATATATATATATATATATATATATATATATTATATATATATATTTAAAACTTTTAACTTTTTTAGGAATTATGTGCATTTTTAAAAGCACGTCGACAGGAGTATTTGTAAAAAAAACATTTTAATAATATCTCTAAGAAATTTGGATCTATTTGGAAAATCCATTTCCTTTGAATTGAATCATTACTTAACAATTGTTTGGCTATCAACAAGTGTAATAAACTTTCCTTTGTAGGGCCTGCGTCTTGAGAATCTTTCTGAGAAAGAAAGATTTCCGGTAATTTATTAATGAGGTATTGGGAAAATATAACAACAGACTGCCTGCACAGTGATAACATGGACTCCAAACTCTGAGTACTGACAAGCGGAAGACAACTGGGGGAACTGCCGCGCAGCCCCCCTTCCCCCGCGCGCTTGTGACGCACTGAATCCCAACCGGCGCGAGCAGATTCCTCGCGACAGGTGTTGGGCGTTGCCGCAACGTTCGCAGGACACCGCAACACAAAAGCCAGGCGAGCACAGCCGGGCTCGGAGCAAGGTGCTAAGCGCGAAGCAATAATAATTGGCACGGCGCGTTTCTCCACGCGGAAGCCGCCGGCCGGCCGGTCACGTGGGAAAAGCGGCAATGCGGGGGCGGGGGCCGCCCGTTACTAAGCAGAATGCAGCCCTTCGCCGCCGCCACCGCCGCCGCCACCGCCGCCGCCGCCGCCGCCGCCGCAGCCGCCGCCGCCGCAGCCGCCGCCACCGCCGCCGCCGCCGCCGTCGCTGTTACCGCCGCCGCCGCCGCCGCCACCGCCGCCGCCACCGCCGCCGCCGCCACCGTTACCGCCGCCACCGTTACCGCCGCCGCCGCCACTGTCGCCGCCGCCGCCGCCGCCGCCGCCGCCCCCGCGGTCCCTGGCCCGGAAACGCGCCCGCCTCCGAGTGCTCGCGTCTCGGCCCGCCACTCTCCCTAATGGAAGGCGCCGGCGACGGCATGCGGCTAATGTGAATAAAATTTGCGCGATTTACTCGAGAAATGTACCGTATTGAATTGGCCTCTGATGATGATGATGCCGCGCGGCCCAAGTTTGCAGTTCCTGGTCGATTTCTTGGAATGAAGAATGTGTGAATGTAGTGCATGTGAAGAATGCGCTGCACAGAGTTGGAAACAAGTGAGTCGAGGGAAACGTTGTAGCAAAAGTTGATTATCTATTGGGCGGCTCATTAAAATACTAAGAAAACAATTTACATTACATTATCTTCGATTGCACCGCCACGCAGATTGGGAAACTCGCCACATTGCCCGAATCTTCGTGCTTCATTCGGAAGGGGGCACGTGGGAACCGCGAATTGTTCCAACACCAGGGTCCAAGGATGGGAATGGGAATAGATTTGGAAAGGATCCTTCTGCACTCTTCTTAACACGTTGTTCAAAGTGTAGGGTATTCTGTCCTGATAGAAGTGACATTAAATGTGTTGTGTAATTATTCCATTATGTTAGAGTGGAATTTATGTCACTGATAAAGCAACCATTTTTATTATTTCAGAGGAGATAATTAATAATTATCAAGTTACATTTGACTGAGTTGTACCATTGCAATTCTGATTTTCCTCCGGATCTTGAGATGATAACGAATCGGAGGCATTTCCTTACTTTGTACATCTGTTCTCTCACAACTGTATCTCATTAAAGGAATTATATTCCCAGAAACGTATTTTTTTTATCAGTGAATATGGAAACTTGTGTTTGAAGGAATCAGAGTCTATTTGATCTTCTCGAGATAATTTAGATGGCCGTTTATGTTAGTTTCCTTTTCACATATCTTTGATTCATTTCGAGGGGAAAAAAAAACATTCAAAATTGTAATAATAAAGGCATAATAAACGCAAGGTATTGTTAGCGCGAATAGAAAACAAATTAAAGCTGCTTAACAGATAATTGCGAAAAATAAATACCCGCCAGGTAATCTGATAGTTTAATTTATAGTTCTGTTTTTCGGAAGATGCATCCTTTGTAAAAGAACAATAAAAATCTTAATTAGCGCACGTATATAAATTGCGCAAGTCCTTGAGCATCTTCATGTCTGTTTACGAGCTAAGCCAACACTTCGGCCTCGTGATGCCCTTTCTGGAGATATTTCTTCCGACGAACTCTTCAGAGAAAAGCTCTCAAGCTTCTCGTAATGAGAACCTCATTGACGTTTGTTGCATCGGCTGCAACGTGTTCAGCAGTGGACTTCCATCGCCGCTTTATTAACTCAATGACCCATCGCCCGAACAGTGACGGAGTGTCAAGAGGGAACGATTCCATCGCTGACGAAACATCGACCAGTGACAGATGCCGCTAAGGGAACACTCGGCGTGATGAAATAAACAAACAAAACGCTCAATCAAATGCAAAATAAATACACTTAAACATAGGCTAATATTCTTTTTCTAAATTGTCTGAGGAAAGCAGATCTAGATTTTATACTTAATTTATAAAGATGATAGTAGATGTGTTTATTATTTGTTTACTCTGCTAAACGGTGGAGGTAGTCGTAGAATACTACAATACTTCTTATTTCATAAGGAGGATTTCGTAACGAATAAGAGAAATATGATACGAATTTTTAAAACTCTTAAAACAGCTACACTGCACAAAGCTGTCCAATGTTTTTGTGACATACAGGATCATTTCAATGAAGTGGGTACATTTTCAAACGCACCCTCGAATTTTATTACGACCGATAGCAACATGTGCATAAGTATGCTTTTAATAGCACAAATAGAGGAAAAGAAATCGAAAAATATAAGTATATTTTCCTGAGGTTGTTTGCAGAAATACCGTGACTCTTGAAGTACTTGTGAGAAAATGAACGTGTCTAAAAGCAGGAATGGCACAAATGCATTATCAGCCAAGATCATCCTTTAGCAGCTTTTAGTTACGGCATGATAACCCCACTTTAACTCTGTAAGAACCGACATCTTGGGCTTCGCAGGAAATGCCTAACACGAGTGTCAAGGATGTTACGTAATCCACTCATTAAACTGAACTTGCGCATTACGCGATGCCGATTCCAAAGAAACCTTTGTTTAAAAATATTAATATTATAAGCTATAATCATAAAATTCAAAGCAATAGAGTATTCCGCGGAAATCCATTGAAAGTAGTCTAAATGTATGATCATACAAAACAAATTTTGAAATATTTTAAATAAATTAACTGTCGAGGTAATACAAATTAAACCGCATGTATCATTAAAACATGAAATTATTTAGCCGTGTACCCACAAATTAACATTTAACATGTTTGATTTGACACATGTTTCATGGGTGTCAAATAATACCATTAAATCATAAAAATTGCCGAACAACCTTCAGTTTTTAACCGATTCCACGCTTCTTAAAAATACGTTCTAACGGTACAAATCGTAATTTGTGGGACCTACCGAAAGCCAGAGGGCCCAGAGGACTGTTATTTGTGATCGAACATCCTCGACTTCTGTCAGGCAGTAAAAAACACCGAACACAGGAAGCTTCCGACAGGAGGCCCAACCAATCTATCGGTTCTGCTTGGACGTCCAGGTCTAGGAACATGCGGGGGCTGTGCAAAAATAACAGCCGGGGGGGGGAGAGGGGCGGCGCCGTGCCGCCGGGGCGCTAGGACGCGGCGCGGCGCGGCGCCATCTGCAGCACAGGAGGCTGCCGTACAGGAGGCCGCCGCGCCGTCACCGGCATCTCCGCAGCCGCCGCTGCTGCCGCCAGCGAGCGATAAATTACGAAGGTAAAAAACGGCGCAGCGCGGGGCGTTTTAGCGAGGAGGAGGCGGGGGCGCAGGCGGCAGATCGAAGCGCCGTCCAGATGGCAGCGCGAGGGCGCGTGCGTGGGTGACGTCCCGTTAGCCGAAAGGGAGGGGCGGGGGAGGAGCCGGGGAGGGGCGTCGGGGTCGGGCAGGGGGCGGGGTGGGAAAAGGGGTAGGGGTTTGGAGGTGAGGGAAAAGGCGGGGAAGGGAGGGGCGGGGTCGGGGCAGGGGCCGAGGCGGAGAAGAGCGGTGATGGGAGGGGAGGGACGGAAGGGAGGGGAGAGCGGGAGGGCGAGGAGGGGAGAGCGGGAGGGCGGGGAGGGGAGAGCGGGAGGGCGGGGAGGGGAGAGCGGGAGGGCGGGGAGGGGTGGGCGGGAGGGGGTGGGGGCGTCACGACGGAAGCGGAAGCGGCTGGCAGGGTGGGATGGGGCGGACGATGTGAAACGAGGGGATGTAAGAACATTCACGGAGAGTATTTGAGAGAGTAGTTGGACGAATTTTTTCTCGTGGTTGCAATTCTGAGGTTGATGGGTTATGCCGGTAAAAGTTAGGGATAGCGAGTTTGAGTGTATTTCCTGAATTGTGTTAATATTTTAGTTATATAAAGGATCATCGACGATGACATGTTAGAGAAATCTGAATAGTTGTTGCGGAGGTTAATGGTTACGTGGTGGTACTATTGTAGTAATACTGGTGGTGGGAGTAGTAAAGTAATGCTGCTGCTGTTACTACTACTGGTAGCGCCGCAGGTAGCAGCGAAGATGTTATAGAATAAAATTACATTCCTATTTTTATATGAGAAGGAGAAATCATATTATTGTCAGGAAATATTTTATGTAGCATGCAAACGTGTACTTTTCAAAATGTATTTTTCGAAACAATCACCTTCCATTGTAGTCGGATAACTACTCCATTCACCAAATTGTATCCCGTCCCGCTAACTATAAGTTGTTTTTTTTTCGTTTGGTGGCAACAAGAGAATTAAAAGGCCTGCTCTCTCGGGGAAAACACGTGCCGACCTCTTTGGCAACACTCATGAATGAGATGACTTCGGAGACGATACGTGGTAGCTACTCCGTCATCGGAGCCGGCGGCGAAGACGGGAGCTGTGCCATCTGAACCGCAGCAGCAGCAGCAGCAGCCTCCTTCCCCCGCCGTCGCTGCTTCGGGCACATCTGCTGCCGCCGCCGCCGCGCCGCGCCGCAGTAGCCAACTGTCGCCGAGGGCGTCTTAGGAGGCAGCGGCGGCCCCTTCGCCTCCTGTTGCTCCGCTGCTCCTCCGCCCAACTGCTTCGGCTCGGCGGGGCGGCCCTGTCAGAGCTAATGCCTCGGCCACCACTGACCAAATGGCGCGGAGACCCAGCACCACTGAGCTTTCAGACGCAACATCCCGAGCAGAAGGTAAAAAAGTGCTGGTAACAAAGGTTGTTGTTTTTTTTCTCAAGTGAAACACGTATTTGCTAATACGATGTTTCCGTTCTTCAACAGCATCGTTGGCCTAGAGGTCCGTGGGTGTGAGTCCCGATAATGGTGGTGTATTTGCATCACTAACTACATAACTGGGTAGAATACAACCACTGAAGGAGAATTCTAGGAGCCTGCTGCTCTGAGCAGTAGTTTTCTGAAGTTACTCTGATGATAACTAGGCAAATACCTCAGCAGAACTACAGCAAACGGACTTCGTTCCGCGCGCAATCTATTCTTCCTCTTCCTTGTCCTATCCTCTCCCCTTAAACCATTCACTTTATATTTACTACATCAACACCAATTTCGGGTGACCTGTCTAGAGCTTAGCTTGTCTCGGCTTGGGCGGAGCCCCGCTCGCGAATACGTGGAGGACCTGTAAGCCGACATGTAGGCAGGCGCCATATTTCATGTTCCAGTGGGGACGTACAATCGCCACTTCCATGGATAAAACTGACACTACACTTACGGGACTAATTATAGAGCGTAGTTGACTCTTCTGAAATCAATGACCACTCCTATTGCTGAATAGTTTATCTTTCATTCTTATATTATTCTCTTACCTTCTACCACCTCTGATGTTCCATTCCACTCGTGAATTTGGAAAATATATATAGCGTAAAGAAAAATGTCACCGTGTCACGTATCATTGCTAATATAATTCTGCTCATCTATTAAAACGTCGCTATTAAAATAAATTACTTAACTCGGAATTTTACCTGGCGAGTCCAAAGAAAGGCACGACTGTCGCCTCACGGAATTTTCGGTAAAACACCGCTTCCGGGTGTCGTATTTTGTCCGCCCTATCTCACAAGCATCGGACCCCTCTGCGGCGAACGCGGCCGAATTTCTTAAACGCTAGCTAGCTGGCTGGCAGGCTGGCTGGTTGGCGGGCTGCTCTTGACACAGAGCGAGGGCGGGCGCGGGCGCGGGCGCGGAGCAGAAGCCCCCGGAATTCGCAAGCGCCCTCTTCGTTACGATTCCCGCGTCGTCGGCGCGCGCCTCCGCGATTCGCGTGATAAGCGCGCGAGCTTCCAGAGCGCGCCCCGGGCGCAGCTGCCCCCGCGGCTGATGCTTATCAACGCTGCCTGCGCCGCCCCCACTGTGGCACGGGCTGGGAAGACAGCGGACAAAAATAGACTTAGTTAGTTTGTGCCTTATTTTACGTGGCGAGACTCGGGCCGTCAGGCCCGCTCTTCCGTCTGACCACGCAAATTTTGCTACGCTCCTTTCACCTAGCGGAGAAAGAAGGTATTATCTCGGGCGACGAAACAGGCGATTTGAATTTAGCTCAGAGGTGTCATTTAGGCTTGAGGATCTTTTACATGCAAGTAAATCTACTAACATGGGACAGCCGGCTTTACTTCCCCTCCGCGGAAGGCGTACGAAGGATTTTTTCGCCCTTAAAAATCCACGGCTTCGATCGGATTTCAACCCGCGAACTTGGGTATGACAGTCCGGCACGCTAACCGTCACACCATCGAATCCGCTCCGACTCTTGCCGGAGAACGAAATTCGCAACTACATCGTGCTTGGGAACCCGCCCTCCCCGCTAACCGACGTGTAGGTTGGCGTCGGATCTCACCACTCAGCTAGTAAAGATCATCGCCATCTACCGCGATAAAAAAAACGTTAACAGTTCATACGATCAGAATAACCAATCAATCGCAACTACAGATTCGTAGTCTGGAAGTCCTGTACTAGAGGCTTCGCGGTAGAGTCTTTTAGGCACCACAAGTATCTTTTCGGCCAATCGACACTAGGAAACCAGTATTTTTTTCGGAAATATGGAAATAGAATTCAGAAAATAAAATGTTTTCTTGACATGAACTTAGAAATTTGTTGGAAAAAAAATGGTTCATATTTTGGTCCTAGTTTAATATCAAAGTAAAATAAAATATTAATGTTTACGGATTTTATGAAGCCTAAGTTCGTTTCTTTCTCACTTGTAAATTCATTTGCATTTAAATTTATTATAGTATCATTGCAAGAATTTACACGTTATTACAAATATTTATTATGGTACATTATACTATATTTTTATTAATATTATAAACATACGTAATGTACAGAAGTAACAAACGTACGTTGAGTAAAATTATAGAAACAATGTATCTTGATGCGTTTACGAAAATGCAAGTGAAATATAAAGACATAAACGTTTGGTAAATATAAACTAGGAAAACGCTTGTGGACAAAACTGGAACAAATCCCACTATGTGTTCATCTTTTCATTCTCGGGAAAATTCAGATACACGAAACTGAACGAGCAAAGTTAAAACGAATTCTGTGCGTGTGTGAGCCACTTTTCTTCTAAGGCCTATGATCGTTCTGAATACAGGAGATTTTGTCATCTTCTATTCAGGGTTCAGACGCAACAGAAGACAGGCGGAGTTGACTCAATGTCGTGCGGTGAACGCGAAACAAACACGCGCAGGGCGCCTTCAGAGGACGCGAAAGAGAGCTGCTCGCGCGGAAGGAATTTGTTTTCGTGGCTCACAACGACGCTCCGAAGTTGCGGAGCTCTGACGACAAAGGCAGTGTCTTGGCACGTTTGTCGTGGATACTGTCATTTGAAAGAATATTGTTCACAAAGCTACTGTGAAGTTTCAAGTGTTGGGTCAAATAAATGTAGTTTTCCACTCGGGGAAGAAAGACACTCCGGAATTGGTGGAAGACTGAAAAAAAAGAACTTTGAAAGCAAAACCGCCGCAGTACTTGCTTAGTTATTTTCTGAAAGGGAGTTACGTAAATTGACGATTACGTTTACTTCTCTAATGTAAAATTGATACAATCTTTTATTTCATTTTCCATCAAAAAATTAAAATACTTTCCTGTCTACGCTAGATGTGAAAGGAATCTACTGAATCCAATATGTGAATTTCGTTTGTCATTATTCAGCATATACAGTGCATTTATGTCTGAACTTTCCTTACGTACTATAATCTCTGCATTTGCAAGAGAAGCACTTCAATTTGTTTCCTTGTTTACGCTCGTTGATTCCCCTAATTTTCAAAAGAATTTTCTTGCACTACTCCTTTGTCCCACACGCTGATTAAATGCCACCACTTTATTTACAGGCTTATCTAGATGTCCTTATTTCTTAATTACTTTTACCACGCGCTCCTCCTCAAGAGAAATCTCGTCCGATCCAATGGATTCGTGAGTCCCCAATCCGAAGCAACCACTTTCCAAAGAACAGCGGCACATCGCCGCCGCCTCTTCCACCTGCTCGCCGCCAGCGCCGCCCGCCCCTCCCCTTCACTGTCGTCCCAACCCCGCCCCTGCCCTCTCGCCCCCCCCCCGCCCTGCTCCGGCTGCTCCTTTTCCTCTCGGGTCAGGCGGGCGAGACAGCGGCGCGGGCGCGGGACGGGGAGGGGCGGGGGAGATCAAGCCGAGAACAAAAGACGCGCGGGGCTGGGGGACGTTATCACGCGTGCTCGGGCGTGCGCGGAGGTCGCGAAGCGTGGCGGAGACGGCGGAGGGAGAGGGCCGGACGGAGCGGGGGAGGGGCGGGGCGGGGACGGGGCGGCGCGGGCGGACCATTAGTTCCGCTCGGACATCCGCCCCCGCCCTCCCCCCCCCGGATCCTCGAAGGTCGCAGGCCGCCGCCTTCTCCGTCTCCACCACACCTCCTCCTGCTTGAAGGTGGCGTCGTTCGTGTGGTTACGTCGCCGTCGCTGCTGCATCCGCTTTAAGGCCAAAGAGCGCTCGCGATGCAGGTTCGTGCCGGCGCATCGAACTCAGTGGCACTTTCCACGAGGTTTCTAGCAGCTTCCTCGGAGGAGAACGTACTCCGATAAAGCCTTGCCTTCCATGAAATTGAAGAACGAAAAGGAAAAGTAACCATTCTGTTTGAGTTGACAGTCTTTCGTGATTTCTTTTTTGCGTTTACTTGACTTGCAGAAGGACATCTTAATGTTAAGTCATTAATTTAGAAATATAAATATAATTTTTTTTGATATTATGGAAAAAAATTATATGTTTGACATCAATTAATATTTTATAATCATAATAAATGATTAGGTGTAACTTTTTCCATTTCTTTTCGTTTTGATAAATTTTTTTGCTGTCTTCCAATGAAATGAATGATGATTAATTGAATCGACTCCAATTGAATGATAAAAATGAGAATATCAACATAATAAGCAAAAAAAGCTAGTAAAAACCTTTCAGTATCTAGAAATAGGCAAAATAAGTGATTTTAATTAATTTTAATGACAAAATTTTGCACAATATTATTGTAACTTCTCAGTTTTGAACAGCAGATCTTCGTGAGGATCTTTCAAGAACGCGATTTCTGTACATTTTGAAAATAAATGGGAATATTCTTGGCTGTCTGTGAGGCGCTGAGAAGAATTTTCAAAATTTCGGTCATTTTCGTGCGGGCATCTTCAAGACGTGCTCTGAATCAGGCGCCATATAGCAACTGAAATTCCACCTAGGCAATTTCACCTAGAACGTGGCGTAAGTCAGACTACCACGACTCCATTGACTCTCCCGGCAGAATCCTACTTCATACTCGACATTATGTAATATATATTCGTATTTCTTACCTTATTGGAAATGTTAACTTGAACAATTTCGAAGGAATACATTTCTTGTATATTGTAACGTCGCACTCTGCCAACACTTTTCTTGTTGCATCTGCCGTTACAATTACTGTAGCTACTTATTTTTTTAAAGTATTAACACTTCAATTCTCATTTTATTTTAGTTTTATTTTAAATTTCTTGTACAATGTTCTTTAATATATTGTACCTCAATTTGTACAATTATAACTTACACATTTCTTTACAGGAACACGTTTTACGTTCAATTCTCTCTCTATATATCATCAATCTATCGGTTACTAACCTAATTCTCTAACAAGCTAGGTACATCATATGTTTCTTATTTACCAATAACAATGTAAACAATACACATAACATGTTACCAATAACAATGTACGAAAAGTTACAATATGCAAGTGCTAGCCCCTGTTGGACTTCTTAGATATTTGGAATTGTATAAAATGATATTTAAGAAGTTCAAAGAATTGTTTCTCGGACGGGGCAGTCAATTATTTGAGCAGCACAAACATAATTTAAATCACTTAATTTACCCTCCACCGTTCCAGAGGATATTTTCGCACGAAGCCAAACGCGAAGCCAAATTTACGTCTTTAAATAGTACTTATGGCATTGTTTAAAGTGTACTTCTCGTGGATTGATTAGTGATTTCGGACGCCTCAAAAATTAACGGCATCAGTAACATCAGTGCAGTACATGTTTCTTTCTTCGGGAGATCGCGGTGATCTTCCCCTTCTAGATGGTGACATCCAGCGGCGACCGACTCGTCTGCTAGCGGGGTTTCCCCGACCAGGCATCTCCCACCAGCGTGGCACTGCTCTAGCCGGGACAAGCTCTAAGCTCGCAACCGGTCTCTCGACATGTGTGGTATTGTAGTACATTTAAATGTAAGCGTGTGTAAGTAAGGGGTGAAGACAGGACAAAGAAGAGAGGGCAAAAGCTACGCGCGGCCCATGACCAGTTTGTTATGGCACTGATCGGGCATTCGCCTAGGATTGATCGGAGAAACCACGGAAAACTACCGATCAGAGCAGCCGGCGGCTAGAATTCTCCTGACAGCGGTGTAATTCGACCCAGCCAACGACCTAGTGTCAAAAATCCTGATATCGTCGGGATTGGAACCCTAGGACCTCCCGTTCACAGGCACTGCAGTGACGTCACTTGATGCCGTGAGCTACCTACATCGGTAGCCTTCGCCTAGAGTCCACAACGTAACCTGCTCTCCTGAGAGCTGCCGTACCGATCGGTGCCGACCCCTTCTCTCCACATTCCTGCCTCGGGCGCCTCGCCCGAGCGTCTTCCCCGCTTTCCCGCGTTGCGCCACGGCCTTCTGTTTGTAAACCGCGCGCCCAACCCCGCACCACGCGCCCTGCCGCCCCTCCCGCCCCTCCCCGCCCGCGCCCTTATCTGATGGCGCCCCGCGCCGAAGGCTGGATCGCGGACGCCCATGGTAACGAGGTGAAAGTCCGAACTTCCCAAGTATGCCAGGGCGCAGGGCTTCCGCCTCGCAAGAATTCGGCGCCCCGCCCGTCAAGGTCGGCGGATTACCCGCGGAGGGAAAGAGGAGGTGGAAGCGGCGCGGGCCACGGGTTGGCGGGAAGAGTTCGAGTGGCGTGATGTTCCTATTGTTAGATTTGAAAGTTACTATACCTCTTGATAGGGTCTCAATTTCTAAGGTAAAATGTTACGAATGTTTGACATGTATTTATTATTTGACGAAGATTTCTTTCCTTGATAGTTGAACTGAAATAGAATACCAATACTCAATATCTCTTTCGGGTTTTTAAAATTCTCTAAACAATTGGACGCAAAATGATATCTCATAGGTTCATTTAGAATGACAATTTCAATTAACTAATTAATAAAATTATTTCGTATCTCAACTTCTAGCATATCTTTTTGAGTTAAATATTCATCGTAAGATTACAAGTTTTTCAAGACACATTTGATGATTAAAATATTGAGCTATAAAACATTTTTTAAAGCATTGAAAACCAAGTACTGCAAAAAAGACACTCATATAAAAGCAAAGAAGTAAAGAACAAACGAAATTTTAAGGAAATTTCTGAATAAAAATATTAAATGTATTTAAATGAGCCTTTTTTTCACAAAAGTGTGCATATCGGACATTTAAGAGAAGACTTATTCATAACGATTGAATAAGTGTTAGTAACTGATGATTATACGTTGAAACACAAGCAAATCTACAATATTTTCTTAAACAATCTGAAACTTTATTATTTTGTAACTGAAGTGTTTGGTTAATTACAGAAACCAAAATTATTATATTATATCTCGCACTTCCTAGATGTTGAACTTCAAACTATTGCTTTCATATTATCGCTAGAAAACCAATGTCACGCATAATGAGTTGTAAATAATTGTAAAAAGATAAAGAAAAATTATGACCATATTGTTTGCAATACAAAAATAATAAAATTAATTTTATCAATGTACTATGTTTGGTAGGTCTTTTAAAACCCCTTTAATTCTAAAAATAAAACATATCTTGAAACATCACTGACGCTTTTGCTTAAATGAACGCGCAAATGAACGTAGGAAGAATGGACGATGCAAACCTATCAGGTTTGGTTGAAGCAAAACCAACAGTTTTCAAAATTTCTGAAACCTTTTTCTTTTTGACGGCACGAAACGAAAGAATCGCCTGTATCAGGGAAGAGAGTTGTAAAAGCGGCAAAGCCGATTTATCTGGGGTGTCGCCACTCGAGGGGAGCGACGCGTCAACGGTATCTGCAGGAGCTCGCGCCTCGACGACGAAAGCGACGCCTCAAAGGAGCCGCCCCCTCCCCTCCCCCCGGGTCTCTGCTGCGGGAGCGGCGGAGAGAGACAGGGAGGGGGCGCGGTCGGCGAGGTGAGCTGGGACGAATGGGCGACGACACCCCCGGCGGCGATGCGAAGCACGGAGTGACATCCCCAGATAGCGAGCGATAAATGTAGGTTGGGAAACGAAAAAAAAGAACGGAAAATATGATGAGAAAGAAAACGTGGAACTCATGGAGTATGGAGAGGTATATTTTGGTAGTGATTACTGTCGTAATAAAGGCTGACATATAATGGTACTGTTAATGAAGTATCAATGGTAGATGGAAGGCTTAAGCAAGAGGAGTGTTGAGAATGTAGATCTTGGTTAATTACAATTGTATCAAAGGAAGCAGGAATACACAATGACTACTAAGAAATTCGAAGCCATTTACAAGCAAAAATCCGAATGATTATGAAAATGAACATGTAATGATGGGATTACTACATACTAAAGTCTAAGGATCTTGTAAGAAAGTCTGTATCCTGGAAATGGCACAGTAAAACGCACCAAGTTGTTGCGTTAGTGAAGAAACCAATTTCCCGAAAAAAGGAACTTCTCGAAGACAAAAATTCTTCTCGCAAAACGTTTTACAATATTATAGACAACTGTTCATAATTCATCGTGTAAAACGTAAAGAAATCGTTAAGAAATATTGCAACAAAGTAAGAAGATCGTAGGCTCATAATAGAACAACTTCAATCGCTGAAGTACAACCGATTAAAGACAAGTATCCTGTAACAATTTTGGTACCAGTTTATTTTCTCTTTCACCGTCGTAGCACATTTCTGTGTCGACATCACTCATTCATGGACTAGAATAGTACATTCACGACAGAGCGGACAGAGTAGCGTACTTCACCCAGCGCCTCGTCTGCCGGCTCGCACGGCTCGCGCACGCCGAAGAGAGGGCGCGAGCTCGGTCACGGAACTTTAGCACGCTACGGAATCGCAGCTCCGCTCCGCGGGGGCGTCGAAAATACAAGGCGGGGCTCTTCGCGCCCCTGAGCGGCTGGGGGTGCAGCGGGCGTCGCCACGCGTCGCGGCTCGTGAACACGCGCGCGCGCACGCCAAAACGTTCCATTCTTCCCTCGGAAACATCCACATTCCCAGTTCGTGTTCGTTCTCGCGAAACCCAACTTCTCCGTAACACCCTCACATATTTGGAGAGTGACGTAGAAGTGTACAGGGTGAGTTATTTCAGGAAGGAAACAACACCCAAGCGTGTTCTTCATAATGTAATGAATAAACGATACCTTTATTGTTTTGGTCATAGATACATACGTAATTCCTGTAATTCTCCCAAGTTGTTTTTGTTGTCATTTTTCCCAGTTCTACGCAGTTTGTATGTCTCTTACCTTCGTGTGTATTTCGAAGTCCCAAAGCGCTGTTGTACACTTTAGGAGGTCGCTAGCGTCATTTGTATCCAACAGCTGCACTGCAATTTGACGGCGAGCTGGCAGTCTAAGGTCGGGCGCATCGACTAGATTGTCTACGGTAATACTGACAAGTATCCTCGGCGCGTCGACGCACGTTCAACCCAATTTCTGAGAGTTATACGAGTACATAAAGAGAAATCCCAAAGAATTGCTGTGCAAAAACAAAGTGTTTCTCAGCAACACGTCATTAGAAGAATTTGTTCATCTATTTGAGAAGGCGTGTTTTTCTCCCTGAAATGACTCGTCCTGTAAATGTGACGACTTATGGCCGAAATGCGGCTAATGTTAGAGTTAAATCACACATTAGCCTGGGTGACTAAAGCTAAATGAATAGCAAAGAACGGATCATTTCTGAAATAATTCTGCGAATGTTGGAATCAGACACAGAACACTGGCTAAAATAAAGTGATTGTCCGAAGGCGTGCGTTTGCAAGTAGTATTTTGGCATCAAATACTTATGATTATAATGATGACTTATTTATTTACATGATTTATTCTATTAAAGTGAACGAAGTAAAGAAAGTGATGGATGAATACAGTTAAAATATCAGTTTCTTAGTTCTCTTGTCCGCTTGATTCAATTTACATGTCGGGTGAAGTATGCTTAAACTTTTCTTTCTTCAAGACTTTACTTTTCACACGTGCTTCACAAGCCCTTGACGATGAACAGGAAGAATGAAACATACCTTCAGAAACCACCCCCTTTTCCGCCACTGCGAAGCATAACGAGCCACCACCTTGCTTGAGGATTCACGGAACACATCACCGAGGGCGTGAGGGCATCGCCCCCACCTCCCCCAGCGCCCCTCCGCCCCCATTGCCCCCCCGCCGCCGCCCACAACGCGTCGTGGCCGCCCCTGCAGGGCGTCGCGGGCGGGTGGTCGCCGCGTCTTGAACCGCCCAGGGCGGACGTCCGGGCGGCCCCCCGCCCCACCCCACCCGCCCCGCCCCCGCGCCGGGTCTGTCGCGTGGGCGACGCGTCTTGGCAGCCATTGAGATGCGTTCCGCTCCGCTCCCCGCTGCGCACCGCCCTCCTTCCATTGACAAGGGGCGCCCTTCATCAGCGCCCATCTGAATGCGCGCTGCCTTCTTTGTTGGCGCGACGCGGCGGCCAGAGGAGGCCCACAAGCATCAATGGGCTGCTTGAAATGCAAGTGTCTTGATTCGGCGTTCCGGATTCGGACGCCTCTTCAAGCGATTTCGTTTACAATGGATATAAAGCGTTTATGATCGTGACTTGTGGAATAATTAATTTTGTCCTAGAAGTAATGCAACAATTTTTCACTTCATTTGATTTATGCAAGTTAAAGAAATGTCTTTGGCTTTTGTCCCGCAACGCAACTAGCAAGAAAACCTAATTAGTCTGTGCATGTATTGCAATCACTACACCGTACATTGCAGTTCCGAAGGGAGAAATAAGCAATATACACGGACGTCAATGCTATTTAATTCCAATCAAAGATTGTCATGGATTCGAGGAAGTGAAACATATGAATTTTTGTGTGGTGAAGGATAATTGGACAGTGAAGTGTTTATATATTAAAAATAATTTAAGGAAAATTCTAATTGTGAATTAAAAATTGCTCATTATTAACGCACTTTTGAACCTTGTGAAATATTGTTCGTATTATTAAACTTGAATTCAGAGGCCAGTGAAGAAAAAAATAATTCTTCGTTAACGCTGTTTAGAAAACATCACCATTGTCTTCCTTTATTATAAGTGTCACTGTTCACCACATTCTCATACCAACAAAATTAGAAGTCTTTTCTCAAACTGAAGAGATCAAAAACTTGCGAAACTTTCGCAAGGCAATTCAGACCTTCCGGACATTCGTGTTAAATCTCGAAGGAGTGAGAATTCTCATCAAGGGTAGTTTTTTTTCGTGTGGAGCAAAGCTCAGGCCTTTATGTTAGTTTATGCGTGCATTATCAACACGTTCCCACTTGTGTCCGTAGGTTTTGCACGCCGTCTTCTGGAGAGGTTTCCCGTCGTTTTCCCTCCGCCCGCCACCTCGCCCGCGGTAGCCTCGGCGGTGAAAAATCGCTCATTATCAGCGATGCAGAACAGAACGCGCCGGGAGCACAATAGACCGGCGTAAGCAGCGTTAAAGCAACATCCGCCACTCCATAAAACAATCCGGCGACGGTCTTTAGCCCGGAAAATGGATGATGATTTAATTTTCGTTTCCGAGAAACAAAACTTTTCCCTCGACTCATTCCGCGCTGTCGCGAGGAACTCTGGAGTATTAAATAAAGCAATTCCAGTCTCCACCCTCCCAGCGGTGACCTCTGACGAAAGAAAAAAGGGAGACGCTCCTTGTTTTATGAGTCGGCGCAACTCGGCTTCAAAAAGTTGTTTTATTGGGATAATGCGACGTCGCGGGGTTATCTCGGTGGAGCATCTGATTTACGACAGCTGCGCAGGGACGGCCAGCACGCGTGCGCGCCTGCACGCCCGCGCCGCCGCGGAGGGAGCGAGCGTGCTCAATGGGACGCGCATGGGGCGGTCGAGATTAGCCGACACGCGTCGCCGGCGGTTAAGCAGACGCGTGACGGACGCAGCACGCGACGTTGTCAGTGGCGAGATGGTGGATGGCGCAAACCGAATTCTCTCTCGGGTGTGTTTTATTGAAACCCACACCGGTGAGGCGTAGTTGAGTTGGCAATAATTCGTTGGTAGGTTATATATGGTTATAATAGGTTAATAATAGGTTCGTTGATATTAGTTCGCAATAATATATTGGCGTTCCCACACAATATCAGAGAGAACGCAGTTGTCTTTTCTAACTGCTCTTTCAATTTGGTGAGCTTGCTGGAATGGATTGTCAATGATCGCAAGATTACCAGTTGAAACTCTCACCAGTGAGGTGAAGTTGAATATGCAATATTTAATTGGCGTTCCCACACATTGCAGTCGCAAGAAAATTGCGGTTGTCTTTCCTAACAGCTCTTTCAATTAAGCGACCTTTTTGGAATGGCTTATCAATCATTGCAAGATTAGCAGTTGACTGATGGTAATCAGAATCGACCACCTGACTCATAGAGAGATTTACTTCAATCTGTAATTTATTCTGGAAATAGCAGATCTGGCAGAGACAGCCACGCAATAGAAACCAGATAACCATAATTCAAAACAAAGTTTTTAAAGACAACTCCATTCCTTTTTACGTCATACAAGAATTATGTACATTTAAGGAATATTTATTAAGCTTATGAAACAAATGAAAAAACGGTAAAGTGGTGACAAGCCGAAATAAATAGTGGGTCAAATGATTCATTCCATCTTGATTTACTGTCTTTAAAGATTAAGGTAGATGAGATATCGAGTAAATTATTCACATCGCAAATTAATAGGTACACAAAGGTATTTCGAGAAAAATTGTTAAATTTTAGTTGTGATTTAATACACAGCACATTATTTTTATTTCATAGACAACATACCCAACAGTCACTAAAATAAATAGAGATTTAAATGACACGTTTTGTGATGTTTCAACATTTTGAAAATAGTGTCCAAAAGCGACATCACCTTAACAATTGAAGCCAGAATTATATAATAGTTTAGTTCAGAAAACAGATGTCCGTGAATTGTATTACTAAAAAATGACCTGAAGTGTTGAAACGCTGTTTCAAAAACTTTGTTGTTGAAACGCTGAGCATATTTAAACAGCAGAGATAATTTAAGAGACATGCCTGGGATTGAATTTTTTATGTCTACATGCAAGGTTCTAAGATGAACTCGCAACTATTTGTTAGTTTCCTAAAAAAACTTAATTTTTAATACTAAGCATATTATTCAAAGAAGGAAAAGCGAAATAAATTATATAATGCACGATAAAATAAAAAATTCATTGAAATCTAACACGTGCAGGAGCATATTATCTCATGAACATAGTTTGCACCTTAATCCTAATTTTTTCTCATGCGCTAACTCCCTCATTCCCACTTCTAAATGCGCATTCCGGGAGCGGAATGCGGTGGATTGCGGAGACATCTCGTTAGCGCTGCCAAACACGCCGTATCGGCGCGCGCGAGATAGTTCCGACGATAGCGCCAGTGACGCAACGCGGGTTCCCTCAGGAACTCTTTGCGATCCCCGCGCACACACGCAGCCAGAAACTATACCCTCTCGCCCCCCTTCCCAACCTTCCTCGGAACTTCTATTGCATTGACACCTCACCGCCGTCCGTCCTACCGCTGTCATTGTCATTTTATCATGACAAACAATTATCGGTTGCAATAGGTAATGGAAGCGATCAATTTTGACATTCCCTCTGCATCAGTTAATTTTTTTCTCGAAGGTTAACAAAATATCCAAAGTAGTTAATTTCACAATAGCCGTACGATGTCTACCAATCAAAAACAAATTAATACTAGAATTTTTGGATTTATTGTTTTGATTGACCGGCAAGTTTATATTCAGTCACATATGGATCGATTAATACAACTAAGCACACTTGCGTGTACTGTTTCTTACAAGGTTGCACTAATAAAAAAATAAAATAAAAAAAATAAAATATAAAAAAGTATATTTTATCCTTTGGTCCCGCTTTACAAAACTATAAACAATTGGCAATTGTGGATTTCTTCCAAAATAAAACAATAATTAGCAGTCATTTCTTTCTTGAATGAATTTGGAATTGACTCTAGGGTTTAATAGACCTCTTAATATTCCTGTGAAGAGAAAGTTATTTTTAGAGTAAAATCTGTCCATTAATTTTTATTACAAACGCGTACTGCATACGAATTCACCATTAATTATTCTTAGGTAAAGCCAGTAATAAATTTGAGGCCTTTCTTGTCTTTATATGTATGCAAATATTGCGGAGATCCAGGCTCTATCGCGTATCGATAGTACTGGTCATCGACAGTTCTTTATTGATTGTGAAAATAGGTGACCGTCATTTCGATACTCGTCGTCAATATCTTGTTGTTTGTAACCGCAAGTTATAGGCATATGGATAGTAATCACAAACACTATTTTTCTGGAGTTGACGCTGCCGTATTACAGGTTTGCTGTGGAGAACGCAGTTTGCGATCGTCAAGATATAGCGGTCGCAATATCTCTCCCACCGCCATCATAGCCTCTCTCATGAACATTCGTCCCCTCAGACGGGTCAAGGTTGCAGTGGCATTTTGTTTCAGCTACGCAAATCTACACGTGTTCAGAGAAATTAAGTACCTTCACGCTTGTTATTTACAATTTGAGATTACTGTTACGTTCACCTGCGTTTTCACGTGAGGCAAATTTGTGTGTTCTTTGATCATTTGTAAACTTCCATGATGATTAAAATATTGTAAAGGACACTTGATTCATGTGTTTTGGCTCACATATTTACAATATTTTTAATGGCACCATAATAATTGATTTTGCATTGTAATGAGTTGCAACAAAAATTCCTTAAACAACCTCTGGCTACAGAATCGTACGATTTCAGAATCATTGCAAGCTAAGAAAAAATATGTGCTGTATTTCAGAACATTCAGAAAATAAAATGTGGTGTTTTTTTATAATTTACAAAGAATACATTCTAAAGGGTAAAAAAATCTCAAATTGCACTGAGGAAACGCGTATATGTTGATGTCACAAACTCTCTGTATGAAAAACTGCACCTGATAAGACCTCGTTACGAGAATTCTCTGTATAACTACAAGCGCAAGTCGGAAGCAGCAGATACTATCTTGTCAAACCGAGGTAATTACAGCACACGCTTTTTACGACAAGCGAGCTGGCATTTTTCCTTCATACGTACAATATAGTACGTATCACAGCTTAATAGCTGAGAGGGATCATCCTCCTCCTCCTCCAAGGGTCTGGAAGACGGGCTCGTCTGAGTCACATCCGAACTGGAAACAACGGAGTGAATCAGAAGTCTATAAAATATCACGGCAATTATCCACGGCAGGATAGCCAGCGGGTGAAGGGACAAGGAGAGCGCGCGGGGCTTTTGGAAGCGAGTCGACGCGGCGCGGCGCGGCGGGCGCCTTGGCGGCGGCGGCGGCGGCGGCGGCGGCGGCGGCGGCGGCGGCGGCGGCGGCGGCGGCGGCGGCGGCGGCGGCGCGTGGCCCGTGAGCCGCAGATCCGGCGGCTGACCGGAAACGGGCCGCCCCGCCCCCACCTCCTCTTCAGCTAGGAGCCGTGATCATGCAGCGAAACGCCCGAGACGCCCCCGCTCCGCCCCCGCGCCGCCCCCGCGCCGGCTCCCGAAGGCCTTCCCCGCCGCCCCCGGCGCTGCACTGCTCGCCGCCGCCGCCGCCGATGCCACGCGGCTCCTCCGCGACTGGGACGCGAACGGTATCGATATAGATGTTCCCAAAACATCCATGTTTTCACAAATATGTCGGTAAATTTAACTTCGATGTTTTAAAGCCGATGCTTTTCTAGAATTGATATTTTGTGCTCCTTGTTTTTTTGTGTTCATTATTTTATTTTTGAATGAAATATGTCCATACTAGCAAATATATATATATATATATATATATATATATATATATATATATATATATGTCTTCATTTATCTTTTTATTCATTTATTTATTTTTGGTCGTTTTATAACTACATGGTCGTAGCGACCGCAATTACGTCGTATTATATTTTTACGTACGTATTATATTTTACTATTACATTAATTTGAATACATTTTAAAAGATAATAAAATTCGATTTAAACATATCGATAACAGTGCATTATCATAATAATATCCGTTACATCATCCATACATTTTTAAATATCCATAAATTCAAAGTTCTTCAGCCACGTGACCAAGGGTGAGAAGTAAGTCAGTTTTCTTCGATGACAGAAGCGTATTTTTGTAATAACCTATCAGATACTCAAAGTTTGTTAATTCTTCTGATAAGTGTTTGACTTTGTTACGTTAGTTAAATATCAATTATAAATTAATTAGCACGACCGTCGTCAAATTAAATCTCCGCCCTCGCGGAAATATTAATGCTAGAGGTTACTAAGACAGTTTTAAAAACACTGATGTGCGATTTATTGATAGACGTTACAGTGAGGTAAGTGAACTGCTGTAGTCGTTAGTCCTGTTACCATAGTGAATGTTTTATGTCTGAAGCTGGCGGTGTTCCTTACCTTAACGTAAGATCCGACGCAAATCCACACGTGTTTTTTTCTCCCTCCAGGTATCTCCCCCCTACGGGACACCACTCCAGTCCAGACAAGCTGAAGGTAGTACGTTATGGAGATCCTCCCCGCCGCAAGTTGACTGAATGGCAGGCATCTTCCCTTTGACTCATGTCATTCATTCTCAACCGTAAATGTTCCGGGCTCTGCTCCTTCCTTTCGATGCCTCTCAGCTGGAGGCAGCGGACGTCCTTTAATAAGAGCTGTTCCGGGAACTGCGTGGAGCGAGGACGAAGTCTCCTTATAGAAGCGTGATGACTCACACCGCGAGTAGCCGACCAGTGGATTACCAAGAAGTGGTGCGAGTACGAGACGAAACAAGTAAAAAACAATCACAATGAAAACACGTGTACATTGCTAGCTGATAACTCGGCGAATAAGAACGCACACTGAACTATTAAGTGCTTATTAGGAGTGGTTGTCCACCTAAAATACTACTAGTAGTCAGATTAAAAATATTTTATAACGTCAATAGAACACTAACGAATTTTATTTTCGATTAATTAATTCTGGCTGAAGGTTGAATTTCTTACATAAACGTAAATTACTACGCTAATTCCAAATAATTGTAAGTAAATTTTGCGCGACGTGCTAGTGCTTTTACGACATTACGTCATAAGAGAAAAACATCCCACGTCAACTCGGAATCTGATTTACCGAGCGCAGCACACAGCGACACTTGACTGACCATCGCCGCAAATTCCCGCAGTTACGTCACACGCTGCTCCTCGGACCATCGTCCAAATTACCCACAACGTCCGAAGTTCCCACAGGAACGAGCCTCCGTCAACTTGGCTGACGGAGATGCGCATTGTCTGTTCGCGGGCAGGGCCACTGTCCCTTACGAAAAGTGCCAAGCTCCCTTGCAACCCGTTGTCCTCCTCCTTGATGCGACGTGTGACCCTAGGACGAGCGGCCGATAGCATCGAGAGAACTTCGCAGAACGAGGGGAACGAGAATCTGCAGTCATTATCTGGGTGGGGGAGTCGGAGTAGAAACTGTTGTAGTGGCGGTGGTGGCCGAGTAGATAGTACTCCGCTTGGGAAATGGGTCTGGAGCTTCCAACAAGCGTTTATAAACTTATAATCTGCACGAAAATTGTAGGTGACGGGGACACAGAAAAAAAGAGGCCAAGATATGAGGAATTCAGCGGAAACGGAACAAGTTTACCTCCCGTTTCGACAAAATGTTGAGATGCAGAGAAGATTGCAACAAAATTACCAAAAGAACGACACAGCAGAATTGACTTTAGACGGTGGAAATTGAGACAACTGTGGCAAGAAGCGACTTATAAACCGGACCATGAGAACACATAGGTGAGGATTGTGGTACAAAGACACAGATCGCAAACAGGACAAGGCGATATGACGCAGATCTGTTAAGAAACAAAGAGTAATGCCCCCCACGCAGACACAACAAGGGAGGTATGTTTGTTTTTTGCGATCTTCGTCAGGCCTGGGCGCCTCAAGAGCACTCCGACACAAAACATCAGATTCAGCAACACGATGTGACGCTAATTTCACGGCGCGCGACCCTCAAAACGCAGCAGCGCGTGCAGCGAAGATGGCGAGTGAATGAGCCACGTGACTCATCAAGAGGGGAGTGTGGAACGCGAGTGTGAGAAAACGATTGTTATATTCTTACATGCTTTAAAAAAAGACGAGCAGAAAGTAATCAACATATTAAAGAAAAATATTATAAATAAATGTAATAAATAGAAGTGTTGCTTGAAATCAAAATAAAAGTGCAATGGTAGGCTTCCGCGGTCAGAGTCGTGAAAAGTCTCTCGGCTGTCCGGGTGACGCCACATCGAGGGCACTGATGTTGACGTTTCGACCATCATATCGCTGTCTTCATCCTCCCATCAGACCTCATATCGTGGTCATCTTAGGCACTCCAGAAGAAGACCACTATGTATAGTCGAAACGTCGCCATCACTGCTCTCAACGATGAGTCACTCTGAGAGCCTAGAGCCTTAAAAAATAAAGTTATTTAATTAGAAATGAAACATATAGTAAACTGTTGAAACGTCGTTGAAAACTAAGATTCTACTAAAAGTTATTTCACAGCAAGACGCGAAGACGTATGTGATGCAAAACAAGGTTTTTCCAAAGGAAGAAAGATAATGGACGCGGGGGAGACTACTATCAGAACAGCGTTTCTTTCGGCGCTGCGAGTGTGTGCATTTGATTAAGTCCGCTCGCCAGTGAGTGTCGTGTGTACATACGTCAAATGGGCGCCAGACGGCCTTGCTCAGGCCAGCGACCCGCTCCCATCGCTTGTTACTTGGCTTATCACGAGCCCCTCGCACAATCGCCTTCTGTAGGGGACCCGCCTGTTCCCAAAATTCCCATTCAATTCAACGACTTCCAGGCCCCCTGCCACCTCCGCAGAGGGCCTTGAACTTTGCTCAGTCAAAAAACGAGCCACGACCCCCTTGCGTACGCAACGCGTATCTGCACGCAGCCTTCATTCACGTGGTGGTGTCAGCGAGCGTCTGCCTTGGCAGTGATAGCAGTAGTGACGGCTATGTTTGCGGTGGTGTTGGTGGAGAGTTGGCAGTAGAAAAAGGGATTGCGCCGGCAAAGATGTTACCAGCGGTGTTAGTTGTAGGGGTGACGGTAGATTTGTCATGAGTAATAATAGTATGATGATGTGGGTGGTGAAGACGATGGAGGTTGCAGTGGCGTAGTTGAAAATTGAGTAAAAGAAAACAGCCCAAAGGGGGAGCATTTGTGGGGGAGGCAGAGACGATTGTGAGTTGAGAAGATTGCGATTGGAGAAGGATGGGTGGATGTGTTAGTTGTAGGGGTGACGGTAGATTTGTCATGAGTAATAATAGTATGATGATGTGGGTGGTGAAGACGATGGAGGTTGCAGTGGCGTAGTTGAAAATTGAGTAAAAGAAAACAGCCCAAAGGGGGAGCATTTGTGGGGGAGGCGGATTCGATTGTGAGTTGAGAAGATTGCGATTGGAGAAGGATGGGTGGATGTCAAAACGCTGGTAGAAGCGAGGAGATGGCATTAGAGATGGCAATGGGGAGAAGGTACAAATGTAGTGGACAGGGCAGGAGGAACAAACGGGCCCGGGACCGAAAAATAGCCGGGGGTTGCTTAGGGAGGACGGAGCGGTTCGGTGGGAGGGATGGTGCGGGAAGTGGGAGCGGGCTGGTGAGAGCGACAATGTGTCGAGGGCTGAGTGGAGAGGACGGGGGCAGTGCGAGTGGAGGGGTCGGGGAAATGGGAGCGGGGAGGTGATGGCGGAAAATCACCGGGGGTTGCATGTGGAGGACGGTGTGGTTCGGTGGAAGTGGTGGGGGGCGGGAGAGGGGTGGTGGCGGCGGCAAAGTGCTTGGGGGGGGGAAGTGAAGGGGTGGGATAGGTGGGGGTGTAGGAGGCGGGAGCGGGATGGTAATGGCGACAAATCGCTAGGGGTTGCGTGGCTGCTGAAGGCGGCAATGCACTAGGGGCGGGACTGGTGGGGGTAGTGGTGGTGGTGGCGGCAGAGCGTGGCGTGGGCGGGGCGCACAGTAGCCACTGTCTCGTGGGGGCCTTGAACTTGCTGCAATCAGTCAGGCGAGAGGGAAGCTCGCCCGCAAGTGATATGCAACGCAGAGCCAATGCCCCGGGCCCTTCAGCTGCTCGTGAAGGAAGGCGCTGCGTCGCGTGTTTGCGCTGATTTCGGAAACGATGTTCCCGATTTGATTCAATACACCACGCAAAACAGAGTGGAAACGGAAATGATAAATGAAACAAACGCTTCTCTGTACTTGTAGTTTGTTACAATAAATTCATAATAAATAAGGAAAATGAGAAATTCTTTAATATTAAGTAGTTTACACGAATCTTCTATTCAAAATAGTATGTTCAATCATCAAATATTTTTCTCGTTCCTCTAGAGATACGATGAGATTATCTTTATTTCTACATCTGTCAATAGACTATAAATTAATTTTAACTACATAAACAATTCATTAATTTAAATTACCAATTAATATTTTGTACTACACTACGTGTATATTTTTCACATCATTAACAGGCTCTCAATATTTTAAAAGATGTTAATATGTGTTTGAAAGTGATGCTTTTTCCTTTCTCTATAATAAAAATAGAACTTTGGTAGATGGTACAACAGAAAAATCCCTCCTTCTTAAAAGCATTAATAATTTATTTCGTAATTAAAATGCATATCTAGTTGAGATAAGTATATTGAATCTGTCAACCATCCCTCAATAATATTGTAGAACTCGAACAAAGTTTTGCTTCATTTATGTGTCTTTACTGGACAATCCGTGAGCACATTAAATTACGTCCTTATTTTAATAGAACCACATAAATACGACCAAAACGATAAGAACGTTGTGCAATGAACTGCGCTTGAATCTCCTCCGCCGTATCGCTGATTGCTACTTGTGCGAAAGCGACCGTTTCGAAGGCCCCGAGGGCGATAGCATCCGAGGACGGGCCCCGGCCGCCTTCACCGATTACGCGTTCTCCCATCAGGAGCTGCTGATAGCGCGGGGGCCCCTCGCGCCACCGCCACCGCCTCCGCGCCGCGCCGCGCCGCGCCGCGCCGGGCAAACAACAAGTCGACCGAGATGCACTGGAATTCTGGGCGCCGTGATAAGCAGACACTGACCCCTTTTTCCCACAGCCCCTCCTTCCTGTTTTCCCTGGGCGCGCGTGTTTGCTTCGCTTCCTGTTCCCAGCGCCCGGCGCGACGAGGGCGCGCGCGCCGACGCGTACGCACTGCCCCTTTCTCCCCCCCCCCAGGCAGACGCGCGCGACGGAATCTGAACACCACGCTCTTCGCCAAAAGGGGATGTTAATGTGAAGTTTTTTGATTGATTGATTGATTAGTGACTCTAGGCGCGTTAACAGCAACGGTCATTAGTCCCGTAAGTGTGGTGTATATTTTTCCTCGCAAGGTGCCAGTGATCTTCCACCACACATTTCGCCAAAAGAGGTCTGTCTGGCCTGGATGTTGGTATGAAGTTTTTTTTGATTGATTGATTAGTGATTCTAGGCGCGTCAACAGCTACGGTCATTAGTCCCGTAAGCGTGGTGTATATTTTTCCTCGCAAGGTGCCAGTGATCTTCCACCACACATTTCGCCAAAAGGGGTCTGTCCGGCCTGGATGTTGGTGTGAAGTTTTTTTTGATTGATTAGTGACTCTAGGCGCGTCAACACCTACGGTCATTAGTCACGTAAGTGTAGGTATATTGTTTTTCGAAAGGTAGCGGTGATCTTCCCCGCTAGATGGCGGCAACATACCGTCGGCTAGCGAAGTTTCCCCAGCCAGGCATCTCCCACCAGAGGGACATCGCTCCAGCCGGCACAAGCTCTAATCTCCACCGGTCTCCCGGCATGTGTGGTATTGTAGTGCAGGTAAGTAAGGGGTGAGGGGACAAGGAATGGGAAGGAAAGATCACGTGTGGTTCGTGGTCCGATTGTTAAGAGTACTGCTCCGGCATTCGCCTAGTATTGATCGGCGTAATCACATAAAACTAACGATTACAGTAGCTGGCCGCTAGAATTCTGCAGACAGCGACTGAACTCGACCTAGCTATCAAGCTAATATCGAAAATCCTGCCACCATCGGAATTCACATCCGAGGACCTCTTGGTCAGAGGCATTGCAGTGACATCAGCTGATGCCCTGAGCCATCTCTCAGTTTAATGTGAAATTATTGCCAAGTATAAATGCAATTGCAATCTTACAACACAATCAAATGTGTGTATAGAAGTGTGTGTGATAAATGTCACTATTTTTTATCGTAGGCAAGGGAGAAGACTCAGCCCTCATACCCTCATCGGGGAGATCATCATCATCGTCATCGTCATCATCGACTTCATCGTCTTCATCATCGACAACCTGGACAGTAATGGTATGATTTTCCGATGAAATACTTGGTTGAGTAATAAGTTGACTATGCTCCAACCATTTAGTGAAGATGCTCAGATTTTGCATCTGACTCTAACTTTGAATTCTCCAATCTTAGACGTTTCTCGATATTGTAGTGTCCAAGATGTCGATTCAAAGACTTGGAGAATAAATCAATCTGAGGTCTTGTTCATACAACATATTCTTACGGCATTCATGACACTTGTCAATTATATCCATATACGGTTTCTTGAATACTTATATTTGAAATTTACGTATCACACACATACACAACACGTAAGGGGCAAAACATACTTAGCTAATTCAGAATTTTTTGACACTTTACATATATTTGGTTGATAAATCGAATACGTGGCAGATATTCTTAGAATTCTTCCTTTTCCCCTGTTTCATCGTGTCATTTTAGATGTCTTTCAAATGATCAGGATACAAATAATAAGTAGATGAATATATTCTATGATTATCAATTCAAGTCGAAGAGCTTGGGGCAATATCAAGATAACACACGCCAGTCATAGAAAGACTCCCAGTATTCTTACTCATATCTCTATTTTATTTAAAATGTGATTTATCCTGTTCTTATAATGTTGTTTAAATCTATGAAAGGCTTGTATCAGTACAAAGGATAAAGATGTACTAAATGTTTTCGAACGACGCTCCATTCAGTGCCCAGAAGCAAAATGAGAGTCCCCCTTAGCATTCTCTGAATGAATCAAGGAAAAAAGAGAACTTGAATCGACATTGAACCCATTCATCGAAATATGTTTACATGCATAATAAGTCTTTTAGAATTATGCTATAAAATGTATTATCATTATTACTTTCTCGCCTTACGAATACTTCGTAAGAAGAGAAAGTTATGTAATCGTGCGGCGGAAAACGGGGAATTTTCGCCAGAAAAATTCTTATAGCAGGGGTCTGGTGACAAAAAAGGATAAAACCTGTTGCTAAATTTAGAAAAAAATCCTCTATCTCGTGGTGTAGTCAAAATCCATGATTTGTTGCTTCTTCATACTGCAAAATCGATTGACGGCAAAACGTCCGTCTGTGGTCAACGCTAGCGCCTAAACCGTTCGGCCGATTTTCTTCAAAATTGATATTCCCCGATTGTTTTTACTCGTCTCAAGGCGTCTTGAATTTGAAACCGATATTTTAGTATTTAAGGGTACTTTACATGAAGCCCATTTTGAGATTTTCTAAGTTAAAAGAAAATGGCTCCCAATTTTTGATTATATTTTGTTGTTGAATAGTGCGAAGAACGTTGAAGGGAATGACGTAGATATCATTTTCGTCGATAGGCTCAATTTTTCGAAAATTGCAAAAAACTGTTTAAAAACTGCAAATTTGAAGATAGAGATTTTCGCCTCAGACAAAGTCGGTTGTACAAAATTAGCACTTCAAATAAGGGCATGAATCCTTTTTTGAAAAAACGAGTAGTTTTTGCGTAAATTGCGATTCAAATTTACAAAAAAAAAATTCTCAAAAACCGCTCCAAATTTTTTCTTTAAATTTTCTGCACGTGTGTAATAAGGGACGTTAAATGTATAAATAAACTGTGCTATATAATGGCACATACTTTCTCGCAGTAGTTATTTTCCAAATGCCGATCATCGGATAAATTATGTGGAGTAAGCCGTTCATTGCTGCCTTTCTTGGTCATGTTTTTTGAAAGACATGTTTTTCGCATGTTGACAATTACCGGCTCCTAATGATAAAACCGATACAATGACGTTTTGACTAAAATATAAGTAATTGCGATAAATGTACTAGAAATGTCTGTATATATTTGTTCAAAGTTTTACTTTTAACAATTTTTTACTTCTCTTCTTAGATTTGTAAAGCGTATGAACAATCGTATCAATTGTTTCTTGATCATGCATATACCATTTTATAGCTCGGTTCTATTCTTTCATGGCTCTGTTCGACACAGGCTGTGTTGGTGTGGCGTTGTGGTGTAAGTGCCGGTTCGTTGACTTTGAGTTTCGGATGTCGGGTCTCGGTACGGAAAACGTTTGCTGGTATAATACACTTTGCTGGATTATGAAGTATTGGAATAGCAATAAGGAACGTATAGAAGCAGAGCGAGAAAGTATGTGCGTTGGAAGCACCACTAGTTATTATTATTATTATTATTATTATTATTATTATTATTATTATAAATTAGTGCAAAATATTTGCACAAGTTCAGCTAGTATAATTATTTTAGTAGGCTGAATAAGTTAGAAAAAAGTGAAAATACCGTATATTTTTTTCAAAATGTCAAATAATATACGACTGCAGCTATTAAACTTATGGACATAATGGAATACATACTAGAACCTAGAACGACGAATTTACTTTCAAGAGGATTCCTAAAATTTTAATACACACAGTCTGTGAAATCTTCTAGATTAGGACCTTAATGAAAAAAGAGAGCAACGAAAGCGCATGCACAACTTCACACAGCAATCAGGGTCAGCTTTTTTCACATCGCGCAGAGACCTCCACTTTCTCACGCTACGTTCGTAGGAAGCTGGCCGGGCCGCGTGCACTTCTGCTGCTGCTGCACGCCGCATAAGAAATGTCTCGCAAATTAATTTTCCCGGCCGTTCCGGAGAGAGAGAGAGGGACGGCGGCGAACAAACGCCGTTGTTCCCTGCCGAGCCCCGTCGCCGGCGTCCATTCCCAACTGCGAGAAATCGCGGTGTCCGCGGCGGACAATGCGCAGCGCCGGGAGCGAACCCAGGCACCCGGACGCTCGGAAACTGAGGGTCACAGCGCCTGCTCTGACGGCGAGGCGGACAGGCTCTGTTCCAGCTACTGTGAAGCTCAAAGTGAATGTGTTGGTTATTCGAGGCCTTGCAAAGAAGGCGATTTGGTTAGAATGTTGAATTATAAATTAGTGCAAAATATTTGCACAAGTTCAGCTAGTATAATTGTTTTAGTAGGCTGAATAAGTTAGAAAAAAGTGAAAAAACCGTTACGTATATTTTTTTCAAAATGTCAAAGAATATACGACTGCAGCTATTAAATTTATGGACATTTATGGAAGATTAGTAGAATGGTTGCTGATAGAATTGAATAAATGCCAAATGAGCTCTGCGACAAAATTGTTTTATTCGGAAACTCAATACTAACTGTATGAACTCGTATTCTTAACGTAGTACAACCAGAGCCATCACTAGGTAGATGTTATAACTACTTGGAAGTTGTTTGGAACATCTTTTTTTAAACTGTGTATTGGCACCGATTTATATAATATTTAGAAGTCAAAACCGAAAATTTCGGTACTTAGCTCCTTTGGCTTCGCAAGGGTTCATTATTAATTTATTGATTAGTTATTTATTGATTTGTTTATCCAGTTATTTACCGACTTGCCTAGTGATTTACTTGTTTGTACTAGTATACATTAAGTTTTTGTGTTGCAGAAAGAAAATTATTGACATTTTGTGCATATTGTGGTCCTGAAATTAAAAAAATTGACCGCAAAATGAACACATATGTTATAGTTGCCTTATAATTTTAAGTTATAAAAATTATAAATTCTGCTCTTTTTCTACTGACAGAATTATTTAGAGCTTACATCCATTAAAGATGGCTTCTCTTGACTTTTCGTTTGTAGCGGATCTTATGTGTATCCCTGAGAACAGTCCTGTGATAGTCAGCTAGTACGGATGTATTCCAGATTCCTTGGTATCGTGTTTCAAACACTGAAATAGTTGAAAGACGATCTAACTATTGATTGTACCGACTAATTTATTGATGACCGTTCTCACTATGTTCCTCTCTAAGTTCACCATAATTTTACGAAAAAGATTGGTGGTGAAGAATTTCATTTTTATAAGGATATGTTCCATCCTTCTTGACGAAAAGCCATTAGTTCGTAGTTTTGAGAGCCACTTTCTCGTAGTTTTGAGAACGAAAATTTTATATAAAATTGAAAGTAATTTTATGGTTTACTAGTTCATTGCTGTGTGTTTACAGACCTGAAACAAAACACGTAACGGTATACTTAATACCCTTGCGGGCCTTTTCGCTTCTTTATGCCCTAGGGCCTTTTGAATACTTTATGGCCCGCTCTTATACCAACACAACACACAGAACTTAGTTATGAATTAGATTTTGTAAAGTTAAGATGCAAGCAAATACAATAAATAAATGGCATAATGCTTAAATAAATAAAATAAATTGTTATAAACCTTATTTTGCTTATTTGATATGAAAATTGAAATTTTGAAATGTTTCCGTGAACTTATAATTGCCATCATTCACTCGCATTTCACTGTTACGTACCATCTTTTATTAGTGACATAATTATATTCTTCTTTAGTGGCGGTACTCGTAATAGTAATAAGATATATAAGGCACATCGGCTAACATCCTCGAAATGTTATTTTTTGGTGTTTGACATATTCTAAATAACGTTTGACAATAGGCGCTAATAACCTAAAAGTACCGTTTCATCAGCGCAATTTACACTGTTATTCACGCTGGTAAATCTCAAATACACCATAAAGAGTTTTATATATTTCTCAAGATTTTAATGGAAACCACTGTCCATAGTTTTGTTAGCTTTTGCGAGAATTTCCACAGGAACTTTACAATATTCTTTCATTTTGTACGAACAAATCAGTCCAATAACGATTATGCAATAGAAATTAGATATACACTCTGTTTTGTTTATCTGACGTCATATTGACAAATGACTGTTACAATGCGTCTTTTCACTTTAGTCGCAAGAAATATTATAAAATGTTTCGAATTCTTGTTTTATTCAGCAACGAACTAGTAAACCATAAAGTTTTGTATGCACCACGTTACTAGATGTTTTTGCCCCTCAGGCGACTTCCAACCCCTCGGGCCAGAGGCCCTCGGGTTTGGAAGTCGCCCTCGGGGCAAAAACATCTACTTAACGCCCTTGATACATAAATAACTATTTTCACATTTCCTGTGCAATTTTTCATTTACGTGATAAGTGTTTGACAAACTATTCATCAAGAAACATTTCTTGATTTGGGTTTCTCCTTTTTCTTAGCCAAACTTCAACTAATGACCGTCAAAAAAAAAATTCTCCGTTGTATACAAATTCTCTCAAAGAATCCACTTATTCCTCTTGAAGTGCGAAATCTTATCTCTACTGACCCACCATCACAAAGAAAGCAAATATACATAGTGTGTCCTTGTTTAAGTCCAAGTGACTTGAAACCATATTTAAAGTCTTAATGAATATTGAAATAACATAGAATACTACGTATACATTCCAACATTCTTTTATGTCAAGAATACAAAAAAAATTTATATTCCGCAACTCTACTTGTGAAATATTTAATGGCGAGCGAGTAGTTCCTTGTGGTCTTTGTTGTGTGACTGCACAACTGACTGACTTGAGTTTGAAAATTCAGCCGTTGCGCGCAGTATGAGAACGGGGGGAATTACACAAATATTTGCATCTTGCGGTGAAAATAAAAAACTGTTTCGTAGCTTTTACATCTTTCCCGATTTTCATGCGTACCTAAAAATTCCATAAACACCTCTCGTATGACCGGAGACCGCATAATTTTGTTTCAAATTCTGCGCGCATTGAAAATTAGTAACGTAAATTTTCCATAGGGGGCTACACTAAATACGCCTGTTTTATAACTCACGTTCTTCTCCATGTAGATAAAAGTTTTAAAAGCAAATGTTGCGATATTAAATCCGCCGTAAGGTGAATCTTCTTCTAATAATTTCTAAAATAAAAACACAAAATTCTTTATAGTACCATCTAACTTATCCTTCATTATATAATCATGCGTTCAAAGCTAGAACCAATTTTCTAATCCACCGTTGCTAAGTCAAGGGTTCAATCCTCAACGCGAAAGGAAACTATCATGGGTTTTACGTCTAGTCTGCCGAAGAGTATACCGTTAAGGACACTGAATTGTACTGCATAGTCTAAATGTAAAGATGACCAGACAATCCCGTTGTAAGGTAAACGGACTTTGCAACGAAGAATCTAAAAAACTTCATCATTGATGGAGTGACATACATTCTTGAATTCCATTTGTCTTTCAATGTGCTTATAGAGCACAATATTACAATCCTTACATCCCAAAATATACTCAGATTTAAACATAGATACACTTCAAGGTCACGAGCTGGAAGGAGAGGTGGACATTGCTACCAATCGGGAGCTCAAATACCAAAACTTTAAGTCCAAACGAAGCTCTGGATTGGATGACAGTGTTCCCGTCTTCTTCCAGCTCATGACCTTGAAGTGTAGCAATGTTTAAAATCTGAGTATAGTTCTAAACAACGGAAAAAATTGGGGATTTCTATACATAGATTGATTGTTAGTGATTCCGGGCAAGTTAACTAATAGTGTCATTAGTCTCTTAAGTGTAGTGCATGTTTTTGTTGGGCGGTCTTCCCCCGCTGGATGTGTCGTTACATATTAGTGTAAGTGGATGTAAGTGAGGATAGGACAAGGAAGAGGAAGATCGTCCGCGGTCTGTGGCCCATTCGTTAGGGCACTGCTCCGGCATTCGCCTGGTGTTGATCGGAGAGGCTACGGAAAACTACCGATCGGAGTAGCCGCTAGAATTCTCCTCCACACAGCGACTGAATTCGATCAAGCTGACAAGCTAACGTCAGCCACCGTCGGGACTCTAACCTAGGACTACCCATTCAGAGGGAGTGCAGTACCATCAGTTGATACCCTGAGCCACTTCTCCCGGTCTGTAGACGGAGACCCTTTTCATTAACAGCTAAAAATCGGGCGTACTCTCTCAGCCTGAATCAGTGAAAAACTACTGATTGACAGTGACTATTCACTGATGGTGACAGTTATAATCCTGTCACTGACAATCAGTGAATTGAACTGAACAAATCAATGAAAATGGAGTCCACTTTTTGAATCAGTGAAACTTCACTGTTTGAATCAGTGAAATCTGTGACAAACGAATTGAACGTGACGACTGAACGATCAGTGAGTGATGGTGGCGCGGCATTGGCTGGGATCATTGTCAAAAGGTTCGCACATTCGCTGATTGTCAGCGAAACTACACATCTCGACTGAAGATATCAGTGACTTCGGCTCTCACTGATTCAGATTCTGAGAGTAGGAAGGGAGAGGAGTCGTTCGCCGCAGGACGCGGTCCAGTTCCCGAGCGCCGCCGCCGCCGAGGCGCTTTCCTGCCGGAGGGGCAGACAATGAGCACGGAAAGGCTCCGCGAGAGCGCGCTGCGGCTATGCAAATAGCGGTCGCGATGTCGCCTCTTGCTCTCACCACAAGGAATGCCAACTTTCCTCCGCCCGGGAAATTATTGTGATGCTTGGAGTTGTGTTTCCTTGTGGGAGGGATCTATGCCCGCGGGATGTCCCGAACGCGAAATGAGAATGAAATGTAGGGGAATTTCTCGATGCAGTGATTGATATTTCCAGGCACGTCTACTGCTGGAGTCGTCAGACCTGACGAATAAAGACTTATTTATTATGTAGTTATAAACGCAGATTATTTGTATGATAGTATGATAAACCCTATATCTACATGGGAGCCATTACTGTTTGGCGTTGCATGATTTGCGGCATTCTATTGTTAATCTGATCGTGCAATAAATAAATGAGTAAATTAATAACTACATAAATAATTAAATTGCAATATAAAAATAAAAAAATATAAAATAGATAATAGAACGTTATTTTATAGTATTGGACAATGGTCGATTTTTTTCTGAATGAAATAAATGATTTCTGATTAAATTTTAGCTTCTAAATAATTTTGCAATTGCAAGCTACTAGTTCATTACTAATTCTCTGTATGCTTAGGATAATAAATTTTTGTGTTCGAAAATTGAATACGATCGTTAAATCCATAAAAATGAATATCGTTATTTCTTCATTGATTTTAGTATTTTGATATTTTATGTGAAACATGAGAAAATTAATCTCTTTACAAATAAAGAATATTGAGGGACGTTGAAGCTTACAACATGAATACCGATGCATTATTTATCAATAAAATATTTAACATCTGCAAGAGTGGCACAGAAGAAAAATTATCGTATGAACGATCTTTCAAAAATAGTCTATGACCAAATTCCATCTTAAGAGAATATAAAAAGCAACGTAATACACCCTTCAGACGTGGTATATTTTGTGTGGAGTCTCTCAACAGCACGTCATCGCGAAGGTCGATTCCGCTTCTGGGAACCCTCGGAGTAGGTAGCAAGCCAGGGCGCACGGACACGTGTGGCGTTAGCGGGGTGCGAACAGACGGGCGTGGGGGGGGGGAGGGCAACGGGGCGCGAGAAGTGCCATTACGAGCTTCCAAAGGGCGCCGCACCCGGCTCCGCCACCCGAGAGGCCGCGGAGGCGGCGCGGGTGCCACAAAGGGGGAAAGCGGTGGAGGGGGCCAGGGTGGAGGCGGTAGGGAGGTGGTGGCGGTGGCAGAAACAGGGATGGAGGCGGTGGTTGGGGCGGAGGTGAGGCGGGGGTGGAGAAGAGGCGGGGGTGGAGGAGAGGCGGGGGTGGAGGAGAGGCGGGGGTGGAGGAGAGGTGGGGGTGGAGGAGAGGTGGGGGTGGAGGAGAGGCGGGGGTGGAGGAGAGGCGGTGGAGGAGGAGAGGCGGGGGTGGAGGAGAGGCGGGGATGGAGGAGAGGCGGGGATGGAGGAGAGGCGGGGATGGAGGAGAGGCGGGGATGGAGGTGGGGGCGGAGGTGAGGTGAGGCGAAGGTGAGGCGGGAGCGGAGTTGAGGCGGGGGCGGAGGTGATGCAGGGGTCGGGGTGAGGCGGGGGCGGAGGTGAGGCGGAGGTATGAGAGGAGGGTGGCAGAGGCGGGGAAGAGGTGGAGGTAAGGGTGGTGGCTGGTACGGCGGCCGAGGCAGGGGCGTGCGCGGGGGCGGAGGCGGTTGAGGAGGCGAGGGTAGGGTAGAAGCGGTGGTGGAGGCAAGGCCGTGGACCGCCGGAGGCGGGGCGGGGGCGGGCGGGCAGGCAGAGGTGGAGCCGGAGAGGCGGGGGCGGACGCGGGCGCGGTGAAGGGGTGGTGGCAAGGGCGGGGGCGGGGCGGCACCCGAGCCGCGGCGGAAGTCGCGCCGCACGAAAGTGATTTCCTCGCGCCGAAGGGGTGGCCGCGCGCCGACGCCCGCGCTTATGATAAATCCGACCACGTGCGCAGGCGGGCGCTCCCCCTAGCGGTTATGACAGCGCTATGGCTTATCAGGAGAGGCAGCAGCTCCCAGAATAACCTCCGGACGCGGGGATCCGTTTCCCACATGGGGAATACATCATGAGGTTTTTCTGTGCTGGAATGATGGTTTCCTTGTTGGCGTGATTGTGGATGTGTGACTGATAGGTTTGAAACAATCTAAGGAAATCAGAGATGATCAATACAAGAAAGGGTAAGTAATGTTTCTACAAATGCCATGGTGTAGTAAAAATCATGTATTTATTGCAGAAAATAATGTATGATCGATAATTCCAAATACTTGAAGGAATGGATATAGCACAAATGTATGTTCTTTGTGCGAGAAATGGATGTAGAAATAACGAAATATGAATTCAGAAACGCTAGTACAAGATGAAGCAATAGTTCATAATACGATTAATGCAACCTCTTCCTAGAGCCAACACTTTCTCTTCAAATATACATTTTATGAATTTAATTCAATTAAAGGTACAAATGTTTTCCCTTTTTTACTGCAGCAGAACATAATTTAGTGAATTTAATGAAAGGAATTTTCATGGTTATGTGATCACAAATATCCTCTTTCAGATGCACAAGTAGGAAATAAAAACATTGTTCCTCTTAATAATATTCATTTGAATACGTTTAATTATCCTTATTAATATAATTATTAGTTATAGTTTTACCTCACATAAATAGATTGTTATTTTCATCTCGAACAAATCTAATCAGCCGCCTTCATCCACTCCCAACAGCGGCGAAAGCAGTTTCTTCAAGGGTATAAGGTATAAGGGTGAGTGCGGTACCTTACACACGCAGGGGTAACAACCCCGACATCGGCAATGGAGAGAGTCTCAGGCGGAGCGGAAGGGTGAGTTCCGGTGGCTGAAGCGGGGGTGGGCGGCGCCGCGGCTGCCACAGGAAGGGGGTGTCATTTTTCTGGCTCTTCCCGCTCCACGCCGCGCCCCGCTCCTTCGGTGACAGCGAGGGGGCGGCCGGTAGAACGTCTGCGGCGGCTTTTTTAAGACGCGTACAGATTGGTTTCACATCCCGCGTATCTGGCGGGACTCGGCGCGCGTGCATCATAACCACACGGTGGCGGTTAATTTTAGCCCGGTGGAAGATTTTGACGAACGGTGCGAGGTCACAGTTTTTCTCGTTTTTTGCCTTTTGGGGCAATTGATAAATGAGAGGTATCGAAATATTTATGATTTTGTGCCAAAACGTATTCTAAATACACCGAGGGGAAATAATCGAGGCAGATCGTCTCACAAAAGTTCAAGAATGCCAAAATGAACGAAGTCTAAGATTAACGTGTAAATTTTATATTGATTTCAAATTTTGCACTACGCCATCTGCGTTTAATGATCTGCCTTAAAATTAGTAAAAAGTAAAATAATGGTAAAAACAAAGAGATGAATTTTGACTTTACTAAAGGAACAGGGCAAGAAGAAGCTTCTGGTATATTTCATGAGAATATTTTGCGTCAGCCTGTAGTTCGTAAATGCCTCGTAAAAACAATACGTATGTATCAAAGAGAGTAAAAATAGCAGAAGCTTTAACCAAACTCAGGTTATTTGACGAGCTGTAATGTAAAATGCTTTAACACGTCTTTCGTTCCAAGAAATAAATACGTCTACACAACTCGACAAGCCCCCACGTTTTGTAAATCGGTTGCCAGCTCCACGCTGCTTCCAGTAAATATTTCCAGCTCTTTAATTCCCCTCGAAGTTGGAACGAGCGCTAAACCACGCCGGGGAGGGAAATGAACTGGAGTGAATGAAAAATACCACAAACGGGACGTGACTGCCCGTACAAAGCAAGAATCTCTGGCGGGAGTGAGAGCGCGGGTGAGAAAAGAGCGAAGAGAGGGGGAGGCTGGGGCTGAAGCAGAAGAGGGAAAGGGGTGAGCCATCGTATTTTTATCCCTTGGCGCGTCAAGTGGGGTGGCTACCCCGGCGGTAGCTCTCTAAATATACGAGCGCAGCTATCAGCCACGCCCCCTTCGCCGCTGCCGCTTCCCTGCCTCTTCATTCGTGTGGCTTTCCCCGCGGTCAACCGTGCCACTTTCCATCACTGCTTTAATGTTTGGCCTGTAGGTTCCAGATGTACGATAACTCATCTTTCACTTCTAAAACATTCCTTTATTAACGAAATTTATTGTCTTGCTTCTCTACGTTAGTCGTATATATTAAGCTTGAATAAAGCGAGAAATTTACGTAAAATCTTTAAAGTCTGTTTTGAACGATTTTCAGTAATATTTATTACAATTGAGGTATGATATAGTTGATTCTGAAACATCTCACTGCACATTTCTGGAAAGGAATTTTATAATGACACATCCATTTGGTTGCACTCAGTAAATGTTAACTCGTACAATACTCTAGAACGGATGTTATTACATATTTTCCTGACAGACAAAAATAATTAGCAACTAATAAAAATATTAAAAAGTTTACGTGTGTATTCCATGTTACATCAACTGTTATATAAAAATGAATATGCAATCGTTGAGTGAAGAACATTATGTAAGCTGTGCTACAACATAATAGAATGAACTTTGGCATTGCTTTGAACAATTGTTATAAAATACATGTGTAAGACGACAATGGAAGTAAAGATGTGCATGAATGTGTGTTCCCTCTGTAAATTTCTGAAGGTATGAATTAATTCTCATTGTGATTATTCTCCTTCCCCCGCCAAATTCCTTTGACAAAACAAGTGTAATAACGAGTCTGATGTCTTGATTCACGACCAGTATGTGGCGAATGGAAAACACTAGAATTACACAGAAGTCCAATATTTCTCTGAACACCCTAAAGCCTGAGGTTGTTTTACTCCCAACATTTCTGCACACGTTTCGTAATCCACTCACGTTATGCTCCGCAGAGAAAGACCCAAGAATTTCTCGCTACACCTGCGCAATATGCGAATCTGAGAATTGCACGTAATGTCTGGAGTTGCTCCGCCCCGCACGAAGGCCCACGCATGAAGGCCACTTGAGGACGCGCGGTTGGCGAATGCTGGAAGCGCGCCCGCGCCGAGTCGTGCCCACGTGCCGGGCCAACCGCCGCCGCCCCCACCGCCGCCGCCGCGCCGCTGCTCTCCGGCGGCCTTGAGAGCGCCACTGCACGGGGAGGCACCGTCTGCTGGGTCGGCACTCGACACACCTCCAAATGGAAGCGCCGTGACGTACGCGATATAGGCAACCCGTAATACGTATCTGTTTGGCGGGTGGAAGTGAGCGGTTGCATCGCATTGACGGTCATTTGCGTAACACGGAAAACTATTTAAATCGATATCTCGAAATATATGAGGTAAATCTGTAGCGTATGTGAATGGTGCCTACCAGAGATCAGTAACGAATCAGGAGTAAGGAAATAATATTTAAATCCAGTCGCATAATATGAATTGCAATTAATATTACGCAAGTTACGTAGTGTTCCAGAAATATCTAAATATTTGCATTTCCTAGTAACGAAGCTTTATTACTTTCAAGTGTATTTTTTTCAAAAGTAAATACGATCAACTCATGCTACATTGACTTCGGCAGTCGTGGTTTCTGTGTTGGTTTACTTCGTTGTTTACAGGATATTGGTATGCATATAAGAGCCAAACTCCCTTTGAACCGATCTCCATGAAAGTTGGCATTTCTACGCGTTTTTTCACCTAGGTGTTATTAATTGTGTCGTAACTCCACTCCATCACACTACATATTCACTACATATCCACTACATATTCACGTCAAAGGCAACCTGCAACACACTTGGCAGCATTTTGAATCTATATCGTCAAATAACTCCTAAACGAGACGTTCTAGGGCCTTAAAATCTAAAATACTGAGGACGAAGCCCTGAAAGAAACGTTTCTCACACTGTAATCTACAGAATGAACCCAAACTGAACATTCTATTACATTTTTGCTGGTACGGCGCTTCCCGATATTACCTGCTCAGAGACGTGCAGAATCTGTAAGTAAATGTGAATGAGACGCACAGAGAGCGGCAGAGACAGAGACACACAGAGACAGACAGGAAAAGGATGAGGGAGGGAGAGAGGGAGAGACAGTGAGAAACGGTGATGGGAGGGGAAAGAGGGAGATGAAGAGAAGAACAACGTCTGCCGGGTTTTCCTAGTATATTCTAAATTTATATGGTTTTCGAATATTAAAATTTTCATAGCAAACCTTAAGAAATTGATGTGTGATAAATTACAAAGTAGTATATCAAATTCAAATGAACATAAAAACGTTCTCTTATCATAAAAAGAAACTAATTCGAGCAAAAGATATATAATTATCGATAGATTGTAGGTAAAAAGAAAAGATCTTTGATTTCATTGCTCCAAAAATTGTTTACAACGTCCAGTAATTAAATTCCACCTTCAGAAGCGTAAAAACAAATTCGCCTAACAAATGTCATCAAGTTAACTCTCCATATTTTGATTCTGACATGTGATTTGACTCATGGCATTTGCATTTTAGTTATTCACATGCCCTAGTTTCCTCTTTGAATGTGTACCTGCCTCATCTTCGAATACAATGTGCCATTCCTGTCCGGATGCAAGAGCACCCAATGATGTGAATATGCTAGCGAACTGTGTACTGCTTCATCTCGTTGTGCGATTCCCCGATTGTTGGAAACCAATCATGTATTAAAGGAAAATCATTTTAATGAGATGCTGTCTAGATTTCAATTATTGCATTAAAAATAGTATTCTGATATTTGTGTCGCTTCCTTTCCTTCGTAGCAACGAAAACGTGACAATCATACTTTCGTAACGTAAGAAAGTTGTTGATTTATCACATTTTATTTTTGGTCACATAAGAGAACACATACGTGAATGTAAATCTTGAAATAATTCAAATTTTGAAATTCTGGCACAAATCTACGGTGGCTATAATATTCTGGTGAATCCAATATCGTTTGGGGAAGGACATTTTCCTTATTGTAATTTGGAAAGCAGAGAGTGACCACTAGTACGCATGTCAGCTTAACTCTCAATTTATAATGTAAAAAAATAAGAAGAAAGAACTCCATATTTCTGATACGTCATGAATCCCATGTATGTCATCATAGAAGAACAAACAAAAAATGAAACTGAGAAGATTCGATATTGATGAAATAAGAGAGATCACTAGAGAAACAACCTGCAACGCGTACTGACTGCTAAATGAACACCTAATAAAGCTTAATCGTCACCCCGTGTGCTGCACGGAGCGACAGCCTTTACGAGCGGTCGGCTCCACGGAGTCCGGCAGCGCCCTGTGCGGGTGGTCCGTTCTTTACGAGCGTCCCGCCACGCCGCCAGCGCCTCGCCGCGGGGGGCCCGGGAACCTCGCGCCAGCGAAACTGCACACGCGCGCTCCGCCCGAAATAGCCGAAGAACGAATGAACGAAGAAACGAACGAAGGTACGAACGAAGGTACGAACGAAGGTACGAACGAAGAAACGAACAAAGAAACGAACAAACGGATAGGCAGGCGGACGCATGGGCAGGCGGACGGACGGGCTGGCGGGTGGACGGACGGACGGGTGGCGTTGTGTCGGCGGCTGCACCACGCTGCGCCACACAACGCCACGCCACGCCGCGCCGCGCCACGCCGCGCCGCGCCACGCCGCGCCGCGCCACGCCACGCAAAGCCACGCCACGCCGCGTCACGCCACGCCACGCAGGTGGGCGACGGCAGTGGCGGCGGTGGCGGGAGCAAAGACGCTCGCGCCCGCGCTCTCGCCTACCTGGCATCGTAGCCTACTTCACGCGCTATTCTGGGCGGCCCGTGCGTGGTCAGTTCCCGAAAGCGCGCGCGCGGGCCCACGCGGCACCGCGCTCAACCTCCGCCTTCGCGTCGGCGCCGGCGCCGCGGGGCCCTAAGGCCAGGGACGTTGCGCGCCGGAGCCTCTAGTGTTCATACATAGAAGGTGGCAGGGTGTTAATGCTGCAGCGCTCACTGATAAAAGGAAGTGTTGTGGTGGTAATGTGGAACAATCCTTACCGGGAAGGAGACACATGCTGAGGTAGATCCAGATGAATTCACAGAGTGGTATATTCACAGAGGGGTATTCACAGGGAGGTATAATGGTAAATAAGGCAAAGAAGGTGTGGTAGTAATAGAGAAGAAGAAACAGGAGGCGTGATGGTGGTAAGGTGTGGTGGTAATAGAGAAGAAGGGGGAAGGAGGCATGATGGTAATTCAGCAATATTTACCGTTGGAAGGAGATACAGTCGTATGTCATATTTCACATGTGTAAGGAAGCAGGATGCTAATGCTGCAGAGCTCACTTGTAAAAGGAAGTGTGGTGGTAATACGAAGAAACCATAGGTGGAAGGAGGCTTGATGGAAATCTAGAAGAATTTACAAGCGGAAGGAGACAAGATTCTAATACTGTAGAACACACCAGTGGAAGGAGGAATGTCGATAATACAGGAGAATTCACCTGTAAAATGAGTCATGGTAATATGTCAGAATTACAGGTTAAAGCACAAAGGTAATGGAGCAGCAACTCATCGGTGAAAAATCGTGATGTTAAATAGCAGTGATCACCGGTGGAAGAAGACAGAGTGGTCATTCCGATTCTGAAGTATTACGATGTGCTTAGAAAGGAAAGAATTCAGCAAACATATTACTTGTAACAATGGCATTACGATTTACTAAATGTAGGTTGTGGCTGTTAATTGATTGTTGCCAAAATTGGGCGGAATATAAGGTGAGATACTTCAGGTGTAAACATCAGTATCAACACCAGAGACACATCTAACAATTTTCCGGATTTTTACGAATATTGTACACTTATCTTCTCTAAGACGCATGAAACTACAATCCGTTCCGCAACAAATCGTTCGCTCACCAGTTTTTGAGAAAACCAAGCTCATTGTAGCGTCTGCGAGAAAAGCTAACAAAACACTACTGGACTGACTTAGTGCGGTGCCTCCAGCGCGCATTTTCAAGTAAAATAATTATTGTCCTCATAAAAGTTCATAATAAAATAAATTTAAACATTGTAGAGTTGACCTGGTTCCATATTCTGACACAGAAACATTGAAAAGCACTGAAAGATTTAACAAGTTGAGATTTTTAATAATAAGCCCATTATCTCTTTGAAATATTTATCGTCGCTCAAAGCGCGAAGCAGCTATGAAACTGTGAAAGTTGGGAAGACTTCTGAATAATTTGCATGTCACGCTCCACATACAAACATTCAATAGCACGCGCTGTTTCAGGTCGTGCATTTTTCCGCTAATGTAACAGGGAGTGTCTGGCACTTTTATGGTCCTTAATTACCTATAAATGGTACGCGCTGTGTCATTGCAACATGTGAAATAAATTCCTCAAACATTCTGCTTTCTAAATTCATATTTCATCGTACTAAATTTCTCTCCCCAGATGAATATTGTTTCACAATACTCACATCTAGTGAGGAAGTAAATGTAAATCACGAAATTTTTGACTGCGTTCGCGACAAACATGAAACCAGGGCGACAACACCTCATTTAGAATGAAAGGTGTTTTTCATTAACATATTGTAAAACAGTTAAGCTTCCCTGTTTTTTCATGTGCTCGTTTGAAATTTGCCCAGGATGTTGCACGATATTACCCAGGAAGTGAAAGTGTTCACGAGAAGTGCGAAAACGGATGTGGCAGATGAATCAAATATAGAGCAACGTATTATTTACTGACTTCCTGAGACTTTTTTGTTTTTCACTCCAACATGAAAATGTTTTGCATATGTGCATTAACGCTTACATTCAAAATGTTTCATAGTTTAAAGATATTTTATACGGTCATTTAAGGATTCCTTTTTCTCGTAAAATATAGTTTTAATAGTATTAAGTTTTACAAATATATTGCCAAACAAAACCATATTACGTTCCTTTAGATGTAAGTAAAAACAAATTATGCAATATCATTTAATAATAAATAATATAAAACTATGTTAACCCTTACTTTGAAAACATAAGGTACCTCCAAAACCGCGTTTTCCTCGAGAGAGCCTGTTAAACAGAAGGGGTAAAAGTAAGATCACCGAAGAAAGGGATGTATGTGAGTGCTAGGGGGACAGTGGGTGAACTGGACGACGGTGGGCAAGACTGCAAAAAATACCTGTGCGAAGATTGTCAGAAGCATTAAGGCATGGGCGAAATGCGATGGCTACGGCGTGGGGGTGTAGTGGGCGAAGGCAAGAGGGCGTCGGCTAAGGGAAGGGCGTAGGCACTGGCAAGAGGGCGAGGCTTAGGCATGAGTGTAGGAACGGTCATGGGTGTGGGTGAAAGCTTGAGCGTTGGCAAGAGGAGGTGGATGAGTATGTGGACGAGTATGAGGGCATGGATGCGAGCACAACGGTGAGGACGAGGAGGTTGGCGTGAGTGTGAGTGAGGGTTTGGGCATGAGCAAAAGTGCATGGGCGAATGCTTGGGCGAGAACGTGGGCGTTGGTGTGGACGAGAGCGAGGGCGAGGGCGATGGCGTGGGCGTGAACGTGATCGAGGGCATGGGTTTGGGCAAGTGTTTGGGTGAGGACGTAGGCGTGGGCGTGGAGAGGAGGTGGACGAGGGCGCTGGCGAGGACGTGAACGAGGACGTCGACGAGGGCGTGGACGAGGGCGTCGGCGTGGACGAGGGCGTGGGCGCGGACGAGGGCGTGGACGAAGGCGTGGACGAGGCGTGGACGGGGTGTGTGCGAGGGAACGGGCCGCGCAGCGCCGCATCTTCCGGCTTTCCCCGCGGGCGCCGTTCGCCCCGCGCTCCAGTTGCGCTGGCAAGCGGCGCGCGTTTTCCTTTTGAAACAGCGTTGCGAAACGCGCCTCCCGCTCCGCTCTTCCCCTTTAACGCCACTCGCTGCGACTCCGCTCGACAAGTGCCCGTCCCTCCTTCGGTGGCGCGTGCGTTAAATATTGCTTGCGTGTTCGTGCGTTTCACAATGAAGCCAAGTGAAAATTAATGTAGTAAAGGAGAGAGCCTTAAAAGTCGTGTACGTTTTGATACTATTAATGAAACGATAATTATTTAAACATCGGCAAGCAAATCAACAATTATTTTTCAGCAAATGTTTGGGTGAATGTGATACTGACAATTAATATTCAGTTTCAGATACATTTCATTTAATGAACGTAGGAAATTGGTTTTGTTTATGTAGGGGACGTGCATTTAAAATAAAATTTCAACATTACTTTCAATAGAATATTATATATAATCATTCGTGACACTAATATTTCATTTATTTGTATTTGAAGAGAACGTAAAATAATTCGTCAAGAAATTTATTTAAATCATTTCATTTTATAATCATATTTTTGAATACACATTCAAAAGTTAACTTGATATGAGCAATTCAAGAGAATAATTCTATACAATACCTGTAGATGATTATCTTTTACAAGATGAATTGATCATCTAAACATTGCCTCTTAATTTCACATATCAGGCAAAGCACTCTATGTAATTGATTGTAGATCAATGTACGCAGAAACACGTAGGTGGATATTGCACGCAAACGCACAGACAGATAAGCTCAGCAAATAATGGAGACTTCACTCTCCATTATTGCAGAAAGTCGAAATGCAAGAGAGTGGCGTGAGATCACGTTACAAGATGATTTCCAACCCAATAGGCTCTAAAACTATGACTGAAATTTATTCACAAACTTAAGGATTTCGGATTTCAAAGACAGTATTAACAGATTTTGTAAAGTATAGTAATTGTAAATTAAGTAATCATTTCTCGATATTATAAAAAACGCTGCAAAAGCCTGTATTTTATGGATATTTATGTATGTTAATATTAATGCTCGAAATAATCGCCAGTATCAATGCGGCAGCTGTTATAAATAGTTTCTAAGGTTACAGAGTTTACTATTTTGAATTCCCGCACGTGTGTTTCTACTGGAAGCCTTTGAAATTCGGATGCGTACCAACCTCTCTGCCTCCGTGAACGAACAAGCGCGTCGGATGGGAGATTAGTTGGTGGGGGTGGGAACTGGGGTGTGTCCGCATCGCCTGTTGGTGCAAGCCACGAGCGCCCGTCTCTCCTGTCGCCACACCTGTCTGCGCACGTCAGCGAAGTCTCCTCACTGACAGACAGCAAGAGGAACGCACGCAACGCTCCTTCGCAGATCGGTTTTCTCGGAGCGCGTTGGTTTAGATTCTTTTTCTTTTTGCTGGGAATGTTGGTACGGTATTTTTGTTTTCTAATTCCGTAAACTTTCCTCTTTTTCTCCACCTCCCCGACTTCAAGTTACTGCGTGTCACTAGTAATATTTGTGTTTTTTTCTCCTACTTCCACGTATTTTTCTTCCTTACTTTGTCACACGTGGGTGTCCAAAGTTAAAGCAGGTCTGCCGTGATGTATGAGTATGATATATTGGACGACCACTACTTTTTTTTGGAAGTCTAATCTTTTGAATCTTTTTCATTTAAGCAGGCCAATGTCTATTATCTCGAACAATTTTTTGAACAGTACTATTCAATGAATTTTCTCTGAAAACCATAGTTTTTAATTGGTCTATTGCTGAGATTTTGCTATGAATAACAGATATAAAAGCGTTGCCTTTATCAACCTTTTCGTTCGTAAGATAAACAGTATTCGATGATTTACCCTCCATATTCTAATTACAAGAAGCATATTCAAGAAGTATAATATGGCTAATATTTTTTTTATGAATGTATAGTTTAAACATTCGAAAATTAAAAAATATGTTGGTCTAATGTCATCAACGTAATATTTCCATCCTTAAATTTGCCGTCCCCTCTCCGGGCAGAAGAAATCTCTCCTCAAGCGCCGCCTTAAAGCGAGCGGGCGGTCCTCGGCCTCTGACCCCGCGCCGCCCCAGGGACCGCTCCGTCGACGAGCAATAAAAGCGCCCGCCCGCGAGGGTACCGCCTCCCCCTGGCGGGGAAGTTGTGACAGCGACGCAGCGCGCCTCTGCGCGGCGCTCCAGACGTAACTCTCTCCGCGGAGACCGCGCCCTCCCTCGGGGGCCCGGCAGACGCGCTCCGCTGCTCTTCTTTTTACGGAGTGTCGCAGGGATTATTTCTGGCTTTCAATTCGGTCGCCTCCTGCGACTTCCCTTTTATTGTCAAGACTATTATTTCGAACGTTGCAACTTTCTTGGGGGGTATTTTGGTCGATAAGCCCCGCTCTCTGGCAGTCTGACAGTGCACTGCAGCCCCTGGTCTGCGGCGACTGCGCCACTGGGTAAGAGAGTGACACGCGGCTGCCACCGAGTTGAACCGCGGCGCTTCCGTCGCCCGGCCCGTCAGCCAGAGGAACAATGGCGTTACTGCAGACCTCATGGGCGACAAGCCAGGGACCTTTGAAGACAGAAAGGGAGCAGAGAGCTCGCTATTACGGTCGGCGCTTAAAGGGGCCGCGTTCTTCCAGGCACGTCCATTAATGTTGCTTGTCACGTTTCGTATTGGCAAAATTATCCGGACCCACACACTTTTTCTAAAGTAATCTTCCTAAACATAATTCTAGGACTATAAACGAGCCCACATCCTTGGAGTTACCTCGTCGTATTTTCCTCCTCTCTTCATCGAAAACTGGTGTTTTATGTGGGTATTTCTTTCGTGATAATACCTAGACTATCAAGTGCAAAACGCAAAATGAAACGTCTGAAATTAGTATAGCAATGTTATTCTTCCATATACAACCGTATTTAAGCGCAGTTTGTATCCCAATCCAAACCGAATTGAAACTCTAACCACATCGTAACCACACCGCTCCCCGCAGCAAATTGTGTGCATGCGTGCGGAACATGGGCCAGGGCGGCATGCGCGAGGCGGCGCAAACCACAGCGTTCATTAGCCACTGGGAGTCGCCGTCCAAACGACTGAGAACCACAGAGCGACGACGCGAGAGCTCTCAGGAATGCACTGCTGCAGCCAACATCCAGCGGCGGCGCGGAGGCTTCTGGAATTTCCACCTCGTTTCTGTTGCATGTACGCGATGCAAGCGTCTCGTTCTTGAGTTTCTCCAGCCCGTGCGTCCTTTGAGGTGCCGTTTCGTTCGTTCTCTTCATCTTTCTTTACGGAAAAGAGTTATTTCTGGTGGTGTAAAAATAAAGTTCGTAATATTTCGAATATTGGTATTTAGTGCGCGTCAATGTTATAAAGATATACAAGATTTCGAATGGTAAAAACAAGGATTCTCTAAAGACATGAAAATTCGAGTTGTTTCGAAGAAGTTTCTCTTCGTCTAGTGAAGATCGCTTACTCAAAATTAAAATTATGTTATGGCCAATATGTTTCTTTTCGCATTATAGTAAACTGCCAATATTTTGAATTAGATTCGTTTAATCTAATGTTATTTATTCGTTAATACAATTCACAAGAAATATAAGATATAATGACCTAATACTTTGTTGCTTCACTAAGAGGTGAAACGGCCAATTTTCGTACAGTGATTTCCTTCAAACACAATTACATTAAAAAGAGTAAAGAACATACTGGTTACATAAGTGAATTCCAACGATAAAAAGCAGAAGAAAATCATCTAGATTTGATAGAAGATTCGCGAGAGCTGAATGGACAGCGGAAAGGGAAGAAGAATCGGGATTAACAGCCGACGACAGCGTCACTCGTGTTGCTTGGCGGCGACCCAGATGTGGGGGCGGCGGAAGAGGGTAGCATTCGATAGTGGACGAGGAAAGTAGTTGGAGCCTCCAGTGCCAACTTCTTTTCTTTCCTGCACATGACTAACGTCACACTTCAAGCATTCAGTTTCGTTTGGTACAAAAAAAAAGACTTTTATATTAAAATGTAGAATTATTTTTTTATGCGTTCAGTACTTTTATTTCAGCGAGGGACGTCTAATGTAATGATTTGTAGAAACAGGAAAACAAAAATTATTCACACTTAAATAATATATAATTTACGGGCATAGTCATTTATAAATACGTAGGAATATGGTCAATGGGAAGCGTTTACACCTAAATTGTTTTATTTCAATGTTAATATCTCACCGGTTCATTTATGCAAAAGAGTAATGTTTTTCAAACGCATTTAAGAATTACAGAAACAAGCTTAACGAAAAATGGATTTTAGAGACTGTAAATTGCATTAATTTTGCTGAGAAGACATCGCCATTACGAACAAAATATTCTTGGATGTACGAATTTGTAGAACGTATTTTATTTAAAAAGTGGTAGTAATGAACTACTTATAAAAAACGTGGCCAAGGCAATATGCTAGGAATTGCATTAAAAATGTTGCTCAACGAGGTTCCTGGCAAACAAGTACTGCCTGAACAGGTTCTAATGATATAAACACGCCATACATTTCAAAAAATGTCTTGCCGTAATAAATGAAGAGAAATTTATTCAGTAACATGCGCAGCGCTCATTACATGTTGTATTGCTCACACCGGGCGAGACAAATTAGACCTTAGTCAATTAAGTTTTTATATCCATCTTATTACAATTGATTTGGTGGTTAAAGTAAACGTTAGTTAAAATAAACCTCTTTCTTATGAATGTAATTCCTATGTTCATGTCGTGTCTGGAATGCATAAGGTAATTTATGAGTAGATGTTTATCATGAATATTTTTGAGGCAACAGTGTAATGTGGAGTAGTGGCGAACTGGAGTACCTCAAGATATTTTCCCGAACATTCGATTTATATGTCCCGAATTCCACAAGGATGGACCAAAATTGGATCTCCGAGATCTAGAGGTAGAATGCTAGCACGTTAATAGTTTCTTTACAGGTTGTTCCAACAGATAGATTGATTTATTACTTTGTGTTTCCGGGCATGATAACTGCTATTGGACGATAGACCCATATATTGGTTGATTGCTAGTGATTCCGGGCGCGTCAACTACTAGGATCATTAGTCCTGTACGTGTAGTGCATGTTTTTGCTCGGGAGGTGCCGGTGATCTTCCCCCGCTGGATGGAGAGATCCGGCGTCGACCCACCTTTCGCTAGCCGGGTTTTTCTCAACCAGGTATCTCTCAACAGCGGAGCACCGCCCCAGCCGGGGCAACTCTAAGCTCCCGACCAGTCTCCCGGCATGTGTTGTAGTGTAGGGCATGTTAGTGTAAGTTTATGTGTAAGGGGAAAGGATAGGAGAAGGAAGAGGTAGGAAAGATCGCGCGCGGTCCGTGGCCCGTCTGTTAGGGCACTGCTCCAGCTTTCGCCTGGTGTTGATCGGAGAAACCACGGAAAACTTCCAATCAGAGCAGTCGACTGTTAGAATCCTCCTCCAGACAGCGACTGAATTCGACCTAGCTGACAAGCTAGTGTCGAAAATCTTGCCACCATAGAGATTAGAACTTAGGACCTCTCGGACAGATTGACTGCAGTTGATGCCCTGAGGCACGTCATCCGGACCGTAGATATAGAGGTATCCCAAGACGTGAGATCTGAGGCACCAATCTCCACATGATATTGCAGGACGCTCCCTTCAGGTAATCCAGAAGTGAGGAACCAACCGGAACCAGCCGGAACAATTTCTAAACTTCCGACTGGTCTCTCGATACTGATGGCAGTAACCCCAAAAGAAATGGTTGAATTGGATAATTAATTACTGTGATTTTTAGGGGGCGACATGAGGTGTAGCTCAGTCCGATCGTCTTCCGCCTCTGGGGCCGAAAATTAAATCCCGATCGATCCATGTAGAGTTCGTAGGTTGTTGGGTAAAAGTTACTCGCTGGTGGTTGCTCGAGTAACGAATTACTGTTTTGGGTCGGCTCAGGGGTCGACTCAGGGGTCGACTCAGGGGTCGACTCAGGGGTCGACTCAGGGGTCGACTCAGGGGTCGACTCAGGGGTCGACTCAGGGGTCGACTCAGGGGTCGACTCAGGGGTCGACTCAGGGGTCGACTCAGGGGTCGACTCAGGGGTCGACTCAGGGGTCGACTCAGGGGTCGACTCAGGGGTCGACTCAGGGGTCGACTCAGGGGTCGACTCAGGGGTCGACTCAGGGGTCGACTCAGGGGTCGACTCAGGGGTCGACTCAGGGGTCGACTCAGGGGTCGACTCAGGGGTCGACTCAGGGGTCGACTCAGGGGTCGACTCAGGGGTCGACTCAGGGGTCGACTCAGGGGTCGACTCAGGGGTCGACTCAGGGGTCGGCTCAGGGGTCGGCTCAGGGGTCGGCTCAGGGGTCGGCTCAGGGGTCGGCTCAGGGGTCGGCTCAGGGGTCGGCTCAGGGGTCGGGTCAGGGGTCGGGTCAGGGGTCGGCTCAAGTGTCGGCTCAAGTGTCGGTTCAGGGGTTGGCTCAGGGGTTGGCTCAGGGGTTGGCTCAGGGGTTGGCTCAGGGGTTGGCTCAGGGGTTGGCTCAGGGGTTGGCTCAGGGGTTGGCTCAGGGGTTGGCTCAGGGGTTGGCTCAGGGGTTGGGTCGGAGGTTGGCTCAGGGGTTGCCTCGGGGTTGGCTCAGGGGTTGGCTCAGGGGTTGGCTCCGGGGTTGGCTCCGGGGTTGGCTCCGGGGTTGGCTCAAGGGTCGGCTCAGGGGGTTCGCTGTGTGGTTGGCGCGCGGGGTGCTCGGGGTCGGCGTCCGCGGGCGCGAGTGATGGGGTCGCGCCTCGAGTGCGGGAAGTGGAGCGCGCCGCAGGTGCGACCCGATTCACGCGGCGAGCGCGGTAATTAAACCGCTATTTGCGGCAGCGCGTCGCGTCGTCACAGGGCCTTCTGCGCCGCCCGTCACTCGGCGACGGCGCCTCTCGCTGTGCGTCCAGACAATGCTGCAAGGCACTAGCGAACAATATCTTCACTTCCGGCATTAGTGATCCTACAGAAAGTCTTTGAACGGGAGCGGGAATTTTCATTAAATGATCGGTGTCTTGTGTATTTGGAATATAACGCAGTAGTCATATTTTTCTTCATTTTTTTTCAAGATATGGGTTTTGAAGGGGTAGTTTTCAGATTACGTAGTAAAAATCACACTGATTATTTTTTCATCAATTGTGTTGAAACATAATCAAATAAATTTATGTGATGAATACACAATCACTCTCATGATCGGTATATTTCACACGCAAAAATATTAAATAATCTATGGACACAGTTGGTCTCATAGAAATACATACTTTTTCTACGACATGATATATTATTAATTTAGGTATTTGTGATCAATAGTGCATTAAAGCTCGCTAAATTATGTTTGAAAGCCTTCTGATCAAACTCTTAATAATACTAAATACTACCTACCAATTGTTTCATTTGATTAAGAAAAAACAAAATGTAAATTGTTCTATATATATATATATATATATATATATATATATACATATACACATTAGTGCTGTCTGGAGGAATAATAACGTTGACAGTTTAGAAGGGAGAGAAAGCATGGGGTAGTAACAGATTCAGGGAAGTGCCATAGAAACGTGGCTTAGTCGGAGAGAGAGCAGAAATCAGCTAATCTGCGTTGCGTTTGTGGGCGCGTATCCCTGACGCTCCTGCGGCCTTGATTCCGTGGCTTGCGAGTCTGTTTCAACTTGTTCTGCTGAAATACAATGAATTACTGTCGTGACGGTTTGCAAAGTATAGGCGTTGAAAGTACTACGTTTTGAGTTTTTTTATTCTTGGAATAGATGTAGTATACATTTTAATTCACCTTGACTACGAAAAGCAATTGTTTATGAGAAACCAACATAGGTAAAACAGAACAACTACAGTTCCAATTTTTTTTAGAAAGGCCGTCTTTCATTTCTTCCTCAGCGTCATAATTCCGTAATTAATTGAACCTGTCAGCGCTGCTACTTCACGATATTCCTTTGACCGAGGAGACATTCACCCCTTCCGACAATGACAGATGACAGCAGCTTCGGAATCAGAAGACACACCACCGACCGAACTTCACAGATTTGGCAGCAGCCACGTTCTTGAACTTGTCCTCTTCCAGCATCCAAACCGTGCCATCGGCATCTGCTCTATGATAACGCTCAGGGCGTGGAGCGAATAGGACCAACAACGTGTTGGTCCCCAAAATTAAAGTTCATTTTTTGTATTTTTTATTTATAGCAAGAGGTAAATAAAGAGGTCAGACGAAGATTCATGTAGCCGGGAACCATGAGATTGTGACCGTCTGAAATATGCCACGTCCTCGACAATGTTGCCAACATTACGACATTTATGGTGAACCATATCCTGGAGAATCGAGATTTGTTAAACAGTGTATATATTATTTCTTTTCTGTTAGCACCAACAGAATAACTAAACGAAACTACAAATTTCTCAATGTTACACTCACTTACATGCATTCATAATTTTACATTCACTTGCGACGCAATGAATTATGATCAACCCATGATGCAAACTACGTTTACATTCTAATATATAAATTGTACATTGACTGTTGAATTCTCATGGGTTGAATTGAATTCTATGCATCTTCATGAACTTGGCTTTTTTCACCAAGCCTGGACGGCTAACCTCGACGTGACGAGTCAGAGGGCGTCCGTGCGGGACGAATATTAAACGGACCTCGTTACACGACCTGAGCCCCACAGGACGAAGATCAAAGTGGGCGAACCACGAAGCGGTTCCACGCCGAGGGTCCGTTTGAACCCTAACGGTTCCTCATTTCGAAAAAAAACGACAAAATTAAACGGATTAGAACGGATAGCCTTTCCGTTGGATTTGAATAAAAAAACGACGAAGTACTAGACCGAGTCCACTGTTTCCTGTGTGAAAAAATGCGTTAAGTTGAAAAGAAGCCCCGTCTGCACGAAATGATGAGACATAAAATGGGACACTTTGTGAGGCGCGGCTTCCGAGTACCGCGGGTAGGCGTGTCGCCACGCAGTGGTGTCAACCACAGGCGTCCGTTCCCACAGCGCCCGCCCACAGGCCGTCCCTGGCGAGGCAGCACGCGCCAGGCGAGGCCAGGCCGCCGCGGAAGATGCTCCGCGGTGTGTTGGGAATCTCCGGGCCTGGAGGCGAACGACCTGCGGATGCTGAAACGACTTGGCTGTGGGAGGGGCTCGGATTCTGGGTAGTGTCTGATTCCCGTCCAACAATAACGGCGAGATTGGCTTTCTCGTACGATTAGTGAGAAGGGAATAAAGAAATATCTGCAAAGCTGAATCGTAGGTTCATGTAACTGCCATTCTTGTGGACCAATTGAAAATTGTAAAATTGTTCTTGATTTTCAGTGTACGTTTCTTAATAATAAAACTTATCCTATTTTATTTATGACAATCCTTTATTGTTCTTATCTCCACACAGAACACAACGTTTCGCAAGCTGTTTTAGTTACATCATCAGGCTTCTTAATAATTTGATTGACATAGCACAGCCTCAATAGTCCTTTAGTTCTCACATACTCCAGTTTTACATGGAGTATCCACCCAGGCATTCATGTGATCAGTCACGAAATCTCCTGCCAAAAGATTAGTTGACCGAGTACATTAAGAAAGTGCGAACCTCTTACCGTTCATTCTAAAATGTAAGTTACTTTTCAGGTGTACAACCAGTAAATGAATATAAAATCAAAACACCGAAAATATTAGATATCTTTCTTTACCCCTGGAGAGGTGGTGGTTGCTAGAGTTATGTTAGTGGCGCGGGGTCATTTCTGACCCCTGTATACTATTTCTTTATAAAATTATATTTAGCAAGAAATAAGTGCGAAATTAGTTATTTTAATTATAATCAATCATTTTTAAGGTCGTATAAACATAATGCACTATTACGCAAATGAGGAATTGAAACAAATAAAAGGGCAAAATTATCATTTATCTTTCATTTTATATAGTTACTCCATTTACATTTTTCTGAATATTTCAACGAAAAGGTATCAGAAAATTCAGTAAGTTTCATTTAGTAACATTGTCTCACATAAGAACAAACAATTTCTTGAAAATGATTCAAAGCCAATCAATACAACTCAGAAAAAGTACGAAATTTAAGGCGTTTGTATTTATAGATAAATTATTACATATAAAATTTTGAAAAAATTTCAGACAAAAGGTAAAGAATGTGGCGAAAGGTATGTAAAATGTAAAGGTTCTGACTCACAAAATTAGGCAACTGCAGCTAAACAAAGATAGTGGGGGTCACAAAAGTCCCCGCGCCACCTCTCCCGGGGTAATAATGTGGAATCACTTCCAGAGATTTCAAATTATGAATAATGAATTCGTGATATCTGAAAGATGCGATTAAATTACAAAAAAAATTGTATATGAGCCAAACGTGAAATAAATTACTAACCTGTTAAAAACTTTATGCGCAACCCATAAAAGCACTACGTTGAAGAAATTATTGAACAAATTATTATGCAATAAATCCTATTTAGTTTACAAAATTGTTAGTGCATTCCACATCCCCGTTTGCCGGTGACATTTAACTACTCCAATATTACAATTATTCCAATGAGCATCAAGTGCACTGAAGATTTTTTCAAAACTAATTGAAACATTCATGGTAGATAAAATGCATTCGTCCTAACAAACCATTTATTTGTTATATCAATTCGTTTATTAAGATATATAAACCAAAAAGATATAACAGACTAATTTAAACCCAAACCATGTTGTTTGTCAACTCTCCTAGACAGAATACCAAAATAAACTTACTATGAGCCATGCCTTGCAGAGGAATCCCCTGCGGTTCATCCCCGTTTATCAAGGAACACGCTGCACGTAAGTGATACAAGGAACTCCATCTCCGCAAAATGTCTGCAGCGGACGCAAGTCCAGAATCACAATGAGGCGCGCAGCCACACGCCGCCTCCTCGGGCTGTGAGTGCCCTTGCGGGACCTCGAACACGCGTCTTCACGTGCGAGAAATCAACAATTCTTCATGAAGGGTGCAATGACCGATCACTTAACAATGTTTTATTGCTCACTTCTTTCTTGCGATAGGCAAATTATTTTCTTGCCTCAGCTTAACATCTTTTTTCAATCTTCGTAAAACAAATCTTCTGCATGTCGCGCAGTACTACGTGTATTTACGTGAACCTCCGGGATGAGGTTGTATGTGAACACTATATCCAGTGATTACCAAGAACGCAAAAGCACTAGATATTAATAGAAATAAATCATAAAAATTAAAAACTGGGAATATTTTTTGTCACAGAAAAAATGACGTATTATTTGTACTCAAATATAAGGTCAAATGCTGTTTGCGGCTCTAATCATACCGAAGCACAAATGCTAATGATCGATCATAGATTTTTGAAAATGCATTGTAACATTCAAGGTATCATTTGGACGAAGAAAAATGTACTTTGAAACTTGTGTTTCAATAGGAATGAACTATATATTTTATGTTGTAGTAAGGTTTCGGTCAGAAAGAAGTCACGGCACCGGTTGTCAAGGTGTAACAACCTCTTCTGTGTCAAGAGCGTCTGCGATAGCAGTACAAAGACAAGACACCATCGAACAAGGACATTCCGGAAACATCAATTACACAAGTTGTCAGACCCAAAGACTTGACACATGTAGTTCCAGTATTTGTTTTAAATCGCGAAAAACTTTAGGGTGGTTGCGCGATTTTGGCTTCAGATATGGATTCAGCGCGTCGACATACACAGAGAAAAATGGGTCACGTCTTTGGGTCTGAAAACTTCTTTTTATGTGCCTGCATTATGTTAGAATTATTTTAGAAATATGCAGAACTCTGTTCAGTTGAAATATAATAAATTTACAAATATAAAAAAAATGTGGAAAACTTACTGAAGATAACTCACTAAGACAAATGAGAGAATTTGGTTCTTGGATTTGAATGTAAGAATAATATCATAATGGAAGAAAGTAGTGAATGAAATGTTTTTCTACGAAGTGCCAAACACAAAATTACTTCAAAATCAACCTCATAAAAGGAGAATTATCAGGAAGAGCAAAGAAACGTTGGAGAGCACAAACCACACGAAGGAGAGACATGTTTTTATCATGACGAAAGTGCCGATGCAGACTTTATGATAAAGCATTTAGCTAGGAGGAGGCCTTGGATATTTAAGTCTCTCCCGAAGTAAAAAAAATAACCCAGAATGATTTTCAGTTACAGCTGATATTATGCTGTAATAAACTTAACAGTTAAATTATTTTGAAACTAGATCCTAAAAGAATACAGCGATTACATGACATTGGAATGAAATGAAGGGGATCGAGTAGTAACTAACCCACGTTAGCCCCAATGAGCCTCTCATTATTCGTCAAAGTTAATATCTCGTCTGAGTGCATATGGTACTTTTTAAACCTTTCATAAATATGAACAAGAAATTTACCGGGTAAAGCCACATTTTTAACAACATCGAGATATTAACGTTTACAAAAACTTCCTGTGTCTGATCTTGTTACTTCCCCCCAGCCCTTCAAATATTTCAACAGAATTTCGCGAAATCTTTGCACCCCGTCAGACGACTTCTTGAATACTTTAGGTCAAAAATTCACTGGGCGCGCTCCCCCCGAAAGAAAATCCTGGCTGGCACTGACGATGACGGTGATGATTTTTATTCCCCTCGCCCCACCTCCGTGCCCCGAGGCCGCGAGGAGCCCTGGGAACGTGGCCTCAGTGGCGCTGCCGGCGACGGGAGCAAAAAGCGCAGCTGTGGGGGAGGCGAGCGGGGGCGGCGCGCGCCGGCCAGCGATCAGGTGCGGCGCACGGGCGACGCGCAGGCATCCGCCCCTCCCCGTCCCTCCCCTCCCTCCCCTCCCCTCCCCTCTCCTCACTCCGCTCCACGGAAGCGCCCACTCCCTTTGGGACGACAGAAGTTTGGGAGGCCCGGGTCACAGAGTGGTGGAATTGAGTAGATGTTGCTCTAACGTCTTACGCGTTCGACACTGGGATTTGGTTGTAATTTCGAACATAGTAATCAAGTTTGTAAGCTTTGAATTTGAATAATCCAATATCTCTATCCAAATAATCTCGTCTTAAATACTGCTAGGCAGACTCCCCATTTCACCCTAATGACATTGTGACTTCCAATACAACTATTTATTTATAAATTCAAATAATTTACAAATGGAAATTATTAATAATTTCAATTTAACGTAGTCAGTACGTTAAAGTAACTTCGAAATGAGATGCTCATTGAAATAATCATCGTTAAGTTACCATAGTAAATTCAGCTTATGGCCGAAATATTTCAAGACTGACATAATACTATTTACATGTGTCATGTTATTATTTGCATATCAATTGAAAACATCGATGAATACATTTTATAAATACATTTCATAAGTTAGAATTGGCCATGCATTGAGCAGATCAGGGTTTCCGGCAGTACCCTAACGATTCAATAAAAGTTGACAAATATTATCATCTACTTTCAGGGACATATAGCATTACGTTTCCTGAACTCCACGAGTAGAACCGAATCGCATGAAGTGTTGTCTCCGAGAATTTAACGCGAGAGGCGCAGACGGACGGTCGTGTGGCCGGGCGGCAGGTGGGCGAGTGGCGAGTGTGAGTGCGGAAGCGCTGGGCGACGTGTTTACGCCGCGCGCGCGCGCTTCGCCCCACGTTGGGCGCCAGCCGCCTGAACGCGCCGCGTGCGCGTGCCGCTTGCCGCGTGCCGAGCGCGCCGCCCTGACAAACGAGCGTCGCCCGGCGTCGCCCTCTCCTGTTCGTGGGACGCACCTGCGCCCCGCCCCGCCCCGCCCTGCCCTGCCCCGCCCTGCCCTGCCCCGCCCCGCCCCGCCCCGCCCCACCCCGCCACCTTCTCCCTATCCATCCACCTCATCCCGCCCCCTCCCGCGCTTTTGCAACCGCTCTGCGATTTGCGACAGTTGTCTTGTTGAATTGTTTGAATCGAACAAATACGCGTAATGTTTTTTATAGACGTGAGACAGGTCACAACATTAATTTTCATGGGTATATATAGTATATATATGATACTCTATTATCTTCTTCAATCTGTATTATGAATAAAGTTGTCCAACCTATCCACTGTACTGATCGCCAATAAAGTGTTTGGGACTAAAAACTGTGACGTAGTGATTTGGCATTGCAATAAAACCCTTAAAACACTTTTTTTAAAACCGTAGTATTATAAAAAAAAATTTGATAATGTAACCTTCAATTTTTTTCAGGAGCTACGAGACGTATTTTTTCCCGCCAACAAAATCATTAATACACTCTCGACTGAGTCATACTTTCTCAAGAATATCAAAATTGGCGTTAAGAACTGCGAGCAAATGTAGAAAAAATTAAAATGATAACCACAAACAATTCATGTGACAGCATTTTGTCATTAAACCAATGCAACAAGTTATTCTTCATTAATCTCCTGTATTGACAGCAGGATACAAGCAATTGAGCAATTAAATATTAGTATACGGTGGGGTATATGTGCAATTCTGTGCATGTTATGTATGTCCTCTGACTAAAAGTACATAACAATTTGGATATTATTGTATAAATTTATCCTTCTCTCCCCAAGCCAATTCTTCATAAATTCCTTATTATAATTTTCATATTTTTCAACACCTCATCACATCCTGTGACATGACAATTATTCTTCGAATGCTTTTACATTCAAACTTTATAACTTCAAAACTTATCATATACGTATCCTTCTCCTTTAATATTGTGACTGTAACTATAACTTTAGAACGCCTCCCACATCCCCACAGTGGCTATCGTCCCATGACACCAACCCAGGACAGTGGCCCGTCCTACCGGCATGCCACACGTGTTTAATTCCTACGAAGTTTACGTTTGGAACCACTTGTCTTCTCCCTCGTCTAACGCTTGGCGCGCGCCGCGTTGTCCTGATAGCAGCAGGGACTGGCACGCGCTATTCCGGGGGCGGTCAGCACCGCTTCGCGCAACGGAGCGAAACCTGCAGATGGACGACCGAAACGATCCGTAACTGCCGCTAAGGGCTTTCCTTTGTAGTCGCTCTGGAGCAACAGATAAATTTCTCGGACGCTACGATTTGAGATTACGAAAGAAAGAAGGGACTTTGTTTTTTATTTCCGCGGGTTCAATGATCTTGTTCAAGCCTCGGTTATTTCTTGAAACATTTTATACCGAGGCAATTTCGACGGTTATTTAATCACTCATGAAACGCAAGAATTATCGCAGTTATGAACAGAATATACGTATTTGAAAAACAGAAAAATATACTTGAATTCCTCATGAGATCGTGGAAGTAAATCTAATCAAACACGAAAATAATCGTTGTAATAGCAGTAGGCATGCAAAAGAATAATATGAATTTCTAGAAATGGAGGAGCAAACTTAGGAATATTACGAGTTCATTTCCACTTTTGAAAAAAACGTAATGGAAAGAAGGAAAAAATCAATCAATGAGATCACATATTCAACACAGAAAACATAACTCATTCCAATCATTTTAGAAAGAAGAATGCAAGAGAGGAATGAAAAGAACATGGTAAGAAATCGGAATAAGTAACTAGTTTCACATTATTAACCGGCGACTAGGGAACGTTGATGAGGACATACAGAAAACTACACGATTGAGTTTCAACAAATAACTGTCCAACTCTAAGGGTTCAAGGTGCAAAACTTGAAGATAAATCGGTCAACGAGCCATTAAGAGATTTCTCAAAAATGTAATGACCATTCTGCGATAACTCAATTTTCACATCAACTAATTTTCTCTTTTCCAATTATCACGGGTGAAGGGGAAAATAACTAAGACATCTATAGTTGTGGAGTAATATTTTACGCGATTACTTATTATAATGTTTCACGAATGACTAAAGCATTTTGTGAAGGTATTTAGTATCGTGCATGTTCGAACAAGATCGATGCAAGTCATGTCTGTGTACTAATGAGCCAACGCATGTGCGACACTTCATGGGAACAGCAACAACTTCCTGCGTGGGCCTGCTCCATGAGGAATTCGGGAGCGCGGAGCCGTCGCTTTTTCCCGCGTGAAGGACGCGGACTCGAGCGCCGCCGCGCGCATGTTGGGACTTGCACACGCGCCGCCGTGGGAACTCAGCTTGGAGCGGGCGCGGGCGTGAACGCGGGCGTGGCCGGGCCCCCGCCCCCGCCCCCGCCCCCGCCCGCGCCCGCGCCCGCGCCCCCATCCGCGTCCGCGCGCCCGCGCCCCCGCTCCCGCCCCCTCCCGCGCTCCCATCCGCGCCCCCATCCGCGTCCCCGTCCCGCACCCGCGCCCACGCCCGCGCCGGAATGCTGGCGACCCCCAGACCTCGTTACTAAACGCTCGCCTCCGTCGCGTCGCCTCGACCTTCAGGGCGCCAACAGCGTGTACGGCGCCGTGGTTCAAGGACAGCATCCGTGGACCAAAGAGTGTTCTAATGCAATGACCCGCTAAGATGGCGCAAGGCAACAACTGTTGCCTCTGCAAGGTCTCTGATCCTACGGCTCGAGTTCTGTCCGACACTAGCTAGATACTAGATAGGTGAATTCCGGAAGCGTATTCTAGCGAGAGGCTGCTCTGATCCATAGTTTTCCGTGGTTACTCCTATCAATATCAGGCCAATGTAGGAGCAGTGTCATAACAAACGGGTCACGCAGCACACGCGATCTTGTTCCTCTTTTTTGTCCTATCTCCTTCCATTCACATGCTTACATGCATTCCACTAAAACAATATCGAGAGACCATTTAAAAGCTTAGTGTTAGATACTGACCCTACAGGGGCAGTACTCCGCTGGCTGAGATATCTGGAGGACGGGGCAAACTCCCGCAAGCCGATGAGTAGATCGGTGCTGTTCTCACTTTCTAAAGGGACAGGCGCACCACCACTTCTCGGGATATTTGTGGGACTAATTAAAAGAGCAGTTGGCGAGCCAGCAAACAACAAAATCGATCTAATACAGTCAACGAATATTTGTATGCGTCGATCTCAATTGAAAGCGGATTATTATTTTGGAGTATACGTCCACTGGCTCGATACACTATCCACACGTAAAGAAAACATGATCCACTACGTAAAGAAAGCTCGCCAAGGCAGATAGTGAAGAAGTAAAAGAATACAACAGAAAACAACTGAGGCGCTCGGGGTTAGATCTCGGGAAGCACCTCAAGAGAACTTTATAGGAAAGGCAATTGGAAGTTCAAAGAATTCTGTTAATCAGATCAACATAAAAATCTGTTTATTTTTTACCAACTTCAAATTTTAAATCACAATTTGAAGATTTAGTTTTTATGACGCCATAGAAACAAAGAGTTCGAAGTAGATGTAAATATTTTTGTACAACTTTTTTTATTTCTTACAATCAAATTGTTTCAGTGTCATAATAGCCAAAAGAAAATCACACGAGCTCACAGCATACCGCAGGGTAGTGCAATGATAATTGAGACCACATCTGAATATTTCAGATCTGAAGAACATTTGTAAAGAATAGCAAACTTCCATGTCAGATATGAAGACGAAACAAATTGAAAAATTCCAAAACCAGAGAAATGATCTCAAAAAAAAAAGAAGTGATGGTGCGCAGAAATGTGCATAAGAATAAAGAGTTTTTGCACGAAGAAACGTTACAGCAATCGACAGCACTATCTTTCTGTGCACGCATAGATCACGTTCTGCGCCATTTTTGAGCATCTACGCCTACGCAGATTGAAATTACAGTCCATTATTGTACGCTACGCCGTCCAAAACTCTCTAATAAGAAAAACTGTCGAAAATGAAAAGCATGGTGTGAAAACGACGCTCCACGCCAAGAGAGACAAAAGGCCGCAGACGGGCGCCCACAAAGGGGCACAGGGTGTTCCAGACGGATCGACCGTGAAGCCCGAGCGCACCAACGGTCACCGGACGCCGCCCAGTCCCCACCATCACCACCATCACCGTCTCCGCCGCAGCGGCTTCCCAGAACGCCCGCGGTCCATAGGGCACGGACGCGCCCGCGCGAAACGGCCGCCGAGCTTCCAGGAGCGGCTCCTGTCGGCGGTTCGCGGTCGACGGCCTCGCCGCCGTCTCACGTGCCCCGCGGAAATCCATCCGTCGCACGGCGTTCGCGGTCGGCGGCGGTGGCAGCGGCGGCGCAGCGCAAGAAGTCGCGGTCTGCTCGATTGGCCCGCGCCGGCCGCCGCCGCCGCCCCCATTGGCAGACGCGGCCGCGCGCGCCGCCGCCCATTGGCTCGGCAGGAGGGGCGGCCCGCTTTCGGGCGAACGGCCGGTCGAGCGTGGCGTCGTAACGAAATGCATGTCATTACGCGATTACGCCAGTCGGTGGGAACCGACTCGCGGCCCGAGCCACCGCCCGCCCGCCCGCGCGCCGTCCGTCCGTCCGTCCGTCCGTCCGCGATGTTCCGGCGCGGCGCCGCGTGTGGCGAACGCCGATTGGCGACGCCCCTCAGGTCAGCAGCCGCCAGCGCGCGCGCCCGCACCGCACGAGCGTGAATCACCCGCGACAGCGAGGACGGCTGACTGGCAGCCCCCCCCCCCCCCCCGATGCTGCGTTTTACGGTCGCGTCGGCGCTGGGAACGATGTGCAGCCGGAACCCTCGTTCGCTCGCGTGTCACAACGACAGAATTACATTGGAATTAATATTTTTCGTTTCTGTCTATAATCCTATTATATATCAAACAGTTGGTCCATCATTTACAAGACAGAAATGTTTTAAATAACAGCTTTATATATTAAAGAGAATACACAGTATACAGTTAGAAGGTGGCGTTCGTAATACGGCGCGGCTGAAGGAATGCGTGTGGTGAAAACTATGAAGTGTAGAAAGAAAATGTGGAGAGAATCGTGGTTAGAACCGAAAGATTCAGAGAAAATGCCCTGATATAGGCTGAATAAAAGCCGAAACGTGGGCAGGTTAAAAATGGTTTTGTGTAATGACCAACACTCAAGAATCATTCCATAATATTAAAAAAATACAAATTTCACACGTTTCGGAAACAGTTGGTTTCCATCATCAGGTGACAAATAATTATAATATATAAAAACAAATGTTTTGCACTTTTCCATTGTTTTTATATATTATAATTATTTATTTCTTACCTGATGTTGGAAACCAACTGTTTCCGAAACGTGTGAAATTTGTATTCTTTTAAATAACAGCTTTATATATTGAAAACATTTCTGTCTTGTAAATGATGGATCAACTGACTGATACAGAATTACATTGTCAGGCAATAATGTCAACCGATAGAATCGCTTGGTAGAACCGATAGAATCGGTCGGACTGTAGGTTTTAGAAGTAAGAAAGCTGAGATAATGTCAAAAATATTGGACGTTCCATTATTCGAATCACAAAACTTTGTACCAAGCGACAAAAAATGCCCAGTAAGTAAACACAGACGAAAGCAATTTGCTGTCAAATCTCAACAATCAATGCTGAGCTATTGAAGATAACATATACCGGTCATAGAGTTTAATCATACTCGTGGAGTTTTCGCAATTCATTCTCAAAGCGGAGTCAATTTGACTCATGTCTGTAGTTACGAGGTAATGTAACAATATGCGTTTCATGAACTTTATGGTATATTGTATGTCCATTGCATAGTATTGTACAGTACATTGTATTTTATATTTTATGTAACTCTTAGAAATCTACCACCGGGTATTCAAACCCCACCTAGATTAAATGTATCTATCTATCTATATAACTTTAATTTGTGAATTTTCTTTTATAAGGCTACAGTAATTCGAATTTATTTATCGTGCAATCACTATATAATAACGGTAAATTGAGAAACAGTAAAACTGTTGTTGAATTGTTTCTTAATTATTTTAAGAGGAGTCGTTAATTTCCATTCATGCTTAATATATCTTAGTTTTCGACCTCTGTTTTATGCCTGATTAGAATAAATGAAAGGCTTAAAGTCACAGTGGTTTAGGTAATCACAAATATTATTTGTTTCTCATTTGTAGATACAATATTTGAAGAAAGTTTCATAGGTGTAACTCTAAAAAATATTGTGAAATAATTTAAAAGTAAAAAAAGTCAACATTTACAAGTAAAACAAATTTTAAGCTGTCTCTCTACCCCTTCGCACATTTTCTAGATGCTCCTTCATTACAATTGTATAAATGCACGCGAGAAAAATTATTGTGTAAGACGTGCGATTCAAATACCTTACGCAATGTGCAATTCAGTGCCACTATAAAAATTCCCTTTGTTCCGTTCTTCTCTTTACAGTGACCAGACAGCCGATGGCAAATTGCCACGTCCACAGATCTGCGTTCCCACATAATTTATATGCACAGTCGAAATGCTCTGCACGAATTTTGCAGACACGCAGTCTTGGCAGCGATTCGCTTGTATGAATGAAGCAACATTCACGTCTTCTATAACTTCTTCAAAGGTGCGAATTGTTTCAGGGATACATTTGGGAGTCATTGTTATTCGTTGTTAGTTTACTCAGCGAAGCGTACGTGCAATACTTTTCCTTATGAATTCTAAAACGTTGGTCGCCGGGTGCATACAGACAAGAAATTAATAGCGGAGTCATATGCAGTACCGGATGCAGAAGTAAATAAGAACATCCTTGAGCCACATCACACGGTAAGTACCGAGAGATGTAGGTCAGCCGAGGAGCCGGATAACGAGGCATATAGCTGAGCGCTTTTTCTAGTCGCGAGCAGCCCCACTTCTGCGTGTCAAGGTGTCAGCGGGGCGTCTGGCGCGGAAGCCAGGGCCCTCGGAATGTTCTGGTAGTTAGCGGCGTGGGTGAACCTGGCACGGGCCCCGGCGTGGCGCTCCGTGCAACAGACGCTGCATGTGGGGTAATCGGTCCTCCCACATGCTACCCACGTGCTTCCCGCCTACTATCCGCATTCTGGGAAAAAGTTGATCAACAGGTACCAGATATTGTGGCGGCATACGGGTGTAATCAAAACATAGACGAGAGTGGGTTGTAATAACAGTGAGTTAATTCATAAACTAGACCGTAGTCACAAATAACAAATTTCACTGCTTACAATTAACTAACTAAATAGATCCCACTACTAGGAGAGATTTTAATCGAAAGGGCTACCACACCGCTCTACATCTGAGACCTAATGCATGTCTCGCTCGTTACGACAATGAATTGCCGGCCCCTTGCCCACGTGCGCCCACAAACTTAAGCACAACTGCCTGTCGACGCTGCTGAGAACAAGAAGAGGGAGGCCTTGTCTCGCGCAGTTATAAAGGCCTTGCACCGCCCCCATTGTCTCCGCGCCGTATCCGCGCTAGGCAGAAATTCCCAATGCGGGTGCAATCTTCTGCGCCAAAGGTGCAATCTTCTGCACCTTTTGTTAAACTTCCTGCCCTCGCGCAGGTAGACACCGTTTGAGCGCGTCAAGACGCTACAATATTCAGATTTTTTTCTGAGGGGAAGGGCTGCAGGTTAGGTGTCGAGCAGGGTTCATTTTTTCCTCCAAAGAGTTTTCAATTCATGCCAAATTTAATATGTATTTTATTTGTTGACTTATAGTTAATATTTATAACGTAAATGAAAGGGGTTGGGGCAATAACAAGATAACACACCAGTTTCAAGAATTTTCTCGCTAATAGTAATAGAAGTTCCCCGTCGTTAATACCTCTATTTCAGTCAATGTGTTCCTCATCTTTTACCGCCCCAAACTCTTCAAATATTTGAACAAGACATACAGCAACAAGAAAAGCCACACTTAGACCAAAATTGAGATATTATCATTTAATAATATCAGGAGAATGTCTGAACCTGGTGTGATTATTCTTGCCGCAAGCCCCTCAAATTTTACTCACTGTTCTATTTCACGATAATTTATTATATCAAATACACGAGTCAGAAAGTTACCCGACGGGAGCTGTTAGTTATGGAGAGGGTGCCAAAGACAATTGAAATTACTGCGCGTATGCACTCTTAGAAGATTTTTTTGTCAGGAATTCATCTGCGAAACCTGCGTTGCTGAATTAGGCCAGCACCATGCAGCACCGAATCACATGAACTAATGCCCCAATTAAACTAGTGCAAGGCACATTTATAACATTTATTGATTTATCGGAAGCTTGACGATTTGTACTATGTATCACACGAAAGTGCGGGTTACCGTTCGTCAGCGTAAAGTTTTTTTAGTTTGTTGACATACGACGCGTGAGGTCTCCTTGTTAGGAGCGTGGGCGTTCTGGCAGCGGCGCCAGTCGCCGAATGTCGCGTGTCCACAACGACCCGGACGCCGCATGTGGGGCAGTCGGCCCACCCACGCACAGCGCACGTGCCACCCACGTGCAGACGCGGTTCCACTTTAGAATGTCCGTTCTAGTAAGAAGAAATTCGCTGTTCAAAAAGGTAGTAGACGCGCTATATCCGTATTTCCTCTTCCGTCTACTGGCATAGTATGATATGATGTAATATGGCATGGCATTTCTGTTTTTCGCCAATATATGTACCTATCGCTGTCATATGAAATCCCCTCTCCGGCTGAGTCCTAATTTCCTGGTGCGCCCACCTTGATTACATGATATTTCCGTCTACATCATAGCCGTAGCTCGCACATAGCCGTAGCTCGCACATAGCCGTAGCTCACACATAGCCGTAGCTCACACATAGCCGTAGCTCGCACGTAGCTTTAGCTCGCACGTAGCCGTAGCTCGCACGTAGCTTTAGCTCGCACGTAGCCGTAGCTCGCACGTAGCTTTAGCTCGCACGTAGCCGTAGATCGCACGTAGCCGTAGATTGCACGTAGCCGTAGCTCGCACTTAGACGAAGCTCGCACGTAGCCGTAGCTCGCACGTAGCCGTAGCTCGCACGTAGCCGTAGCTCACACCTAGCCGTAGCTCGCACGTAGCCGTAGCTCGCATGCCCATAACGGTGATATAAGTTCTTTGTTCGAACAAGGATTAAATTGAACCCATCAGAGCTTAGTCCGGTTTAGAGGAAAGAATCCAGGATGCATCTACAATAGACGGTGTTGCAGCTGCATCGCTAAGCCCATTACATCCGGCACAGGTAATATTTACAACACTGACAAGATTTCATCGAGGAAAGGAGACAAAATAAGATAAGGATTCATGGTGATGGTGATATATCGTTTTCGAGAAATGGTACCATGTCACATTACAATTGAAAACATCTATGCAATACGTGGGTTTCTAACCCACAGCTTTGGCGTAATCAGATTCCTAGCGGCACATGACTCGAGCAGCTGTGCCACGAGGCAGCCTTCTCATCCCTCTACTGTTTTAGCAATTACGCTTTCAGATTGAACAAGTGTGCTTCCAGATTCGTCAAAAAGATGTGACAATTTAATGTACCCGGGGAATTTAGAGAAACGTGTTGTGGAGATGAAAGAACAAAATACTTCTTATGCAACTGTCAGAACAAATAGTAAAATAACACATAATAGACGTGGAACCGACTCGCTATTCGCAAAGGAAGGATTAAAGATAATGGAAACTTTAATTTGGTTTCAGCTTACTGGTTGACAATAGAAATGTCCGGCGGGTATTTCCATCATAAAACATCCAATACCTTCCATTAATAATGATCCCATTTTCATTTTCTTTTGCCGAGTTGACAAAATGTCTACTTTATAGGAACTCTTCCAATGATTGATATGACAAAATTGTGACAAGAGTGTATAAAAGCCGTGTAAATTTTGTTTATCATACAAGATTAACAGTATTATTTTAAGAATCAGGTATAAATGAAAGTGGTTACTCATCCATCTGCTTGTTAAAGAACATAACTTTAAGAAATTTTTTTAATTTTTAATAATTTGTTGTAGACTACTACAGGGTAATCGTACTATAAATGAGAATGGACTTGTTTGTAGTATATAAGGAAGCACGAAAAAATTGTATCCCAAGAAAACGAAAGATTATGTGCAATTTTTACTGATTAAAAGTCAACTTATTCAAAAATAAATAAATATTTCATAAATTTTATTTATTTGGGAAACAAATAACGAACGACCTATTAAAAGTATGATTTGTTAGATCAATGGAAAAACAAATATGTGAATAATCAAAAATGATATTAAAGATTGGAATTTGGGTTCGTGTACAGTCAATCAGAATCACTAATCCTTATTGTCTCATTTCCTTCTATAAAGAGGATTACAGAGTATCCGTATCTTACTATTCTCTCTGACGAGGGTAGAAAGTCAGGTATACAGCATGGTGTAAAGAGATAGGTGGGCTACTCCGTCGCACCGATTTTTGCTCGATCTGCAAGTACCAGTTTGCGTCACGAGCCACATGACCACAACATGGGTACTTCGTTTGAAAAGTCAGACCAGACTCTGGCCGCCATATTGAATGGAGAGCGAGAAATGTTTAGAAACATTTTGAAAGTGACAAAGTGACCATTTTCAACGGTAATCAACCAAAAATAATACGATAAAGGTGTGCAAAATGCAGTATTTAAAGGAAATGCTTCATATAGCTATTTCAATGACTTGTAAAATGGTGATTTTGGTATCTAACTGAATTTAAAATTCCCGCTACTATGTGACGCAAACTGATGCGTGAAGCTTATTGGCTTAAGTCGGATACGATGCGCAGGAGCTCACCCGTCTTTCCACCATGGTATACAGCATGTTGATTTATGGATCGTGTATACCCTGTATACTTCGGTTTTTCTTTCTGACGCAAGAGGGTGTGTCATCAAAATGGAATATCTCACGGCATTTCGCGTCGTTCTCCGTTGTGCCGCCAGGAATCGCATGATCGCCAGCACTGCTCGGTACAGTCGCGATCATACGATTCCTGGCGGCACAACCGAGAACAACGCGAAACACTGTGAGATATTCCATTCTGTTGACACACCCCCATGCGCCAAGAAAGAAAAAACCAAAGTATAGTTCTTGGTACTGGGGCTGTGAGTACTCACCGGCAGCAGCGGGGGGCCGCGTCACCCAGACGCGGTCCATCACACTGTGCGCGCGAGGGGGCCGGCGGCCGGATCACCTGCGCACACAGACACTACTGTAGCAGCGGCTCACTGGTAGATGAAGTTATCACACGCTTTGTTTATTATATTTCAAAACGTACAAACGAGAACAGCATCTCTGGGTATTGTTGTGTTCAGAATTTCGAAACAATAGGTTTACCTCTAGTGGAAACATTAAAAATTGTTGAAGATATAAAAACGTCTTTGGAATTAGTGTTTGGAGGAGTAAGTGAGACTGTCACGGAAAAATTATACAAAGAGTTTATTTTTAATTCTGATTTGAAATTTCACCAAAGTGTAAAAATCATTATTTGTAGGTTGAAATCGTAAAATGCAGAATTTGACTTCACATTGGCGCAGATATCGTCTTCAAAGAATGTTCCAATTACGCCTTGTGACATAGAAAGCATTTCTGCATACAAGCATTTCCTGACATATATTTTCTGACAAAAGGATGATTTTCACTGCGTAAAATGTAGAAAAATGTTAATTATCCACTGTTACAAAAGGCACTAAAACAAAAAATATATAAAACGAGAATTTAATTCTGCGTAAGTTGCCAATTTTACCCTGCATCGTGCATGAGTCTGTATTTATTAGTGAATGTCTGCCTGCATTTTTAGGATTTGCTAGTGCATGGAAATCGTAGATAGTAATGTAGCACTCATTAAAAGCTTTTTCTTCCAGGAATCGCAGGGAGAAAACTATTACTTAACTGTGGGAATCTACCAGATGCATTGGAACTTCCGGTCCGTCACCAGTGACTTATTTCTCTCCCATCAATACTATCATCTCAAAGCTGCTCCAGAAACAAAAAAACGTCCATTCACAACGTCCTCGAATTTCCCCACAAAAACATAAAAGCGACACTCCTTCGCATCAACATGAAATTCTCATTCAGATTTCGTTGAAAGTCCCCCATGCGCGGAGTGACACAAATGTCTCCCCCACTCCGCAGATTGGCCGATTGCCACGAGCCGCGTATACACAGGCGTTCCTGGAAACGGTGACGACACGACACAAAACAGAAGGTCGCGCAGATCTCGCTTATCGGAGCAGACGGGCGTGGCTGCGGCGGATGAGCTACTTTCAGGCGGAGAGTAAAGACCTGCGCGAACGAAAGAGAGAGCCATCTTTTTGGTGTCAAGCAAATACTTTTTTTATCGCACTGCATTAATATCTTGTGCACTTCTTTACATCGTAATTTTGAAAAGGTAAGATATTATATTGCATTGAATGCAAAGTGTCAACATTCATGACAGCCATTTTGTCTCTAAATTTAAACAGATTTTTGTTCCAAAAATGTCAGATAAAATTTGGAGATGTGTATGGCAATTTTAGAAACTGCTGAAGACTGTTTAATTTTGCACATCGGAGGATATGTAAGATGTTCTGGCATTCAAAGAAAACGTAATACCTATATTATGATATCTTCAATAACATTTTGTCTTCCTCCACAAGGAACTAATAAACATGATTATTTCCAAAAGTGATACACCACATGAGATTAAGTGAAAATGTCTACGTCATAAATCTTAAAATTCATAAGAATCTGATTTATTGTAACCTGACAAGAGCTGCCCAACTTCTAACCGGAGAAGAGATGGTGATCAACTTCTCATTACATGAGGAAATTTTTTGGTATTTAATCTAACGTTTCGTAATACTGTACAATTATATCGACGTAATGCAACTAAATAGAACTAACAGCCACTCATATCTGGCGTCCGTTAAGAAATTTAACACTTCGCCGTCCGTTAAGCTCAATCGAAACAGAGTCGTAGCAAAAGATGGCGAATGAGTATTCATTTTTCAAGATAAGGCATTTCTTATTTATGATTTTTCTTAAGAAAACAGTAGTTTTCGAAAAGTCTTGAATGACACACAGCCGACATAAAAAAATAATGGTCATGGTTCGTTATTTTCTCTAACATTATAGAAGAAACTTTAATAACTAACCAGTTTTACTGATTAGCTCTTGCTGAATATTGTGATTTTAACTAAAATTCTAGTTGTCTTTAAGAACTAATAATTACTAAATCCATTTAACAGTTGTAATCGTTGAAAAACAACGCAGGAGTTATTTCATTGAGGAATACGCTGAGCGAATGTACGAAACGCGCTGGGCTATTCACAGAGGCTGCAAGTGTGGCGCAAGCCTTCCCTCCCCCGGTGGAGGGAGAGGGGGGGGGCGAGAGGCGTTTGACGGGCGGACGTCGCCCCCGCCGGGCGACGCTGCGTCTGGGCGACGTCTGTCGCCCTCCCCTCCCCCTCCCCCCCTCCCCCTCCCACGCCCTCCGGCGCATATTTGCGCGCGGCGCGGTGCGGTGCGGTGCGGTGCGGTGCGGCCCGACCTTCCTCGGGGCGGCGCTACAGGGCGGCTGCACGGCTCATGACCCGTCGCGGCGGAGAGAAAGCCTCGCGTGAGAATGGAAGTAGGCGCTTGTTGCCTTGCGTTTAGAACACCTCAAATGATAGACCAAAACTAAAAAATGGACCTCCAAAAATTACTCATGGAAAGGAATCAATATTCAGTAACTAACGAACGTTGGCTGATATCTTTGTGACCAATATAATACTCAATATTTTCTGATATATAATTTTGCTAGGTCCTCGACATAAACTAGATGATGCCATGGGCCCTTGTTTGACCATCTGATTTAGTTTGGCATCATTCTAACCACTCGTTAACGAGTAAACTACCAGTCGATAGTTGAAATCAGTAAACTTCATGTAAATATGTAAAAAAACTGTAAAATATATTTTAACTTGTATAATACAAATATTGCATAATACAAATTGATGACATTGATGTGTGTTAATTAAAGTAAATTACAATTTATGTAACAATAATTAACAATTATAATTTCTTGTTCTCCTCAGTATTCGCGGCCTTCCTTCTGGATCCTTGTCTACGTAAATCTAGGCATGAATTGCAGAGGTCAGTAAACCTAGTAAGCGAAGATGACTCGAGTGTAAATTCGTATTGATCAAGAAACTATAAAAAAGGTGGATGCAAATAAGAATTGTTTCACAGTAACGACGTAGCGACCAGTGAAGAATATAAATAACTCTCTAGCAAGTGTCTAAAATGCTGCTACCGTGGGGACTCGAACTCTAGGACCTTCCGTTCAGAGGCAACGCAGTGACATAAGTTGATGCTCTGAGCCACCTACGCCGGTGAGGCGAGGACGGAGGCAGTGGAAGGACAGGGCAGAAGCAGAGGGGAAGGGGGATAGAGCGTGGGCGTACGCGTGCGCGATCGCGCCCTCCGCCCCGCCCCTCCCCTCTCGCCACTGCGCCGTTCCGCGCGTGGCCGCCCGCGGGTATTTTTACTGGCGCTGGTGATCGCCGCCGAGACGCAGCGTTATTTCGGGAATTCGCGCCGTGACGCAAGGCCGGGAAGGCCGCCCCGCGCCGCCGCCGCCGCCGCCGCCGCCGCCGCCGCCGCCGCCGCCGCCGCCGCCGCCGCCGCCGCCGCCGCCGCCGCCGCCGCCGCCGCCGCCGCCGCCACCGCGTCTCACCACCGCGGGCGCCCGGAGTGTCCTCGCCCGGTGACGTTGCACCCGGCCACTCCCAGCCGCCAGACGCCGCTCGGGACTAACGCGCCAGCTCCTATTCCAGCAGCTTCTCCAGGACACAGATCGAAGATAATCGTTACACCAACAGAAGTGATACACACGATTCTGAACTGCTCAATTTTAGTGCATTCACTTCGCTTGCCAAAATTATGTTTTTACACGTTTCCGCGCATGTGACTGAGCTTTCATGGATTCATTGATTCTTGAAATTTACAGGCAGGCAGGGCTTCAAATTCGCAACAGATTTCTATTAATACCTAGCGAATGTTTGACGTTATGTGTAAACAAACAATTCTTATACCATGCAAAAATTACGATGCATCAAAGTGATCTAGTCGTAAAACCAACGTTCAGAATGCGAACATGTAAGCAACTAATTATGTGTTATTTTGTTTATTTTATATCACCACTTGTTAGGCATACATATGTGCTCTGAAATATGTGATAATACATCGTGCCCTACATCTCGAACGACGATAGTTTAATCTAAGTCTAAGCAACTAATAGTATGTTTTATGCTCTGAAAATGTGATATTGCATCGTGGCCTAAATCTCGAACGGCGATAGTTTAATCAGCATCCGCTAAATAAAGTTCGGCCGTAAAAGTGAATACAAGGGCGGCCGAGCCGAAAATGCTTCCTGGCATCATTCGGAGCCCTCTTACATGTCATGTGTCTAGTTGGCAACGCGCAAGTAACGTGTAGTTGCCAAGATTCGATTAGAAATTGCTTCACAAAGCTTCCTCGTGTTAAAAGAGGGTGTTACTCATACTGTTCAGAAACCACAGACTGATTCACATTAAGAGAGTTTACAAACATTCTGACCGTTTACACCAGAAGGTGATTATGTATTAAATTCTAACATTTCCAAAGACTACATAGAAATTCTGAATAATTTTACTTACAGAATAATATTATTATTTCACAAATAAAAAAAATATCTTTGCACTATGGCACACTTTTTATATTTATAAATATGTGTAAGAATAAATAATTGGAAGTTTCATACAATTCATTATCTGATCGTCTTTATTTATAATGTCTGATCTACAGGACTTGTGATGTGTTACAATATTAAATTTAATTGTGACGGATTAATATGAAGTGACTAGTATATATATATACTAGTTACGTATATATATATATATATACGTAATAATAATAATAATATATAATAATAATAATTATTATTATTAATATTATTATTATTATCGATCTTGCTAATATACGCAGTTTCTGTTTGTTCAAGCAACATCTAATGAATGTTTCGAGGGCTGGAGTCAGCACGGAATTTCGTAAAATAAGCTACCAACGTGTTTCAGCCGTTTGGGAAACGCATAAAACAGCATTGAAGAAGAAAAACAAAGAACGTCACTTTAAGGCTCCTCACAATCTTATAAATAATTATTTAAAACCCCTTTGCGCTCTCTGGGTCAGCTAAACTAGGTAGACAAAACGGGAACGTATTCGAGGAAAGAGACTTATCCAAGACACGAAACAGGACAGGATAATAGGAGGGCACATTAAAGAGAAAAAACAGTCGAAGGTTAGAGCGTGAAAAGTAGGCCATTGAAGAGAATAAAATATGTTTCAATGCAATCTTTGCTTGAAATAACAGACTACTAAGAACATTTCACACGAAATTTTATTTTACTTTGCGCAAAGGTAATGTAGAGAAAATTATGTAATGTTCATTTTTTACGATCTCCAGATTTGACGGAAATGTAAGTTAAGGGGGCTCCTTGATAGCGACATTTTTTTTTCTCTCGCGGTCTGTGAATAAACATTAGCGTGTAAACCGTTCATAGGATTTTCATAGGTAATACCACGAGTGCTTTGAAACTTGTCGATAAATCCCCCACTTGCTTCGCTTCACGAGTCGGGGATTTATCTGAAAATTTTCAAAGCACGAGTGGTATTTAGTAGGTCTATTCCAGGAATAAATTACATCCAACACAATTCCAAAATGCACCAAATATTGAAAATAACTTAACGCATGTTAAAATCAAAGATGTTTATGTAAATTATGCCCACGTGAGTGAGAAGTACATTTTAAAAAAAATACATTTTTGTAATTTTTGAAAAACAAGATAATTGAGCAATACAGCATTTATGTCATCCCAGAGTGCATTTAGCACTAACACTACCAAAACATAAAAGAACAAAATTGGAGCCATTTTCCATAAAATCTTGTTTTTGTAATTTTTCAAATAGCACATATTGTACGCAATATTGCGCGAAAACTACTAAAAGTTTCAAAAAATGTAAATAAAATTCATGAAAGAACTAACTACGAAGAAAAAAAATATTTGAAGAAAATATCTGTCTTCAAATTTGTAGTTCCAGGAAGACGCCGAAAAATTCAAACTTTTGAAATTTTCAAAAATTTGAAGTTAACCTTGAAAATCGGTCCTGTGGCACTTTTGTAAGTGTATTTTGCTCTATTCCTTGAAGAAATTTAGAGAAAAAATTTTGAGCAGTTTTTGGGAAAATTTTAAAATTGTCCCAGGGGCTTTCTGTGAAATACTCCCAAATTTTAAAAAAAATTTTTTGCAAAATTTCAACGCTTCGACTCGAGCCAAATCAACAGGGATTTCTTCAATTTGGAAAAAATCCTACTCATGGTTTAGGCACTAGTGGTGTTCACAGACGGACGGACGGACGGACGGATGTTTTGCCATTAATTGATTTTTGAGTATCAAGGATCCACAAAACAGGGTTTCTGCCTATACCACGTGTTGGAGGATTTTGTTCTCTAAATTTATCAACTGGGTTCGTCGATTTTTTCGTTACTAGGGCCCGGCGATAACAGTTTTTCAGATAAAAATTCGCCGTTTCTTCGAGTTGCTTTACATAACTTTCTCTATACTCCGTATAATCGTACGTATACGAGAAAGTAAAAAATCCGAAATAAGATTTTCTCAAAAACATTTGTGAACTTTTCCTTAACCTTTTTGCAAAAATAGAGCAAATTTTGCTTCATAATATTGCTTAGGTCTAATTTTCATTAAAATATCGAGCATTTCAAAATTGCAAGGCTTGAACTTAGGTTCTGATGCATGGAAGTCGTTCATATACGTAACCAAGGCGGTACTACAATGGGAAAGAGCGTTGATTGCAATACCTAGTTCAATTCGCGGACGGAAAATATTTCGGAGGCGGAAGCACTGGCAGAGGCATGTGTTGAGACAGCAAGGTGAATTCAGGCGACACTCGTCATGAAAACATACATATTTACGTTCATGTTGAAAAGTAATTCATTTTCATGAGGGTTCATGTAGTATTAGAATATTAAGTAAACATAAAAAATGATACGAGAAAGTTCATTTTATTGTAGCACTACTAGTTTAAATCTATAGTTGTTTATTTAGGATTTTTATATATGTATGTATGCATATTTAATTATTCTAGACTCTTTGAAAGTACTTGACGTGTTTGGTGAGAGCCAAGTTTAAGGGATACAGACTGCCATTCAAATTAAAATGAGTATCTGAGATACAATGCCCTTGTGCGATTTCCGTCATCAAAATGAATCATGAGTGAGCGTTAGTGGAGAACGGAGAAAGATACAAATGCGGGCGGGACAAGATCTGAAGATCTTTCTCTCCTCAGTTGTTTTCTTGACGGGGCTGCACCGTCCCACTGTTACCCCAGCGGTCATTCGCCTTGAAAACAAAGTTACGAAGATTTATATCTCTAGTACCGAGTAGGAAGTTGGAAGCTGCCATAGCAATTTCTTTGGGGCACAAATCATCACTGGACCAATTAGAAAGCGCCGATGTGTTTGAACTGTTTGTTACGAGTGAAATGATAAGAATAGTTAAAATAGATATATTAATGACGAAGAGTTACAATTTATTCATATATTAGTTTTAACGCGAAATGTCAAATTAAGAATTAACGTAACGGTCTGAAAAAGTTACAGTGACAATATAGAGAATGAATATGCAAGCAAATTTTTTTTTTCACTCGATTACACTTCTTTACAAATAATTTTCTTACATCAACTTCGTCACTTCATCAGACGTTAAATTTAGATTACTATGGTTAAACATTATTTTTTGTTGCATTTAAAGTGATGTGCGACAGGCACCGAACGACCAGTCGACTTTAAATTGACTGCTAATAAATTTAAATCACGACCAACGATACAAACAACTATTGCGGTATTTTCTATGAAACAAATGATCGAAGAAAAATCTTGTACTAGTAAGCCTTTTGGCATTAGTACGAATATGAATAGTACTAATTAATATGTGACACCTTTCATACCGGAATTTGATTACCAGTTAATCGTAATACTTCAAGAATTCATAAAACAATGTAATGCTGAAATTTAATAACACACATTCAAAAAAATGCCCAAGGATCTATATTAAGAATTTTCGAACTGTGGAGAAGTTTAAAAAATATCCCGGCGTGTTTCATAATATAATAAATAAAGTTTCTCTTACATATGAATATTTTTATTACTATACGCTCGAAATAAAGGTTTGATATGTTGTTCAGGAATTTAAAAGGAAAGTCCATTATTTTAGACAATGAAATTACATCAGCAAATTTTAGTGTACATGAAATACGGTATAAATTAACTAAACGCATTTACTTACGTAGTATAAAGAACGTATTGTACATCTGCAGAAAAAAACAAATTTTTTGGCAGAAAAATCCGTATAATAGGTTCCCGATACCGCAAAAGGGGACAATTCTAGTTCCTGTATGTGGAAAATTAGTTCCTCTACACGTGTAATCAGAATTCATGTATTGTGGGACCTTGACGCCGAAAAATTGATTGCGGTAAAACATCTGTCCGTCAACAATGATAGCGGCAAAACCGTGGGCAGAATTTTTTCCTACATAGATCAAAGTACGCTTATAAAAATGGCATAGGTTTGGTTTTCAATAAAAACTCTGAATTTCCGAAAGTTACAAAAGTTTAAAAGTTGTTCGACGTCTTCCTACAACTACAATATTGAAGATACAGATTTTTTCCTTCTTGAAATCTATTCTTCAAAATTAGATCTTTAAAGGTTATGTCATGTTTTTCAGAATGTTAGTGGTCTTCGCGCGATTTTGGGGAAATTAAGGTAAGTTAAAACCAAGATTTGAAGCCATTGTTAAGAAATTCTGATCTTCAATACTGATCTCGGATACAGCGAAGTACGTTTTTAAAAATTGGCGCAGGTCCGATTTTCATTAAACTCTCAGAATTTGCGAAAATTGCAAGAGCTACAAATTACACCAGAAAGTATGCGCTATTATGCGCCTCTAGTTTTAAATGAGATTTGAACAACAAGTTAATAATCGATCCCGTTTTGTTGTGGTCAGTAAAAAGTTCTTAATTTTCAGGTTAAGAGATCAATTTTTCCTCAGCTAAATAATATTCGCAGTCGCCAGCAGCTGTTTAATCGTATGTTCAGCACCAGGGAAATGTACATAAAAAATGGCGATCTTAAGAATTAGTTAAGTAGCTTACTCGTAAAATTATATATCTTACTCCATGACATTATACTTCTAAACAAGTAAAGAGGTTCTTAAAGATTCTCTTGGACCTAGACGTAGCGGATGAGAGAGAACGGTTTTGCTTCATTCGCCATCCGTCCTTCAAAATCATTTGTGTTCCGATTCTCGGTAGTCGGACAACAGCCCGCAAGGAAAATAAAACACTGTAACCATCTACTCCCCCCTCCCGTCCAGCGAGCAGGAAGACTTTAAAAGCGGACCACCACAATCGCATCGAAGAAAGACGACAGCCTCACAGGCGGAACAACAGGAAATCGAAGAAGCAACCACAAAGGCTCGGGAATACATCGCGGGCGTTCGACATGACGGCCAGCCGGATTTGTTTCTCGGCGGGAGCCGCATCGGCCAGCTCGCAACCCGGCACAGCGTTGCGGGCGCCCGCGATCCGTTCGCCGCTTCCAGGAAGTGGCCACACGGTCAACATCAGGGACCTCACGTATTATGACTGCGGTTTAGCTGTTTTCATGATCTCGTTCTGTTTCTGGTCTGCGTTCCGAAACGTTTTCAAAATGTACGGAGTGAGCGGGAGTAACAGTTAAGAAAATCGCTTTGGAACATGAATCTTGGTTACTCATATCACTTTTTTGAAGTGTTGGTTGGCGATGAGACAATGTTTTTTCTCATTTACGTGACAATCCCCGATTAGGACATTAGGCTTCACGAAATGTCAGTGTACATTTAGTTTGCAGAAAGACAAAAATTTAAATTTTATTTAATATTGTTTTGAAACTTAATGGAAGCGGCGCTGTCTCGATACAAAAGAAAGAAAGCTTGCTGCAAAGTTTGGAAACAGCAGCTCATCACACAATTATTACATTTTAGTTTATTCAGCCAATAATTCTAAATCAATCGACTTGATGAGTCGTGTCTATCTATTTAATTAAGTATCGCGTATTATGAAGTAAGTCTGTATTGCATTCACTGTCATTTGATATTTTCGTAGATAAACAAAAAAAATGTTAACCAAACTTATACGTATTTTTTTCGCGATGCAGACAAAAAATTAATCATTGTTAAAAAAATTAAAAACATCATTGATTTTACTCACATCTAGCATAAAAATAAACTTTTGTAAAATTGTACCGATTTATTTCACCCTCCCTAACTCAAATTAATTCATAATTATTTGCAGTAGTTTTATCAATAAATATTTTATAAAAAAATTATTAAAAATAAAAATAGTCACTATTATAATTCACATTTCGAGTGCAAGAAAAAAAAACAGGAGAAGCACTTCATCGCGGAACCAAGTGCTCTCGCATACCAAAGCACTTTCTTTCTTCTGTCCCCCTGTGAATCAAACTGCCTCCAGATTGCATAGCGCATCGCTCCCGGAAGTCGGAGCCCTCGAGACAGTGGCGGCGGCGGCGGCGGCGGCGGCCGCTGCCCCTAGCGTCCCTGCCCCGTCCACCTCCGCCCCTGCCCCCGCCCCCTGCCCCCGCCCCTGCCCCCGCCCCTGCCCCCGCCCCTGCCCCCGCCCCTGCCCCCGCCCCTGCCCCGGCCCCCGCCCCCGCCCCTACCCCCGCCTCTGCCCCCGCATCTGCCCCCGCCCCTGCCCCCGCCCCTGCCCCCGCCCCTGCCCCCGCCCCCGCCCCTGCCCGTGCTCCGTCCACCTCCGCCCCTGCGAGCCGCCTCCGCCTCCGCCGCCCCCGCCTGCGAAGAGCCTGCAGGCGCTGGGAATCGCGAGCGGGCCGATCCTCCCACCCGCGTTAGTCACCAGTTATTCCTGCCGGGAGGCGCAGCCGCGCGCCCTATATTTAAGCGGCGGGCGGCGGCGAGAGCAATCGGCGCGGAAGGGAATCGCCCGACTGCACCCCGCGGTCAGTTTTCTCTCACCCTGCTTCCCAGCTAATCCCGTTTCACCTTTTGTTACCCGGGGAAGACGAAGCCCAACTCTATCACGTTTCGTTCATCCGGTGTTTCGGAAGGAGTATTACTTTTTCTTAAGTTAGCATTCATTAATAGCTCAAATAGAAGTTTTTGCACCATTCCAGAGAAAATGTACAACACAGATGAACGTGGCAGAATCTTGGGAACTGTCGTAAGAAGTCAGCGATGTAAAAAGACTCTGTGATAGGTAATTTCATGTTTTGTTTCGACAGACTGAAGCGGTGTTTTTCATCATTGGCTGTACTCTAGAATGGCATGCACATCTATCTTGAAATAGACAGAAGAGGATAAATTATAATCGACCGATGTGATTCTAAGCACACCTCGGAAAAAGTAGAAATCCATACTCATACTAAGGAGATAAACAGAACGGGATGGAGTCGGGCTTGCCTTTCTGATGAGGTAGATAAACGCCTTAGGAAAAGTTGACTGCGAGATGAAGATGGTATACACCCATCCCACTTTCTGTCAGATAGGGCAGCGTGCCTCGGAAAGGGGTGGGGATTATAGCCTTAGGAACTTGGTGGCTACCCCGGAGTTCATTCCCTGGACCAGAACATAAATGTAAGCGGGTAAACGTGAACGCCAAGATTCGACACTCTGGGGAATCACCTTCAGCATCATTACCATGGATTGGGTCGCATAGGTTGGAAACCTCATGCGATGGCATTGTACAATCCCTACTTAAGCCGTTAAGTAAATTTCATTATGATTGATGTGCGGTATCACACACCGTGTGACAGGGAAAAGCAGGTCGCTCTACAACATCTGGTGAAGCACCTTTTCTCTTAAAATTTTCTCATTATTAACGTTGTTGATGAATGAGTTTCTTTTATCTGCCATAAATGTACCACCTGCAATGAAATACTTTCTTCCCTTCCGAAAGGTGACGAGTGACTAAGGATTTTCTGTAACAGAAAATACAATGATCTCGAACGGGTTTGACCCCCTGAACATCTTTATGAAGTTCGCACCCTATCCACGCAACTACCACGAAACTACCAAGGCTACATTATTTTCTCAAAAGGTCAGATATGTTGAGCTAAATGACTATAGAAAAAGCTGCTAGTGTTAGTGGCCGCGTTAAGACGTAGGAAGAGATTGCTCCTCTCCATTTCAGGTTGCAAGTTGAAGTGGAGGCCAAAAGATCTCAAATCTGCGGTCATGCATATGGGATTTCAGACCAAGAAATGGTAAGCCGATTGAAGTAATCGTGGTAGAAAATTGCAACGTCGATAATAATAATAATAATAATAATAATAATAATAATAACAAAGAGTAAAAAGAATATTTTAATGATAATTTAGGAATAATCTTGTAGCTAAAAGAGAAGCTTGAGTACGCTCGGATTCCGAGAGCTGACGGCGGTAGTGCAACTACTTATACACTGGTGGTGCGGGCGATCTTCTGTGGCGCTGTTTGATTTCAGGGGCTGAGGAGGCCAATGACTGGAATGAGAAGATGCCCACGCCAGGAAATAAAGAAAAAATCTAGTAGAAAAAATCTAGATTAGCATGTACTAGTCTTCTGACGGCGGGTTTTTTTCCCCTTCAGGGGTTTTTTTCCTCAGCCGTACCTTATGGTCTTCTTTCCGCGGCTTCGATGCGACGAAGAGACCATTCGGGGTGAATGCCAGAATTCGAAAGGTCCGAATGCGATAGGGTTTAGGTATTGTAAGGACTTAAAGGCCTTCGGCCTAGCCACATAGTTAAAAGTATTGAAATTATATATAAATGTGTAATAATAACCTATTAAGTAAAAAAATAAAAGACACTGGTAGAGCCTCATCTATGCGATCCCTCTCCCATGCCGAACACGTCGAGTGTTGGTGAGAGATCACAAGAAAAAGCGACCCAGAGGGAGATGTCATATTCGAAGAAGAAGAAGAAGAGAGAAGAAAACATTACTACAGTGAAAGAAGAATATTGAAGAACCTGAACACGTCTGACCTGCAGAGGGCAACTGGAAACAATGACAAGTCAGAATCTGAAATAGTGGTAAAATGCCCAAGATCAAGCATTTACAACACATTTTATAATAAGGTAGTGATTAAAGCTTCTGAGGATGATAAATGCCGTATTTGTCACGAACACGTAGAAAATATTTATTATTTCGCCAATTTGTCCATGAAAAGGCAATATAAAATTCGTAGTAGTTGCCTTACTGGCAGATCTGCAATGCTCTCAAGGTTCCCAACAAATACTCTAAAAAGAGGTAGAAACACTCAGGAAAATTTGATCCCTGTTGCATATTTTTATTCGGAGAAAAAAATCATGTCTACTAGTGGAAGTTACTAAGCCGTGAAACAAAAACTTCACAACAAAGGAGTCAGAGAAATTTATGAGATTGGAAATCATTCTGAGACGAATATGTGGTTTAAAAACAGATTGCACAGATAGTTATGAGAGCTCTGGAATTTGTTCCTCAAAATTATGTAAGAAGTTGTACAAATTCCGAAATCATTCATAAGAGTGAATAGGCACTGCAAGAGAGCGTTACTGAGATCATTCCCTATTTTGCGCAAAATATTGTAAACTGAATCACTCCGCTAGGGTCAATGGATATGTTTCTTACGAAGCTGGTGTCAGCCTGAGTAGATTTTATATTTAACCAACACTTAAAATCTTTTCACCCTGAAGTTAGTAGATAATTATATAATAATAATAATAATAATAATAATAATAATAATAAAATTCGATCAGAACGTCGTAACCAACGGCCAGAAAAACATGTTAAATTCAAAACTTTGAAAAATGAGACCAGCTGCATATGAGGCGTAAAAATACAGGTCGCCCTGGAGTTTTACTTTAGAAATCAAATATATAATATAATATCATATAATGTAAAATAATACAATATAATATAATACAATATAATACAATATAAAATAATATAAAATAATATAAAATAATATAATATAATATAAAATAATATAATATAAATATTTGTTACATTATTTTACGCCTCATTTTCGACTTTTGCCTCCTTTTCAATTTTTTTGCACATTCGTTACCACAGCAAACAAAATCAGGAAAAAATCGTGGATTTATCTTTAACTTCTTTCACGCTTAGAGTATCTTACGTGTAACGAGCAACGTGTGAAAGACTAGAGACTAGCGTGTAACAGAGAAGGATAATACGCTTACTCGAGGGAAGATTAATTAATATAAACCGTTATGCCAGCAGATAAGTGTGCTGTTACAGGACCCACTTTTTAAAGTGCAAAGTTCATTCAGATTTACTAAAAATTGGCATGCTTCATGTGGCGTGAAATCTCATCGCGTTAAAATTAATTCTACGGAAGCGGGTTGCCAGGAGTTCACCCGTATAAAGTTCGCTCGAAGCGTAGGGAGCGATGTGCCTCGCCAAGTGCACAGATCTTAAGCGTCATGCGAACATTCACGGCCGAGTACTCTGTAGCAAGGAGACCACATTACGAGCATTAAAGTGAGCGGAAAATTTTCAAGAAGATAAGCAAATTGCATTGAGGTGTACAGTAATTAAAGACTAGACTTCTTTAATAAATGGTCGATCATAAAAGCTGCCTTGGCTACACAAATAATCCCTTTTCTGCAGTGCCCGCCAAACGGAGTGGGTGCAATTTAATGACTCCACATTTACTGTAAGATATTTCGTAATTATCTTCTAGTAAATTGTGATTAGAAGTTTAAATTATGCGTTTTGTTACATTTTATTAGTTTATTTCAAAATGAGCGCAGATGCAGCATCATATAGATATCGGAGCCCCACGAAGCTACCATAAATGCATTTTAATAAAATCACAGTTCAGCTGTCAATATTTGATATAATAGTTCAATGTTTTTGACGAGAAACTGATTTCAAACTTTCTTGGAAAAGGAAGGTACGCGTTCATACGTTTGCCACATCTAAGAGGTAAGTTTCACAACATGAAAAAAAGGCTGTTTTCCTAGAAACTATGTTCTGCGGAATTCTTGACGTATAATGTTGAAAGTGTTATTTTTACTATTTTCTTCACGGAATCTCGCAAATGCATCTCAGAAACATCGCTGCATAAAATGGTACGAGAAATATTAACAACCGAATAAATTATTAATCCAAAAATAAGTTGAGTTACGCTCTGTGTAAGTTGGTCTTAATTTTTTTTTATTTTCATGTAGTTCAATTTTGGTGTCCGATAAGACATAACTGGATTATTATTATTATTATTATTATTATTATTAATATTATTATTATTAATATTATTATTATTATTACTAAACAATTCTCCAAATTAAGTAGATTTCTAGATAAAGAAAGAGTGCGCGTAGGCTGCGCATGCACGCAGGCATCCCCCAACATTGTACTAATTTTTCTGCACAACTGCCCAACACGCCCCGCAATACGATCCCCCCTTTGTCGGAGCCGAGGTCTTTCTTTGGGCGGGCGATCCCTGCGCGCGATCGCGTGGGCGGCGGGAGATCAGAGGGCGGCGAGGAGGCGGTCAGCGGCGCAGACGGAGCCAGCTGCACCGCGCAAACGAAACGTCTCGGCGCGGCGCGGCTTCCGTAAACACGCGCCGCGCCCATCGGCGGCCTCCGCCCCCCGGTCGCTCCCACGCCGCCCACGCGACGCCCACGCGACGCCCACGCGACGCCCACGCAACGCTCACCAGCGAGTCCGCACGTCGAGGGCGGAACGCCGGAACGAGAGCTCGATCGGTTCTTAAATTGACAGTCAACTGTCGGTAGGTCGATTGATTAATTAGTGTTCCCGAACGCGTCAATTGCTAAGGTCAATGCGTCAATTGCTAAGGTCAACGCGTCAACCGTAAGTGTAGTGTGTGTTTTTGAATCGTGGGAGGTGGCGGTAATATTCTCCCTCACTGGCTGGTAAGATCCGGGGCCGACCTACAAGTCTAGCGGGATTTTCCTCAACCAGATATTTCTCACCAACGGGGCACTACCCCTTCCGGGACAAGCGGTAAGCTCCCTGTTGCCTCCCGGTGTGTGCGGTAGTATTGTGCATATAAGTGTGTGTATAAGTAAAGATTGAGATTAGATCAAAGAAAAGGAAGGAATGATCGCGCGCGGTCCGTGGCCCGTTTGTTAGGGTACTGCTCCGGCATTCGCCTGGTGTTGATCGCAGAAACCACGGAAAACTACAGATCAGAGCAGCCGGCCGCTAGAATTCTCCTCCAGACAGCGACTGAATTCGACCTCGTTTTGTAGCTAGTGCCTAAAATCCGTCCTTCGTAAGGATTCGAACTCTAGGATCTCCCGGTCAGAGGCACTGCAGACAATAGGTCGAGCTACTCGCGTCACCCTATACGCATAGGAGCACAGCGCTCACCTGGACGTTTAACCACTTCAGTGCTTGTTAACGAAATAACAGGTATTTCATCATTTATTTGTTATGTGGATTCTACAGCACAGCAGTGTGATTTCCTGCTTTTGTTGTGCTTATAATTCAGCTTTGATATTATTATTGTTATTATTATTATTTATGCTTCTTTACTCACCTACATTTAATAAGAAATTTTAAAATGAAAATCTTACGGGTTAGAAAAATTATCTTAGAAACGGGTTAGAAAATTCATCTTTCAGCATAATCAATTTAATATTACGTACTAGTGCAATGAAAACTGGTCGACGGCAATACTCGTACTGCGTGTTGTACTGGGTGAATGCATCAATCATATGATAGAACTGACGAAATTAATTTTTTCTTGAATTTTCCTCATAAATTTTATTTTTATTCACAGTTCGTGTTCATTACACCGGACATTTTGGGGAGTTCCGGAAATAGCCGTTAAAAGGTGAAGAAAATATGTTTCATTCTTCACATCAATTGCGTTTTGAAATTAGAAATTTAAGTTTATTATTTTTGCTGGAATTTACTTTTCAAATATTTCTAACCTCCCTGAAGTAGGTTCAGAATGAAAGTTACCTGAATATACACCCAAAATTTACATCGAAGTAGCATTGAAAACAATTTAATTCTGCAATAAAACGTTTTGTTATTCTTTATAAAAAAAATCGAAGGAAAATCTACCAATTTATTTGTTGCTCTCTTGCAACAACATCCAGTCAACTCAAAATCTCGGTCTTCCTGAACAAGGATAATTTTTTATTACAGTACGTTGCTATTTGGCATTCCCTGAGAAAATATAAGAACTTACAAAAATGATTTGCTGATAATAATTACTTTTTGATGTCTTAATGATTCTTGATAAGAGAAACACTCACCAGAAAAGAAAAATTGTGGTAAATTTTCAGTAATATTTTCTATAGATGAAGTGCTATGATCAGGTATTTATTGTACACAGAGAAAATTGAACGCCTTTTTCAACAAACTTTTCTGAAAGGTAATTAGCGTTTGCTTCTCATCCCACAAGCAGGCATCATTTCGCATAGCTTTTGAGATTTACCAGCAGAGGTACTCTGCAGTACCGAACTGTAGCATAAAACTGTCTGAAACCGAATTTCAAACTGAGATCTGGACCGAATCGTGGACAATTTCTGAATCTTACAATAAGTAACAAAGTTCGTCTTGTACTTAAATTTCTCTGTGCAAGAACTCCTTCACACTGCCAGAGTCTGAGATACTCTACCGAACTGGAAGAGCTCTATCCAGGCACCTTTTGTGTCTTTCCTCTTTTTTCGTTAGAGACTGCGACGAATACAGAGGACAAAGCGGCACCGGCCTGAATCAATCTATTATCTACCGCGAAAGGGGAGGGACAACAAAACGAGCTTTTGCGTGAAAGAACGAGCGAGCGCGGATGGCCCCAGAGGAAGACCAGGGGCAGTGGGAGCCTTGAGAAATGTAACCGGCATTGCACAGCAGAAGCGCCTCGAAACAATGGCCACTCACCGAAAGGGTCAAGAACCGGGCGAGTCCTCCTTGGCAAGTCAATATGCCCGAAGGGTGAGAAGGCAGCCAATGAAGCAAAGAAGTGAGCGCAGATAGAAAGGAGTGCGGTCGGATTCATGATTCGGTCCAGGCAAAGAACGACCAAGTGCTTCGATTGGAATGCGGGAAGATGAGGACACTGGAAATGACAATGTGACCGCGAAATGAAACTACAAAGTGGCTCTTAATGAACACGTGAATGCGAATAAGAACTTGACTAGGAACGAGAAAAATACGTGAGAAACAAACGTCAACTCTGAGCGTAGTAATGCCAAACATAGCTATCAATGGCGTTAAAAAGATTTCGCAAAAGAGAGACAATGCGAATTCTCCTGAAACTGAAAAGTAAAGTGAAATGTGGTCAATACAAGAAGCAGTTCAAATCATAAATACGAGAATATGATTATTGTGATGAATAAAGACAATAAAAATAGGTGATAAATTCTTAGTCACAAAATAAGAATTTAAATAACAAAAATAACTTCAATATAGAGTATAAGTCCCGTAGAATGTATTAAAAAGACTGTAAGAAGGTGTGAGTGAAAACAAGTTCACAAAGATGCAAAGTGTTTCAAAAATACAAGATATTAAGGAAAAATAATTCTATCATGTAAAAAATGATGGTACTAGTGATTAGGAACAATAATGATTCGAAAGAATTGTTGAAAAAGTTGACAACTAGCTGAATCCTTACGATCACATGACACAAAAAGGAAAGCTGTAGGAAAGTTTGAAAAGTAGAATATACTTATTATATTGAAAATTGAAATCCCCCAAAATATTGATTAAGATTGTTCACTACTTCTTCTTCAAGATTAATGAAATGCTAATCACTCTTAAAACAACTAAACATGTTACGAAAATCATAATCGAAATGTATTCTGTTTTTCAAGATTAGTTCATGTATGTTGTAGTGAACTATGGCTCGCAGCTAACCTGCTGCCCACCCTAATGTAAAAACATAATGCAATACATATAATCACTGAATTTTTTTGTGAATGAACACTTCTGTCAGACGATTGCTAGACATTGTGTTTATATGCACTCACTAATCTGTGCATTCTCGTAATCTCATACTCGCGTACTTGAAGGCGTAAACATAGGAAACTTCGATTGCTTTCAATAGATCGATTACAACTCGCAGAATAAATTAATAAACCATGACGGAAAATAAGCGTCCAATCTATTAAATTCAAGATATTATTACAATGTAGTGTTTATACTACAAAACAGGTTAAGAAGAGCCAGTGATAACTTATGCAGGGTTCACAATCTACGATTTAATGAAAAAGATCATAAACTTTGTTCGAGTACAAAGCTCAAATTTCTTTCGAAACGCAAGTACTTAGTGTTTTAAATATAAGAATGAATGTTAACGGTGACGTGATTGGAATGAACAAATTTACACACTGCGTTAGATCGAAAGGGGCGACCAAACTCTAAAAAATATCATGGATAATGATTGCTGTGTAGTGTAGAATATGAATCCATCCGCCAGCAAAGGCTTAAAAAAAGTTAGTTCTTAGTTCTTAGGTGTCAGTATTATATTCACCGCACTTCGCCTACCTAAAGGAGAATGTGTTGGAGTTATTTACATTATAAATAATATTTACGGAAGGAAGCAAAATACTCCAGGAGAAAAACTTACAAAATAACTTTATTCTAGAAGATTCACGATTCCCAAATATTTATTTAAAATTCTTTTTAACTTTCTCTTTTGAAATCGAAATCACGTTAAATTGTGTTAGTTAATTGAAAACAACTACGTTAGGGAACATTTATGTATGTTTCAATTAAATTTTAACGTATTAAATAAGAACCTAAATATTACTACGTCCATTCAATGTATTTTCAACAAATCAGCGTTAAACAGTGTGCCAATATAATTGTAGTGACATTTTATGAATTCTAATTTTGAGAGAGTATTCAATTAATTTTGTAACACAAAAAATAATATCAAAATTTGAGGATTTTTCTTATTTGACTTCGATTCTCTAATAATATGTTTATTAAACATCAAATTAATACATAATTGAAAATGCCAAATCGAAACATTCAACACTAGTAATCAGAGCACGAAGAGGATATACAAGAAGGAACGAAATCCAGCAGGATCAGAAATCGATCAAGGTGGCGAGTTGGGCGCGGGGTTGCTTCCTGAGGAGCAGGGGCGTGGTGGGGAGGAGGGGCGAGAGAACGCCCTGGGGGTGGGGGCGACGGAAGCAGCATGGGGAGGGGGAGGGGGGGCGGGCAAAAAGCCGAGGACGCTACCGCGGCGAGGACGTGCTCGGCGGCTCGTGGGAAGCTGCCGGGCCGCGCCGGGGCACGGGCGGCGACCGCAGGCGCGGGCGGACACGAGCGCCGCGAGACCGCAACAGCGACGCGGATTCGCGCGCCGCCGCCGCATGGCGCGCTGCGGTCGCCGCCCGACGCGCAAAAAGCCCGCGCCCGCGCTCGCGCCCGCGCCGCCGCCAGACACTGGTCCCAAATGCGCCCAAAGACGAATTTTCTTATTTTTCGTATCTCCTTGTTTTATTTTCTTCTTGCTTTCGGGTCCCTTCTTTTCATCTCCGCCTAGTACCCTATCACGTATGGAGTGCGCATTTATGGAATAATGAATGATCATTTAAAGTAAGTTGTTGCTGCCTTCCACTCCACAATCACAATGCTTACCTTATGCGGTGTATGAATCACAGATCTAAAGTGATCGGTTCACAAGGTAATCAATCGGCTGTACATTTAGATTTACACGGACGCGCCTATAAGAGAAAACGTTTAGAGAAAAATTAGACAAATATGTATTTTTACGTATTATTTACAAATGTTTATGTATTATAATTTTTAACTACAATCCATTACAGCTCTTAAAAATATTCAAAATTTAAAGGTAAATCCACTGAATCTTTTGTGAGAGATCTACTGTAATTGTCTTTTAACTCAAAAAAAAAAATGTTTTTTTTTAAATAACACTTCTGACAAAACACAAACCCTAAAAAATATAATATAAAGGAAATTCATTTTGAATTGTTTGATTTTTCTTTATACAAGGTCCAAAATTGTTTCCTTTGATAAAATGTTAGCCTGAAAATCGCAGTGCATGTCGTATGTTTTGCCCATTTTGGTTGTCATTTCCACCCACTGTACGTCGACACCAAGCTGACGCCGTGCTGACCCGACAAGTTGCGTTTTAATGGAAGATGTTATCGGGTTGTCAGCGCAGACCAGTGGAAAATTGTGGGAAAATATTCGACTCATGGACCCGTGAATTGAACAATGAAAATGTGAGTGTGCTCTGCTATGTTCGCTTCTTTTTTTGTTTTTTGTTTTTGTTTTTTGCTCGCGTTTTATTCGAGGGCGGGCATCCACTGCGCTGGTTTCGCGGCTTACGCGCCGCTGCACAAAACGAAACACGATTCGGGGGCTGAAGCGAAAATCCCAGCGATTTAGCGAGAATTGGTGACACGCGTTTTGCTAATGCATTGCTGCATGGGTGTTATTACTCCAGTTGAAGTACTTTTAAACAATGCGCATTTGTACGTTTGAGCATTTATTGTAACCATTGATGCTTTAAAAATTGAAATGTAATTCGGAAACTGGAGAGAGAATTGTTTTTGCCATCACGTTTCTTCAGATAGCGCTAAGTAATTATGTCGGTGTTACATGCCTATTTTCCATGTCGTTTTATGCTTCTAAGTGTCATATGAACATTAATGAAATCCCATTATGAATAATTTATACACAATAATAGAGAAACCATTAACTTCATCATATTCTGCGCAGTTTCTTAGTATACGTAAGCATATTATACGAATAAACTACTCTCCTAGCGGATTTTCTTCCTCAGTTTCTTCGCGCTTGGAAAACCTGTATCATGAATGGAAATAATTATCAGACAGAAATAGAATTAGCGTTTTTCTCCTTTACGGAAGTGATTTATTTCGCACTAAGCCATTTTATAATAAAATAATATATATTATATCATTGATCAAATACCAGTTAAAATTTTAGAATAAATATCCCTTTTTCAAGCACATGTTCAATTTAAGAATTTGTGGAAAATTTCATATTAAATAAAATTCTCTAATAAACCGATCACTGAAAAATTCTTCATGTAAAGTGGAACAAATAAACGTTAAATGTTATTAAAGTGAGTCTGAAATTAAAAAATAAAAAAAATAAAAAATAAAAAATAAAACAAGCATCATCTCGCATGTCGAATGCATCAATAAATCTGATCTGATTGATGATGATCAAATAGAACAACCGTATTATACATTCTTTATTCGATTACAAGTCCATCGTTTGAATTGAATCAGTTGGAGATGCTACGTTTTAATGCCGGAGCAGTACCCTAACAAATGAACCACAGACCACGCGCAATTTTTTCTTCCGCTTCCTTGTCCTCACCCCTTACTTAAATACACACTTATATTCAAAAACACAGTAACATACATTTGGGAGACTAGTGGAGAGCTTGTTAAAGCCTGTGAGAGCTTGTCCTCGCTATGGTCCGATTAAAATAAGTTGGTGATTGACAGTGGCGAATGAAAAGAAGCGACGTTGACAGGTTGCGTACCACTGAGCACGTGATCCCGAGACACGAAAATTAAAACTTGAAATAAATATTTATAGAAGTAACCAAATCGCATACTTACATTGTATGAAGCTACAACTTCAGAAGTACAATTGTCAACCACCAACTTATTTTAATCGGACCATAGTTCGGTTCCCCGCTGGTGGGAGATACCTGGTTGGAGATAACCCCGCTAGCCGACGTGCAGGTCGGCGCCGAATCTCGCCATCCAGCGGGGAAAGATAACCACAACCTCCGCGATAAAAACACGCAATACACTTATGGCATCAATTACGTTAACAATTGTTCTTTCCAGAATATCAATCAATTAATAAGGCGACAGGATTCTTATCACGCCGTGGAGTAATCCCCGTTGAACATCAACGGCGCTGATTTTGCGAGCAGGGGCGGTGACGTGGCCAGGGTCGGGGGTGGGGGTGGGGGGTGGGAGAAAAAGGGGCGCGGCGCGGCTCGTGCGGCGCCGCTGACCGCAACATGGCGCGGAGGCCGTGGGTTCGAGCCGCTCCCGCTCCCGCGGCGCCGCGGCAGCGACCGCGGGCGGACGCGGGGCGTCGCGCCCGCCGCGCCGGTCAAGCACCTCGCACCCGCCATTTTGGCTCTTCGGTCGGACCGTGTGCGAGCAGGCGCTTTGAAGGCTGAAGACCAGGGGAGCTGGAGCAAAGGGGGGGCGTGTGAAGAAACAGTACGCTGGCTGCCAAGTCCTCGCATCGCCGTTTGGACCCTTTTGTCGGGCGCGCAGGGGCTTTGGGGTGTGAAGGCCAAGGGACCGGGGGATTCAGGGGGTCATGTGAAGAAAGAGTGCGTTGGCTCCTATGCTCTCGACACGCCATTTTGTTCACTATCGTCGGGCCGCATGCGAGCAGGGGCTTTGGACCAGAAGACATAGGGGACCACGTAAAGGTAGACTAAGGTGGCTGTAAGAAGACTGATATGCCTTCATACAGCGGTGTCTTCACATTTAAAGTTTCAGGTATTTTAAGATTTAAAAATTACCGATATTTCAGTTTTGTTCCGTTTCAAAAATTGCTTATTACATTGTTCTGGTGAAAATTATTTCACACAACATTCTACATAATACTTAGATGTTATAAAAAGAGAACGAATCTAATAAAACATCTCCAGTTAAATAAAAGGAAATCATATAAGTGCAGAATGGGTTATTTTCAAGTGGAAAGAATGCAGTTTTCCTGAGAAAAAAGATTGATTGTGGTAACGTTTCTGTGAGAATGCAAATTAACCGTGGTTACAGATGCATGTAACTCACAGATCCGAGTCTGAAAGCTGAGCATTAACCCACATTTGGGAGCTCTCCATCTTTTACTAAGTTCAAACGGAGGCGAGTGGGCGATGGGGAGACCAAAGGCGCCGTCAACGCCACGCCCATCCCCCACCTCAGGTGGTTGAAATGGCACCGCAAGCGCGCGGAGCTTTTTTTTATTTCAAGCGATCTTTTTAACCAGCAGAAACATGCAATACAGGTTAATTAAATTAAAACATTGAATGAAAGAATTGCTGTTTTGATGAACTATCTTATATGCTAAAATTTGCTTTCAACGTCAATTTGATGTGAATTGTACGATTATTTTCCATGTGCAATCAGAATAAAATACAGGTCAAATACAGGTACATTTTATTCTTTGTTTAGTTTTCCTTTATGTAGCTATAATAAACGTATCTTTTTGCACGTTAATTATTTGATTTCCATCATCGCATTATGAGACTGTTTACTTATTGTTTCCAAAACGCTGAAATTTACGTATTTATTTTTTTAATAAATATCCCTTATGTCCCTTATTGAATTTCAGCATTATAAACGATCTTTTACGTAACAAAAAAATCTGTCATAAAATGGCTTTTTACGGTACAGATTACGATGAATTTGTCGTTTATACCACACGAATAATTGCGACATTACACATTCAGACATTCGCAGGGGGAGAATTGAGCGGGGTTGTGCTAAACGGAACAGCCGACCATCGGTTTTTCGCACGAATTTCAATTACCCGTGACGTCACAATAAACTTCTTTCCAAAAATTAACTTTGATTCTCTTATCAATTTATATGATGTTACAAAAAAAATAACGCATAGAACTCTTTTATAAAGTTATTTATTGCTTTCGCTTAAATTTCAAAACTCGTTCCTAACGTCGCTGGTTTTCAAAGCATGTACTCATGCAATAGATACATAGATAAATAGATAGATATATTTATTACAGTTCGCTTTGACATAATGCTCTGTGGCAAACATAACAACAATTAGAATTAGAACAATAACAACCATTTACAATTAGAATTACCATTAGAATTAAGGGATGATATCCTAGTTCTAATTAATTTCTAGTTATCTCTAAATTGACTTCTAGATTAACTAACACTTCACTACACTACACTACACTACACTCCCCTTCATTACACTACATTCCGTTCATTATACTCACTATCACACTCACACCTAACATTATGTTCTAGTTGCATAATATACTATTATTAATTGCCGTGCGTCCTCCTTGGCTTCGGACCATTGTGCAGTGTAAGCAGGGGAGGCGGCAGCGCAAAGGCGGCAGCGCGTGCCTTGAAGCGGTGAGTTGCGCTCCCAACGGCCCGTGCGTTGACGAGTGGGCCGACGTGGCGCCAGCATCGACGACACGAGTCGCGGCTTTGTGGGAAACAGGTGACGGTGGAGGCCGCAGCACCGCAGGGGCGACAGCGATTGATGTTTTAGGCGGTGGTTGACGACGGAAAAGCGGTGGAGGTAGGACCACATTCAGAAAAGAACGGTGGCGTCTGCCATTAGGTCAGCCGAGTTGTCACAACTGGGTACTGTTGAGGTATTTGTGAACGCAATGTTAATTATAAAACGAGGCACTTATTTTAAAGGAAGTTATGCAAAGATGTATGGGCATCTCAATTCACGAATGAAACATCTTCAGAAGACATTATTTATTTCAGGACAAATAGACCCCAAAGAATATAGGATACACGAACCGAAAAAAAAATCATGAACAATATTTTCTATTATCATTCAACATCCATTTACTCGAGTATCGTATTCACATTCATTCTTTATAATTCTGTTTTTATACCTAATTATATGTACTGATACTACATTTCTCTTAAATATTTGGGGGTACGTATTTGAATTTTATTTGCAGCAATTATTTAAAACATTAATTCAAGTATTTTTTCAAAGCAAATTAACATTTTAAGAGCAAATTAAGGTACAATTGAAGAGTAACTGTATCACCAAATACCAATTACATCACATGGATTCGCTTGAGAATAAGAGCAGTGATATGTGCTGCACTGAAAGCCTGATTTCTTTTAAATAGAAGCTCCCAAAAAGTCGTGAATATTGTCGAGAAAATATGTTGCAAAGTAACGACCACGGAAATACTTGGCGAGAACGGAAATGTTCGGGAAAACGGCAAGAACTTACAAAAGAGGGATTAGTCTATAAAATTAAGAATAATTTCGCCGTACAGCAAACAAAACTTACACAGAAATCAACGAAATATACGCAAAATAAATATAAATTGTAATTATTTTAATATAGCAACACGTTTGTGTCATGTTGCCTCGACCTCCGTCATCCTGTTTGCAGTAATTTTCCCTTGCTTTCTCCACACTGAAACTAATCCTCCGAAAGCAATTCATCGCTAATAAATTGGCGGGCGTCCGAATTGCCTTCCCGCCGCGAAACGGCTATTCCCGTCCTCGAGAGAGCGAACACCCCGGAAGCACAGCGCCGCCAGCCCAGCAGCGACTCGTTGCAAATCGCAGGTAGAGAATAAGAAATCCCGTGGGGCAGTCGGCTCGAGATAATCTTAGCTCTGTCACCTGCATCCGAATTCCACCGAAGGAACGCGCGGCATGCACGTCGCCATTTAGCGGCCCGCTCGGCGACGGCGACGGCGGTGGCGGTGGCGGTGGCGGTGGCGGTGGCGGTGGCGGTGGCGGTGGCGGTGGCGGTGGCGGTGGCGGTGGCGGTGGCGGTGGCGGTGGCGGTGGCGGTGGCGGTGGCGGTGGCGGTGGCGGTGGCGGTGGCGGTGGCGGTGGCGGTGGCGGTGGCGGTGGCGGTGGCGGTGGCGGTGGCGGTGGCGGTGGCGGTGGCGGTGGCGGTGGCGGTGGCGGTGGCGGTGGCGGTGGCGGTGGCGGTGGCGGTGGCGGTGGCGGTGGCGGTGGCGGTGGCGGTGGCGGTGGCGGTGGCGGTGGCGGTGGCGGTGGCGGTGGCGGTGGCGGTGGCGGTGGCGGTGGCGGTGGCGGTGGCGGTGGCGGTGGCGGTGGCGGTGGCGGTGGCGGTGGCGGTGGCGGTGGCGGTGGCGGTGGCGGTGGCGGTGGCGGTGGCGGTGGCGGTGGCGGTGGCGGTGGCGGTGGCGGTGGCGGTGGCGGTGGCGGTGGCGGTGGCGGTGGCGGTGGCGGTGGCGGTGGCGGTGGCGGTGGCGGTGGCGGTGGCGGTGGCGGTGGCGGTGGCGGTGGCGGTGGCGGTGGCGGTGGCGGTGGCGGTGGCGGTGGCGGTGGCGGTGGCGGTGGCGGTGGCGGTGGCGGTGGCGGTGGGCGGTGGCGGTGGCGGTGGCGGTGGCGGTGGCGGTGGCGGTGGCGGTGGCGGTGGCGGTGGCGGTGGCGGTGGCGGTGGCGGTGGCGGTGGCGGTGGCGGTGGCGGTGGCGGTGGCGGTGGCGGTGGCGGTGGCGGTGGCGGTGGCGGTGGCGGTGGCGGTGGCGGTGGCGGTGGCGGTGGCGGTGGCGGTGGCGGTGGCGGTGGCGGTGGCGGTGGCGGTGGCGGTGGCGGTGGCGGTGGCGGTGGCGGTGGCGGTGGCGGTGGCGGTGGCGGTGGCGGTGGCGGTGGCGGTGGCGGTGGCGGTGGCGGTGGCGGTGGCGGTGGCGGTGGCGGTGGCGGTGGCGGTGGCGGTGGCGGTGGCGGTGGCGGTGGCGGTGGCGGTGGCGGTGGCGGTGGCGGTGGCGGTGGCGGTGGCGGTGGCGGTGGCGGTGGCGGTGGCGGTGGCGGTGGCGGTGGCGGTGGCGGTGGCGGTGGCGGTGGCGGTGGCGGTGGCGGTGGCGGTGGCGGTGGCGGTGGCGGTGGCGGTGGCGGTGGCGGTGGCGGTGGCGGTGGCGGTGGCGGTGGCGGTGGCGGTGGCGGTGGCGGTGGCGGTGGCGGTGGCGGTGGCGGTGGCGGTGGCGGTGGCGGTGGCGGTGGCGGTGGCGGTGGCGGTGGCGGTGGCGGTGGCGGTGGCGGTGGCGGTGGCGGTGGCGGTGGCGGTGGCGGTGGCGGTGGCGGTGGCGGTGGCGGTGGCGGTGGCGGTGGCGGTGGCGGTGGCGGTGGCGGTGGCGGTGGCGGTGGCGGTGGCGGTGGCGGTGGCGGTGGCGGTGGCGGTGGCGGTGGCGGTGGCGGTGGCGGTGGCGGTGGCGGTGGCGGTGGCGGTGGCGGTGGCGGTGGCGGTGGCGGTGGCGGTGGCGGTGGCGGTGGCGGTGGCGGTGGCGGTGGCGGTGGCGGTGGCGGTGGCGGTGGCGGTGGCGGTGGCGGTGGCGGTGGCGGTGGCGGTGGCGGTGGCGGTGGCGGTGGCGGTGGCGGTGGCGGTGGCGGTGGCGGTGGCGGTGGCGGTGGCGGTGGCGGTGGCGGTGGCGGTGGCGGTGGCGGTGGCGGTGGCGGTGGCGGTGGCGGTGGCGGTGGCGGTGGCGGTGGCGGTGGCGGTGGCGGTGGCGGTGGCGGTGGCGGTGGCGGTGGCGGTGGCGGTGGCGGTGGCGGTGGCGGTGGCGGTGGCGGTGCGGTGGCGGTGGCGGTGGCGGTGGCGGTGGCGGTGGCGGTGGCGGTGGCGGTGGCGGTGGCGGTGGCGGTGGCGGTGGCGGTGGCGGTGGCGGTGGCGGTGGCGGTGGCGGTGGCGGTGGCGGTGGCGGTGGCGGTGGCGGTGGCGGTGGCGGTGGCGGTGGCGGTGGCGGTGGCGGTGGCGGTGGCGGTGGCGGTGGCGGTGGCGGTGGCGGTGGCGGTGGCGGTGGCGGTGGCGGTGGCGGTGGCGGTGGCGGTGGCGGTGGCGGTGGCGGTGGCGGTGGCGGTGGCGGTGGCGGTGGCGGTGGCGGTGGCGGTGGCGGTGGCGGTGGCGGTGGCGGTGGCGGTGGCGGTGGCGGTGGCGGTGGCGGTGGCGGTGGCGGTGGCGGTGGCGGTGGCGGTGGCGGTGGCGGTGGCGGTGGCGGTGGCGGTGGCGGTGGCGGTGGCGGTGGCGGTGGCGGTGGCGGTGGCGGTGGCGGTGGCGGTGGCGGTGGCGGTGGCGGTGGCGGTGGCGGTGGCGGTGGCGGTGGCGGTGGCGGTGGCGGTGGCGGTGGCGGTGGCGGTGGCGGTGGCGGTGGCGGTGGCGGTGGCGGTGGCGGTGGCGGTGGCGGTGGCGGTGGCGGTGCGGTGGCGGTGGCGGTGGCGGTGGCGGTGGCGGTGGCGGTGGCGGTGGCGGTGGCGGTGGCGGTGGCGGTGGCGGTGGCGGTGGCGGTGGCGGTGGCGGTGGCGGTGGCGGTGGCGGTGGCGGTGGCGGTGGCGGTGGCGGTGGCGGTGGCGGTGGCGGTGGCGGTGGCGGTGGCGGTGGCGGTGGCGGTGCGGTGGCGGTGGCGGTGGCGGTGGCGGTGGCGGTGGCGGTGGCGGTGGCGGTGGCGGTGGCGGTGGCGGTGGCGGTGGCGGTGGCGGTGGCGGTGGCGGTGGCGGTGGCGGTGGCGGTGGCGGTGGCGGTGGCGGTGGCGGTGGCGGTGGCGGTGGCGGTGGCGGTGGCGGTGGCGGTGGCGGTGGCGGTGGCGGTGGCGGTGGCGGTGGCGGTGGCGGTGGCGGTGGCGGTGGCGGTGGCGGTGGCGGTGGCGGTGGCGGTGGCGGTGGCGGTGGCGGTGGCGATGGCGCGGTGGCGATGGCGATGGCGATGGCGATGGCGATGGCGATGGCGATGGCGATGGCGATGGCGATGGCGATGGCGATGGCGATGGCGATGGCGATGGCGATGGCGATGGCGATGGCGATGGCGATGGCGATGGCGATGGCGATGGCGATGGCGATGGCGATGGCGATGGCGATGGCGATGGCGATGGCGATGGCGATGGCGATGGCGATGGCGATGGCGATGGCGATGGCGATGGCGATGGCGATGGCGATGGCGATGGCGATGGCGATGGCGATGGCGGATGGCGATGGCGATGGCGATGGCGAGGCGATGGCGATGGCGATGGCGATGGCGATGGCGATGGCGATGGCGATGGCGATGGCGATGGCGATGGCGATGGCGATGGCGATGGCGATGGCGATGGCGATGGCGATGGCGATGGCGATGGCGATGGCGATGGCGATGGCGATGGCGATGGCGATGGCGATGGCGATGGCGATGGCGATGGCGATGGCGATGGCGATGGCGATGGCGATGGCGATGGCGATGGCGATGGCGATGGCGATGGCGATGGCGATGGCGATGGCGATGGCGATGGCGATGGCGATGGCGATGGCGATGGCGATGGCGATGGCGATGGCGATGGCGATGGCGATGGCGATGGCGATGGCGATGGCGATGGCGATGGCGATGGCGATGGCGATGGCGATGGCGATGGCGATGGCGATGGCGATGGCGATGGCGATGGCGATGGCGATGGCGATGGCGATGGCGATGGCGATGGCGATGGCGATGGCGATGGCGATGGCGATGGCGATGGCGATGGCGATGGCGATGGCGATGGCGATGGCGATGGCGATGGCGATGGCGATGGCGATGGCGATGGCGATGGCGATGGCGATGGCGATGGCGATGGCGATGGCGATGGCGATGGCGATGGCGATGGCGATGGCGATGGCGATGGCGATGGCGATGGCGATGGCGATGGCGATGGCGATGGCGATGGCGATGGCGATGGCGATGGCGATGGCGATGGCGATGGCGATGGCGATGGCGATGGCGATGGCGATGGCGATGGCGATGGCGATGGCGATGGCGATGGCGATGGCGATGGCGATGGCGATGGCGATGGCGATGGCGATGGCGATGGCGATGGCGATGGCGATGGCGATGGCGATGGCGATGGCGATGGCGATGGCGATGGCGATGGCGATGGCGATGGCGATGGCGATGGCGATGGCGATGGCGATGGCGATGGCGATGGCGATGGCGATGGCGATGGCGATGGCGATGGCGATGGCGATGGCGATGGCGATGGCGATGGCGATGGCGATGGCGATGGCGATGGCGATGGCGATGGCGATGGCGATGGCGATGGCGATGGCGATGGCGATGGCGATGGCGATGGCGATGGCGATGGCGATGGCGATGGCGATGGCGATGGCGATGGCGATGGCGATGGCGATGGCGATGGCGATGGCGATGGCGATGGCGATGGCGATGGCGATGGCGATGGCGATGGCGATGGCGATGGCGATGGCGATGGCGATGGCGATGGCGATGGCGATGGCGATGGCGATGGCGATGGCGATGGCGATGGCGATGGCGATGGCGATGGCGATGGCGATGGCGATGGCGATGGCGATGGCGATGGCGATGGCGATGGCGATGGCGATGGCGATGGCGATGGCGATGGCGATGGCGATGGCGATGGCGATGGCGATGGCGATGGCGATGGCGATGGCGATGGCGATGGCGATGGCGATGGCGATGGCGATGGCGATGGCGATGGCGATGGCGATGGCGATGGCGATGGCGATGGCGATGGCGATGGCGATGGCGATGGCGATGGCGATGGCGATGGCGATGGCGATGGCGATGGCGATGGCGATGGCGATGGCGATGGCGATGGCGATGGCGATGGCGATGGCGATGGCGATGGCGATGGCGATGGCGATGGCGATGGCGATGGCGATGGCGATGGCGATGGCGATGGCGATGGCGATGGCGATGGCGATGGCGATGGCGATGGCGATGGCGATGGCGATGGCGATGGCGATGGCGATGGCGATGGCGATGGCGATGGCGATGGCGATGGCGATGGCGATGGCGATGGCGATGGCGATGGCGATGGCGATGGCGATGGCGATGGCGATGGCGATGGCGATGGCGATGGCGATGGCGATTGGCGATGGCGATGGCGATGGCGATGGCGATGGCGATGGCGATGGCGATGGCGATGGCGATGGCGATGGCGATGGCGATGGCGATGGCGATGGCGATGGCGATGGCGATGGCGATGGCGATGGCGATGGCGATGGCGATGGCGATGGCGATGGCGATGGCGATGGCGATGGCGATGGCGATGGCGATGGCGATGGCGATGGCGATGGCGATGGCGATGGCGATGGCGATGGCGATGGCGATGGCGATGGCGATGGCGATGGCGATGGCGATGGCGATGGCGGCGGCGGCGGGCGGCGGGCGGCGGCGGCGGCGGCGGCGGCGGCGGCGGCGGCGGCGGCGGCGGCGGCGGCGGCGGCGGCGGCGGCGGCGGCGGGCGGTGGCGGTGGCGGTGGCGGTGGCGGTGGCGGTGGCGGTGGCGGTGGCGGTGGCGGTGGCGGTGGCGGTGGCGGTGGCGGTGGCGGTGGCGGTGGCGGTGGCGGTGGCGGTGGCGGTGGCGGTGGCGGTGGCGGTGGCGGTGGCGGTGGCGGTGGCGGTGGCGGTGGCGGTGGCGGTGGCGGTGGCGGTGGCGGCGGCGGCGGCGGCGGTGGCGGTGGCGGTGGCGGTGGCGGCGGAAGCGGCGGCGGCGGCGGCGGCGGCGGCGGCGGCGGCGGCGGTGGCGGTGGCGGTGGCGGTGGCGGTGGCGGTGGCGGTGGCGGTGGCGGTGGCGGCGGCGGCGGCGGCGGCGGCGGCGGCGGCGGTGGCGGTGGCGGTGGCGGCGGCGGTGGCGGTGGCGGTGGCGGTGGCGGTGGCGGTGGCGGTGGCGGTGGCGGTGGCGGTGGCGGTGGCAGTGGTGGCGGTGGCGGCGGTGGCGGCGGTGGCGGCGATGGCGGCGGCGGCGGTGGCGGCGGCCGCCCCCGCGCGGCGAGGCGCGTGCCAGGCCCGCGGCGCGGCGCTGCCACCTGCGACGCCGCGGCCGCGAGGCGCATGGGGCCGTGATCTCACTGCGCCGCCACCGCGCCGCCGCTGCCAAGGGCCCGCGCTGCCGCATTCCGCCCGTGGACCGCCGCCCCTGGCCCCCGCGCGCCGCCGTTGGCGCCCCGGGGCGATGCCCCCGCGCCCGCCACGCCCCCTCGCGACGCCCACCGCGCTCGCGACACGGTATTGGAATTTGACCGGTCGGCTGCGCGATGCGTGTGAGCATGCATGCGAAGCAAGGACGGATCGGAGGGTCTACTTCTTCAGCAACGGTTACATCTGTCCGTGATATAAATGTTTCATTCATATTTCGAAAAACAAATATTTTCATTTCAAATCTCTGGAATTTATCATAAAATGTCATGACAAAATATAATGTTAGAATTTGTTTAATCGCCATGATTTTTTATGAATGGCATTTTAATTACTTTTAATAAGAAAAAGGACAAAATGTGTTATTTGATCATGGAAATCCCGTTGGAAAACGGAGGAAAATCGCAAAAGGGAACAGTATTTTTACATTAAAGTAAAGATATAATAGAAATAGTGTTCATATGTACCAAAAAATGTGAATTATTTCGCCTGACAATTCTACAATATAATTCTATAATAGTATTGCTTTGTAAATCAAAGTTTGTCAGCATCACTCACCAAGTCAATTTTCATTCTTTTGCTAACCTGTGATCAGAGTCTACAAAATACGGCGAATTACCTACAGTTGAAGTAATGCCTGTACTGTCGTACTTAGCAAAATAAGGTGGTATTGCTAAGTGAGCTCAAAATGAGAAAACGCCTTTTTCAGTTTAACATCTTTTATTTGATCCCCAACTTATTGAAGATATTGATTCATTGCTATTGTTTTGTAAATATCTGCAGTAGATATTACATTAAATAGTTACTTTTTGTACGATCAAATAACATCTGAAATCTACCTGAAAAGAGTAGATACCACTTTATTCAAAAAGTTTCAATATTGTCTGGTACATTTTGTGAAACATTGCAGATACGACCTTTCTGCTTAGCATGGCACTATAGTTCAAATCAAGTTCACAATATTTGTCTAATATTTGTATTACTTCTTGCGAACACCGAAAATAAACGTTTCTATTAACAAAAATTTAAGAAAAGTATTTTTTAAGTGTGGAAAATTTTTATAATAGCGCTCCTCGATGGGCGTGTGGGTAGCTCTGAACCACCAGCGCGTAGGTTCGCTTCTGGCTGAGGCGCATGGATTTTTGAAAGCCAGAAAATACGACAGCGTACATGTCATGCTAATGGAATGTAAAAATAACCCGGGAATGTGCCCGGCAAAATGAAATACCTCCGCCAATTTCCCGTCCTAAGGGAATGTCACATTATCCCAAACAGAAATCTCGGGTACAGTTAACAGAAACAGACATCTGGTGGAGAAAATGAGAATCCTACTCAGGCATTGAAGTACGATTCTCATGCCCCTCATGTCGCCCATGGGGTACAATAATAACTTTGGTAAGTAACCCATACGATAATAACTTTGAGAATTGAAGACTTGAAATAAAAAAGGATGTAAGTGCAATTTTCATACTTACGCCACCTTTCATCACAGCCTTTCGTCTACTTTTGTTGATGATCGAGGTAAAGGTAATTGCATTGTGCGGGTTCAAGGAGTGTGGGCCAGAGTTCTGCACAAGACATACCCGTTCCATCCACCTTGCTTTTGTAGCGCAGAAATCAAAGGTAAACGATCGTATGCACTTCATAATATCATCCAGATCGATATTCAAAATCCAAATTCTTCGAGAAAGCAAAACCTAACACTTGTGCCCGAAATTGATTGTGCATGTCCCAGCAAACACAAGGCAATGAAAAATTAGAAGCGGCATATCTGTGCGAGCATCGCATTTCGCTGAGCGATGCCATGACGCCCCGTGCTATTTTCACGCCACTCACAAGGCGCGCGGCTCCCTTTCGATGAAGCCTCGCCGCCGAGCAGCTTCAGATACAGACCCAGCAACTACACCAGGGAACGAGGTCGTCCATTCAGATATGTGACGTCACGAATAGATTTCTGGCTGCTGACGTCACCCTTCAGGGCATATATTCTCTCGACTCAGCTGAAAGGCTGATACATTATTTGCCAACTCCTGCTAAATGTGTTTGAGTGCACGTTTGAAAGATTAGTCTCTACAAAGGTAACTGCTAGCCTTCTGGCTTCACCTCTACTCAAGATGAAATGGAACGATCACTAACGAGGAACCACACAGATCGTGGATTCCAAAAGAAACATTGCGTATCGAAGTATCGGAACCTTTTGGTCAGTTCCAACAACTCGTGCGCGAAGGAAGCAAAACCTGGCTGTAAAGGCTGTTAGGAAGAAATTGCCCCGCAAACGGAGGCGCAACGGCATCGCCTGCAGCCACGTCGCGTCGGCGCCTCCTGCAGGGCAAGAGCCTGGGGATCTTTACCGTTCTTTGTTGCCCGGAGCGGCGCGGCGAAGGCGGGGGCGGGGGCGGCGGGGGCGGGGGCGAGGGCGGCGGCGGGGGCGGCGGCAGGGGCGGCGGCGGGGGCGGCGGCGGGGGCGGCGGCGGGGGCGGCGGCGGCGACGGGGACGGGGGCAGGTGGTGGGGGATGGGGGCGTGGCGGCAGGAGGGGAGTCGGGGGTCGTGCCCCGGGACAAAACGCGCATCGGAGCCTGACGGCGGGGGACGGGGGCGGCGTGGGTGGCGGCGGAGGAGAGGAGCGGAGCGGACGAAATCTGAGGCTCGCTCGCCGCGCCGGAACGTTGGCGTCATCCCAGGGCCGCCACCCCCTCCCCGTTTCTCGCCTCTATGCTCCCTGCGACACCCCGACTCGGAAGGCGTTCACCTCGAGCGTCGAATTAAAGAGCGTAGGTATTTGGCAGTGCGTTATCATCAAAGCTGGTAAGTTCTTGGCCATTCATATTTTGTAAATGGTCATATCATTTTGAAACTAAAAACGTCTGTTTCATCATCGGGTAGTCTTGTCGTATCACCGCTTATCATTTTGGGTATATCTTGCGCAAAATACTGAATCTGATAAGTGGAACGATTTGCATGTAATGCGCATTTTGTGTCGATACTTTAGAGTGTTTAGGTATAAAACGAATTATTTTATTTGCACATTTTTTCAATTTTCTACCTTTACAACATTAATTATTTCATGTGAGAGACATTGGTGAATAGCATAGTTTCTTCGGGATAGGTGTAAATAAAAATCTTTAGATCACTGATGCCTGAACCGGCAAAGTAAAGTATATTGAGGTATCGAGTGAATGATAAAATGGGAAGTTTATTCTTAAATGACAAATTATTTCCCTGCGTACTTCCGTGTAGAAAATATACTTCGCACAAAAGATGTCAGAATACGAGTATGCGTCCATCATATCATGTGATGCGGAAAGTGACTTTCGCAATACAAGACGTTATTCTCTGATTGAACGCAGTTCTTAATAACAAAAATCTTCTTGCAAAATAAAATTTGCGGTAATTGTCTATCTTTAATTTGCACATGACATATTTATCTGGATGGCAAAAAGACAATCGCAAAATACATGTTTTTGTAAGCAAATCCTGAATATTTTAAACATATTGATGGGGATTTCAACAAATATGTAACATATTTCATGCATATTTGAGGGGTAAAAGCTTGCATAAACTTCCTTGACCTAGGTATTATTCTTTTTTACAACCAGAATATTGTTATTAATTATGATTTTATAAGAGTACTATGTATTAAATCTTGCACAAAGTACGATTTTATAGAATATTAAATTTAAAAAATAGAATTAAAAATATTCATAGCAAGTCGAAAGGATATTCGTTTAACAGCCTTTTTGATATTTTTCTTTATTTTAATCGAAAGCGCTATTTCTTGCTTCAAAGCGGAATTATGGAGTGTCAGTTTGTCAAAAGAAAACAAAATGCGACTTTTTTTTACATTTTGGTGCTTCCACTCCACCTACCTGCAACACTGCGCGAAATTAAAAACGCGTTGAAACTTGAAAACTCACTTTGCACACCTCTTCCGTTTCCTTTTGGCGAGGAAGGGCTACCAAGCGGAATCAGGAAGGGAGGTGAAGGGGACGTATGTGCTCCTCCCTGTCTTTTCACATTGCAGAATTTCTATGTACATCTAAAATCGTTAAATTGTAGATAATAATGTACCGATTGAATAATGTAGAAATGACATTTGTGTTTCTTAGTGTCAGCTACTGAGTAGTTCCGATATAATGCAACGTAGCACAACATTCGTTCTATGAGACATGCCCATTGTGAAAAATGAGGATAAATGTACAATGGGGATAAGAATGTGGGGGTATTATCACAATATCTGTTTCTCTCATACGTCAAAACATTCTTGAATAGAATATATTATTGTACGTTAGTGACATTACCAAATAATTTATGGATATTTGTTGTTTCCACTGGTAGATTTTTGTCGACGCCCTTGTACACTAACTACCTTGTGCCGTTGTAAGTAGGCCAACAATATAATTTCTTTCAAAAGAACTCATTAGATAAGCGAACTCAATAGTGAAAATGTGTTTGCAAGATTTTTCTTGCTGCCTTTGGGTATATTATTGCCAAAGACCCCATTAGATAAGCAAACTCAATAGTGAAAATATATCTGCAAGATTTTTCTTGCCGACTTTGGGTACATTATTGCCAATCAAGAAAGTTCCTAACATGACAGTTTGGATTAATATACACGCATTTAGAATCGTCACAAAATACAACTCGCTGAAAGCTAGTTGTGAACTAAACGCGAGTCTTTTATGAGTTTCTGCTCCTTGTTCCTCATTAGTGAACAGCTCCATGTGTGAAGGTGCGTGAGCGTGTGTACGACCCGAACATTCATTCTATCCGCGCGTTTCTACTTATAGATTGTGAAAGTGAAGCATCCGATGAGAAACAGTCATTTGTAACACACTCTTATTTAATGTGCAATTTGTATGAAACGTGGAACTTCCGGGGCATCTGCTCCACTTTCATTAGGAGGCGTCTTCAAAGTCGAGCTGCCATGTGGCGGAACTATGGTGAAAGCACGTACGGACGAGGGTGAAAGTTCACTGACGGAGCATCGTCGCCCTCATGTTACTCCTTTCCTTCATTTCCGTCTTTTCTCTGTCTTTTGATGGTATCCATAGACGCACACTTATCCTTCAAAAATGACAAATGTGGTGGCACTGTGGGAAGGCTGAGTCCATTTTGTGAACAAGACAAAAAACATCTTCAAACTTTCACTTCAGAAGCATTTGAGAACATGTGTTGCTACCATTGAGGAAGTAACTATTTGTTAAGCAACAATCTATTATCTTTTACTGAGTGTAATATTTTGGGATTAGACACAAACACTGAAAGAAGCAAGTCAGTTGTACAGCAAATACACTGAAAAAGTGTACGAAAGATGAAGGATTTTTATTAAAATTCTACATCTAATTCTAGATCCTAGATCTAAAAATTAAAATTTCACTAGTAAATGACGTTTCTAACAAGTTAATAAACACGTCAATACAACATCTTCCAAAAATGAGTGATCCGAAAAAACTATATCAGAGAGTTTTTGTTTCAAGTGTAATTTTGTGTGTATACTCAAAAGAAAAATTTGCGCCTCCGATGTACAGGTTCTTTCTCCTGAAATAGTAAACATCACTCATTTTTAAATCAGTGCCCCCACGTCTTGAATCAGTTTCACACCTGAGAAGAAAATTTCTCAAACAAGTTTTCCCTGACGTAACAAAAATTCAAATATGTCATTAACTTAATTTTATCTACCGAAATAGATCATTAACAATTCCACTGACGAATCGTAAATTCATTAGACGAAAGTAAATGAGAATTGTTTTATATTTCCAAACACTTCGCATTATTACTCTGTCATTTGTTGGCTGTTTAATTGACAAAGTCATCTAATTAAAACGCACCGAATTCTCGTTGTCGCAAACTCTCGCTCTCAGCGCTCCCGAGTGATGCGGAAGATAGGCGATGGAAAGGAATGCGCACGATCGCAATTAAAAAGCTCCGCGCATGCGTTTGAAGAAAGTGATAAATACCTGCATAACCGCGCACGCAAACCGGTACTCGCAGAACGGAATGCCAGCTGAAATTTCTCAAGAAGCATCGCCTCTCGTCAGACGCACCGCCGTTCCTCCTCGCTATTTGCACGACGCGCTCTTAATGCAGTTTTCTCGAGATTCAACAGCCCGATCAACTGGTCTCGAAAGGGTCGGAAAAATCTCCACAATGTTAATAGATATGGTGTGAATAATAAATGAGAATTTAGGTGAGCAAACGAAAAATTATTCAAAAGAAATATATAAATAATTGTATAATAGTAAGAAAATTCTTTAATATATTGTTAATAGGGCTTTCACTTTGCGTAGTATTAAACAAACACTTTCAGGCGCTGGTATTATGTAATGTAGTTTTATTACCAATTTTACCAATGTTTTTCATTGTTACATCAATTTGAATATTTAATTAAGTACAAATTAAGTTTGTTAATAGTATGTTGGCACATACGAGTGCGTAAACAGAACTAGGATTCTTAAGTAGTTTCTACTACTTAGAACTCTTGTATTAAATAATATACACTAGTATTTGTATTCTATTTATAATAGTGATGCACTAAGTCGACTACCAACTATTAAAATTGTAGAAATATATTTTTAATAACTTCATGTCAAATTTTAAAACTAACATATTTTATCGCGGTGGAAAAGGTTTTCTAGAGGATTGTTCCATTACGTTTACGTCAGATGCCCACAATGTAAGAATACAATTTTTGCCAACCGGTGGAAAGTCAGAATGGTTTAAAGAAGAAATTACTTTATCCAAGAGTGAACCAAAGAATTACTGAAGCTGGCCGGAAAGAAGTCTCCTCTAAAATGTCCATTCAACGTTATTTCCTCTAAAAAGTGAATTAAACGTTCAAAATACCTTCATAACTTCCAAAAGTGATAAGACTTCGTCGATTCTAAAAATGTGTCCTGCAAAACATTATCTGTCGCAAATTATCAACATATTACCACATTAATCACAAAATATTTGTCATCAAATACAACTTCAAGATGTAGTATATGCATGCAACGTCTAAAGAAAGTGGGAGTATAAATTATTATTATTAAACCAAACACTAAGTTTCTTTCATTGCTTTGGAGCTTCCACCAACATTCATTAAAGCCGATAAATAATAACAAAGAGGTAAAATAGTCATTACACCCATTATAATTTACTTCTAACGATCAATTGCGATCGTTTACGCAATCCCATGTGTTATTAAAGGTAATGTTTTTATTCAAGGCAACGAAATACAGCTTCGCCGGTGATCGGATTTAGCCACTATTCATTTCCATCCTCAGAAACGTCGTGAACATTTTACGAGGTGCCGGAAGATTGAAAACACCGGAGCCGGAATCGGAACCACTAGCAGCCCAGTTCGTGGCATTCAACACTAACTGGCCTCTTCCAACGCTTTATTTGATAACTCTGTGCCAAATAAAAATAGTTTTCTCCTTATAAATCATCTTGTGTTCAATGAACCGGGAAGTTATTCCAATCACTCGAGACGCATAAACATTACGATCATCTGATTTCTTAACAGCATATTTACGAGAGCGAAAGAAGTAATGGCGTGAACGTATACATGGTTATTAGCATTCCATAAACCACACGTCATTTAGAAGAGCTTGTGAGATGATAGTAGCATATTTTTTTCGTTTCATTTTCCTGGTTTAAGGAAAACAAATTTATTGAGAAATGAAACTCGGAACAGAATTCTGATTATTGATTTTTTTTATATGCAATTTTATACATAAACATGTTTCTATAAATAATACAAACAGAATTACTGAGAAATAAAAGGAATGTTTAAAACTTATCCCTCTTTTATCGAAATGTATATGAGGTGTTGGCTCTCCATCGTAACTATTTATCGTATTATTTATCGTAACTATTTATCGTATTATTAAATAGTTACGATAAGCATTTACAATCACCATCCGATTCCCAAACGTCCAGTAGATCGTCCAGCGACGGATCAGTAAGCCGAAGAAATCGGACAAGAACGTGCTTCGTGAATCCAGGGGGCGGTGACTCAGAGGAGCCGCACTCGCGCGGGAGTGACAAGGCCGGCTCGCGAGCCCCGCCCTCCCTCCCTCGTAACTCGCGCGCTGTGCTGTGCCGCGCCGCGCCGCGCCGCGGAATTTACGAGAATCATGTGCGGACGCAGAGAGCATGAAGCGCGGCGCGCGGCGCGGCAACAGCGGGCAGCAGGCCAGGCCCCGCCAAGACTTACGAGCGCGCGCCGCACCGCACGGCTCCCGCTCGGCCCCTGCCCCTGCTCCTGGCCACGCCCCCGCCCCCGCCGTTTGTCCTCTCCCTGTTCATGCCTCTGCGCCTGCTCCTGCTCCAGCCCCCGCCCTCGCCTCGGCCGCTCCACTCTGGCTCAACTTCTGTCCCTGTCCCTGTCCATGTTCATGCCCCTGTCCATGCCCCTGTCCATGCCCCTGTCCATGCCCCTGTCCATGCCCCTGTCCATGCCCCTGTCCATGCCCCTGTCCATGCCCCTGTCCATGCCCCTGTCCATGCCCCTGTCCATGCCCCTGTCCATGCCCCTGTCCATGCCCCTGTCCATGCCCCTGTCCATGCCCCTGTCCATGCCCCTGTCCATGCCCCTGTCCATGCCCCTGCCTCTGTCGCTGTCCATTCCCAACCCCCACCGCTCCACCTGCCCCTGCCACTGCCACTGCAAGTGGTCCTGGTCCTGCTTCAGCCCTGCCTTCGCCCCCTGCCCCTTCCCCAAGGTCCTTGCTACTGCAACTGCCCTTACCCCGCTCCTGCCCCACCCCTGCCGCTCATCCTGTCCCTGCTCCTGCTCCAGCCCCCGCTCTCGGCCTCTGCCGCTCCTCCGGTCACTGCTCCCGACACTGTACCTGTCCTTGGCCATTCCCCACCCACCGCCACTGCCTCCACCACTGCCACCGCCACTGCCTCCACCCCCGCCGCTCATCCTGTCCCTGCTCCTGCTCCAGCCCCCGCTCTCGGCCTCTGCCGCTCCTCCAGTCACTGCTCCCGACACTGTAACTGTCCTTGGCCATTCCCCACCCCTGCCGCTCTCCCCTGCCCTGCTCCTGCCACTGCCAGTGCAACTGTTCCTGCTCCAGTACCCGCCCTAACCCCTGCCCCTTCACCATCCCCTGTCACTGCTACTGCAACTGCCCTTACCCCCGCTGTCCCGCTTGTGCCTCTGCCCCCACCTCCACCCCCGCCGCTCATCCTGTCACTGCTCCTGCCACTGCACCTGCTCCTGCTCCAGCCTCCGCCCTCGCCCTTGCCGTTCCCCTGTTCCTATCCTTGTACCTGCCCCTCCATCTGTCCCTGCTCCTGTACCGTTCCTGACCTTGCTCCTGTCCCTGACCTAGCTCCTTTCTCGACGAGTTTCAAAGCGGGAGGACTATGGGAATCGCATGATGCCCAGCGGAGGCGGGGACAGGAGATCAAGACAGAAGCACTTCGAAAAGCATTGCCATGAGGGTATGACGAAGGTGCCAGAGGGGAGCAGGAATTTCTGCGAGGATTCGAGTAAGAATAAGAAGAGAGTACTGGAGGTGATAACTGCAGCGTAGAATGGCGGGACAACATCGTGGAGGTTGGAGTAGATCACGTGGAAGACGCTGACAGCAGCGGGGGAAAAAGGGGAGGACGTCTGCAAGAGGATATCTAGAACGGTGGTGAGGACACTTGAGGACGGGCGACTGGAAGGATACCGAGGATGGTGGTGGATGGGGGAAGGACCGTTGGAGACGGTGGCGCTGGGGACTTTGAAGGCGGCGGAGGAGGTGGAGGTGGAGGGGAAGAAGCTGAGAAATACGTCGGTGAATTTAATTGGCTGACGTTTCCGGGCGCGTCAATGGCTAATGCCATTAGTACCGTAACCGTAGTGCATGTTTTAGAGAGGGGCAGTGATCTTCCCCCACTGGATGGTGGGATCCAGCGCAGATCTACACGTCGGCTTTGTGGTTTTCCCCAACGTAGTATCTTCTACCAGCGGGGCGTCGTCCCAGCCAGGACAAGCTCCAGGTTTCCTACTAGTCTCGCGGCATGGAAAAAAGTGTTGTGCATGTGTGTGTGTAAGTAAGGGGTGCGGATAGGTCAAGAAAGAAGAAGGAAAGATCGCGCGCGGTCCATGGCCCATTTCTTAGAGTCCTACTCCGGCATTCGCCTGGTGTTGATCGGAGGAACTAAGGAAAACTACCGATCAGAGCAGCCGGCTGCTAAAATTCTCCACCAGACAACCTATGTAAGTAGTGTGGAAAATCCTCCCATCGTCGGAAATCGAAGCCTAAACCCTCGCGGTCTGAGGCACTGCAGTGACATTAATTGGTACCCTGAGGAAACGGTGCTCAGGGCATTCCCGGGAACAGAGGACGCAGACGATGACGCGACAGGGATGGTGGAGACGCAGTGGGTGGTAGCGTGGAGGGCGGTGGCGTGGATGATGGCGACCAGGGGACCGTCGAGTTGGAGGGGCGGGGGCGGGGGCGGGGTCGGAGGGTCGCCAAGGAGCGGAACGCGAGAAGCAAGGCGACCCGCCGTGCCCAAGCGCACCGCGCCTCTCTCAAGCCCTCACCACAGCTGCGGCCGCTGTGACACGCACGGCTGATGTTACATCGTAGAAATCGCTCAATCCTTTCGGATGTATTTCTGGCAAAGCTGCCCTGCAGTAATTTTATGGATTTTGCAATTTTGTTGGACGATCTCAACATTTTTTTTGTTATTTAAGGTCGCATCAACTACTCTCTCAGACTGAATCAGTGAAAAACTACTGATTGACAGTGACTATTCACTGATGGTGTCAGTTATAACCCTGCCACTGACAATCAGTTGAACTGAACAAATTAGTGAAAATTGGGTTCACTTTTTGAATCAGTGAAACTTCACGGTTTGAATCAGTGAAATCTGTGCTAATTGAACGTGATGACCAAACGATCAGTGAGCGATGGTGGCGTGGCACGTTTACCACTGGCAACCAGTGAAATGCTGGCGGTCATTATGAAAAGATTCTCATATTCGCTGATTGTCAGCGAAACTACCCATTTCGACTGAAGATATCAGTGACTTCGGCTCTTACTGATTGAATCAGTCACAATTTCACTGATTGAGATAGTACTCGGTCATTAGCGACCACTATTGGATATAACGTTATGGTATGAGGGTGAAACGATATGGTGATGATAGCGGGTGAAAGGACGAACACATACAACTATGCTCGAGGCGGGACTCGAACCCGCGACCTCACGGTCCAAGATCACCTCGGCACTACTGCCCTAGCGATCTCGGCCACGGGGCCAACGATCTCAACATTGAGGAGGCGGTACATCGGTATATGCCGCATTTTCAAATGGGTTTGAAACTTAAACATTTAATTTGCAACATTTCATTTGTGAAAATAAGTAATATTTGTCATAAAGAATCGATTGAGCAAATTTTTTTAACCATAAATCAGAAAGAAAGAAAGATGCATTTAGACGCATGCTATTCAAATGCAACTAGATTTTTAAAACTGTCATAACTACTATTCAATAAGGAAACATATTTTTTCAGGGTCAATAAGTTTCACATTCCACTACAATTCCTGTTTTGAAGCTCTCGGAGGAGTTGGACCGTTGATCTCTCTTTACGTTTCTCGTTGAGAAAACGCGGTCTTCCAAGAGCTTGCGTGTGGGGAACTTCATCAATATTGCTTTCCTTACAGCCCAGAGCACCAGGCGGAAGCGCTGCCAATGCGAAGGCGTCCGCGTGGACAGGCTTCTCTCGTTAGGCCACTTGGCACCGCCACAGGTCGGAGGCCTCCGCAATTACGCGCGCTGCACTCATTTCGCTCGCTCCGTGGCTCCGGAAAAATAGCCTCATACGTTGAGTAACGTTGCGCGGCGGGTAGGATTCTTACGACTTGTGTAACAAAATCTGATTTTAAATGTGGTAGCAAATCACATCTTGTGTATATTTTTGATTTATTTGGAAAACGACAGTCCGCCCACAATGGTGATTTAATGAAAAATAATCAGAAAATAATTTTACTGCTTCCTGCGCTTTTATAGCTTAATAGCGCTTTTCTGTTTAAATTGACTCCATATTTTCTCCTTCTAGCTGTACCGAAGATGTAAGCGCAATAATGTCTGTAAAAACCTCCATAATCACGATCTGGAATCGAGATCTGCACTAGTCAAATGAATAACTACAGACACTGACGATTTACAAAACTGTGTTTTGTAAAGGCAATTTTTCATGTGTCTTTACATCACTGTCACATAAGTACCATTAGCTCCTCTTCAGTGATAATGTTAATGGGTCAATGTTTTAAGGATAGCTTTTGTAGGTTACATTTTAAAACATCACTTTCTGTAAATCAAACCTTTGTTGCTTCGTTAGCTTGTATCATCTGACTTCATGAAAAACAATGTTATAAGATAGATCTAAAATAAAAAGAGATATAAAGCTATGGAGAAAGTTAAAGCATATATGAATATCCTCTTGAAGCAGGCCCTGATTTGGAGAAAACTTAAATGTTTCATTTGAATTGAACGGTTTAATTTGACTTCGATGTACTCGTTCATCAAACTTTCTAATATAAGAGAAAATATTTCTTTCTACATAAACAGTAACTACAGTTCGACCAAAAAATAACGAATATATAGTTAAGGACACAGTCTTGAACTAGTGTACATAGTAATGTAATTCCCTATATCCCAAAATACAGAAATGTAGAGAAAGCGTCTCTTTAAAAACAGCAATTAAGAAAGGGAGGAAGATAATATTTTTGATAAACCATAATATAAGTAAATCAGTTATTGCTTTAAAATTCATGAGAAAGATTTCTGAGAATTTGGCACGTTCGTACCTCTTTGTTTTAACAACTATCTTGATTCAAATAATATAGAATAGAATGAATTACTTAAATGAGAATGTAAAAAAGCCCCAACTGCACTGTATTTAGCATTATCAAGAAAAAAACATCGTGACATGATATTTCGTTCAGAGTTAAGGGTAAATAATTTCTTTAGGAAAGTTTAAATCAAACGTACTATCTGTATTGTCGCAGTTGTACTCACGTCGCCTTGTGATACTATCTTTTATTGAATAAATTGTTGTTCAATTAAAGTAACTCCCAACTTCTATCCTTTTTTCGCGAATGGAAAAGCAGTGCATGTACAATACATAGCAAAAATTGATTTTCTTTCGCTTTCTCGTGTTGTTACTATCTCTCCATGGACTTGCTTCGTAATCGCCAAGCCGCGTTTTAACTTTACGATCAACGCTGCATGCCACTACGGCAGCCCTTCCAAATAGAAGAACAGAACATGAAGAGCTTATGTTGTGACAAACATTATTTATTACTAGTGAAATATAGCCACTTATATGCAGCTATAACATCTCCGCGGTTGTAAATATTCGAAGCGATGTACTACTTGACTGTTCATCGCAGTGTACTCACACTGGGTTATGAGTCAGAATAATGGTGGCCATATGGTTGTCCGTAATTATTTTATGCATAACATCTACGTATATATAGATTTTGCACTTAGTGAAAGGGGATTCATGGCGTAGAAAGTCGCCCAAACAGTTTCGGCTACAAAATGGTGAATTGATAGAGAAAAATAAGAGAATGAAAATGTGATTTGAGTTTTTGTATTTCAGTACCTGTCTCCAAAATACAATGTTTTGAACACCTCTCAGGCTCGAAAAAAAAACATAAATTAACACGGTTTGCGTATTTAATGTGCATTTGGGCAATAATTCGGTCTCGGTTCGATATTCAGGACTCCTTTCCCAGAAATTCACCTCAATCACATTTATTCAGAAGCACTTGATACCAAGTCTAAAACAACAAAATCTGCCATCGCAGAGAGAGAGAGAGAGCGACAGAGAGAGACAGAGAGCGACAGAGAGACACAGAGAGAGACAGAGAGAGAGAGACAGAGAGAGAGACAGAGAGAGACAGAGAGAGAGACAGAGAGAGAGACAGAGAGAGAGACAGAGAGAGAGAGAGACAGAGAGAGAGACAGAGAGAGAGACAGAGAGAGAGACAGAGAGAGAGACAGAGAGAGAGACAGAGAGAGACAGAGAGAGACAGAGAGAGACAGAGAGAGAGACAGAGAGAGAGAGAGACAGAGAGAGACAGAGAGAGAGACAGAGAGAGACAGAGAGAGACAGAGAGAGACAGAGAGAGACAGAGAGAGACAGAGAGAGAGACAGGGAGAGACAGAGAGAGAGACAGGGAGAGACAGAGAGAGACGGGTGGCCACCAAACAACGCATTGAGACCCTTCTTTGGTGGTCTCGATCCCCAGGTCGAACGCAAATCTTCCAGGAAGGGTCGAGGCTAGTGCCACTAGCGCGGTGGGTGGCGGCGGCGGCGGCGGCGGCGGCAGCACCATCGGTCCCTTTAGCGGGGGGGGGCGACTAATATGTCAACGACCGTGGCCTCGATGAGCACCGTCGCAGCCAATGCTCTCCGTTCCAATCAGAGACAGTTCTTTTTCTGCCTGGAGTCCCTCAACAAGGCAAAAACTGCCGTGAGAAAAGGGACGAAGCCCTCTCACATAGTTCAAAGAGCGCGAAATCGTTTGTTTCGATCCCGCACTAATTAGAACGTAAGCAATACACTGGCCGCTCAACTTGTTTTCAATGAGAGAAAAGTTACGGACACATGAGTGGATCTTCGTAACAGTTATTTGAAAATTCACGCTAGTTAGAAAGTCGATCAGCGTTTGACTCGGTCGTAAAATAATTTGCACGCTGCGTGCTCTTCGCTTCATTGCAGCCAAGAAGTTCGTTTCTTTGCTTTATTTGCAACTTTTTCAACGCGCTGTGTTCCATCATCCGACTGCATCCTTTAATTTTGAATTTATAACTGTGATTTATGGCGGCGGGTATGCAACCACCGCGCCGTCAGGGCGTCGTGTTGTTTGCTGCCCACGTCGCAGTGGTCCCACATAATTGCTATTTTTACATAGACGAAAAGCGAAAATAGCCTTAGGTGAAAAAAAATCTACAAAGTTAAAGTTAGTACCCGAAGTTGCCAACTTTTTTTGGTTCAAAGTTATGTTAAATTGGTACTCGCAACAATACTTTCCGTCACAGACATTAAACAGATTGCAATATGTAGAACCTATTTCAATATCGCATTTTACATAGTTTTATGAAGGAATGTATCTTTTCTTTTATTGTAATTTTATTATTTTTAGATTTGTCACTGTTATTTACTCGTAAGAGCATGCTTAGCGGATGCAGGGTTTTGTATTTGATTTGTTTCATTGGGCAATGAACAGTTTCATCGAGGTATAAACATGAAATTGCATTTGTTTTTTTGAATTTGAAATTCTGAAATGCGAAAAACAATTATTAGGCACTGGCCTTTGAGGAAAGTGGATTTGCCCTTCTTAAACGAACCCCTACTAATGAAAACAACGCAATTAGATTCGTTAGCGCTTTATACCAACGTAATGTATAGAGAAAATAGAAACATTGAAAATGTTAATCTAACACAACTTTATTGAAAATCGATTATGGTATGCACAGTTTTATTTAGTTTACTATTCCCAATGAATTTATAAAATTAAAACACCTCCCCACTTATCAATACAACCCTGTGTCTGTATCCTGACAAAAACCATGAATACTGATTACGAAACAGTTCGCACTACCATTGTAATCTGACCAATCACTCAAACAACAGCGAGCTCAATCGAGTTCTTTGGAAGACGCGCGTCTCCTTCATTCCCAAGTATTCTCAGCTCCGTTTGACGGCCGATGCCATTGCAACGATCACGTGACTAAGCGACGATTTTCACATTAGAGAACGGCCCTGGAGTTCATTGAAAATTATTATTATTATTATTATTATTATTATTATTAAAATAAAGCTTCAATTGCAATTTAAGTGAAAATAATCATTAATTACTTCTCTTATTACATTACAATATTTAGATTCAAGAATCAATAAATTACTATTTCTAATACATTTCCTATTGTACATTTTTTCTGGAGCATTTCCACCAGCATTTCCTCCCCAACATTTCCTCCCCCCAGCATTTCTTACAGTATTTTCCACAGTATTTCCTAGTATTTTCCATAGCATTTCTTAAAGCATTTTCTAGTATTTGTTACAGTACTTCCTATTCTTCTCCTGCATTTCCTGACGGTGCCCGCGGGAACAGCAGCAACATTCACCCCACGCTGTGGTAAAAGGTTATATCTGCTCTTTCTTTTTGCTGCCCGCTCCGTTCCATTCATTTGGGCCCAACGTGCGTCGATTGCCGTCGTCGCCCGTCACGCCTCCCCCGTCCCCCGTCCCCCGCAGCAGCCATCGGCCACGCACGTCGCCCGCGCCGCGCCGCGCTGCGCCCGCGGGCCGTTGCGTTGGCGCGCCTGCGGCGGCGGCGGCGGCGGCGGGCCGCGCGGCGCTGGGCGTTGCGGGGCGTTGCGTGACCCGCACGGGGGAAGGCAACGCGGAATGCGGCCCGGGCGCATTACACCGTCCATAAAGCGGGTCTTTCCGCACCCCATTGCCACGGGTCGACGACGATCTGTGGGAATGCATTCGATTTGCAGGGATCGATGACTTCGGGACCACGGTGGCCAAGCAGAGGAATACTAGAGGATGTTGAGTTGATAGCATTGTACCAAAATTTTAATTCGTATTTGGAGAACAATTTAAGTCTATTTATCTTATAGTTCAAAAAATTGTCTCCTTTTCTGAAAAGATGAATTACAACAAAACATACAGTTTGAACATAAAGCCGAAATTGATATTCGCGTATCAATATTTTGATACCTGAAATTGGAAGGGGTTTTTCATTAATTCAACTTCCAAGAGACAACTTCCAAGAAACTTCCAAGAGATGTGCATGATAGTTGGATGTGATAAATCCTAGAATTCGATTCATCGAAGTTCATTTCATTTTACACTTTTCTAAATTTATTTCCATCATCAAAGACATTTTTCCACGAGTAATAGCTATAACTTTTGAGACCGTGCATAGAAAACTGACCTATCGCATACATCACACGAAAATATAGCTTACCGGTCAAAATACACTACGCAAATTAAGGATAACCAAAGCTCACTTAATGATACGGTATGTTTCTCCTTTTCCACAGCATTTGGCGCGAAAGCAAGCGTTTTCCCCGCAAAGAGAAGGGCGTGTTGTGTCACGTGCTCTCATTAGCGCGCGCCGCAGGCGAGTTGCGTTGGGTGTGCGCCAACACGAGGAAGAGTCCGTTCGCCTCTCGGAGCACGCGGGGGCATGTTAACTGCTCCACATTAAGAAGAAGCCTCTGCACGCCAGCCTTCGGCTCTTCGACCGACGCAACAGTATTTTTTAATGTAACACAAGTCCATAAAATCATTCTCATTTTCAAATAAAAAAATTCATTTGAAAACTTCATGGGATAACATCCCTAAGGAGGATGTCCCGGTAGGCCTAAGAAGAGACGCAGGAATGCTCTGAAATAATAGGCAGTATACCTAGAGAAAAGGAGAAAAGGAAGAAGAAAAATGTATTTGCCAAAGTCCTGGCATAGAACACAAGGATCGTGCTTTTTGTTCCACATCATGGAGATGCATTATAAGTCTGCGGAAAGATAAACAGTCTTTGAACTCTAGGGAAAGTAATATACCGGCAGTAAAACAGCCTTGAAGAGTAATGCGTAAACATTTCAACACGAAAATAAGTTGCTTGAGAAATTCACTACCTGAGAGAGAATAATATCAAAACCAGCTATTAAACAAAAAATCTACTCCTATCATAAATGGAAATTTTGATTATTGAGATCGGTGCTAAAAATTTCTCTTTTCTCTTTGTGGAAATCTGAGACATTGATAACATTTACCTGATAACTTGAAAGTGTCGAAGTCAAAAATTGTAATTAATAAACTTTTTGTTCACGTACGAGTCAAAAACTCGGAGACAGCATTACTGTTAATCCCACTACGTATTAAAATGTGTTAGAAGTGGATTTCCTTAAACCATAAATATTATATGGTGGTTGTGGAAGAGGAAGAACTCACAGAATCTGTACTCTGACAGCCTCCGGCAACATTCCGTCACGGATACAACATGAGAATAAAGCTCTCCTAAACGATGCATGACAAACTACCATAAATGTGCCACACTCTCGGGTGGTGCGTAATTTTCTTCGTAAATGGACGGCCATTCCGGGTACTTTCTGAGCACCCGGTCGGGGCCTTCAGCACCGCTTCACGCCCTTTCAAGCGAAGTTGCTGCGAACGGCGCGCGGGCCGGCGAGAGAGAGGAGTAAGGAGGAGGCGGCGACGGCGATGGCGATGGCGGCAAGCAAGTTGGGGTGACTGCGGGGGCGGCCGGGATGGTGGTGGCAAGGGTGGGAAGGAGAAAGGGTGGGCCGGTGGGCGGTGGCCTCTGGGGCAGGGAAGAGGGCAGAGTAAGGCAGGGTGGAGCTGGCGGCGATGTGTGGCATGGAGTCAAAGGTGGCGGCGGCGGTGGGGCGGCGGCGGCGGCGGTGGTGGCGGTGGCGGTGGCGGTGGCGGTGGCGGTGGCGGTGGCGGTGGCGGTGGCGGTGGCGGTGGCGGTGGCGGTGGCGGTGGCGGTGGCGGTGGCGGTGGCGGTGGCGGTGGCGGTGGCGGTGGCGGGTGGCGGTGGCGGTGGCGGTGGCGGTGGCGGTGGCGGTGGCGGTGGCGGTGGCGGTGGCGGTGGCGGTGGCGGTGGCGGTGGCGGTGGCGGTGGCGGTGGCGGTGGCGGTGGCGGTGGCGGTGGCGGTGGCGGTGGCGGTGGCGGTGGCGGTGGCGTGGCGGTGGCGGTGGCGGTGGCGGTGGCGGTGGCGGTGGCGGTGGCGGTGGCGGTGGCGGTGGCGACGGCGGCGGCGGCGGCGACGGAATCGGCGGCGGCGGCAGCGGAGGTCGGCGGCGTGGAGGCGTCTGAGGAGGAAGAAGAGGCGGCCGCGGCCAGTTTGATGGCGGATCCAGGGGCAGTGGAGGAGGTTCGGATGTAGGGACGGCGGGAGTGCGAGTTGTGGATGGGGTCACGGGGAAGGGGGTGTCAGGATAGAGGAAGAGGGGCGGGGGCAGTAAGAGGCGGCACGTTTAGGGGAGAGAGCGGCCGAGGTATCGAAGTCACCGGCGCGGGTGTAGTAGGAACGGCGGCGCGGGGGCGGCGGCGGGGCCACCGGAGACGGCGAAGGCTCGGCGGCAGCGTGGTGGAGCGGCGGTGGCGCGGTGGAGACAGGGCGTCTGGGCCTCGGAGGCGCCGTAGGTTCGGCGGTATGGGGGGGGCGCGGGGGTGGTGGTGGCGGCGGCGGCGGCGGCAGCGGCGCCTCGGGGGCGGCGAAGGCTCGCGGGGGCGGAGGTGTAGGCGGCGGAGCGCTCCCGTCGTCGGCGGCAGTGCCCCGGGGCAAGCGAAGGCTCGGCGGCAGCGTGGCGGCGACGCGGTGGCGGCGGGGGCTCGGCGGCGAAGGCTGGGCGGAGGCGGCAGACAGCCAGCGAACGCTTCAAAGGCGGGCGGCGGCGCGGCGGGAGCAAGGTGCGTGTTAACGAGGTGTGAACACGGCCTCTCACGTCGCCACCTCGACGCCTGCCCCGCCCCCGCCGCTCCCGCCGCCGCCGCCTCCGCCGCCGCCGCCGCGGGGCTCGAACACCTTACTCTCACAGGCCCGCGGCTGCGGGGCGCGACGGCCAGGCGCCCGCCCAAGGAACTGGCACTTCAGGAAAAGAGTTCGTGGAAGTGTGGATTTCGCTTGCTTCTAACAAGTTTAAAAATAACACACTTAGAATTGGAGAGCAGTCCAAACCGCATATTAAAACGTTTCAGTCTTTCTTGAAGAGTTGGTCGAGAACATATCCCGAACAATTGGGATGTTAAGAGTACCGAAAAGAGGCAATGTCGATATTAATCAAGTGTATACATTCCCAACTTTAAATATTCCCACTACTCGAACTGAGTAATTTGCATTTTATCTTATGGATTTCTTCTCATTTTCTTGCGAAGAAGTCGAGAATGAAATTGAAAGTGGCTGTTCTCAGATATTTTCTCTGGCGTTACCAAGAATTTGTATATTAGTGTTCCTTAATACACAAATTATGTACTATTCAAATTGTTTAGTCTTTTAGAGGTTTATCAGGTAAATAGAACATTATTACACGACATACCTAATCAGAATTCTTCCAGTTTATTAGTGAGTTTTATCAACATTGCTTGATAGTGTAAAGTATATTAACACATTCCTCCAATTCTTTTATAATATATCGATCTACATCTGTAATTTATATGATGTCGAATTTGCAGCCCATGGGGGTGAAACAATATACAAGATTGTAACAGAAACATTACATTATCTGGCGATACACACTGCGATGACGGTGATAATATACTTCCTGTCGAAACGCATTCAGAGCGGAATATGTTCTGTGCAGCATCGCACCGCCCCTATCGCATTCCCATCACTGACACATTGCATCATCCACCCTCTCACGTAACCCATTCAAGAAAAAATGCAATATCTCATCAATGAATGAGGGATGAAAAGCTTAGAAGACAATTACGCAAATCTGATCACAAACATATATTCACCGTTGTGCTGTTCGTGGGATTCTCAGTGAAAACTCCTTGTTACGAAATAAGCCGTAGACCAGAGGACGGGAGAGTGACAAGGACAGGGGGCAAGGGCGTGAAGCAGGGTGGGAAGGCCTGAAGGGATGGAGCGTGGAGCGGACAACGGCAGTGGGGTGGCCGGAGCAGAAATGCACGAACGAGGGAGGTCGTGTTGGTGGTTGGACGTGGTTGGACGGGGGGAGAAGAGCCGTGTTGGTGGGTGAAGGGGCGGGGCAGAGGAGCGAGGAAGGGCCGTGTTGGGGTGGGTGAAGGAGCGGAGGAGGTGAACGAGGGAATCTGTGTTGGGGTGGGTAAAAGTTCGGGGGAAGGGAACGAGGGATGCCGTGTTGGGGTGGGTGAAGGGGCGGGGAAGGGGAGCGACGGAGGCCGTGTTGTTGGTGGGTGAAGGGGCGGGGCAGAGGAGCGAGGAAGGCCGTCTTGGGGTGGGTGAAGGAGCGGAGGAGGTGAACGAGGGAATCTGTGTTGGGGTGGGTAAAAGTTCGGGGGAAGGAACGAGGGATGCCGTGTTGGGGTGGGTGAAGGGGCGGGGAAGGGGAGCGACGGAGGCCGTGTTGTTGGTGGGTGAAGGGGCGAGGCAGAGGACCGAGGAAGGCTGTGTTGGGATGGGTGAAGGGGCGGGGGAGGGGAGGCTGTGTTGTGGTGGGTGAAGGGGCCGGGGAGGGGAAACGAGGGAGGCTGTGTTTAGGTGGGTAAAGGTACGGGGGAGGGTAACAAGGGAGGCTGAATTGGGTGGGTAAAGGGGCGGGGGAGGAGAACGAGGGATGCCGTGTTGGGGTGGGTGAAGGTGTCGGGGAGGGGAGCGAGGGAGGCTGTGTTGGGGTGGGTGAAGGTGTCGGGGAGGGGAGCGAGGGAGGCTGTGTTGGGGTGGGTGAAGGAGTGGGGGAGGGGAGCGAAGGAGGCCGTGTTGTGGTGAGTGGAGAGGCGGGGGGAAACGAGGGAGGCCGTTTTGGGGTGGGTGAAGGGGCGGGGGAGAGGAGCGCGGGAGGCTATGTTGGGTGGGTGAAAGGACGGGGCAGAGGAGCGAGGAAGGCCGTGTTGGGGTGGGCGAAGGGGCGGGGGAGAGGAGCGAAGGAGGCCGTGTAGGGGTGCGTGGAGGCGCAGGGGAGGGGGGGCGAGGGATGGTGTGTACGGGGGGGGCGGAGGGGACGGGAAGGGGAGTGAGGGGTGGTGTGTACGGGAGGGGTGGAGGGGACGGGAAAGGGGAGCGAGGGGTGCGTGTGTGGGAGGGGTGGAGGGGACGGGGCGGAACGGCGCATGGGAGCGGCGCGGGCGAGCGTCTCCCGCGAGAGCTGGCGCGCCGAAACGAAAGCGGTGCGCGCGAACGGCGGCAATTGATGCTGCGGAGCGGCTTTGTTTGCCAATATGGGGCGTGTAAGTCTATGAGCCGTGGAGCGCAGCGCGCGGGACTCGGAAACGCTCCCGTGCCGGGGAGGCCTCTCCGCCTTACGCAAGCGAGAAAAGCGCCCGGGCGGCGGCACGGCACGGCACGGCACGGCCCCAAGGGGCTTTCTCTGCAGGCACGCGCGCGGCAGCATCCCAACTTCTGGCAGTACAATTAGGACATAATATTAACATTGTCAAAATGTGCAACCTAAGGAGGAGGAAGAGAAGAAAGTGTTTAAAGCGAGGGTTTTAGAAGCACGAAATGCGGAGGAAAAGGAAGATGCGAGACAATAAAATGGAGAATACTAGGAGGAAATGTATGCAGGTGAAGATTTTGTGGTGAAAAATCTTCAAAGCAGATAGACGAGATGTAAACGGAAGATGAGCAATATGGAATTCCTGAATATTCATAAGAGATAATTTCAAAGAGAGGAAGATTGATTAATATTTCTGTAGAGATCAAAGATTAAATCGCTGTAATACATAGTTGATTAAAATCTGAAAATATGCACAAATCCGAAAACGGGCTCCCTGAGACCGAAATAAGTAGGTGATGTAAAGCACACGAAAAGATTAAAGATTATCTTAGATATTCCAGAGCCGAGAAGTTTTTGGATAAATTAGCGTATTATCAATTATTTGAAATAAAAGGACAAAAATGTGAAATACTTTACCTCACTGGTGATCCATATACGTAAAGATTTCCAAACCTTCCGAATATCATCACTTTCTAATGATTTTGTTTCTGTTTTGAATATATAAAGATGGGGAAATGTTTCATTGGCGTTTTCCTCTTTTCTTTGGATTCGTTCCAAATTTATTTTTCTGAAGAGAAAATATTTGGCGCAAGAACAAAAATTAGAATACAAATTTCAAGCAATAAATTATTCTTGTTGGGCCATTTCCAGAGAAGAAAGGAGTTATTTGTTTTAATTAGGGTATGAATTATTTTCTTCCTTCCTCCTCTACGATGAGAAACAAGGGAGGGCGAGTAACAATAAAAATGCAATGTTAGTTTTTTTCTTTTATTTCTACTTGACCAAAAGACCTGGAGCCGCCGAGTAACATACATTTCCTGTGCATTGAATAATGTTGACATTGTTTAGAAAACATGGTTGATAGATGGATAAATTGCGTACATTGACACATTAAGTAAATTGAATAAATAATTGTTTGTGAATGAAATGTATGAAGTCACATCAGGTAATGTTCAGGGAGGATCGAATAACTGTCGAGGTAGATTTCACTTTAGTCTATTGATGTGATAACTTTCTTTTTCTATTTTGAAATGTACGGCTGAAGGAATCGGGGGGAGGGGTTTTGGGGATAGAAGCGAGAGAACAGGAAGGAGCAATGGACGAAGATCGGGATAATGTCAAGTTAGTTGTGTAACTGGCAGTTAGGTACAAACCAGGGTGCATTTGTAATGGTTCGGAGGAATTTATTTTGGAAAATCTGCATTTTTTTGATATTTGATTTGTTGGTCGAGGCCCAGATAGGAGAAGTGTAGGACAGGATTGGTCGGATCGTTGATTGATATAGGTAAGTAGCAACACGAAACCGCCGAGGTAATGAATTTTGGAGTTTGGGACCAAATAGATGGGTTCTGTGGATGGCCAGAGTTATTCTGTAAAGGAATATGGTCGTACCTTAGGCCTAAGGTAAGGCGTTATGACTTCAAAATCCATCACATGACGTCCATCACGATGCTGGTGCAAAACGCCGCTACTGTGCACGTGGCGCTAAAACTCCTTATAGTCCAGTCCATTGGTGTTCAAAAGAGCCCGATTCAGGAAAAAACTTCCGAAAAGTTTATTTCTCAGCGGTTCTATATGCTTTTGAGGGTTTTGAATTCGAATTTGATGTTCTCCACCTCCAAAAAGGCCGGCTTTACAGAGAAAATTGCAAGAAATACTGAAAATTTCGACTTATTTTTAGTTTTATGCTTATATCTTCCAAAATTTTGTGTTTTATCAAAACAATTGTTATTTACAAAATTAAAGATGACAAAATTTCCTACAAAATTCATCTATTAACTTTAATTTTACGAAATACTGTTTAGGCGCTTGAACGATCTGGAAAACGGTTGAGAAAAAACCTCGGGAATTTTTTCCTTGGTCAGATATCTTTTGACTGGATTATTAGTGAAAGAAAGGTAATCAGACATCGGCCACGTGGTCGAGATCGCTAAGCCAGTAGTGTCGTAGTGATCTTGGACCGAGGGGACGCAGGTTCGAGTCCCGCCTCGGGCGTGGTTGTACGTTTTCGTCCTTTCACCCGTATCATCAGCATACCGTTTCATCCTCATACCATGTTAAATCCAATAGTGGTCTCTAATGAACTAGTAGTTGATGCGACCTTAAATAACAAAAAAAAAGAAGAAGGTCATCAGTATCATGTGTGGCTCCGCATACCTTTTAGGGAGGAAGACTCTGGCGCTAAAGTCCGGTTCCGACTCAAGCCCGGGTCTCCGGAGCTTGAGGGGCCGCCAACACGAGCAGCGTCGGCTTTATGAGGTCCTCGAAGGATGGCAAGAACAAACGCGAAACGCTTTCGTCAACGGCGCTGTCACTAGCGCTGGTGGCCGCGCGGCGCGGCGCCCGCTTCGCGCCCGGCGCGGCGGCGGAGGCGGCTGTTTGCCCCGGCCAAACAGCGCAGCGGCGGAGGGCGCAGCGGCGGCGCGCCTTTGCGCGTCCCGGGAAATCGAGATGAACGAACCGCCGGCGCTGTTTGCGTGCGATGCACCGCGGGCTCTCACGACCGACAGATTCCTTGCACGCGGTCTGGAAGGTCGGCGAACGCCCAAAGACGACATGAACATCTCAGAAAAATCGACGAGAAGTCGATGGAATAACGGGTCTATGACACCCAGTGCATTCTCCTATATGAAATCAGTCTTTGTCGATGTAATAAGCAAAACCATTCTTAATGAATTAATACCTATTACCTATAATATTATCTATTTCAATGTGAAGAAATGATATTATGTTTCCGGTGTTTGATCATCAGTACTGATGTAGAGAATTCTTTCACGAGCCACGATCACTCATGAGGAGATAGGAAGAGGTATCTCCAAGACAGACGCAATTTTAAGACCATCCATTTTAAGACCGGGCTCTTCAGGACCGACAGATTCCTTGCACACGGTCTGGAAGGTCGGCGAATGCCCAAAGACGACATGAACATCTCAGAAAAATCGAAGATAATTCGAAGCAGTAATTTGGGGTCTATGACACCCAGTGCATTCTCCTATATGAAATCAGTCTTTGTCGACGTAAAAAGCAAAACTATTCTTAATGAATTAATACCTACTAACTATATTATTATCTATTTCAATGTGAAGAAATGATATTATGTTTCCGGTGTTTGATCATCAGTATTAATGTAGTGAATTCTTTGTCTAGCCCCGATCACTCGTGAGGAGATAGGAAGAGGTATCTCGAAGACAGACGCAATTTGAAGACCATCTGCTACTATTATTCAGGGATTCGCTTGCCCTCCTTACAGACATTTTTATTTTATTTACTTCTACAGATCTACAACAAATATAAGTATTAAATACTTAAAGAAATGGAATAATGTGTTAATATTGAGAAAATGGTTCCATAAATCGTTTTTTAGCAAGAAATAATACAACGCAAAGAATACATTTAAGGCACAAGTACGGTTTAGTCGGAATAAAGATGCGTTTCAAAGATGAATTTGACATTTGCTACATTTCGTGTCACAGAACCCAAACCGGAAACCTGATTTGCAATTTAGAATGTACAACTATTTACGGACACATAAACTCGTCGAGAAAATGACCTCAATCACAATGGTTTATAGTGCGATTTTTCTAACTCTGCCCCTCAAGCCTCTATGGCCACGATGGAATATCACACATCATTTCGCATATTTCTCCGTCATGCAGCTAGAAGTCGCATGATCGCAAACTCTGCTTGATACGGTGGCGATCATACGTTATCTGGTGGCACGACTGAGAACGTCGCGAATATTCGTGACATATTCTACGTGAAGACAGGCCTTGAGGGGCAAAGTTAGAAAAACCGCAGTATATAGTATCATCCACCGCCCCATCCCTGCGACCATCCATAACCAGTCCTTTGCCCTGCGTTCGCCACCCCGCCCTTGGGAGCACTTCAGGTCTCCTCCGGCGCGGCGCGGCGCGGCGTCAACGCGAGCAGGGAAGACGGGCGGCGCGCTGCGTGCCGTCACGGCACGTGCGAAGCCGGAACCGCGCCCCGCTGCCCCCACCGCCGCCCCGCCCCTCCCCCGTGTTCCACAATGGGCCCAACAGACGAAACACCATGGAAGTAATATTCAAATCCCAGTACAGAATGTGGCTCACTTCTTTTCAAGTTAACTTCATAAAGTTCATCAAGTTAACTTCAATAACAAGTTAACTTCATAAACTTCATCAAGTTAACTTCAATTTACCCAATAACACTCATTTTGAAAGTATAAAATAGAGTTGCTTCCAATTCACTTATAACTCATTGATGTTATACATCTATTTAACCTTAAAAGAAGTATTGATAATTCAACTACATAACAGAGGACACTTCATTCAATACTAGTAAGTGTTTTTAATGCCTTTATCGTAGATGTAATAGGATAAATTGTTTGAAGTATCATTAAGCACCTCACTTACATTAATCAAATTTAAAATTAACAAAAATGTTTTAAAAACCATGAAGACGTCTAATTTTTTCTCAGTGGTTTATTCTTGTACTTATACATTACGTTTTTAAAGTTTTCTTTCCTTCCAAAGTGCTTCCTTGGAAACAACAAGATGTGTGCGAAATGTGACTCGTTTGGGCGCACTGGGAGCCGCCGTCGCCGTGGCCGCCCGTGCGGGCCGGCGCCTCCGCCTTCCCAGAAGCCCTCCAAGTCTCTGCCGGACCTACGCGCCACGGCCGCCGCCTCTCCCCCTCCTCTCCATGCCACTCCTCTCCTCCCTTCTCCCCGCCTCGCTTCGCCTCGCCCCGCTCGCCCGCCGCACGCACGCACGCACGCACGCACGCGGGTTGCGATGGGAGCATGATTTAGGGCCCAGGAGGGGAGCGTGCTTACGCATATGCAATCTTTTAAGTGTGCCAAGGGGTAGGCGAGGCCAGGCATTCCTCTTCAGAACTTTTATCAGCGTTCGGTTAGCCCTCTTTTGGCGCCGTGGTAGTGCTTGGATCCAGTATGGTGAGGAACCTATACGTTGGATGCAGGATGAAGAAGTCTTTAAATTGGGCTTAATTATTATATATTTTAATACATATTAATACAAATACAATAAATACAAATTGGTTTAATGTCCTATACTTCATTTTCACTTTTTGAATTTACAAGGAGGGGGGGTGTTGATGCAAGCGTTACGTAATTATTTAGGGGGGGTTCAAACGCGCGTTACGGGTGCAAGGGAGAGGGAGTATCCAAAATACTCCAAATTTGTGTTACGTAATTTATGGACAGCCCCTTACCACATTTAAAGACTTGCAATCTCCGGCTATTATTTTCCCTCTAGAATAGGTGCAATTTTATCCCAAACAACTGACAAAAAATTACGAAAAATATTAAAATACTTCGTTTAAACCTTACTCCGAATCATCCATTATAAGTGTTGTATGCAAAACTGACAGCTTCATTCTCTTCTAATTCATTACCACATCCACAAATCGAAACTGAGTCATTTTGCTCTTCTTTCATGAACGGTAACTGTGTTCCCATTTCAAGACCTATTTAGCTCTTAAAACAATCATTTAAAAATGTATTTTATTGCACGATTGCTGGACTCGGGAAGGATCCATATTCTTGGCGGTGATTCCACATGATGGTTACTAAAGTTGCTACTATTGACATTTTCATCAAAATCCTGACGTAAATCAGTATCCTGGCTACAATTAGGTCAAATATCGTGTTTTAATAAACACATAGATTAACGATATCTTAACGAAATACCTCCAAATGTTACTGTTACTTTATGTTAATCAACTGTTTGCAAGCTTCAAAATTTAATTTCTGAGAGTGCAAAATTCACAGAGGTATTAGCTATATAAGCAATGGTTCCAAAAACTTCACATTGGCAACATGCTATTCGAAACACGTCTATGCAGGTCACGCTATGCAGCGTAGATGGTCCACTGTGAGGTAGCAACGAAATAAATAATGCAAACTTCTGGAATAAATAATTATGTACTATAGGAATAAAGTACTCCAGTGTACAAATAGTTACGGAAATCTACAAGGGTACTGAAATTTTTAATACTTCTAAGGCAAATTTTGAATTACATACTGGCTTTTCTTTTTTTGCGCTTCTCGAATCTTCTATTTAATTTGATGAATATTACCTTCTCTCAAAAACTTACTACACTTTCTAACGCGACAGGGAAGAAATAAATTGATGGTATTAATTTCACTAATTTTATTCTTTCGTTTTCTACGAGTTGGGTTTTTCTCTTCTCTTTCCAGAATATCTTCATCTCATCTCTCTTTCTCTCCGGTTTTTCATGTGACAATTAACTTATTCACTTATCTCCCTCTCTGGTGCTTCTCCCTCTACCTCCTGTACCGCCGCTAAAATTTCAAGTTCACACTTCAAATTGATTGACTAAAAATATTAACTGTTTTAATATTGTACAGCTTTAATTACTATTATTTATTTATTTATTTAATTACCCACAACAGGGCAAAGCCCCAATTACAGTAGGCATTACTTGGAAAAATATACAAAACATACACAATAATAAAAAAGAGTTTCAAATGATATAACAAAACTAAATTACAGAAGTCCAATTACAAGAATACATCTTTTTGCAAAATTGATAAAACATAACACACCAGTAAGATAAACAAAAATGGAAACATATCTTCAAAACAGCCATTACAAAAAAGGAACAGAAATGAGTATAAAAAATGAAAATAATACAAAAATGGAAAACGCATCTACAGAATAATCGGAACATAATAGCGAGCAATATTTAACACAATAAATTCACATTCAGTGATCATTCAATATTTTATTTAATTTCTCTTTATATTTTAGCAAAGAAAAACTAAAGTCTAAATCCCACACTCTACTGAATTCATTGAATTTTGAAGACATTTTCAAGAGTGGTGAATATTTGTGAGATGTTGTATTTGGTTTATTAAAATATAATAATTCTCGTCCTCTTAAATTTGATACTCGTGCATTAAATGACAATTGTGACAGCAATTCACTGCTATCTGATAGAACATTAACTATTTTAAATAAGAACAATTGTTCAGCAAAGACTCTTCTATTGGCAAGAGTAGTTAGTTTGAATTCTTTAACTAAAATAGTATAAGCAACTTCATAAGCAGATTGATTGAACTTTTTGTAGTATCTCGAGAATCGTTTTTGAATTTTTTCAATTTGGTTACTTAGTGATATGCAATGAGGAGCCCAAATAACTGAAGCGTATTCCAATCTGGCGCGCACAAGACAATTAAAGAGGAGTATTAAACTTGAGGTGTTATTGAAATTTTTGGAATTTCGAATAATAAAGCCAAGATTTTTTAATGCATCATTAGTTATATTAAATATGTGTTTATGGTAAGTCAAATTATGTTGAATAGTAACACCTAAGTCTTTTACAAAATATACACGTTCTAATGATTATTATTATTGTTCATTTATTATTATTATTATTCCATTACATCACGACTAAAGATCTTATGAGTCGGCTGAATATAAAATCTACTCCAGGTTGCAACCAGCTACCTAAGGAGCAGATTCGGTGACTATCAGTGCCTCTACAATACTTTACGCAAAATGTGGGCTGTTCCAAATAAAGCAATTTCTTGCACTTCCCAGTCTTTTGAATTACCTGGGAGTTTAGACAAGTTCTTACTCAAATTTTGCGGAACAAATCCCAGAGCTCCGATAACTATCGGGACGACCTGTGCTTTTACGCCCCACATTCGGCTGATCTCGATTTCCAAACTCTTGTATTTAAGACGTTTCTCTGCCTCCTTGGTAACGACGTTTTAATCGCAAGGTACAGCAACATCGATAAGTAAACACGATTTTTTCGCCAAATCCCGGATAACTATATCCGGTTTGTTTGCCGCTATCGTGCGATCAGTTTGAATTTGTTGGTCGTACAATATCGTACACAATCCAACAGACGTCACCGGTTTCGGTGAGTGTTCGTACCACTTGGGGCATGTGTTTGGAACTTCGAGGGCGGTACAGATCTGCCAGTGGAGGTAGCTACACACCCTGTCATGTCTTTTAAGGTATTCGGTCTTTGCTAGGATTGGACAAGCTGAGACAATATGATCAATGGTTTCTACTTGCTCCAGGCAAATGCGGCATTTGTCATCTTGGGAAATTTTGAGAACCGCTTTATCATAATGTCGTGTTCTCAAGGCCTGATCTTGGGCAGCTATTACAAGTGCTTCCGATTCTGGCTTCATCCTTCCCCTTTTAAGCCACATAAATGATTGATCTTTATTGATCTGCACCTTGTCCATTCTTTTTAGGTATTGACCGTGGAGTGGTTTGTCTCTCCACGATTTCTTTAACATTTTTTGTGTCTCACACTTCATGTTTAGCAGCATCAGAGGTTCAGTGTCTGTGTTATTCGACGTGTCTTGCCTAGTTTTCTTCGCAATGTTTCTTGCTACACTAACAATGCCTCTGTTTCCCATTCTTCGGTCAGATTTCATGACCTGCCTCATTAGAGGGTCGTCTTGATGGCTGACTACATACTTACCCAACCCGACTATTGCGTTGTGTCAGGAGGCCTCAATTTGTCTGAGGCCTCTTCCTCCTTCCTTACGTGCCACATAAAGTCTATGTATATCAGCTCGAGGGTGGGAAACATGATGCATTGTCAGCAGTTTTCTGGTTTTTCGATCCATGGTGCGAATTTCTTGCTCAGTCCAGTCCACTAGTCCAAAACTGTATTCGGCTACAGGTACCGCCAAACTACCTATTGCAGATATTTTATTCCTGGAATTCAGAGCGGACTGCAGGACCAGTCTCACTCTTCTATAATACTCCCTACGAATTCTCTCTTTCATTCTGTCATTCGAGATGGTTTCACATTCTTCAATGCCCAGATATTTGTAAGTTTTACCTGGCTCAAGATCTTGAATCACAGTGTGCGTATCAATTTCAATGTTCTCAGACGTTGTGAGTTTCCCTCTTTTTAAATTGATTTTTGCACACTTGTCAAGACCAAACTTCATGCAGATGTCATTGCTAAAGTCATTCACGACAGACAGCATTTGGGAGAGAATCGCTTCATTCTTGGCAAACACTTTCAGATCATCCATGTAAAACAAATGTGATACTGGCCTTTCATCACCATGGAGCTTAAAACCAAAGTCAGCTTGCGACAACTGTCTCGATAGTGGGATCAAACTAATGCAAAACAGCAGAGGGGATAGTGAATCTCCTTGAAAAATACCCCTGTTAATCTGAATACTTCTTGTTTCTACTGCTTCCTTTCCGCTGTGGATTAGTAACCTGGTACTCCACGACTTCATACTAGCCTTGCAAAACTCAACAAGTCTAGGATGAAATCGATAGATCTCCAGGGTCTTCAAAATCCAATCGTGTGGTACACTATCAAAGGCCTTTTGGTAGTCAATCCAAGCCATGCTCAAATTACGTTTGCGTTTCTTTACATCATTCAAGATGACTTTATTCAGTAGCAAGATTTCCTTACACCCATAAGAGCCTTTACGACATCCTTTTTGTTCAGCTGGCATTAGATGATTCTTATCTAGATGTCTATACATTTTGTCAGCTATAGCTGAAGTTATAACTTTGTACAGTACTGGCAGACAAGTAATTGGCCTGTAGTTCTTCGCCAAAGAGCTCCTCTCCCGCTTTGGGTAGCAAATACGTGATGCCGCGTGTGAGCCATTCCGGGATTTCCTTTGGGTTTTCAAAAATTTTATTAACAGCCTTTGCTAGATGCGGATGTAATGCTGTTAGTTTCTTAATCCAATAAATCTGGATCTTATCAATCCCGGGGGATTTCCAGTTTCCCATGTTCTTAATTGCTTGGAAGAGGTCCTCTTCCGAGAATTCCACTGTTTCTACACGTTCATTGGCAGCATCAACTTCAGATTGAATCCAAGATGCGTCTTTGTTGTAGGATCTGCTCTCCTCCCAGATTCCTGCCCAAAATGCTTCGACGTCATCTTTTGAAGGAGTAACAGCTTTGCCATTCGGTTTTTGAGTCAGATTGCGATAGAATCTCTTCGCGTCTGTTTCAAACAACCGGTTCTGTACACGGAAATCTATTCTACGTTTGTAACGTCTAATTCTTTGAGCCCATGCTTGAATTTTCTCTTTTAGCTTCTCAACTACCATTAGCCTGCTGGTGTCATTTTCAATTTGGTATTTTTGTTCAACATTGAATATTTTTCGTTGAACTTTAGAGGTGTGCGTTGATTTAGAAGATGCCTCAGCTAAGAATGATATTTCACGCCGGGTGTCGGCTATCCGTTTCATAATTCTGTTCATCCATGGGGGTACAGAGCTGTTTACTCTGTTTTGCTGTCGGCCGTCGGTGTTCTTGGCTGGCCCCAAAATTATCTGAGATACTAGATATCCAGTTGCATATATGATGTGATTGATTTCAGTAATATCTAGATCTCTGCCTGGGGTCTCCACCACCTCATTTAAGACAGAATTAACTGTTTCTATCACTCTTTTAGCTTTGGCATTTTCGTATATTCTCCTCAACGGTTCGCGAGATTCAAACGGAAGTTGACTAACTCTTTCTATTTCGCGCCGAAGGAGATTTCGCATCATGTCCTTATCGTGTAATTCATTGCCAGATGAGTTTTCACCACTGACGTGTGTTTCACTGGAAAGCGATGAACCTTCCACGGGATCATCATTTTCAAGTTCTACATGTTCGTCATGTGGATTGTTCGAGCGAAGTACATATTCCGCATTTCTCTCAATGTCAGCAAGTTGATCTGCTGTGAATTTTCCACTGCTGAGTATGTATCGTCGTTGACTGGCAAGCTTCTTTGAGTCTAGGGTAGGTCTCATATCTGGGTTCCGCTCTCTCCATACCTTGAAAACTTCTATTTCAGAGCCCCCATTTTTCGCTTTTGCGTAGTAAAAGCACCACATCACCTCCTTTAATTCATCCCGGGTCCATCTCTGACGATGGCTTCGAGCTACTGCCGGCTCTGGGTCCCTGGGACTAGCATCCGTGGGATGGCCAGACGTCGACAAAGTGACATTAGCTCGGTTTCTGAGCAGGTATGGGACATTGGTAGAACAAGGCACGTTAAGATTCATTACATTGCTTGTTCTATCCATTTTGCTCATTGGTTTGAATTGAAGATTCGCAGGACGCAAGTTCGAGTTCACAGATCACACTTAACCCTCGGGTTGTTTCCTGCCATCCGTTACTGCGACCCACAGTGGCCTCGGGGCATCCCCCCGCAGGGCCCAGCAAGGGGTCCCTCCGATCGCCAGTCGGCATTACTAAACCCTACGGGATTTTCACTGACTGCTGAAGGCAGCCTCCTTCGCTGGCTAATGCAAGGTTCGGGCCTCCACTCTAATCAGTGGCCTGGTGTGCCAACCCAGTTTCTCTCCTGTACCCTCTATGGGCCGACAACAGGAAGTCCGAAGGTTCATGACCCTTCCCTCTCTACTTACTTCCCACTCTCCTCAAAATGGAGTACTTCTTCGTCTGACCCCTCACCTTCAACCCATTCAGCAAGGGAGGCCCTACCGGTAGCTAGGCTACCACTGACATAGCTTTAAGGCTCATGGGGGTACTCAAGCTCCACCACCAACTGCAAGGTCGTGTACTCCCTAGGTGGAGTTATTATTATTATTATTATTATTATTATTATTATTATTATTATTATTATTCATTTTAAGTATGTACCGTCTGTGTTTAGGTATTCTCAAGTTTAAAAATCATTTTTGTTACAGATAATTTTTAGCTGTCACTAATTACACTACCTAATGAAATTTACCAATAGTATCGTGGCGTTAACTGAGCAGATAATTTAATTTGCAACAATTAAAATCTGTCTACAATAAAATGTACTTTTAAAGTTAAAAAGTGCTATTATTGTTATTGTTGGTATAGTTGTGATTGATTGATTGATAAATGATTCCGGGCGCATCAACTGTCCTCATTAGTCATTAGTCCCGTAAGTGCAGGGCATATTTTTCCTTGAGAAAAGGCGGAGATCTTCCCCGGCTGAAAGGTGAGATCCGGCGCCGACCCACCTGTGGGCTAGCGTGTTTCCGCCAAACAGGTTTCTCCCACGGATTGGACAAGGAAGAGAAAGGCAAGATCGCGCGCTGTTCGTTGCCCGTTTAATAGGCTCCGGCTCCGGCATTCGCGTGGTTTTGATGGGAGAAACCACGGAAAACTACTGCTCACAGCAGCCGACCACTATAATTCTGCTGCAGACAGCGACAGAACTCGACGTAGGTATGGTGTAGCTTGTGTCGAAAATCCTGTCACCGTCGAGAATCGAACCAAGAGCCTTCCAGTCATAGGCACTGTAGTGACATCAGTTGACCTGAGCCATCTCTCCCCATGTTTAGTTGTTATTGACATGATCGTTATTGTATAATTATTAATCGCATTTTCACGGATTATGTAATCAAGGCGCTACCCGCGGGTCGCCGACACGAGCGTAGTGGGCGCGGTCCCTGCCAGAGCGAGCGTCGCCTGGCAGTTTTTGCCGTCCGCATCCACCAGACGCACGAGCGAGCGACGCGCTGGCCGCCACGATGCGTATGTCTCCGTGGCACGGCGGCGGCGGCGGCGGCGGAGGCGGAGGCGGCGGCGGCGGCGGAGGCGGCGGCGGCGGAGGCGGCGGCGGAGGCGGCGGCGGAGGCGGCGGCGGCGGCGGCGGCGGCGAAGGCGGCGGCGGCGGCGGCGGCGGCGGCGAAGGCGGCGGCGGAGGCGGCGGAGGCGGCGGAGGTGGCGGTGGCGGCGGAGGCGGCGGAGGCGGTGGCGGAGGCGGCCCCATGCGGCAGGCACACCAGCCCCCTCCGCCTCCACCCCGCTCTCCCCCAACGCGGCGCACTGCGTTTCGCTTTTTTGCCGCCCGCGTTGCGCCGCGCCGCGCGCTCCGCCGTCAGCCATGCGTGCGCGCGCTCTAAACAAAACGCCGCTGCATCGCGTCGCGCGCCGCCCGCCCTTGCCCTTCGAGGCGCGCGCCGCCCACGCCGCGTCACGTCGCGCAGCGCGCAGCGCTCTCCACGGTCGAGGCCGGCGCTTGACGCGAAGGCTACGACGGGGGCGTTGGAACTGGATTTTCGTATTTCACGTGAAGGAATGGAGCCGAAGAAAATCTCCGGAGAAATACAATTGAAGTTTTCTTGGAAGATGCAAATTAAGGCACATTACTCATGGCAATCCTTCCACTATTCGTATCTATGATATATCGATTTGCGCCAAGTGTGTCTTATCTTACTGTTCCAAGCTCTTCATAAACATAAACAAGGCAGGTAGAATAACAACGTAAGTCCCATTTTGACAAAAATCGAGATATTAGCATTTTGAATCACGTGGATAAAGTAATACCTACTTTCATCTCGCTACATCGGTACTGAAAATTAGACATCATTACGAACTGAAAGTAGAATGAATATATGAACATTGCTATAAATGGATGGACCTGCGAAAGAAAATAGGACATAGAAACGATATCTAGTGCAAGGTAACAGAAGGACATCACTACAATACAGGAAAATCCCAGGAAACAGATTTTCTATTGAATATTCTTCAATATTCTATATGGATATGTATGTACGGCGATAAATTATGACCACAATTATACCGTAAAAGTGAATGATTCTGCGATTCCTCGACATGAATCAGGTTGGGGAGTTCAAGGAATAACTCTGGATGCCGACACCGGACAACAATAGCTAATAATTATTCTCAAATTAGATTCACAGATTAGCAGAAATAGTACGTGAAATGGGCTTCCTAAGTATTGCATCGAAATACAATGATCTGCAAAGTATCAGTGATAGTAGAATCAACGGTAAAACGAGTCTTAGATGAAAAAAAATGCTTACATTAACAAAAGATTATTAAACAACTCACAATATTTCCTTTGGCTGCGACGACACAAAATAAAATGTTACAATAATACTTGTCGGCCCTGTGGCCGAGATCACTGGAGGCAGTAGTGCCGTAGTGATCTCGGACCGAGGGGTCGCGGGTTCGAGTCCCCCTCGGGCATGGTTGTACATGTTCGTTCTTTCATCCCCTATCATCACCATATCGTTTCATCCTCATATCATAACGTTACATCCAATAGTGGTCGGTAATGACCTAGTAGTTGATGCGACCTTAAATGACAAAAAAATATGTGAGACCTTAAATAACAAATAAATGTAATAATACTTGTTTTCTTAGCTTTTTAGTATTTTTTATCTACGTAATTTCTATCCAAAACCAAATTCTCTTTCACCACCTCGGCTGCTCCCGTGATGCTAACGACCCTCGTCCTAGTACGCCCTGTCGCCACCCCACTTCCCCTCCGCGGCTGACGGCGCTCGCCGGATAAAACGCCACTGCTAACTCCCTGGCGCGGGGCATTTATTTGGGCACGCGACGTGCGTTTATTTGGGGGCACGAGCACACCTGCAGTCGCAGGAATCCGCAGGCAGCAGAGCCAGATGGGGGCGGCAGACAGTTGCAAACTTGAATTGCAAGCGAAAAGAAATGTAATGAAGCGTGAATGTTTCAAATATTGGTGATTTCTGAACTGCAATGAAAACGAAATGTTAATTTCACCAATGCTAAATTATTTTAAAATTTTCGTGCATGGCTGCTAGTACTTCCGTGCACTGTTTATTGATTCAGAAGGGTACGTTAAAGGTATGCTTACGGTAACGTAAATAAACCACCGGTTACCATGACGTAAACAAAACTCTAGGGCGAAATGAATCCACTTGTCTGTAGTCTTGAATTCTTTAAAAGGCTATCACTAAATTTTCAAGTGTATATATTAAAACCGCATGTCTTATGAAAGTGTCTTAGAAATACTAATTTCAAAATTGTAGACTCTACTCCTATCGCCTATTCAGGAAACATTTCCTTCGTACGCCAAAAACTCATTTTCTGTACTAATAACATATGTAAAATGAAATTAACGAAGAAATCATTTCCATAAAAGCAAGTACAATTAATTAAATTCTACATACAATTTGAGCAAGGCTAATGGAATTCTCTTACAGTACTCGGTGGTACCGAGAAAGCTCTGGGTGAAAATAGATTACTTTAAGCGATAGACCATCCCTCCTGCGTTAATGGTTCCTTCTACACCCGATCTTGCAAGTTAATTCATTTAAATACACAAAGAGTCACATGATAAACGTACACATCAATTATAATATCTCTCGAATACACACATCTCTCCTCTAGTCATCGGTTTTCTGCTAAACTAACATTGTTCGTCTAGAGATGAGAGCACATGCGTACATTCGCTGAAATGAGAGTGTGCAATTTCGGCACCAGTCACTTGTCCCTGCACATCACCACATTCTAAAGGAAAACAAACAACCATGGAGCACGCGCGATGACAATCTGGGCGACGGCGGCGGCGGCGACGGCACCGGCGGTGGAGGCAGAGGCGGTGACGTCGGCGGGGGCGGGGGTGAAAGCAGCAGCGAGGGCGGCTGCTACTCAGCCCCGCCCGACGGCGCGTCACGTTAGACGCAACCTTGAGACGCTCGCGCTAGAGGTCGCTGAGCCGCAAAGCACGCTCCGTCTGGCATCAGCGGCAGTGACGAAAGGGGGCCGGCGGAGGAGGTGGCAGTGGCTTCCACATTTGCTGCAGAGTTGGTTCCGAAGGCGCTTGCGGGTGGCTACTATTGAATATTTGTGGGGGTAACTGAAGTACACCTACAAGGTGGTAGAGGAGTCCCAACGATTGTAGAGAAGGGAGGGCGAGGTAGTTGTGAGACGGCGAGGCGAGGTAAATATAAGAAGGAGCGGGAATATGGCAGCGGGGTTGGAGAGGCGGAGGCTGAGGGAGCAGTGACATTCGTGCGAGTGGGGAAAAAGTGGGTGGTCGCTGGGGTGGAAGGAGATGAGGGCGTTCAGTTCGCTGGGGTGGCCATGCTGGAGCCAAGAGGAGGTGTGGTGGGTAAGGGAGTGCGGCCCGATGCTCCGGGTGGCCGACGGACACGCGTTCGGGCGACGCCAGTGCCCCCAAGCGACGCCACGCGCGCGGGGGCGCACACGACGCTCGTCTGTCGACGCCCGAGACGGCAGCAGCGACGGTAGCGGTGGCGGTGGTGAAGATGGCGGCGGTGGTGGTGGTGATGGTGATGGTGATGGTGGGGGCGGTGGCGGTGATGGCGGCGGGGGCGGCGGGGGCGGTGTGGGCGGCGAGCGCGGCGGGGGCGGCGGCAGGGGCGGCAGGGGGTGGCGGGGGCGGCGGGGGCGGCGGGGGCGGCGGGGGCGGCGGGGGCGGCGAAGGCGGCGGGGGCGGCGGGGGCGGCGGTGTAGCGCTCTGGCACATGCGCACCAGCGACGCCCAGCTCTGCATGTGCGCTCGCCAGGGAGCAAGAAATCTCTGTATACACAGCCTCTCCAGCGTCTCCCGATACACCACAACATGTAAAGGGTAATTTCCCGATGAGTGACATTCAGAGGAAAATTCTTTTTACCTACATGCTACGATTTCAACCTCTCCAAAAACCTTTTTTTTTTTTTTTCATCTAAATACTTCATTACCTACCATATTCAAATTCTTGACTCATGAAAATGTTATTGTCCCCAGTTGACGGAAATACAATCTGTCAAGTGAGAGCTTCTGTGAAGAAACTCGTCTTGCTAGTGCAAGATTTTTATGTACAGTTTAGTAGTGGATTCTGATAATTTCCTTACGCTGGTTATCGAAGAAATACATCAAAGAATGATAACATTATTTTAACAGATATTTTGATGAGTCGATCTAGTACGTATTTTTGTTATCGAGTTACCAACTGAAAGAGAACTTGCCTTTCCTAGTTAGAAGTAAATCTACCCAGACATTCCAGTGAGGTAGTGGGATAGAATCAGAATACGAAACATCAGCAACGCGAGCCTTCTCCAATTGGGCAGCCCTGGTGCAACTACAGTCAGGTACAGGAAACATGGCGGCGGCGGCGGCGTCTCCGAGAGACAATTAGTCTCGCCGTGCTCCGGGGCGCGTGAACGGCGAGGGCGGGGGTGGCAGCGAGACCCGCCCGCCACCACGGCGCCCTGCTCGCTCGCTCCGGCGGCGGGCGACCGGCCACGTTGGCTCAGGCAACAACTCTGTGGTCACGGAGGAAACGTTCTTAAGTCAAAAATCTTCGTTTGGAGAAAACGAGGTTTAGATTATTGAGCCAACGCTTTTTCCTACGCTCAACGCTATTTTCCCAATGCTTTTTTCTTGTTGAGGAAGCAACATTTAAATTCGGCCCTTTTACTAAAAATTAAATATAGATAATTAACTTGTAGTTTCAGTACTTAACCCAATTTCGCCAAAAATTGACTTAAGAACTTTTACCCCGTGACCACAGAACTGTTGCCACCGCAGCAACTCTTACCGAGAGTTTCTAGTGTTCGAGCTTCACGATGGTTGATTTTTGACACAAGTCAAGACGAAACCTGCACGGAAGAGCACGGTAGCGACCAACTGTTTTGGTCGGTAGTTTTCCGTATTTTTTTTCCATCAATACTTGGCATATGGCGGAGAATATATGCCTTAATAAACGGGCGACAGACCGCGCGCGATCTATCCTTCCGCTTACCGTCCTATTCCTACCCCTTATTTACACACACATGTCCTTCACTATCGCACGTGTTGTGAAATCAGTGAGGGGCACAGAGCTCGTCCCGTCTTGGATGCTGCGTGGATGTGTGTGTTGAAATAATTCTTATTAAGACACTGTTCTGAAATTCCAACAATTTTTGTGTTAAATGAGACAAAATTAAGAAAATTATTTTATTAAAATTCGCCTAAACATTTTTTTAATTACTTATGAGTCACTTTCAGAAATGCGACTGATACTTTTTCGAAAGCACTATAATCCTTGCTTACAGTCAGTCTATTTGAGTCCGGAGGTCTGTGAATTCCGTTTCTCCATGAAAACCAACGTGTGTTTGCTTATTACTTATTGTATTTCATTGAACCATTTTCAGATACATGGAGATTAACGGTGCAGACGGTTACGGCGGTAAATGTTCTTCTATGGCATTTACTGTTCGAATCTCATGGTGATGAAGTCATGGCAAAGAAGAATCACTATTTATTTTTACAATATTATTAAGATCATTAATAATTTCGCATTGGTCCAATAAAGCTAAGTTCTCTGATACTTTCGATTTACCGAATATTTCCATTAAGTATTCATATTCTTTAATTTTGATGCCTAATTAGACGAATATGAATGCCTCTTCTAATAAACATTAAGAGTATAATGTTTGTTTTATCATTTAGTATGTTGTAAAACTTGTTGTCCGTGATACAAATCTGGGTATTTGAAACTAGAATAAACTCTAAATTATTATGTTTGAAATATATGAACCAATGCAATTACAGTTCAAATTGAACAACAAAGAAAACCATATTAAGTAGTGAAGAATAGAGGTGAATGAAAGATTTACTCAAGAAAGTACTATATTCCATTAGGTGGCTTTCAATTCAGACGTAATAAAAATATGGAGAAAGTTCACTCTATCCCACTTCTAAAAATACAAATTTCTATAGGCGTAATAGGAAATTACAATTCCTAAGTGTCAACAAACAATGTATAAATAGTAAAATATTGATACATTAACAAAACAAAGAAGAAATAGTTTAGAAAGATAATAAATTAAAAATAACGTTTGATATACAATGTACTTAAAGCAGAATGCAAGATGTATTTATCGGCTGCATGTCAGCAAGAATTTAATTCTTTACAAACTCTGACTGTACATTTAACATGGGCACGTTCATGAAAATGAATATGAGATGTAACTAATTCAAATAGTATTCGCTATGCAGAATTAACGAGAGCAATAATCAATGTACTAAACAAACAATAAGTTTCGTAAACGCTTATCACGGCTAAAGGAAAACCTTGGTCGAAAAGAGGAGAGGAAACTTGATTCGTATTGACCTCGTTCCCGGAGAGTTGGGAAAAATCAATTTTAAATTTATGCTACTTTAATAGACGGATGTAGCAAAGTTTGTTTGAACTCAAAAGAAACACGAGGGCTTTAAATATTGAAAACTAACCTACCATAAGATGAAAGTCCCCAAGACACACATGTATTACATCTTCAACCCAAGGTTCTTTTTTCTTTTAACATATCTATGACGTGATTGAAAAGTTCGTGCGTATTCTTTTCACAAAGCAATATTAAATCAGGTTACATACATTTCACGAAGTTGGCATAAAATACGACTGAATATGAGTCGAAAGTGTAGCGTAATTATGAACAGAAACATATTTAGTTCGTTTGTTTGAATTATATTGTGCGTGTAACATTGTGTAAGTAAATGAAGACTGAAAAGAGAGGAAAAATGTGAATTGTTATGCGAATTCGTGCATCACCGATTCAAATCAGGCTGCATTGGGGAAGTATGTGAATAGGACCAATTAGCAGTGGAACATAGAGGCCTGTCGACAATCATACATCGAATGAAAGCACTTCCTTCAGCAGTTAAGCTTTTCAAATGTGTACGGTCAACGAACATTGGCGTGCAATGACAGGCCGTTGGCTTCTATCAGGATTTCAATTAATCTAGAAAAAATTATTTAGTGAGAACAATGGATGGCCTAGAATTACAATAACGCTTGCAGACATTATTTACAAATGATGCCCATTCACATCGTTAAAAGGTGTTAATGGAACATTAATATCCAAAGCACTCCAGAAAAGTATTTCAGCAATGTTAACTATTACATTTTCCAACGATACTTAGTATGTCACAGAATAAAATGTTACGAAAAGACCGCAATGTGCTCTAAAACTCAGCGAAAGTCGAAACGGATACTTCTTTTTCTTCATTCTTTAAGATCACATCAATGACAAGCACCAACACATTGGAGTAAGTTTAGCAAAATAAAATTTGAAAATGGATTCATTTTTTAAAAAAGAACAAAACCTCTACATTTAATAACTACTACAACCTCCAAATATTTCTAAAGCAAAAATATGTCGCAATAATTTTCAAAGAAAGTTAAATGTCACCAAGTTTACAAAAAAGTGCAATGTTCTAAATGGATCAACGTATTCCTAAAGTGGTTTTGTTTCTTCAGTAATTCAAGAATCACTTAAAATTACTACTATTCTTTCCACATTATACACATTCACCTTAAACCGTTTTTGCTTACTTCTGATTTTAGAACTTACATTTAGTTTTTTATTATTTGCAGAACAGGAAAAATGATATTAACGACATTAAGAGACACGTAAAAATGTCTTCCAATACGTCCCGATTCGAACTTTTTATGTGGGGGCCATTATAATTACCCATTACTCCATTATTCAAACCTGATTTTTCTTTAGTGGCGGGAAAAATGTAAATTTTGTTTCCCGTACAGAAATTGATGACAAACAATGTTTAAGAAACATATTGATGAGACTTATATTTTTCGAAAAAATTATGTATTTAGTACCACTTAATTATGTATATTGGGACTAGGTAGTGAATGGTCAGCCACACATAATAAATATATCAGTATTTTCAGTTTTCCGTTTATATACATAAAACTACAAGAAACAGGAACTAAACTAAAGAATCTATTGAGAGCCATAACTGGCCACAATATTAATTACAATAAAAAATATCAGACATAACATTCATAATTTTGACCTATTTACGGTAACAAAAAAAATTTTATGACCTTGAAAGAGTTTGAAACACACATACATTGTATGGAATAGTTATCATGTTTTATTAAAATGTTCGTTTTCATTTAGAAACAGTATGGGAAAACGTTGATCTGTTAAAATATTCACACATTTGCATTGAAAAAAACGAAATAATCTATTTATTATTTGAACTATGAATGTTACATTTTCTGTGTTGTATACTTGATCGTTCTAAATTATATAGAGTACTAGAAATATTCGTTTTGAAAATACGTGTTTAGAATTTAACAATTTTAGAGGTGACATCAAGAATAAAGATAGTTACTTCAATAATACAGAAAGCGAGTTTCCACTTAATGTTTTTATTTTTATGTTATTCATCATTTGAGGGAGAGCAACCGATCTCTGTTAATATTGTCTGCATCACCAGAAAAAATAGTCTGACACATCTCTATTTAAAATTGTGTATAACCTGCGAATCTCTAGTAAAAGGGAAGTTCTCATTGATGAGCCCATCGAACGATCAAATTAGCATTCAGTGTCTTTCAAATGCGGCCGGTAATCAATCTCATTCTCAGGAAGGGAAAAGAGGCGTAGGTGAAGGGAGGCCAATGCTACTTCCAGAGACCGCATTGACGACGGGATTCTCTTTCTCTTGAGCAGGTAAAGAAAGGTAGTAGACATAATATGTTTTGAGATATTCGATGAATTTTTAATATATCAAATTAACAGGCAGTACTTCCTGCCTCCAACCTTCGTGTCTGGGCCTTGTAAAGTCAAATGCGACTGGCGCGGGGAGTCGCGGTTAATGAGTTGAACGAAGTACCGACAAGCATAGTATAACGCGATCCGATTGCTGATATCTAGGAAGAAAGTCCCAGAAATCTAGCGCACATAAAAACAAATTTTCTCTCAGCATATCTGCTTTCAATAAGTGTTAATGGCTATGAGAACATCGAGTTGCCTCTTTGTCAACCGCGATCCTGATGCAAGGAATTTTCGTGGGCCACAGTCTCGTGTAGCCTTTTTCGCTTACAAGAACGAGAGAGAGAAAAGGCGGCATTTGACCGCCTTTTCCGACACCTGTCTCTTCCTTTTTTGTGTGTTTTTCTTGTCCAGGATATTTTTTGGGAATTAATTTGCGATTTTAAGAAAATGGCGGGGAATTCCACGGAGGCTTAGGATATTCCGCACCACGCTTCACCAGAACAGTTCCAAGCAGTTCCATGGTGGCTTGGTAATGTGGCGTGGTGGAATGAATGCATGTGAAATGATATCGAAGAAGTGTAAGAATGAAAATGTTGGGAGGATGAGGTGCGAGAATTGTGGATAGGTCCGAGAAATCCGGAAAATGCCCTGATGAAAGATTAATAAAAGTCGAAAAGTTGGCAATTTGAATTAATGTTTCACTGACCTACACTCAAGAATAAATCCGTACTCTTCATCAGAACCTAGTTTCCTCCTACGTATTTAGAATAAGGGAAATTTGATGTTCTTGAATTTTTTTCAACATTTTCACACACACTAGCTGATCACATTTTTTTGACAGTGGTGCGGCGACCAACGATTGAAGTGAATCGTTCACAATGCAGAATTTCACCGAGTTATCCGATAGCAAAGGTTATGTGACGACAGAGGACGCCACCGGAGATCCCTCGGTACCTCTCGCATATATAGAGAAATTACTATAAGAAGGGGCCGCTTTGACGTACTCTGTTGGCAATATCACTGGAAGTTACGTCCATCGACTCATTTTGTCAGAGCGTTCGTTTACAGGTAGCTCATTTGCAAAGGACCTCATCACTATCTCTTTACAATGTCATCGTCCTGCATAACGTTCATTGGTTCCAGGCCAGTCAAAGTGGTTCCTTTTTACAGTAAGTTCTTTTTATCTAGTAAGCGCTAGGGACAGGGCGATAGAGGTGGTAGTAGAAGCAGAGGCAGAGGCAATAGACACAGCAGAGGCAACAGACACGGCAGAGGCAACAGACACGGCAGAGGCAACAGACACGCCAGAGGTGGCGCAGAAGGCAGAGACAGTGGAGACGCCCCCTGCGTTGGCAGAGGTGGCGAGGGCGGCGGATCCAGTGGCGGGACGGTGGAGATGGCGGCGCGACCCGCCTCGTTAGGCGCTTTCTGATGCTTAATTAGGATTTATTCCGCCTCCGTGCGGCGCTGCGGCGCGGCGCGGGCTGGCGCCGGACCCCGCCCGAGCGCTTCCTCGGGTAACGAGCCTATTCCTGGCCGCGGCGGGCCTTCTCCATTTTCTGCTGTCGCGCCCATGTTCCGGCACCTCGCCCCGTCCACCTCCCCAGACGCTGCACGCGCTTTTCTTCCAGTGCTTTCCTTCCAGCTTCCTACATTTATTCTGTTCCTTGTCTAGGGAATTTCTATTGTTAGCGAACTTGTAAAAATTCCTTGCATTTCTAAATACAGTTTATATAAACAGTTCAAGCTTACTAATATTGTAATGAGTGAGGTCGTAAGGCAAATACAGATTTGCAAAAATTGGTCATGCACCTGAAATCATTTAAAAATGGACTCCATTTCCGATGAATTATACAGTAATGTACTCGTAGAGGCGAGATATTTAGCGTAATACCCGCATAAACTTCATGATTTCGACGTAAATATGAAACTCTCTTTAAAGTACTGTATTTTGCTGTTTACAGTTCGTTGTGTATTTTAGTGGGTGTTTTAGTAAATAGCAAAATCATCACGCAAAGAAATGAAAGACGTTTTATGTGACAAAAATAATAGATTGTGTATCATTTGACATCTTTATAATTTTGTAATCATTTTGCAGAAATAGATTCTAAAATTACAATATAGATACTTTTTTCAATAAAGAATTTGATTAAAACATTGATACCAGACATCAGTGTCTCATTCTCTAAAATTACAAATAAACCTCTCTGTAATGTGGTTTACAAATCAATGAATTATGATAATGAATCAACGTTCCTGAATATAATCATTGCGAAGGCTCTCGAGCCTATGAAGTGCATAAGTGAAGTTGGCGGCCTACGCTACATCCGACTGTATACGCCTACATCCCCGCTGTGTCGCAGGAACACTACTGGAGATGGTACAGCGGCGTGCGCCTCCATCCACCGCGGAGCCTCCCGCGCTTTGCGAAGCCCGGCCGGCGGGCGTTTCATTTATTACAACCACTCGTCTAAGTGAAATTTCTTGTTGCGCTTAATATAACGAGTAGGAGAAACACACCTGAAACTTCGCGAGCGACGTCAAGAAACAAGTATACGGCCACCCGCTATGATGAGGCGCGAGTCATTTGTCTGCTTGGTTACGCGAAGCCTCTGTGGAGAACACGGCCTCTAATTACGCCTTGTACTGGGGAGCACGCCGCCGCCGCCGCCGCCACCACCACCACCCCGCACAGAGGTGAGCGGAGAGAGTGCGGTGATGAGCCAGTGCTGTGGGTGTTGTGGGCCGAAGGGTTCCGAGAGTCAAGAGCTGGCGGCGACTGGGAGCTCAAAGCGGCGCAGCCAACAGGAGTTGCACCGGATGTGGTGCACAATGCGGGAGGATACGCTCGGAATCTCGCGATCTCGGATTGCTTTCGTGGAATTCTGACATCCTGTTAGATCACGGAACATCACACTGGTAATAATGTAAGGAACACTACACAACATTTTTATGAGAGAGAGATAATCAAAGATAAAAAGACTGACCATCGTCGAATACAAACTAGATTACTTTTGGAAATGTATTTCCACAGTTTTCAGTCCTGGTGATCATGGACGCACGTGTTGCCTCGGTTATCATGTGGATTGGCAATAATAAATACGGTGTGTGAGAGTGATTACTGAAATGAATACGTACTAGTACAATACTTGTCCTCTGGTAGTAATACTAAAGTAACAATAAGTACTGGAATAGCCTTTAATTACACATTTTTTTAATGTAGAGAAAATGTACATGTTCATAATTAGCTACACGAATTATCCAGAGATAAAAGTAATACGTAGTAACTGTACAAAAACGTTTCCTTGCCCTTCTTATTTCTCGTGTAACATTGACTTATTTAGTACTCTGTTACACTGAAGAGCAGTCTCCATTGAATAATACTATTTTTACGTCACTTATTTGATTTCTTTTCAAACGGCTATACACTTCCCACTCTTTGTTCGTGAGTCGGGTCTAACAGAAGTGCTTTTTCGTTACTATCAACGATACATGATAATCATAAGGGAATGAACAATACTAGAGCAATCGTGGAGAAGAAGGGAAACGAAAGGTCTACAAACTCTTGTTACGAATCTACTCTGTAACCACTGATTTCATTTAGAGGGATTGCAATTTGAATCCCTGTACCCAGAAGTGGAAAGCACCGATTACGCGTCAAATGCGGCGGAGCAGGACGGAGCGGAGCAGGGCGGCGCGGGGCGGAGCCGAGCGTGACATAGCATGATGTGGCGGGACAAGGGGTGTGGCATGGCGTGGCGTGGCTTGGCGGGGACGGGTGATGGCGGAGGTGAACTGGACTTCGCAGGGTGGGCGGCAGTATGGTTCTATGTAACGTGGTGGTCGAGGAGAAGCTGGGCGTGGCGTGAAAGGGCCGTGTGGGTCGAATGGTGACAGAGAGGCAGGGTGTGGTGGGGCTTTTTTTTAAATTTGATTGATTCATTAGTGATTCCGGACGCGCCAACCGCTAAAATCATTAGCCCCGTAAAGGTAGTGCACGAGTTTTCCTCGGGAGATGGAAGGGATCATCCCTCGTTGGATGGCGAGATCCACCAACGACCTATCGTTGGCTAACGGGGTTTCTCCCAACCGGGTATCTCCCACCAGCCGGGCACCATCCCAGCCGGGACAAGGACCAGCCGGGCCTAGGACCTCCCGGTCAGAGGCACTGCAGTGACATCAGTTGACGTCCCGAGCCGCCACTGGTGGGGGGTGGGTGGGATGTGCGCGGTGTGGGGCGCAGTGGGGCTTGGCGTGGCGCGGCGGGTGTTGACGAGGGGGCGGGGCGGGGCGGGGCCCGCAAGACGCGGCACGCGCGCCCGATGGCACCCAGGCGCACGCGCCCCCCGCGGAGCGCGCGGGCGGCCCCGGGCGAGGCGGGGGCGGCGCGGCGCGGCGCGGCGGACCCTCCGCGACCCCGTAAAAAGCCGGCGCGGCGCCCCCCGCGGCACGCACAAATCTGCACGCGCTACGCCACGCCGCGCCCCAGACAGAAAAAAGCGCCTTGGCACGCGCTGCCACGATCGCCACTGCCACACAACGCAATAATAATAATAATAATAATAATAATAATAATAATAATAATATATTTTATATTCAGCCGACACATAACATCCTTAGTCGTGATTTAGAGGAATAATAATAATAATAATAATAATAAGAATAATAATAATAATAATAATAATAATAATAATGTTTTGGAAACTAGAAAATGAAAAAAACAGCCCACATTTTGCGTAAACTATTGTAGAGGCACTGGCAGTCACTGGATCTGCTCCTTAGGTAGCTGGTTGCAACTTGGAGTAGATTTTATATTCAGCCGACTCATAATATCTTTAGTCGTGATGTAATGGAAAAATTATAATAATAATAATAATAATAATAATAATAATAATAATAATAATAATAAATTGATAAGTACTCAGAACTCACTGAATCCATAAAGAAACAATGGCATGTTGAAAAAGTCGAAATTATTCCAGTAATCCTCTCGAGTACTCGCCCATCCCTAGAAATTTGATGCGGAGCCTTCAACATCTGGGAGTGAAAGTGGACGTATACAAATTTATGCAGAAAACAGTGGTGATAAAAACGACAAGAATAGTGCCGAAATTTCGGGTAAATTATGCATTTTAAATTAGTGTTTCATGTTGCATAAATATTGTAGTTTGATTGTGCTTTGATTTCGTGTATCTGTACAATTAATAATATGAATTACCAAAAAATCAGAAAAATAAACCTAATAATAATAGTAACCAGGAGAAGGAGGTGGAGAAATGGTTTATACGAAAAGCAAAAATTAAACCAACAGTATTTTCAACTATATATGACAGTGATCAGCAGTAAGTCACTGGAGGAACAAAGTATCAACATACATGTACCGGACGCGAATTATAATCAGTCAAAAATTCAAGATTAGAGTCATGTGATATAATGGTTACTTTAAAATTTGGTATTTTTCTTTCGAGGAAATTATTCGTAATTATGAACCAATTATAATGTGGGTTATTTTATTGCTGTAAAATTTAATTTATAAGTAAAATGTAATTACACTTTCATTTTAATTTTATTGCTGTAAAATAAAAAAATGAATAAAATCAAATATAATTGTGTGGCGCTAAGTGATTTAGCAATTATCACCTACAAAAAAAAACCATTACGTAAATGGTATTAAGTAATAAGGAGGGTCATTAAGTTACCTCAATTGGTTAATAACCGAGGGTACACATATCAAAAGGATAAATAAAAGCACATGAGAGACCAGGACAAGTGACGTTTATCACAACGAACCTGTGATGTTTATCGTCAGATGAATTTTGATCTATTTTTTCCTAAGTACTCAGCATAAAATTACATTTTTACACAGTTGAATGCCCTTTTAGGACGAGCAAAGCTGCAGTATCGCGAATAGGACGCATTGGCAGTTTCAGTACTACTAAGATCACCGAGAATCTAGTGTTCCTAGTCACCAGTTCCTTCCTGTTTCTCCTTCCCAACACTTCCCATTCCTGCTTCCACAACCGCCACCAGGAGGTCGTATAATAGCACGGCGACAAGGCACACGAGAATTCCTGGGCTTTGATGCCCCGCAGCCGAATGCGCGCCGAAAATAGACGCGTTGAAAAACGCCAGAGGAAGCGCAAGGCGAGAGTAAGACGCGCGTCTCGCGGGTTTCCTCGTGTTTGCGCCGGCTGAGCCACTCGGTGGCGGCGGCGGCGGTGGCGGTGGCTGGTGCGTTCTTGCGCTGCAACCGGAGACGCGAAGCTCTCGCAGCTTGCCCCGCCGCCGCCGCCGCCAGGCGCTCGCCGGCCGCCGAATAAAGGGCAGATTAGAGGCAGAAGAAAGACCGCGAGCAGTGCCAAGCAGCTGCACATCGGGTGATCAAGCTCTTGCGGCCCGGCGCGGGGTGCGCTGCAGATGAAGAAAGAGTTGGGTTACAAGATTCGTTTGAAAAAGTTGGAGTCAATGAAAGCGGAATGCTCGTTTCTGCAGTGTTTTTGGTTTTAATGGACCACGCCCCTCTTGATTGCGTTTGGGTGTTGCTTGTTCCTTGCCGGTGGCGTAGGGCGGTTGTGAAGGGGGCGCGTTTGGGACCGCTTCGATACTGCTAGGGTTAGGGGAGACGGAAATGAAGGGGTGGGAGTGGAAGGAGAATAGAGGGTAAGGACCAAAGCCATTTGCGGAGGGGCTGCCCCGGCATTCACTCGCAAGTAAAAATACGGAAATCACTAATGAAAGCACTTACGAACTAGATTCCGGCAAGTATTCAAATTATTTGGTGTTGATTTTGCCAAGCAAATTTCATGCTCTGGCTGGGGTGCGACCATGTGATCATCTAGCCTCAGGCGTCCTCAATTCTTACGTTGCATGAGCCATTAGAGTGACCAGAGTTGGTTCTGCAATACATATTATGTATCTTTTTAGTCTGTATCAAAATAAATGCAGTATTATGCCCCGGTTTCTTTGCTTCTTAAATTGTCAGAATAAAATAAGCACATGATTGGTTATCGAATAAAAAATAAGAATGGATGCCATTGGACTTTACGCCACTTTGCTCTGTCATTCGTATTTTGTAGAAATAGCAGATCTTATAAACAGTAAAATATACGTATTGTATATGTAAATTTTACCAAACTTCATGAAATTTTTATGAAAATTTACCATGAAATTCCGATCAGCTAAAGAGAACGAGTACAAAAACGAGAGCTTATGAAAGGCCAACAGGTGCCCAGACCCACCTCTGATTTTCTCAGTCTTCTAAATATATCAACTGATCTTATTAGCGTTGTTCATGAGCTGCTAAAGCATAAAAAACCAATTTGTAGATAAGACCTCTCCAAATTATAAAATATTTTAGTGCAGCATTCTCAGAAGTCTTTAGGAAAGCAATTAAGACAGTAGACAATGGGTTTGAGCTTCATTGAAGTGAAGAACCTAAGATATTAACAAAGTTAATAAAGAGTTGAATGATCAATGGTGGAAACTTAAGACGACCAGAACTAATAAAACTTGCACTCAGGGTGGAAACATACTATATGTAAATAGTATCACTTGTAGGAAAGAATAACGCAAATGCTGCGAGTTAGAAAAAATGATATTAAGTAATTAAAATTCTGCAGTCTAAAATATTCATCTAAATGTTCATAAAATAAGGCGTGACATATCTTACGAAAGGGGAAAAGATAATAAAATGGTATTTACTATCAAGATCATGAAGTCCGTGTGCGTTAGCTTCTCTATTTTTCATCCTCAGTTTTTCTATTACAAATCAGACGACCACAGTTCAAAATTTCACAGCGAAGACGCGTTTGCTTTTACATTTCCGATTTATTTAATTTAAATTTTAAGAAGCTACGCCGACAGGTAGTTCATTCGCAGAGGTAAAGTGGTGGAAGGAAGGTCACAAATGAAAAGAACTCGGTAGCGACAAAACTGAAAGGAAAGTTCACTGCCTGAGCAGCCGGCGAAACCCTACGCTATAAAGCTAGCAGCCAGTAGACCGCGCTCTCTGACCGCCTCACAATCTCAATGAAACCTAATCCCCTCGCCTTGTTACGCCCATCTGGCTCTTTTCACGAATTATCTCCCTCTTTTTTGTCTCTTGAGAATCTTCGAAGCGTTCTATTTATATACTCTGAGGAAGTCCATTACAAGATTTTTCTTGTAGTTTCATGCAGTAGCCGAAGGAAAACAAAATACATTTGACATAGTGACCTAGAAAGCAAAGGTCTTTGGTAAAAGTCGATGAAACAATACAATTTCGAAAAAAATGATGCATATTCGTAAACGAAAATGAAACAGAAATCCAAATTAAAAACAGAGATTAATACGACAAAATTATGAGAATTTGACACATCGACAGTCGTCAAGAAGTCAATAAAAAGTCGTCAAGACAAAAGAAAAAAATATCTAAGACTCCAAAAAGTATTAGAAAAATGTGAACGAATGTATGAATGGAATTAGGAAACCATTATATCTACTTCTTTATAAAGTGATTCGAATGTAATAAACGTCCACTGAGCTACAGCAAACCTGATTTGGCTGTAAGAAGGGGGCGAGGATAGAACACGGAAGAGGAAGGAAAGTTCGCGCACAAGCCGTGGCCCGTTTGTTAAGCAACTACTCCGGCATTCGGCTGGTGTTGATCGGAGACACCACGTAAAACTATCGATCAGAACAGCCGGTCGTTAGAATTCTCCTCCAGACAGCGGCTGAATTCGACCTAGCTACGTAGCTTGTTTGGACAAATCCAGCCCCCGTCAGGATATAACTTCCCTGTCAGAGGCACTGCAGTGACATCAGTTGATGCCCCAAGCCGATTCAATATATCGAGACTGGCTCTATCGATAGGATGCCGAACCGAAATAAGGGCCAATTGCGTTCAATTAGTGGAGGCGCACGCAGCGCACGCGCAGCGGAACGGCGCGGCGCGGCGCGGGGCGGGGCGGGGCGGGGCGGGGCGGGGCGGCGCGAGGGACGCAGTGGGACGCGGCGTGATAGGAGCTGTCGGGCGCGCGCGCGCGGGCGTGCGGGCGAGTGGGCGTGTGGTGGCGAGAGGGCGACGCCGCGCAACACGTGCACCACGCCGCCGCCGCCGCCGCATGCGGACGACTTTTTCTGGGCGCCGCGGACACATGCGAGATGCGCCCCGCTTTCCCGCCTAAACGCCCCCGCCCCCGCCCCCGCCCCCGCCCCCGCCCACGACGCCTAGACGCACGCGCGGGGGGCGGGGGGGGGAAGGGGGAGCAAGAGTTCGCTCCCCCGCAGTGATTCGCCTCGGCACACCCCGCGCCGTTCGCTGGACCTCCGACGGAAACAGCTTCTGTTTACTGAACGAGGAGAAAACGCTTTCTGTTTCTGAAACGCTTATCACTAGACATCGGATGTTTAGGCACTAAAAATCGCCTTTTAGACGCCTAAAAAGGCACTGGAAATGTAAAGAATAAGGAGTAAAAAGGCACTGTCATAAATTTCTTTCACAATAAAATTAAAAATTATTTGTCAAACTCCATACTTATTTACAACTCTTCTACATATTATTCTTAATAGTTTCCATTGCAATATATTACCAGGAACTTTTCAAGGATCGCAATTTCAAATTTGCAATAATTTGGAGACAAAATCAGTTTGAATACAGAGAAGGATTTTTGGTGTGTCTGGCATATATTTTAGAAGTCCAAAATTAGCAACACTGAAACCTTTTGGGAATTTACATTTATTTCCACTCAAAAGGTGCCCTCGGTGTATTGTCAATCGAACATTTTCTCAGAACATGACTAGTATTTATGAAATAGGGAAATGGACAAAAATATGTTGGTATACTTTCAGGAATTCTCTCGTATTTTGAAATACAAATACGTGAATTGAAGATTTCGTAATGAATGTCAGGTTGGACCATGGCCGATTTTCTGATATCTTAGCATTGTATATAAAAATAATACATAAAAAGGCAAAATCGTGCAATAGTTCTAAAGAAAAGACATTTATGAAAAGAAAAAGCATTTATGCTAAAATAAGCAAAAATAAGCATTAAAAACGTCGTCATATGTCATCATTTGGCATGATTCGTGCACACATATTATCAGCCTTTAAATAAGTTCGCTAGAAAAAAATAGGCATTTCCCTAAGCAGCCGATGTCTACTTATCACAAATGGATTGGGTGCGTTTGTGTATGAAGCTGCGAGTTTTCAAATATTTCAAGTATGTCAAGCTTTTATGCAGTGAGAGTCCTCCGATAAGATCCGGGCGGTGGCGAATTTTCGACGTAAGCTGAGTGGGTAAATCAGAGAACACTTCTGCCAGGATGAAAATTCTAAAAGCTCGCTGGACAGTTATTTCATGCTTCACCCCAGATCAATGTCAGGTGAATGCGGGAGCAGCAGAATGGACACAGACTACGTGCGATTACGTTTTGCCTATCTTGTCCTCACTGCCATCCTTACGACAAAGGAACCGGCTGGAACCTCGTTCTCATTTAGACTGTTCCCTAGGATCTGAAATCAACGCTAATACAAGGATATTATGACAGAATCAACCTCAATTGCTATTTGGGAGAGAGTGAAAACGCGAATGACAGTCGTCGTCATAAAGTCTGTACGTCCTTGCGCAGATCATCGCCTTTTGAATACCATATTTATGCAGTCCTCATTCGTCGCAATGTGAAGTTATGACCCTGGACACTGTTAAATTGGATGTGCAGTGGACTCACCCCTACATCTACACCTACTACCCTGATGCTGTCGGTTCGAAGGAGAGACCTTCAGAACAGATGGCCCGGATTTGTACTTTCATTCCTCAATATATTTGTATTTTTAAGAATTTCGATTTTCTAAATATACAACGTTCGTTTTCTTGGTGCATATAATTTTCCCCCCAAATTGAAGATTAATGTGAGTCAAAATGTAAGCGAAGGGAGCGTGATTTGTTGTTGTTGATCTGTTTAGCAATTTTCTTGTACTGGTCATAGACAATTAACATATAAACATCTGAATTACAACCTTCAAAGAATGAATGTCTCAATTGAAATGATCTCGTGCAGCTAATGACTCGTAAGATAGTTTTGAAATAGACGAGCAATCAGAAGTTTTATGCTCGGAATATTGGAAATTCCACCTCTCCTAACACGTATGAACAAATTTTTCCTACTGCATGTGCATTACTTGATATTTGAACAAATTTACCATAGGACAGCAAAAAGTTTCTCTAAATTATACACAAATGTTCAGCAACTAGGAATAAAAAAAATACCCTGACGCATTGGCATCACTTCAATTAAGCAATATTGTATGTTTTTACATGTGTACATTGAAAACATTTACATTAAAAAAATCCCACGTTACACTGATGTATCGCAAAAATCTCTGAAATTGTCTTTTACAGATTGTTCATTGTAGTATACAATTGGCATCTATGTCGGCATCACATTAAAAATGTATAGCAACATATGAACACAAGCTCCTGTCGGCATCAAAACTACGTACGAGTCAATCGTTTACTACTTTGTCTTCGCATCGCAAACAGGCAGACGGAAGTTCTGAAACAGACCTAGCATCTGGCAGTAAACAAACATACATTCATCAATGTAAACGACACACCCACAAGAAAGTAAAGTCGTGATTTTTGAAATTAACGACGCTCTGTCTCATCGAAATAACTATCAGCTGAGGTTGCATTTTATTGTTTCGCATAGTTCAGTACATACGTACACAAATATAACTTTGGTACGTTGTAAGATACAACCGTTTGTAGTTGGAACAGCATTTCCAAATTCCTTCGTCAAGCGTGAGAAATAGTCAGCAGATTTCTAAGCCATAAGTAGCATTGGAGCGTGAGCAGATTTTAGAAGTATATCACTCCCAAACCAAACGACAAATTAGAAAATATAAAATCATGTCAATAACAATAAGCCAAACTCAATGAAGCGGTAATAGGTAGATTGTATAGGTAATAGGTAATTGCATCATATTATCGCTTGCAGGTATAGCGCCACCTTGCAACGGGGCCGAGTTTTCGCCAAACGAAGCCTCCAACTTCTTTTCCGCGCCTCATTACGCAGTCGCCACCTCGTTGCGTAATCGCGTCGAGGCGCGCGGCCCAAGAGCACTTGGCTTCGCAGCGGGGCGGGGAGGGGCGGGGGCGGGGCGAGGGCGGGGCGCAGTACAGAGCGTCGCGGCTGCAGCGCGCAGCTGTCGCACACCAACAGGTGGCGGCGCGGCGCGAACTCCCCGCCCCGCCCCGCCCCCTCCTCTCTTCACCCCCGCCCCGCCCCCTTCTCGTCCTCCGGAGCGCCTCGCGCTGCGCTCGCGCTGGGCGCGCAAAAAGGGACGCCCCGCGCGCACTCGACGCTCCTCACGGCTCCCTCCCCCCGCGCCTCGGCCCAGCCGTGGGCAAGAAAGAAATGAGAAGAGATCCAGTGAATTAGAATGGGGGAGGAGACGACGTGGAGGAAGGAAATTAGAAATGGAAAGTGGAGAGAGAAGAAGAGGGGAATGAAATTCGAAAGAGACGAAGGTAGTCGAAAGGGAAGAGAGAAGAAGTGTGACAATAGGGTTGAAACAAGATGAAGAGGAAGAGCAAGAGAAAAGAGAAGAAAGAAAGAAGAGATCGGAAGGAAAGAGAAGAAAGAAAAAAACGATGGAGCCGAACGATGAGAACAGGAAACGGTAGAAGGATGCGGAAGGAAATGGTGTCAGGAAGAGGACGAAGAAAAAAAAGTTAAGGAAAAGAAATATGGAAAAGGAGAGTAAGAAAGCTAAAAAAGAACGGTATGAAAGGAGGAGAAATTAGATAAATGAGCCAAAGGAAAGGGGATAAAAACAGAGAAAGGAGGCTGAACAAGTGAAATTTGACAAAAAATGAAACTAAGCAGATGAAATTTGAGAGGTGAAACGTCCCTTCAGCATGGGGGAAAGGATGAGGCTCTGCATGAAACAGGCACGTGGAACACACGCATCACAGGCGCAGGGAAAAAGTGGTCGTCAGGAAACGAAATGTAGAACGGAAATTTACAAAAATACGGAATTAAACCGAAATGGAACCCGTTGGATGACAAAAGCAGGGATATTTTTGTAACGGAGAAATGGGACTAAAGGTGAGGCGGTGTGAACGAACAAATCGGGCATACACTCGTATCACATGGACGGGTTAGAAAGAATTTTTTAAAAAAATTAAGAATAGGCAACAGGCCATTCAAGGTCTTACAATCGTAAGACCTTGATCTTACAATGTAAGATCTTGAAAAGGCAAAGTGATATTGACTTGTCAGTGACACTGGGACAAACTACTAAATTTATGAATACCCAATTGGCGCAGAAATAGAAAGAACCCATGTAAGACCCTGACAAACTATGTAAGAGGCGCCTATGACTTCATTAATATACACACGAAGACAGTGAAAACCTAAAAATAATAATAGTTTCGACTTTGACTGAAATATGAAGAAGATAGTATAACCAGCAACCATAATATAACCAGCAACCATCATACATTTGTTGTGATAATTTTAGCAAAACGTTGGAGGCATGGAAGGAAAGCAAATGACTTCAATACATCACTGTTACCATCTGCCAAACAAGTGCCAATATTGGAGTCCCCAATTCTCCTTACTCTTCCCACCCCTCAAGGCAATCGCGTGCGCCCGTGTGTGCTCACGTTCGCTCACGTCGCCCAGCAGGCACAGCTTTTTGCCGCGAGTGTGTGGCGAGGGCGGGGCGGTGCAAGTGGCTCTGTGAGCAGCTGCGCCATACCGCCCCTGCAGCTCCGCCCCCATCCCACCCTCCCACAACCTCTTCACCCCCTTCACCTCGTCGCATCGCGGGCCGTTCCCGCTCCCGTAGCTCCCTGACGCCGCTTCGCTGCCATCGCCGCCCTGGTCGCCCCAACGCCGATCCTCCGCCAGCCTCCGCCGTCCCTCAGTCGTCACGACTTAGTGGTCCCTCAGTCGTCACGACTTAGTGGTCCCTCAGTCGTCACGACTTAGTGGTCCCTCAGTCGTCACGACTTAGTGGTCCCTCAGTCGTCACGACTTAGTGGTCCCTCAGTCGTCACGACTTAGTGGTCCCTCAGTCGTCACGACTTAGTGGTCCCTCAGTCGTCACGACTTAGTGGTCCCTCAGTCGTCACGACTTAGTGGTCCCTTGACACCATACGCGCCATCGCTACCGCTGACGTCACCGCTTTGCTCTATATTGACACGGATACCCCTTTTATCGTCCTTCCCCGTCCTTGCACTACTACCACACACTGTAGTTTCGGTTTTGAATGACTGATGTTCCGGGCGCGTCAATTAGTCCAGTAAGTGTAGTGTATCTGTTTTATCATTGAAGGTGGTGGTGGCTTTCTTCCCCCGCTCGATGGTGAGATTCGGTGTCGACCTACATGACAACTAACGGCGTTTTCTCCAACCAGGTGCCTCCCACTATTGCGGCACCGGGACAAACTTGAAGCTCCCGACATGTGTAGTTGGGAGGGGAAGGAAATATGGGTCCGTGGCCCGTTTGTTAGGATACTGCTCCGGCATTCGCCTGATGTTGATCGGAGAAAACACTAGAAATTGCCAATTAGAGTAGCGAGACGCTAGAATTCTCTAGACAGCGGCTGCACTATATCCAGATGTAAGAGTCGAAAATCTTACCACGATCGTTAATGTATTGTAAAGCTAATGTATTGTAAATAATGTATTGTAAAGCTATATACTGATGGTTACCACCTGGCAATCAGCCAATTGTAGCCTAATAAATATATTATTATTAACGTTGAACCTGCCGGTCATAGGCACTGCAGAGACATCAATTGAGCCACTTCAGCCGGTAACATCAATTGAGCCACTTCAGCCGGTCCTAGTTTCTGTGCCGTCGCTTCCGATTCCGTCTCCTGCATTACAACCATCGCCCCATTGTCGTCCCCACCTCTTCCCCGTCCGCGGCCCGCCTCGTGGCGTTTGTGTTTTTGCCCGCCGCGGGGCTGGCGCGCCCCACGTGTCTGTGCGGGGGGCGGCGGCGGAGCGACGACCTGTTGCTCCGCGGGGGAGGCCGCGTGCGCGCGCGTGCGGGCGCGTGGCCCGGCCCGGCCCGGCCCGGCGCCCTCGGGCGGCCCCTGCGGCCTTGGCGCGCGCGCCCACGCGCCCTCCGGCGCGCTCCCCGCGCCACCTGCCCGACCGACCACGCGCGCCTGCACTCCGCTTCAGAGCATTGCGAGGCGTCACGAGGAAGGAGGCAAAATAGTCACTGTTTGCATTTTTCAGAGGAGAGCGAGATCACTAGTATCCTGTATTGTGTGTGTGCTTATAAGATTCTAACACTAGGTGTGTATACTCGTATATATATACATATATATATATATATATATATATATATATATATATATATATTACAGAAACCCAACGAAGTTTTTTTATTTCCGAATTTGTAATTACATTGACGTTATAACCATTATAAAACAACCATTAAAAGTTTTTTACTTCAAGTTAAATTACGTTCTATCACAAACGAGCGATCACAAGCCACAAGTGAGCGATAGTTACTTGGTTGGTAGCGAGGCAGATTAAAGAAAGCAAGTTGTTCTTTGTTTTCTTTACATATATTGTGGCGTCGTGGTAGCTAAATAACGACACAGACACGAGCTCTATGTACAAATTGGTTTATTTACAGAATGTACAACTTTACAGCTCTGGGGTTATGTTCGCCAGTACCTCCCACGCGCCTGCTCCCCGTCCCTAGGGCTAGTGCATTCCCCACCTTCCGCTTTACAGCGCCGGTGGCCAACACCGGGTTTCGCACACGCCGTGCCTCAAGGACCGCACTCCCGTCTCGGGTGAGCATGCACGTCTACACCCGAGGTGCTCTGACCACGAACTGCCGTGCCTCTGTTCTTACTTTGGCGGTCGGCTTCCGCCCTCTAAACGCCGGCCGGACCACATGTCGCGCACTGTGCCCCTGCCCGCTCCTCTTGCGTCACGGGGGGTAGCAAGGAAATTTCCACTTTCCGGTGCCTTTGTCTGTCCCATGTGTCGAGCAGCCTCCGTGCCCGGCCGTTTGGAAATCTGGCTGGCATGTGCCGACGTTACAATATATATATATATATATATATATATATATATATATATATATATATATATACATACATGTTACAACTCTGACACTATATATATCGTGTCAGGATCCTAATGTTCAAAACCAATTACCTTGATGTTATTTCTTTCACTTGTGCTCCTTTTTCTTCTACAGCGCTCCAGGGAAGTCTCTGCGCACCGAGCCGAACTACTTAAAATTGCATTTACGTTGGTAGCAACCAGATCAGTAAGAAACAAGTGAAGGAGACAACACTTCCAGCAAATGTTATCATTGGTACACAATTTAGGTTTTCTTTTGTTACAAGCTGCAGTTCGTGCTACCAACGTAATTTCTGTTGCTCGCACTCTTACCATAAAGGTGCCACTGCGGCAAGACTTCCCTAGCGAACTGAACATTTCATTTTGTAATTATTTCTAAATTTCATCTACTATATCTATTTAAACTTATTTAAAATGTTCAAACTTGCTAAATCTTTGTCGTACTCGTGTTTATATTTTATTTACGAAAATTGCTGCATATCTTCTCTCTTACTGATGATGAAAAAAGTGCATTATGGCTTCTACATTATGGCGTAGACTAAGATTTTCAATAAGGTTGGAGAGAGATTTTACCGAGGGATTGGAAAGAAAAAGCACGCAAGGAACTGAAACCATATGTGTTGTGGCAATGAGGTGTGTTCATTATCTGTGGTACCCATTTTCGTTTTCTTTTCAGAGCCGCTAATGTTTCTGAAACATTCACAATAGTTTCCTAGAGAATATAAAATATTCTTAGTTTTTAATAAAGTCTACCTTTACGAATGTTTTTAGAACAAATTTACGACTCAGAGAGAATGAACCAGTAAAACCAACACATTGAAATTTCATTGCAAATTCAATATTTCACGAATTTCTGGAATGTGACTGCTGAGAAATCCAAACAGCTGATATGCATTGTACAGAGTGCAACACTGTATACTATGTAAATTCTCATTCCGATTTTTTCTCCTTTTTAGTATTGTATATAACCTTCTCAAAGTTCCCATATTATTTAAAAAGTTTTGAGGAATTTAATTCGAAAAATTTATGTTAAGTTCCTTTGTTTTTATTTTATTTTCATTTCCCCAAACTATTCTTTCTCTGAGATAAAAGTGTGTCATCTACACTATACATTCAATGAGCGAACGAAACTTTTTTTAAAAGGGCAATATTGTTGCCAGATTGTAAAATTTATTATAATGATATAGTACACCTTGAAAGTCGTATGGCGACAGTTAAACAAGTGTAGTCAACAATGATGTACAAGGCTCTTCTGGAACGGTTGATTATTCCTTTACACATCTTAGCAAAACGATCAAGAGCAGGTGGCACCTAGTCTGTGTTGAGTTTTTGTTGCATTTCTTGCGTCTCCCTAACAAAGTACGGAAATGCAACAGACGCACAGTTCCTGCCACTCTGGATAAACGCAAATTAGCGAACAAAGTCGACAAACACTCTGAAACAAGTGGAGGTCATTGAAAAAAAGAAAAGAGGAAATTATTTTACCACCTGGGTGCCTAAACAACATTTTCAAAGGCCTATAAAACTATTCACGAACATTTATAACTGCTCTAAACATATCTCCAACATCTACTGCTCATCTCCAACAATAGTAATCTTGATTAAATAAAAAGTTACGTTTTTTCGAGCGTATGTGCAATATTTTGAACACTAAAGGATGTAGGGTGCTAATTTCTGTTCTTGATCAATTCATTTTCATTAAAATGTATTTTCATGATGAAACTTTACTCTCTTAACATAAAACGATGATTTATTCACTCTAAAAATAAATATATATTAATGTATGGAGAATACTTAACGACCATAAATATTAATTTGGATTCAGTTTAACAGAACTTGGTCAGTGGAGCAGAATTAATTTACACCATCGTCGTTTGCCAACGTCTCAGAAAATATATTTCCATTCTCAGGGCTTACAACTTCCAATTGACTGTACACATAACTGCTACATGATGTGGATACTTTGGCACCTCACAGATAGTGAGGAACATTCATACGTCTACATCACACAACCATATAACATGACTTCAACCGGTAAAATATATATTAATGTGTATTACCTATATTTTGTATTTGTGAGATACATGACACGGTAAATGAATATTTCAACACTCAAATGAATAAAAATAAGATATTTCAAGAATATCAATATCTGAGTAGAACATACAGCATGAAAATAAAGTACCAAATATATTGATGAGAATTTACGAAAAAATAAAATTTGTTTAGATTCGGAGCTGTCTCAGCATTTTTCCGACTGTACTTATTTTCTGTTTTTTCTTCTTCTGTCTTCTTTGTTTTTGTTCTCATACAAAAAATAATGCACACTCCATTTCAATAATTTCCTAAATTTGCAGACAATTGTTAAAGGTAAAAACTACAACATTTTTACTAATTAATACTAAAATCGTAATTAAAAACCTTCCCAAGCAACCCCTAATAATAAAATAATCATGCTAATTGATATATGGAATATAAATGTACAACCGAGCTGGAGGACTTTAATCATCTCTCAGATCGTAAGATAAATGCCACGTAGCTTATTTACATCAATGATTCCATTGTAAGCCAAGGTAGGAATTCACTTTTTCCATTCTCAGCGACCAGTAACGCTGTTCTTATCCTCTGGATAAATTTGCACCTTAGTGATCTTTTCACCCAACATAAAACACCTGTAAATGTTCGGCGAAGTGAACCAGCTCGGAAACTGAGCTTTTATTTCACGTCGTAGGAGAAACCGTTCCCTACCAACGGTACAGAAGTTGCGTCTTGAGGCAACGCAACAGTCAATTGATGCTTCATGCATTCTTTGAAGGAGCAATCTTGCTCGAAGAACATCAGCTGTTACTCCACATCAAATGTGTGGAAACATTACGTCGAACAAAAGTGAGACCTCAAACCTGGATGCTCGGCGGTAGCTAATTGTGGAAGTTGAGCTGTCAATTACAATGTTTATTTTTTACTGATATGTAATTGCCTTCAATGAACAGTTCGATATACACTGCGTAACATCTGGATCGAAAGGGACGTGGTTACGAGGAAAATATGAAAGCAGTTGAATGATGCTACACGTTTTCTTGTGGAGGGAAATACGAAAAGACAAACCGAGTCAAGTTAACATCTAGTTAATTTGTAAACAAGTAAATTCTTCTTCTTCTTCTACACTTCACGGGTTAGGCTTACACCTGTTCCGTCTTCACGGTATCTTTCCATCTTTTCGTGGGTCTTCCCACATCTCTTTTCCCTCTCGGTTTGTAGAAATATGCTAATCTTGGCAGTCTTGTTTCTTCCATTCTTTCTAAGTGCTACAGCCACTTTTTCCTGTTTAATTCCATTATGTTGTTTGTGCTATTCACTTTCAATTCTTTCCTGATTTCTTCATTTCTTATCTGGTCTTCTAAAATGCAGCCTTTTGTTCTTCGAAGGAACTTCATCTCTGAGCTCTGAATTTTGCTTCTTCTTTTCTGCGTTAGAACCCAGCATTCACTGCCATAAAGCAATATCGGGAGAGCTAATGTTTTGTAAAATTTTATTCTGGTATCTTTTCGGGTCTTGTTTTTAAGAGTTCTGTGTATGGTCCCACAGATGGATTGAAATCTTGCTAATTTTTTATCAATGTCTTTTTGTCCTTCCGTGTCACATCCTAGGTAATTAAAATTTAAAACTTGTTCTAAGCTTACATTGTCTAGAATTATTTTTGAACGGATAATCTCTTTTCCCCAAAACGCTAATATTTTGTAAACAAGTAAATCTGAATCAAAATAAGGCAAATCTTGTGTGTACCACAGGTCCTAATGATCTCGGGAGACAAAAATCCCTCGAGCGTTTTGTCGGCTCTCGATCATTAAAACCCTTCTAAAGCCCTTTAGTACATAAATAACTACCATGCATGTGCAAATGCATGGGATGATTTTTTTCTCAGGAGGTTGATCTGTAACAGACGCGGCATAAAATTAATGCTTACTCCCTCCCTTTTGGTTTGTCTTCTTATTTTCGCCCGCCCCGCTTTATCTCGATGGCTTCGCGGCGTCTTTCCGTGCGCAGTAGGCCCCTCCATGGTTTAGCGCTCTCGTTATCGCGCGCCCTTTGATGTGAAGTCAAACGCCCGCGCCGCCGGCCGTGCCATCTGGTGGCGGCGCGCGGAGCTCTCAGACGCACTTCCGAACGACGGAGGTGGCAGTTATCGCGGCAGCGGGGAAACACACGTCGAGAGCATACCGCTCCCGCAGGCACCGAGAGAACCTGCCCTCTCGAAGGCGCCTGCCTCTGACCAAGTCGCCATTCTTTTGATTTACGTGTTTAATTACACAGGCCGACGTCAGTTTAGTTACAAAAAGGAAAACCACGGATTCCGATTAATTTCAGGATGCTGCATTCGAAATGGACACCAGTTTTTCTAGATTAGCTCGTATTTTTGAGTAACGCATAGTTGCCAGTTTTTACCATTTTGTAGGGACAGCTTCAGTTATTATCAAAGTAACCATGTCCACAATGTTACTCGAATGAGAAATAAATAGTATTTCACTCATTAGGTGAAATGGTGAAATACAGGAACTTCTTGTTGTTAGCATCTTTATATATAAAGATACATATTGATTGATTGTAAGATTGAGGATCAGGATAAAAGGTGGGCCCGTCTTGTGCGTTGTCTGATGTATCTGACGGCCTGGCTTAAAGGAACCAAGAAAAGTATGTTTTTTGCTGTTCCGATGATATGGAGAGAACTCCGGAATCTCTTTAGTGACTTATTTCTGTATGACCAATACAGCAGGAAGTAACAAGAAGAAACAGCGTGTCATCGAATATCCAAACTTGCTATCCGTGATCAGATCAGTGCCTCATGGAGAAAATTTACCTGCACCTACTCTTCCTAACGATTGGGAAACTATCGATATTGCAGCACCTACGGGAACCGATGAGGACACTAACTCAATATTTGATGATGATCTGATAATCCCTTCCATTTAAATGATGAGACATATTTCATCCTTCAACATGAATTGAACGATTTAGCGGGAGATCTACAACTTACGAAAGAGATAGATCAATTCTTGGGTGCCAGACTCCATGAATAGTGTTTACTGGCTCCCGGAGCTACTCATCACAGGAAAAGGAACAAGCCTTTTTCAGAATATTACTGAATGAAATATTCCCTTTGCGTATGCACGGGCATCAATGACCTGATGAATGAGTTAGGAATCCAAAACAATTCATCTGATTGGTGTCGTTTTGTAGATTCATATAAGTACAGTCTGAAAGCAGTTTTGCTTCATAATGGAAATAAGCTGCCGTCTATTCCTGTGGCACACTGTTCCAAAGAAAGAGACTTACGAGGGTCTCGCATTCATTTAAATCATATCAAATACAAAGATCATGGTTGGCAAATTTATGGAGATCTAAAAGTATTTGCAAAATTATATATTTGTCTGGAAGGTGGATTTACGAAGCACTTTTGTTTGTTTTTTTGTGTCACGAAAGGAGTGGCCCCCCAGAGAGTCATTTAAGCCCGGTACCAACAACGTCAAGTGTGAGTCTCTGGTCGATCCAGGCAAGGTACTGCTTCTGCCTCTGCACATTACGTTGGACCTCATGAATTTCGTAAAAGAAATAGACAATGCAGATGAAGGATTTAAGTATTTTAGACAGTGTTTTCCAAAACTAAGTGATGGTCTGTATACATCTGTGAACATTATAGCTTATAAACTATTCTGGTATGTAAATGCTGAAGTACAGTTTTTAAAGGCTAGTAAATTAACTTAATAGTTTTTTAATTGTTTAGAACTAATAAATTAATTTATAGAATTTTAAAGATTGATTGTCTTTGACACAAGTGCTAAAACGATGTTGATTCCCTTTTTGCAGTCAAACAGCTCATTCTCTGGTACCTTCAAGATACCTCATTATGCCTATATCGGTAAATTTGGCAACTAAGCGTTACACAAAAATACGAGCTAATCTAGTAAAACGGCTTACATATTCGTATTCAGCGACCCAAAATTGGTCAGAATCAGTGAGTTTTGTTTCTGTAACTTTTCAAAAGTGTGAAAATGTCGGCCAGTGTTATCGAAGGTGAACAATCAAAATGTTAAGTGTCGAATTTTGTTCGTTAAAAGTGTTTTGTATTCTTCGTAAGCACGAATTTTCTCTGTAAAAAAATTCTTTGAATAAAATTCATTGAAATAATAGTGAATTTAATAAATCAATATCTTAGAGCAGAGCTTACATATTTAATCAGAAGAGAGAAATACACGTGCAAACAGGCATTGTAATCAATTATTTACACATGGTTGATATTCTTTCCTCATTTTGTTATTTTATTGTAGTAAAAATAACATTTAGTATTCTAGAAGATTCAATTTTACTTACAAATCAGTCAATGTTCTGAACTTTCATCTTAGATTTCTGAACCTAGTTCTTTCAGAAATTTGGTTTGTTTTTCAAAATGTTAAATTTTAAATTGTTGTTGAAGTTGGTTTTAAAAATGACAGATGTGATGATACAACTGAACGTTGTTGTTGTATGTTACATCATTTCTTCTCATGAAATTGAATACCTGAAATTATTGCACGCAAACCTTTACACTGTGCATATTCAAAAAACATTTAAAAAATTTTAACGAACAATGCAAGAAAAATGTCAAAAAATGTTGGATAATTTAGGTAAACTCTTCGCTAATTACTCATCAAAAATATTAAATATCTGTATATTTAATTACAGATACCTTACAATGTCTAGCCAGAAACTATTTTTCCACGTACTGACTAGATGTAGACAAAAAATAAATCTTTGGCATTATTTCAAATTATTGCAACGTCGATGTTCTTGCAATTACTTTTACTCCTGCAAATGTTCTGAGGAAAGTACTGTTTTGTAAAAAGCTTGCAGGAATCCAATTTCCTAAGGTCTACCGCGATATCACCACAAATGATTTGATATTCTCTACTAATATTGCTGTGGGGTATGAATAATAATATTAATTATGCAATCAGAGTTTAGAAGTTTATCTTTAACGTTATCGAGTGCTTACGTCATCGTCTCTTTGGATCTACAGCGCTCGACAGCGGTATGAAAGTGTAACGTTTGTAAGATCTAATAAAACACTTTACGCAGGTAATTATGTGTTTCCTCAACCACAAGCTCTACATCACAGAGACGAAAGACGGACATCTTAGCGTTATTTCCACAAGGTCTGCGCGCCAACGTCTGCGTCTGCAGTAGTAACTTTCAAGAGCGACCTAGAGTAAACAGTTGGACCTGTGGATAACTAAACACTCCGTTTCGCGAGCAGGGCGATGTACAAGGCTGTGCCGGAAATACGTTTCTAGAAATGTTATGGACAGCTTCCGTGCCAGGCTAGGCAGAGCAGAAAGCTTGAAACTAAATTATAAGAAATTCAAATAGAAAATGAAAATGTACTATCTTGTGTATTAAAAACTACTTTTTAATTCTTCTAATTCGATCCAATGAAAATTGCGTAACTTTTGAATCATTAATATTAAGTATTCAAAACGTATTAATAAAGGGTAATCATTACATATTGCATCATTTAATTATGGATAATTCGCTACTAACTGACATGGTATCGTCTTTTCTTACCGTCATAAAAATACTCCTCATTAATTCTAGTTTTTAAATAACGGTAGTATAATGAATAAATGATTTAATTAAAATATAAAAATTGGAAATCAAACCCAGAGTTGTATACTTTCATTCTAAACATTGAGTTTGTATGAGCTAAGAAATGAGTTATATTACTGGGGGGGGGGGAAATTATATCGAGCAGATGTTTCTGACAAATGCATGAATCTAGATAATCAAAATGAAACTAATGGTGATACAGAATGGCACAGATTTTTCCGCTAATTCGTTTTTTAGTCTATGATAATTTCCGGTGTTGTCCCACCAAAATAGAAAACATAAAAATGGTATTTATGTCGTGTAATTTAGTGCATTTAACCATTCAGTTCTTACTGAAGGTTCAAGATTAATCTAAAAGAATTTTTGAGTGTTTGTCACTTGAGCGTTTCTGCAAATGCGGAATTTTGAGCTCATTTTTATATACAACACTTGAATTTTTAGAAATTTCATAAAAAATGACTTAAAGCGCTTTTACTTAGAAATACAATAATGTATTACGATGCTCGTAATATAAACAACAGCCCTTAAAAAGACCACGATACGTTGGTCGAAACGTCGGCATCTTATCCTTCTACGCGGCGGCGTCCGGACAGCCCAAATCGTGACGCGAGGGGTATATAAAAGTATCTTTGTTTAATTTTAGAAAAATCAAAAGAATACATCAAAATAGCGTTTACAGTTCATCCGCAAGCAAAATTTGAAGAAAAAAATTGGAGTTGTGAGAAAAACTTATTTTGAAAATTACCTTGATTACACGCAAAATTACGTGAAAACTACTCATATTTTGAAGAAACTGTACTTGACCTTATTTAAAGACCTAATTTTGATGAACATATTTAGTTCAATATTTTGGTGTCTTCCGACAACTACACTATCGAGAGTAAATATTTTTTCTCTGAACTATTGCAATTTTCAAAAATTCAGATAATTAATTGAAAATCGGACTTGCAATATTTTTATATGCCTCCCTAACAAAAAAATAATTAAAATTTCAGAGTCATTTTTTGAAACAATTAAAAATGTCCCAGGGTCTTCATGTAAAGTTCGTCCTAAAATTAAAATATCCGTAAATTCTAGGGGTCGCGACAGTCTGATCGATCTGGATAAAGTATTACAGGAAGTAAGTTACTACACATATAAACAAGAATTATCCTGTTTTCCGACATCAGGAATCTACAATACGATTTTTCTGCCAAACAATCGTCATGTTTTGATGCAACGTTACGTAATGTCCTCTATAGTACGTATGTACGAATCTATGTACGTATGTATTTCTCGTTGTATGAGATAAAGCAAGAATTTAAACAAAAAATATAATTGTATTTTGTAATAAAGATCTGATCAAATGCAGATGGGCCGATACAAGACATTTAGTGCAGTGACTTACACACTCGTAATTCGGTACTGCCCTCAACCGCATGTCTTTGGCGGCCTCTCGCCATGCTATGAGCTGCAGCGACAATGCAGTTTGCGCGGGGCGCTTCTGGCTGACGTACCCGAAGGGTAGCCTCAGAAAGGCGGCCATTCCCACCGCCTCGCCCAGAACACCCGTCAACAGGCTACTCTGAAATGCTCATTGCGCAAGATACAGACAGACGGGATAGAAAAGGAAAAATACAAACCAAAAGGATTATAAGAATCAGAAAAAATGTGAGATAAAACTGATCTTTTTAAATACAGGAGGAATAAAAGGGTCTACTCTTTGCACAAATTCGTAGAGAAATAAATAAAGCGTGTGATATTCTCTTCAAAATAAAATAATTTTCATAATTCAGATGATAAATCGACTTTGGAAGCGGCAAAATACATTAATTTTCAATGTGCATTTCATGACTAAAATAATAAGCAAATGTCTTCCAAACCTCTAGTAAAAACAATGATACATGCAAAAAATTAAATGATAAAAGGGAAGTAGTTGAACGAAGTATTACAAAAAAGAATAAAGCAAGTTAAAGAAGAAGGAAACGTTCGTTACTATGTAAATGACGGAGGGATAACAATATCATAGAAGAAAGCAACAAAGATAATCTAGGACAGAAAAGGTGAAGTGAGAAACGACAATGTGCAACGAGAAAACAGAAAGCCTTGAGGAAATACCAGTAAAAGTACAATGAGAAGCCTCAAATGACAAAAGTGCAACGAGAAAACAAAGCCTTGAGCAAATGCCTGTAAAAGCACAAGAAGTGTGAAACGACAAAAGTGCAACGAGAAAACACAAAGCCTTGAGGAAACGCCTGCAAAGGTGCACGGAGCGCGGGCAACGGGGCAGGTGGCAGGTGCTCCGGTCGGCGCTGCCGCGGGACCCAGTTCGGGCCCGCACGTCTCCCTCCATTTGCCGCCCATTTCTCTGGCTCTAATCAAAAAGTTGCAACGCGGCCCCTAAGAATAGCGCGGCGTAAACACGCGACTGCGGCGGGACCCAATTATTCGAGGGAGCGGGACGCGCAGGGGCGCGAGGGACGGGGCGGGGCGGGGCGCGACCGGAGGCAGGCCACCTGGCAGAGGAGACGACCACCTTCGCCAACCCCCTCCCCTCCCCTCCCCCACCCCCTTGGCCTCTGACTCACTCACCTGACTCTGCCTTGGGGCCCGCTCCGTCTGCTCGCCCACGCCGACCTGGGAAGCGATGCGATAAATTGAACTGAACTCGTTTCTCGTCCGTTGCAACCATGCCACTTTTAATCACGAATTTTCTCATACGAAAATGTTTTTTCAGGCATCGCATGAAACTCTTATCAATAAAAAGAAATAGCGTGAAGGAGAAATATTGTGGCCATCTTCTCGCCGGCGTGCAACTAGCCTGAACGCGGGATTCACAATGCGAGAGGGAAGGACACAAGTGGTAAAAGTATATAAAGTTTGGTGTGTCCTCAGTTTATCTACGTTTCTTTAATTTTTCACATTTATAATTGTATTTTAGATGTGCAATATTTACTCGTTTTGGTTCACACTAACGAGTATTTTAGTAGCTTATCGTACACATACGAATGATTATGGGAAACATTTTAGTTTATAAAACATGTCTCAGGGGGAGCTCACACGTTCTTAGATAGATCTTTGCCCATACTTCTGGCAGCTTCCTTTATTAGGTTTGAGAAAACAACATCTATATGATTTTACTCTCAAGTTGATATTGACACCATTTCTTTTGACACTATTTTACTTCTGAATGTCTCACCATTTTTATCGTGAATGTTCTGCACATGGGACGTGATGTGAAATAATTACTTATTTTGGGTGCCAGAGTTTGAAATGTGATCTGCACTTAGCAAAATTCAACAGAATGTTTTGAGTAAATATTTTTCAATTTAAAACTTTTTTCCCCATTTGATGAGTTTAAAATAATTTTATCGTTAGAAATATCCCAATGAAATAGTTGACACATTCATAACGTCAGATGTATACAAATTATTTGTTCCTGAATAAGAATTCTATGCAATTCCCAGAGAAACTATTATATTTCCTTGTTGCAGTTGTATTTCGCGCCGCCCTTCCTTTGAAGAGAAGTCGTACATTCCTGCCACAAAGACCGCCATGTCCCTCCGCCAACTCCTTCCGCGTTACGCCACATTCCGCTCGTTCAGAGACAGCGCGCTCTTCGCGTTGCGCGCGAACACCCGTCTACGCTCTGAGGAGTAGCAACTACCCGGGCTCTTCCTCCGAAAGCGCGTAGGACATGCAACGCCACGCTGCCAACACATGCGGGGTATGTTTAGAGCACGTTTACATAAGTAAAGAAAATAGTTTGCGATACACAATTGTACCCGTACGACTGGAGATATCCAAAACGAAATTACTTTTACACTTTTTAGCTTCAATAAATATTTTACAATGTTTTAATACATTTATCGTCTGCAGCAGTCTTAACAAGTACTGGCAATACTATACTAGAGAAATAGTACATATGGATACACAGTGTAACAATTCTTTTAAAAGAATTTCAAAAAAAGTTAGTTCCATAAAGGTCATCCATAAATTACGTAACGTTAAAGGCGGAGGAAGGGGGTCTGAGGCAGTGTTACGCTGCGTTACATAGAGATAGGGAAGTGCATTACAAGCGGGGGGAGATTAAAAGTTCTCAAAATTTGCGTTACATAATTTATGGACGGCCCCATAACAAAACAGGAGAATAATAAATACGTATTTAATGATGGAAAGCACCTTCCTTAGCACCTTGCTGTCACACGACATCATCTGTTTTGTAAGTAGAGACACATTAAGTAAGAGAATTCAATGTGTACACGCAGTTCGAGTTTAGGTGGAATAACACAAATATTTGCGTTTTTAATTCAAAAACGAAACAGTTTAACTGTGTATAGATTTTCCCGAATTCCGCTTTATCTAATGAAACCTCAGACACCTCTAACATGGCTAAAGAGTGCACAGTTTTTATTCAATTACTGCGTCATTCGTAAATTATTAATATCGATATGTTATTGGCTGCAAAAATGCACTTGGGTGCGGGATCAAAATTTCAAGTTTAAAAATTATTTATTTTTGAAAAGAACATGACAATGTTTTATCATTATTTTTCTACGCATTTTCTACGTCATTGTTTAAGACATCGTATGACAATTGAGCATCAATAGAAATCAAATGGTAAAGTAAATCCAGTGGTGGAGGTAATCATAACAAGTTTCAAGATATCGACGAAACAAGAGTTGGGAGCACAAAACATAGAATAAACACTCGTTAGCACAAATTCACTTAACACGAATTTCGCCGTAACACGAACAAAACGTCGGTCTCGGCAAGGGATTACGGTAATACGAGCATTTATAATACTCGGTTAATACGAATTTTTATAACACGAACTCCGGTTATTTCGCATCTTCGGAATTCGTGTTAATGAGGGTTTACTGTACTTAAATTCAGCTAAGACCAACAAAATCTCCATTTGAGTGTGCTGTATCACATCTCATCACAAATCATTGGCGGGGATTATTTCTTAAATGTTCTCAGTGCAGGTTGTGAACAGTTGGAAAGAGGGCATGGGGTTGTGAACATTCTGAAAACGCGGACATGAATTTGTCGTCACCGTCAGCTCTCAGCGCTCCCAACGACGGCTCACGAAAGCTCGTAAAGCGCCTGTTGACATCGCACACACGACAAAGCAGCCGCGTTACGTAGTGTATGCTTCAGACGCATTCACTTATCAGTAGAATGGAAATGAAATCAACATTAAGAAAGATAACACGCAATGACAATGTGCAAGAAAAATAATACAAATGTATTCATTGTAATACTATTGTAGCATTTTTCGAGATGGAGCATAGTTAATAAATTGAGATCGACTTCTAGCTTCTAATTGGTTATTTTCATAACAAGCAAAAATACAAGTTATCAATTGTCTTCAAAATATCAACTTTTTTCTCAATTATATAAGTTTGATTATGTTCTTTCGTAAATATAAAACGTTAATAATTTAATTTTGTTTCTATGTACTTTTAATTATTTCAATTTAACATTGCTTTTTACAAATCAACGTGTCTTCATACCTACAATTCAAAATTCCATTAGTTAACGAATGCTTTGAAAGATAACCAATTGCATAAGAGAATTCAAGAAGCGAGAGAAGATAGATGCGCGATAAAAAAGGAAAGAAGTCAGAGGAAGGGAACAGACGCCAAATACGTGTTGTTTTTTCTAACAAGAAAAGTTGGTGAAAATATGTGGAGGTCCAGCACGGAGGAGGTGCAAACATTTGCGTGCTGAAAGGATTTACTCAAGACTGTGGAATGGACTGCGAAACCAAGAACCGGAAAATAAAAGATTGACCTACTGCGGGTAAGAGGATGGATGAAAACATGAAAAGCCAAATTTAGCAGGGAGTAGGCCACAACCAAGTAGCCTGGAAACGAAATCAGAAGATAGAAATTCCAAGTTCTCTGAAGAACGGCTACGCCCCGCAATCATCCCTGCACGATTTCTATCTTCTGATTGAGCAGGGATGATTGCGGGGCGTAGCCGTTCTTCAGAGAACTTGGAAAAGGGCACGCAAATAGGGAGAACCGAAGGCAGACGTTGCTGACAAGTGACGTGGTAACAATAAGAAAAGTCATATCAAAGATACGCAGAAAAAACCTACGTGAAGTAATTACGCACTCAAGATGGTGGAGCAGTCAACAAAGATAGTAAATTCGGTAATAGAGAATGAAGCGGTCAAAATGGCGCACAGGACCGAGACGCCCTGACAAGTAATGAAAACTTCGATCGTTTGAATAATTAGTGATTCCGGTCGCGTCAACTGCTGTCATTGTTCCATAAGTGTAGTGCATGTTTTATCGCGTTAGTTGGCGATGATCTCTCCTGAATGGCGAGATCTGACGTTGACCTACCCGGCGGCTTGCGGCGGGTACCCCAACCAGGTAACTTCCGCCAGCGCGGCACCACCCCAACTGGAACACATACTTCAGTTCCCAACTGGTCTCCAAGCATACGTGGGAGTGTAGTGTATGTAAGTCTAAGAGTGTATACGTAAGGGGTGAGGATAGGATAAGTGAAAGGAAGGTCGTGCGCGGTCTGTGGTCCGTTTGTTAGGGTACTGCTCCGGCACTCGCCAGGTGTTGATCGGACACACCACGGAAAACTGAGGATCAGAGCAGCTGCTAGAATTCTCCTCCAGGCAGCGGCTGAATTCGACCTCGTTTTGTAGCTAGTGTCGAAAATCCTGCCGCCGTAGGGACTCGAATTCTAGAGCATGCCGGTCAGAGACACTGCCGTGACAATTCTGTGGTCATGGAGTAAAAGTTCTTAAGTGAAAAATCTTAGTTGTGAGAAAACATGGGTTAGATTATATTGACCCAACGCTTTTTCCTACGCTCAACGCTATTTCCTACGCTCAACGCTATTGCCTACGCTCAACGTTATTGCCTACGCTCAACGTTATTGCCTACGCTCAACGTTATTTCCTACGCTCAACGCTATTTCCTACGCTCAACGCTATTTCCTACGCTCAACGCTATTTCCTACGCTCAACGCTATTTTCTACGCTCAACGCTATTTCCTACGTTCAACGCTATTTCCCAACACTTAAGGAGGCAACATTTGAATTCGGTAGTTTTACTAAAATAAAATATAGAAACCTAACTTGTAGTTTCACTACTTAACCTAATTTCACCAAAAATTGACTTAAGAACTTTTACCCCGTGACCACAGAATTAATGTCGTAATTCACCTAAGCTGGTGAAAATCTCGAAATATGGACCGATGACGTCCCTCACAGCCATGAATCAGAGCCTTTCGTGGAGGGCACGTGCGTAGCAGCGCCGAGGGCCGGCGAAGGGCGGGGCGCTGTTGGGGGCGGGGGCGGCGTCTGGACGTAGGGAGCGTCGACCGAGCGTGTAAACGCCGTGGTCGTGGGGAGGGGGAGGGAGGCGCCCGCCGGCGGCGCCGCTGCTCTCGCGTGTCTCAGACGCACGCCGCTGCGCTGCTGTTTACCGGCGCGCCGCCGTCGCCTCCCGCCAGACACAATCGGCGCCTGCGACGCGCTTTGAAGTGCGGCCAAGACCACGCGCCCGCCACCACCCCACCGACCGGCGGGGCCGGATTCCGGATGATTTATGGATTTATGAATCGCGGCATCGCCCTGGCGCGTGGAATAACACGAGAATAAACTCCACGTCTTTCCGTTATTTGTGGGAAAACAGGGGCCGAAGAAAACCTGGGTTTGTGGCATAATTTTAAATACAATTTATTTTCTAATTATCAAGAAATTTCTTTACAATTTTGAGAATGTCACAATTAATTCAAGACAGACTTTAGCATTTGAGAGAATACATTGTTAGCTAACTGACAAAATGCACTTGTATATTGAAATAATTATTTTTCGAGAAACTTAATTTCGTACTAAAACAAAATAATGATGATTATTTACATACACAAAAATTCATTTGATGTCATTGAAGGGTTTAAAAGACCCTTTCAAATAGACGTGCCCGCTGTGCATATCCGTCGGTATGGTTGCATCGTCAAGGCGGAATAGAAACTGCGCAAAGTAATATTGTCTTTCGTCTAACTATAAGTAACTTCTCTTTAAGTTGCGTTACATTACAGTATAATTTCTTACATAACAGTAAATATCCATACTACTATTGATACATTGATACATCATGTATCTTTCTACAGTAAGAGCAAATTTCAAAACTCTCACAAGAATAAGTCGAAGTTCAATCAGTTCTTTAAATTACACGTATTTGAGATCACTAGGAACGAGAAAAAATAATGGCAAATGTCAAGAATGTAAAGATTCTTGCTCACAATTGTCTTACAATTTTAAATCCAATACCTCCAAACATATCTCTTGTACCAAAGGTGAGACAAGCAAACATGAAGAATAAGAAATGATCTGCCACATTTGCTTCAGTGAACATTTCTGTGAAGCCATCTTCATATATTTCCAGATCTCGCTACCTCACAATACCCTACGGAGCTTCTCAGACAGCGGGCGGGAATCCATTTGCTATCACGCAAGCCACGACACGACGTGTCAGACCGTGATTCTGTAATGCAAACAATTTCATCATCTCTCCCCAACAATATATTATATCGGCTGAGTTCTGTACTTTTTATACAGACCATTATGTAAGAAGGGCAACTTCTGAAAACTTATGAAGAAAAAAGGTAAACAAATCTGTAGAGTTATGCAATACCCACAGCAACAAGGAAAAGCATTCCCATTGCATGAAAACGTAATACGAAGAGGCGATTGGTGGAAGTTCAAAGAAAATATTTTTCGGATAAGATGCTCAATGTGTTGCGAAACTAATAACAATTTATAAATCTTAGTAATATATGTCCATCAGTTTGTATTACGAAAAAATAAATGCAGTTTGATCAAATTTATTAACAATGGGAAAAGGAGTTTTCCAGAAAATGAAAAATAGCTTTCGAACGAAACATTTTTATCAATATTTCATTCTGTTGTTCAGTCAGGCGAATCATGAATGTATACATAACCGATGGTAGACGTTTAGGAATTTTATGGGATTAGGTGGAAAAGCACGGGCGTGATACAACATCGAAGGAAAGTAGCAATTTTTCTCCCTCTGCCAGAGATCAATGGACTTATTCGTTGGGTCATGGAACCACCACAAAGCAGGGCGGAGTCCTCGCCGGCATTCAGGCTTGCCTGTTCCGACGCCCGCCCTGTTACCTCCACGCCCGATCCTGTAGCATCATCCACCCACCTTTCACACACCATTCACCCAAGCGTTGGTCTCGACGTCGCTCGCCGGCCAACCACTCATTTCCTACCCATCAGACCATCCGCCCACCCGATCTTTCACCCGCTCTCCCGACAATCCACCCACTCTCCCGACCGCCCGACAGTCCACCCACTCTCCGGCCCACCCGACAAACCACCCACTCTCCCGCCCGCCCGACAACCCACCCACTCTCCCGCTCGCCCGACAACCCACCCACTCTCCCGCCCGCCCGACAATCCACCCACTCTCCCGCCCGCCCGACAATCCACCCACTCTCCCGCCCGCCCGACAACCCACCCACTCTCCCGCCCGCCCGACAACCCACCCACTCTCCCGCTCACCCGACAATCCACCCACTCTCCCGCCCACCCACTCTCCCGACCGCCCGACAATCCACCCACTCTCTCTCCCCCATGTCCATTCACCCGCCCACTCGACAATACACCCACCCACTCAATCTACCTTCCCCTCGACGTTGCCCGCCCATCCACCATCCCGCCCGCTCAATCACCAGACCGCCCAATTCGCTCACCCTCCCTCCCAACTCGCTCATCCACTCTTTCCCTCCCAGACGCTGACTTCCTCACCGGTCCATAATCTCACTTATTCTCCCTCCCCGAATCAAAGACACGCCCCTGCTCATTTAGTCTAACGGTCACCCCTCCTCCCTCGCCAACGCCCACCTGCCTGCTCACGCCGCGGACGTCGCCTGCCCGGGACGCCGACAGCACAGACAATGGCGCGTGCAGATGGGCGCTGTTATTAATTGACAATTAAACTCCCGACCTCCGCGTCTGTAATTTACAAAGGTGCACGAAGTATCGATTCTGCAATCACGACAATGACACATACACTTTTGCCTTATGAGTCCCGGAGTACAGCTATGCATGTGTGTGGCCACTAGGGGATGGGATGCAATGAAACCACGAATCTTCCTCTGCCTGAATTCATGAAACATAGTTGCTGAATTCTAATTACAGTTCGAGTATGCTTTTTAAAGTGATAAAGTACTTTGGTAGTGAAAGAAAAGATGTGAAAACGTCTGCAATATTGCGGCATCAATTTTTCAACATAGAGTATCCATATTTTACCTTAAAAATCGTGAGAAGATAAGTTGCACATTTCCATTAATTTTAATTGCAGGAAACTAAACACAAAATACAGCACATTCTGCATTTTCTTTTGACAATTTTTAGCAATTTCTTTTCTTACCAAACGTGTTGGACGGTACCCTGGAACAAATTTGTGTTCCTTTCTTCATGATTTAAAAATATACACTCTTGAATTTTCAGATAAATTTATGTAGCAAATTCCAAACAAGTAATTTTTCTGATATGTTGGTCAATAAAGAAAACGTAGTAGAAAAGAATTGGGTGGTCGGAACCTATTATTATCCGTTTACGTCTTCGATGTATTCACCGATTCCAATACCAGGACAAATTACAACCATCTAGAGAAATGTCCAACTGACAGAAGACCTGCCATTCCTCATTCACTAGCCAAACAAATTTACACTGAAGCAGGATGTTTTGAGCGTTGTTCTTGGTATATCGCTTTTCACCCGTCGGAAACACTCATTAGAAGAAGCACCATTTGCCAACGGCAACGAAAGACCTAGTTAGGACCCCGATGAGAACCCTCGCCAGGAAGTCGGCGTCAACGTTCAGCGGGCAGGATCTGGCAAAAATTCAGAGAAAGGGAATCGGGGATTTCAACTCCTCCCTGGGAGTCGGACTTTCAAAGGGTCTTGTGGACGTGTCCGAGGCCAAGAAATATTAAAATGAGTTTCCACCCTCACGAGGCAACGGATTGTGGTCCAGACTTTTTAACGCCGGCACAAGTGAAATAAACACGTAAACGTGATTTATATTGGCGAAAAAAGCGGTAGTGGGGTTTGGGGGCGCTTCCTTCCCGCGGCTCCTGCCTTCCATTCGTTTTAAGTGTCGGCTATTTCTGGAGGACGTCGCGTGAACTTGAAGCTGCTACTGCTGCGGTGGCGCGCGGGAGCCAGGGATGCCAACCGTTCCGAGGGGAGTTGCCGGCGCCGAAGCGACTCCCTCGTACAAAGCGAGTCGAGACGAATATAATTTCGTCAGGTTGATGTGTTTTGGCGTGTGCGGGTCGTTGGTGTCCCGCAGGAGGATGAGAGCGGTTTGGCGGAGTTCGTTACAGGAAACGCCAATCGCCCGGTGTGGTCCGCGGGAAACCGACAGTTTTGTTTCCACCTCCCAAGTAGGAAAGCACATTTTTAATCGTATTTACTGAACACATCTCATTTTTATAAACTAATGCATTATACTTTCATATACGTTTGTCACAAACACTATCGTAATCAAATTGTATAAAATTTATTACACCATTAAAACAAACAACCCAAAAAGAAACACTGTAATGATATTTCTCAGATTTTCAAAATACGTTTCCTAATCGAATGAGTTATCAAATCAACTCATTAAAAATTTATTGATGATTTTATATTTTTTAACATTGTTTTTAACCACGCAAAAGTTGTGTAGCAATTCTTAACTTACAATAGCTAACAGAAATTGAAGTTACAAATTGTCCAGTAGTACCTTCACGTGTACCTTAGATTATTACTCACAGTCTCATATTTTTGTAAGAGATGAATTTGTGCCTTAACAGAGAAATTCATTTTCCTATTTTAATGCAGGAATATGATTCGTAACATTTCAACAGGAAAACAAAGAGTGGAATTCTGGCTCCTAAAACCACCTATTTACCTTCCTCCTGCACAAGATACCCTTGTAACATCAAGTATTTAAAATTGCATTCCTCTAAGCTCTCCAACTCTGTGCGTCTGCAACTATCTCGCCAGCTTTAGCAGTAATCCCCCGTGGCTACAGTTCGTGAAGTGTCATGAACAGTAGCAACGCCAGGCGGCGCGCGGGTGGGAGTGCGGGTGGGGGTGGGGGTGGGGGAGGATCCCGGTGTCGAACAGGCGGCCGTGTGTGGTGCGCGGAGGGCTTTTGGAGGGCCAGGGGCGTAAGGGGGGGCAGCGGGAACGCCGCGCGCCTGGTGGGCAACGCGTTTATTTGTGCAGTCAGCGCGCGACTAAACAGTCATATTGGCCGGCGCACGGGCAGCGCCGCGCCAGGGGCTACTGCAGACGGGTGAGCGGAGCGGGGCGGGCGGGGCGGAGCGGGGCGGGCGGGCGGGGCAGGCGGGGCGGGTGGGGCGGGTGGGGCGTGTGGGGCGGGTGGGGCGGGTGGGGCGGGTGGGGCGGGTGGGGCGGGTGGGGCGGGGCGGGGCAGGTGGGGCGGGTGGGGCGGGGCGGGGCAGGCGGGGGCTACTGCAGACGGGTGAGCGGAGTGGGGCGGGCGGGGCGGGGCAGGCGGGGCGGGTGGGGCGGGTGGGGCGTGTGGGGCGTGTGGGGCGGGTGGGGCGGGTGGGGCGGGTGGGGCGGGTGGGGCGGGTGGGGCGGGTGGGGCGGGGCGGGGCAGGTGGGGCGGGTGGGGCGGGTGGGGCGGGTGGGGCGGGTGGGGCGGGTGGGGCGGGTGGGGCGGGTGGGGCGGGTGGGGCGGGGCGGGGCAGGAGGCTCGGGGAATACGCAGACTAAACTATTTCTAAATAATCTGCTTGGCAAGCGGGAGGTGTTAATCACACGTTCAGCGAACGAGTAAATAGTTTTGAATACTTACATTGAAATCTATTCACAGTTTATCTGCATAACTGTGCATTGCACTTTGAAGCTGATACACTTTGAAACTAAAGTTAGAACAGTTGAATTAATTTCAGTTTTCTTCATTGTAATTTCTGGTAATATACTTAAAGCAATAGAGAACGTAATATAAAACTGTTTTCAGCACTTAAAAATTTTTGAAAATCATATTTGTCTTTTATATTAAATATGAGTTGCACTGAGTCTTGTCTAAAACAATTGAATGACTAAGCCCTGATAAATTCACTTGATAACAACACGATTAGTAGATCTTGGAATGACCATCATCGTCTCTGGAGATTGTAGAATCTTAAGCTATTCTAATGACACGCCATCCTGGTCTTATGTTCTGCCCACCTCTTCAATGAAACTAACGGTCAACGCCAAGACATCTGACGGCTTCCGGTTATGTCACAGTTTCATCGTCTCTTCTGTTACCTAGCGTTCCACAGACCTCTATGAAAGCTAACGTCTTTGCTGCACCACGGCGTCGACAGATCTCTGAAACCCTCTCTAAGGGAGGATGTACTTCTTCCTAAATATTATGGCTGCTCAACATCCTAAGTGTCTCAAATATGCAGCGCGTATACATTCTCTGAGCACAAGAATGTCAGAGCAACATTTTGAATTCGACGCTCTCTGTTCATGGCCCAGAAACCAATAGAAGCAGACAATGTTTTGTAGAACTGTTCTGATTAAAAGAAAATTTGGTACATTACAATCATGGAAGTAAATATATTACAAACACGAGCAAGATGCTTCTGTCTAATGGTGTGTTACAGTCACCAAACCGATTGACACTATTTTCTAGTTAAAGCCAAAGGAGTGCTTCTGAAATTCCAATAAAAAAAGCTTATGCCACTACCACTACTATTCATCACACTACCACAAGTAAAAATTGCATGTAACGTTTGGGGGAGGAGTAAAATTTACGTACGTTTTCCTAAGCCCTGGAATCCCCTCCCCACCTTTTAACCCTAAATAGTTTAATGACGAATAAAAATACCAGCAAAGCAATGTCAGCAACATTTGTAAATAGACATTTTCCATCCCGAGTTATAGAAAATTGTTTGCATTGGTAAGCGAACTCCAGAACTGAGTGTAGTTGTTGCCTGGGCCATCTCAACCGGTTTGTCACACGGAGGAAAGGTATCTGAATGAGTTACTAAGAGAGCGCGAGTGAGAAGTGGGGAGGCAAATAAACGGCGGCGCGAAGCGAGCGGAAGCCGCCGGGGGGCGGGCCGCGGCCGGAGGGTGAATCACGCGTGGATTCGTGGATTCGCGCATCCCGAACAACGGCCACGTAGCCGCCACCGCCACACACACGTCGTTGTTGGCCGCTCAGCGCTATAGTGTAACAGCGCGTAGTAGTCTTTCGTCATCGCTAAGTAAGCGGTGACGCTTCGCCGTGGCCTGCAAAGCTCTTGCGGCGGAGCGCTAACGCCGCTCCTTCTCTTCACTATCCTCTCTATCTCCTTCTCTTCACTATCCTCTCTATCTCCTTCTCTTCACTATCCTCTCTATCTCCTTCTCTTCACTATCCTCTCTATCTCCTTCTCTTCACTATCCTCTCTATCTCCTTCTCTTAACTATCTCAAAATACACATACAAGAGGAAGAACCGAAAATTTCTGAAAATTGAAAACTTAATTCATCGTAAGCCTGTATTTTCAGAAAGTGATTCAATTATTTTTTTCTAGTAACGTGTGCACAAAAATACAGCCTCAAAAGTTTAGCACACATATTCCGAAGGATCTTACTATAACCGAGCCCATTAAGGGTACGGAAATGAATATGAAATCAGACTTCGTAAACAATATCAGTGATTTATGCATGATTTTCTTAAAAATGGCAAGTGTCTTTTTGTTATTTATTGTATTGAGGGAACACTGTGAAAACTCCATTTACCTCTTTAACTAACCTACGTTTAACTAGAGTTATAGAACATTTCATTATTTCTTAGAAACTTATCTCTTCGTCTGAACTCTGTATACACAATGTTGAAATGAATACCCTTGTTTACGCAACAGAACGTAATCAGCAAGTATTGGATTACCATATAGTGTAAAATAATCAGTATTCATATTTAATTTTCCCATTAAATTAAGTGATCGGTTATTTTATTATAAATATTTTGATAAAACACAGTGTTGGTATTAATTAGCACAAGAAATAAATCCATCAAAAGAGGAACCTATCTTGGCCTGGACTAACAACCCTCCTAGTTTGCCAAGATTATACGTTTAACTCCAGCACAAGCACACCTTCATTGTTCCAACAACTCCAGCCTCTGTTCTGTCCTCCGAAAGTGTCGCCCAAGCCTTGCCTTCAATGCGCGCGTTATCCCGCTGCACAGTGATGCAGCCTGCGGGGGCCGTCGGTGGGGTGGGGGCGTAACCCCCGCGCCCTGGCTGAATGAGCCGCCGCCTGCCAAGTGCGTGGCCCCCGCCGCCGCGCTGTGAAGCAGCCCAACTGGCTGGTCGGCTCTCATTCACACAGTTCATTCTCAGAGACCGCACGGAAGACTACACGGAAAATACGCTTGTGGAAGACACGTACCGGAAGCGCCAACTCACTACTCTAAACTGGCGAGTCGTGTCGTCGGAGTAACGCCATTCAGAGGCATTTTTCACAGCAAGGTAGGCTTCATTCCAGTTTGTAAAACAATGTTTTTATCGTCAGATTAGTGTAAGCCGAAATCGTAGTGTACCGAGCAATGTAAGTACAGAATGTGCCACACATGGTCAGAATATTACATCTTGAAACAATGTTAGAAAATCGAGTTTTCATAAATAGTAATTCGGACGATTCAGTAGGTAGCTGACAGCCAATATTTTGTATTTCCGAGAGCTGTCATTATTTCTCAAAAAGGTGCTCACAGTTGCAATCAGCCAGTTTATATTACAACTAAAAACCTCCTGGAGCATAACCTGATGTTTCTTCCTCTTCTACAAAAATATAGCAAGTGATCCTTATTGAAGCAAGTGATATTATTATTGGTCTCTCATCAACATCATTGTAAATAATTTTACTTGCACTTCATTTTTTTGCAATTCCATCTTCACTTGCCAACAGTTCAATAGTCCTTGACTTCCAGAATTGTGTCATTTTGAAAAAAAATGTCATATCCGCTTACGTATAATACGTTTCCTTTTCTACAGATTCCTTTTCTACAGAATTCTACAGATAATTTAAGAATACTTTGCAGTAGCCCACTTAACATCCCATACATTTACAGAAGGTCCTCTTTACATTGCTAATATATCCTATAGTGTCTACGGAATGAAATTTTATAAATTCTGTAGTTCACCTAAAAGACTTTACATCATACCATCATTTCTAATATGACTACAACGAAACTCAAAAGTTTGTTTAAACCTCAAACATATCTTTTTATCTCCCTAGGGAGGATGAGGAGAAGGAAAAGGTTCAAAAAGAGACGAAAGAAAACAAGGGGAGAAGGAGAAGAAGACAAAGAAGGAAAACAGGGTGAAAGTGAATAAAACAAAGAATTACAGCAAGATGGTGTAGAAGAAGGAAAAGAGGGAGAAAGTAAAAATATGAAAAAGGCAAACAAGGAAAAGAAGAATTCAAGGAAGAAAAAGAAGAAGGTGAAGACGAAGGGAAACCAGGAGAAGAAGGCAAAGGAGAGGAAGGTAAATTATTTGATATTAGTGGAAACCCGAGCGATGAAATCGCACAGGGAGTTTAAAGCCGACTTTAATTTTATTTGCCAGGGTATTCATTCATATTTATTATATTAATCTATTCAGACAGGAAAAGGAATGAATTCTGCTAATAGAGTATTCCCTCTCTGATCTGCACTGTCTTATGCCGAACTGCCCAAATCCACCCTAGGCTGCCTCGCCTGACCCCGCTCCTGCCCGCCTTACCCTGCCATGTTCACTACGATCATCGTCGCTATCATCCTGAACATTACATACCAATTCTAAAAGTGTAGTTAAAACACACATTCAAAAACGAAAATGCGACTTCAAACTGCACTAAGCTAACAAGCTAATCTAACAAACTTTGCGCACAAAGATGTAATGAGACTTCGCTTCCGTAGTACTGCAAAAACTGGTTACTTACGTCTTCGCCAGATTGTGCTTGATGTGGACAGTTCAAAAAATATTTTTATATTATTAATACAGCATGTAATTACATTTATAAAGGATGTATAAATATATGAGTTACACGTGCAGTCATCTGGGACATTCAGCTTTCAAGCAACAACTTATTTGCTGAGAGATAAGTTGAGCAGTTCGTCCGGACAAGAGATGTTTACAAAACGCTTTTAGAAATAATATACGTGAATGACAATTTCTTCCCGCAGTGACATCTGAATTTTCTTCTGGTAGTGGAGTACTAACGTCCGCCTGGTCCAGAAGCACGATCCCCGCCGCACCTTCCCTCCGGGCCCCAGCAGCGCTCCCGGGCTCCACCTCCAGGCGCGGACCTCCGACGCCGCCCCACCTACGAAATTTCAAGGTCGAGGAGTCGTCTATTTAGGGCGCCGCCCGGCCCGGCGCCGCCCCGCGCCACGGCAGCGCCGCCCGCGAGAGCGCCGCGGCAGCGCCGTTGTTTCGGTTATTTAGGAATGCACCCGCTGCGCCGTGCTGTAATCAAACGCGCGCTAGAGTCCTTAGATACAGAGAGTAGCGCAACCGCCGCCATTTAATATCCTCTCAGCCGACAATCTCGTCAGGCACCTATCAGGAACTCAAGGGAAATTGTAATAATTGGTGACGTTATGAAGATTTTCAAGAATATTAATATTGGTTTGGGGAAGATTCATGGTTCTCAACAAACAGAGCACTACACAGTTCCAATTCTCCTGACAACTGGACATAAAATGGCGAGATCGGTGGAACAATGGAATGCGCTGCTCTCTGCATCTAGGGACTCTAGCCAGGGGAGGCTCTTGCAACTGGACATAAAATGGCGGGATTGGTGGAACAACGGAATGCGCTACTCTCTGTATCTAGGGACTCTAGCAAGGGGAGGCTCTTGCAACTGGACATAAATAGGCGTGATCGGTGGAACAATGGAATGCGCTACTCTCTGTATCTAGGGACTCTAGCCAGTGGAGGCTCTTGCAACTGGATATAAAATGGCGAGATCAGTGGAACAATGGAATACGCTACTCTCTGTACCTAGGGACTCTAACGCGCGCGCCCGCGCCTGAACAAGCGCGCAGCGGGCCGCGGCAGCCTCGCCGACGCGCCTGCGCGAATCAATCTCTTCCGACAGCCACGCGCGTTAGGCTGCGTCCGCCCCATTTCGAAAGAACTAGGCGACGCAGTGACAGTTTCACATCTGGGAAGGCGAAAAAATGAAACAATATTGTTATTGTGGCTTCAATGCAAAGAACATCTTTTGGCGTTTGTATTCCCGACAAGCCATTTCCGGGTAACTCATATGGAATTTGTGATAGACAAAGCGAGTTCGCGGTAGGTTAGTAAATGACTATGAGATAGCGCTTCATCAGAGGCATATATTTAAGAACTTCTCATACCCTTTAAATGTAAGACCTGCACTGCAAGTATCTACGTTAGCGGAAAATGGAGAGGGAGTCCTAATTCTCAGAAGGATAATTCGGTAAATACATGAAATAGAATGAATTTCAATGAAAATTATTATTTTCAGACAGACCAAGAATAATTAAGTTATTATCAATTACTATAATTAACTTAAATTATCAATTTTTCAATTCAAAGTCAATTCTCAAATAATATTCCTAAAAAGGTAAAGGAAAACCTAGTCCGACGCATGACACAGTTTCCTCTGGATTACTACGAGTAATTCTGATGACTTAATTTATGGCACAAGAGAGTAAACTATTTTTATTCAAGTTCCATACGTAATATTTATCTATAACTAATACGCAAACAAAACCGAGAAATTTTGAATGAAATTTCAAAATATTCCATGAATGCTTAAACGGAACATAATGTTATTATCTTAGAGGCACCATAGCCAGTGCGGAAGGGAGGCCCTCGTGATTTCCGAAGGTAAATCCCAGCATTCGTAATCTAATTTATAGGTATGTAATATAGTATACAGTATACTCAACCATTTAAGTATAAAAGAGAAAAATAATAATTCACAATCGTTTTCTGCCAACATCTCCGGGACCCTGAAAATTTTAATTCGTATTCATAGATGAAACAGACAATACTGATGCATCGTGTGATAAGCAAATAACGCAAGTTGCTGATGAGTTTGTACTAAACTGACGCGAATTTTACATCACTGCATTAATTACTGTAACAATACTTCTATTTATTCGGAAATATTCATAATTTGTATCTTTTTCTTTACTTTTATGTCATTGAAGGTCAATCTCCTAGTCGGCTTCAACGAGTTTGTATATAATAGCAAATAATAAATAAGATATCCACTCATTTTCTCACTACTTTACTTACCATAATGTAATGAAATAATAAAAATATGCACAAATAACGGATCAAGAATAAATTAAATCGCACATGGTTAAATGGACATTTGCTCGAAAGAAATTAAGACACTTTCTTTAAAACGCTCGAGGCATAATAACTCCTCACAGCAAATGATCGTTAATTTAGGTATTCCGCCAACACCATTTACACCAACCTGCAATTGGTTATGAAGGCAAACCCCAAAACAAGTTCTAAAACGAATGGCATCGAAAACAATATGAAATTGATGTCATTTCACCTATACAGGCAAAATCAGTTACCCTGATCAAACAAAAAAATACCTTATAATTACGAAATATTTTTAAAAAAATATTTTAACTCAATACTGTTCGTTAAGTAATGCTTCTGAATAACTTTGATATCCAATTATCTATTTTAATAACGATAAGAAATGTAAAATTCTGAACGCTTGGACTAAGTTGTTTATTAAACATAACAATTAAACACACTTAACAATTAAGAACAAAAAAATCATTGTAACGTGGCAAGCTTTGTTATTATCATATTCCAAAGATCAATAAAATTATTGTACTCTAAAATCAGTGGATGGGGACACCGAAGTGAAGGTGATGTTATTCCCGAGGTCACGAGGACACTGTTGCGTGTTCGCCTGATGAATGATAATTTCGTTCAGCGGAAATTTCGACCTACACTGACACTGTGCCACTGTGTTAACTGATATTATCGCTTCAAAAACCTGAGCACTGGCCGCACTCGTTTCGCAGAGGAGTCATAAAAACGAGGACGCAAACAGGGCTCCTTCAAAATAAATCAACAATCCGTGGAATTTTACGATGCAATAGATTACTTCCAATAAGCTCGTGCCTCATTATAGTCAAAGAAGCTCACCGCTCTCCCGTCACATTTAAAATCTTTTACTTGTAATTCCTTAGTTTTTATCTACCTGGTTCAAGTAATATTGGTTCTAAGAGAAGCCGGGAACGAGAAATCTTATAACTTCAGCACGACATTCGCAACTCACGATATGGTTATTTTTCTATTTCTCAAATGAGTTCTGCACCAAGAAAGATTTTTAATGAGTATAGCTGACAATATACGACGGCGGCGTGATCTCTGAATCACGACAAGCAGACAATGTTCGTGTATTCGTTCCTATCAACTTACTGCTTCCTTAAAGAAGGTGCATATTTCTTCAGTGTTGTATTTTCAATGTGAAATAGGTCAGGTTTCACCTACACAGTATTGAACAGGTTTCGAAGAAAGGGAAATAACAAAGCATTTAAGGAAGTTCGCTTCACGAACATGATTGTTCAGGGAGTCCGCGAAGGTCAGTTTTGTTTAAATCATCATGGACTCAAATACTGCCTTGAGAATGAATGTTCGTCTGTGTTTCATTACAGAATTGAACTAGAAGAACAGCCCATCAGACAGCGAAGCGAGTTATCTGAACAAATCACATCATCTAACGTAGCGCCACGTTTAAAAGGATTTATTTGATTTAAAACTTTTAAATTTCCTCATTGTTTCGTAATGAATAAAACATACTTTTTGTCATGCACGCCTTCCGCTACTTAAATTATTGTAAATGTAAATATCATAGCGTTACAATTTTGTTTCAAGGCTCATGGCCGTTCTTTTACTAATTTCACTCTTGATTCTGAGGGCTTTCATCGTCTGATGTAATTTATCCGATCATTTAGCCCCATCTTTCTGCTTTTTTCTTAGAAAGTCCCAAACCTCTTAGACGGTCTTTCTTAAAACCGTGAGCGGTCTTTCCAACAAAACAAAACCTCGTACGGCGGCACCAGCTTCAGTGGCTCAAGGCATCGTTTGATTTCACTGCAGTGTCTCTTACCGAGATGCCTTTGGGTTCAGAGTCCCATTGATGGCAATATTTTTTAAACTAGCTATAGAGCTAGGCCTATTCATCCGGTGTCTGGAAGAGAATTCTAGCGGCCGGCAGCTCTGATCGGTAGTTTTCCATGGTTTCTCGGTTCAACACCAGGCAAGTGCCGGAGCAGTATCCTAATCAGGCCACGGACCCCGCACAAAGTTTCCTTACTCTTCCTTTGCCCTTTCATCACCCCTTACATGCACATGAGGGAGACCAGCTGGGAGCTTAGAGATTGTCCTGATTGGGGCGTTGCCCTCTGGTAGGAGATACCAGGAGGAGGACAATCCTATAAGCTGACACATAGGTCAGCGCCGGATTTCGCCATCCAGAGGGGGGATGCTCACTGTTATCTCCATATAAAAAATGCACTGTACCCACGGGAATAATGTCCACAGCAGTGTACATCGTACGGAATAATCAATCATCAATCATACGGACCGGGAGAGATGGCTCAGTGCATCAACCTGATGTCACTGCAGTCCCTCTGACCGGGAGGTCCTAGGTTCGAGTCCCGACGGCGGCAGGATTTTCGACACTAGCTTTCAGCTTGCAGTCGCTGTCTTGAGGAGAATTCTAGCGGGCGGCTGCTGTGATCGGTAGTTTTCCGTGGTTTCTCCGATCAACACCAGGCGAATGCCGGAGCAGTACCCTAACAAACGAGCCACGGACCGCGCGCGATCTTTCCTTCCTCTTCCTTGTCCTATCCTCTCCTCTTACACACACACACCTACACTAACATGCACTACACTGCCACACATGTCGGGAGACCGCTCGGGAGCTTACATCTTGTCCCGGCTGGGGCGGTGTCCCGCTGGTGGGAGATACCTGGTTGAGGGAAACCCCGCTAGTCGACGGTAGGTCGGCGCCGGATCTCGCCATTCAGCGGGGAAAATATCATCGCCACTTCCCGAGAAAAACACGCACTACACTTACGGGACTAATGACCAAAGTAGTTGACGCGCCCGGAAGCACGAATCAATCAATCGTACGGACGCGCACGCACCCTACAGCGGTGGGCCGCGAGCGACGGCCTCTGGCGGTGCTTCCGCGAACGAAGCGTCGCGTCGCGTCGCGTCGCGTCGGGAGCGTGCGGGCTATCGTCGGGGCGCATCGTGAGCGGCGCGAGCGATTTGGAAAGCGTTGGAAGCGGTCGCGCGCGCACGCGAGCTCAGTTTCGGAGCGAGATTTACCGGCACGCGCACGCGTCCGGTCGACCGGCCCGCAGCGCGCGCGTCATTACGACATCTGGCGCTGCAAACACGCGACGAATTCTTTTAAATATTTTTTTCCCTTTTTTGTATGGTGAACTGATATTTGTAAATTTCTGGGTTTTAACCCGCTGAACATACGAAAATATTTTTCATTGCAGGTGAAATATTTCCCTCCCTTGGCTTTATTTATATTGCCTTTAATTTTACAATTTCCCCACACTGCAGTATTTCTACCCTAACATTGTAGCTACTTCTTTCAAATTACTCAAATTTTAATATTCCCAGTACCGTTAGCTATCTTCATAATCACTGGAACTGGATTCAGAAATTTTATTTTAACTACACCCCGTCATCTTCTCCCTCCGAAAAAGAGTTTGCATTAACTATTATCAGATGATATTAATTATATGCAGGAAAGCGCGAAAGAAAATAAAAGACATCATTATTTTCGTTCCAAACATAGTGAAGTTATTCGCTATTTACTTAACACTGGCAACTTCTCGCCATTCACAGTTACAGTTCCACGAACAAATAAATACATACTACGCAATTCCCTTAAAACTCAATAATACACAACGTTACCTTAAAAATACAAAAAAAACTAACAAATAAACAAACAAACTGCTTTTGATATTTTTGAATTTACGAAGTCCAACTTGTAAAATATGTAAGGGATGTGCTAGAGTTAGTTTTTATAACTGTTTTAATCATTATTACATTTTGCTTTTTGAAAATAAAAATTCTTCTTCTACTATCTTGAAATTATATTAAATCGAAAATTCTTCTTTAGCGACGTTCAGCTCTCTAGATCGACGCTCGTCCCATACCTCTACCCTGCTGCTCACAGGGATTCTTTCAACTACCGTTTCTCCCTTTTCAACTTTATCTCATTCATTTAAAATGAATTAGCATTAAAATACTTCCTTGATTACTCGAACATTTCCTATCATTTTACAATTAAAACTAAACTTCTCCTGAAATTCATAACTCAAACAGGATACTAAGAAATATACATCCTTCGTTCATAAAATTCTACCCAACCAGTTTCTTCTTCCTGCCTTCTCTTGACTCAAAAAAAAACAACAACAAAAACATTACATTCAAAACAATACTGTGCATCCCCTTCGGGACGAATGTGGAAACTCGCATTTATTGTACACCTCACAACCAAGGCAAACCAAAGACGTTACAGAGGTTTTATGCCGGTCTATTCAACTGTTGATTCGTTAACAGGCAGGAGAACGGGTGAAACACATTCAAGTCTCTTTCAATTATTGTTAAAATAAAGTCCATGGAGGTGAAGCGAGCATCGCGAGAAGTGAAAACGGGGGAGAGGGGGAAGGGTGAATGGCGTGAGGATGGAAGAAAGGAAAAAAAGAAGGAAGGAAGGAAGGAAAGAAGGAAGGAATGAAGGAAGAATACAATAATAAAAAATAATAATAATATAATAAAAATAATTAAATAATAATAAAAATAATAATAAAAATAATAATAATAATAAATAAAAAATAAAAGGAGGGTAGCAAAGAAGTGAGGCAAATGGTTATAATAATTATTATTAATTACAATAATTATTATTATAATAATAATTATTATTAATTACAATAATTATTATTATAATAATTATTATTAATTACAATAATTATTATAATAATTATTAATTACAATAATTATTATAATAATTATTAATTACAATAATTATTATAATAATTATTTATTATTAATCTAGTGTGATATAATTACGTTTGTTTGGTGCGCGAAATGCAGAAAAAATAAATTACCTATGCGAGAAAGATTTTTTGGCAAACAAATTCCGTCCATTCGCGGGATGGAGTGTGATGGGAGGGGATGGGACGTGAACGAGGTGCAGCGGGATCGGGGCAGAGTGCATGATAGAATATGTGGAGCGGGACAGAAAGTACAGAACCGGACAGAAAGCGGGGGGCGAGACAGTAAGCGGGACAAAGAGCTGGGCAGGGCGGAAAGCGGACAGGGCCATGAGGGGGGGTTGTTATTATTGCATCCGTCGAGAAAATTATTTTGGTAACATATTAAGGATGAGGGCAGATTTCGTCTACTGTTGTCGGAAAGAGACCACAGAAACCGGAGCGGGAAAAGAGGCGGCAGAAATGAGGAACAGGAGGAGAGCCATGGAAGGAGGGCGGGGCGGTAATCGGGAGGGGAAGCGGGAGGGGAAGCGGGAGGGGAAGCGGGAGGGGAAGCGGGAGGGGAAGCGGGAGGGGAAGCGGGAGGGGAAGCGGGAGGGGAAGCGGGAGGGGAAGCGGGAGGGGAAGCGGGAGGGGAAGCGGGAGGGGAAGCGGGAGGGGAAGCGGGACGGGAAGCGGGACGGGAAGCGGGACGGGAAGCGGGGCGGGAAGCGGGCGGGAAGCGGGGCGGGAAGCGGGCGGGAAGCGGGCGGGAAGCGGGGCGGGAAGCGGGGCGGGAAGCGGGGCGGGAAGCGGGGCGGGAAGCGGGGCGGGAAGCGGGGCGGGAAGCGGGGGCGGGAAGCGGGGCGGGAAGCGGGGCGGGAAGCGGGGCGGGAAGCGGGGCGGGAAGCGGGGCGGGACGATGAGAGGAGCGTTCTCCCGTCGGGACGCGTCGCGTCGTCGCGTTGCGGCCCTGCCCTTGCCAAGCGGAGGCGGAGGCTGTCAAAACTAAAATTAAGGCGCGGCGCGTGGCCGTACGCTGGAGGCGGGCCAGAGCGCGGCGGCCGCGCCCAGGGCATCGCTCCGTCGCCAGGGACGCGCAGGGCGCCGCGCCGCCGCAGGGCCTCTCGGCCTGGCCTTGCTTTGCGCACACCGCCCCCCCCACACTCCGTGCGGTGCGCTGGCTATTTACAAGAACGGTGGTGATGGTGAGGCTAGTAGCAAATGTCTTTTTTATTAGAATTAATATTTAAAGCACGAATCTTTAGCACTGAGAAAATTCTAATGGGAAATGACGTTTCTTCGCTACATTCTATAGTTCTTAACTATAACGCTCCTCAAAATGGCGTCCTACAAGTTCCCAACTCGGGAATGTCTTATACAATTATCATCAGCAGGTAATATAATAATCTCATTACATATCTGTTCTAATATCAACTTTTTTTAATTATTTGCGTTATAAAATTAAATTTAATATTCATATTACATTTAATATTCATTTATTCAATTTAATATTGTCCCTTGACATGCGCTGTGGAATTTGTTTCACAGGATCTTCCTTCATTATGAGTTTCAGCGTTCTCAAATTTTGGAGAACTGTTTTCTGTGTCTTCCAAATTTGCACGTAAAATCTTCAGGAAAGGAAAAGATGGATAAACGAACTCACGAAATGTTTCAAGTGCGTTCGGTCATCTTCTTGGTGCCAAGAAAAAACTCATAACACAAGAGACAAACTCTTCTACAGTTAAGAGTCCATCTGTCATTCCGAATAGTTCCTGCCAAGAAATATAAGGAATAAATTTAAAGGTTAACTCATTACAAGAAAACTATTTACGTGATTGCCTGGTTTACAACAATCGAATGTTCAGGTATTTTTCTTCCGAGAGAAGAAGCAAACTGAAACGAAATTAATGAAGAATAAACATTTTAAAAACAACATACATGTGTTTTTTTGCCAAACTTGCATTCTCTTGTATTTTTGCCCACTGTTTCTTATGTGTTAGTGTATGTACGTATGTATGTATGTATTATTTAAGTATTTGGTATTTTGGGTCGAATATACGAATTTCCCGTCTAGATAACGGTGTACCTCACGCTTACACCTATTTGGGAGGTAACTTTGGACGTAAGAGAGACTTGTTCACACTTGGGAGGTAAGAGAGACATAGCGAAAATTAGGTTTTTCTCATCCTGCCTCAGCTTCTTTGGCACACAGCTACAGAAACTGAGACGATTTTGAAGGAAAACTACAAATCTATTTGGGTCGCGGTCTGTAATTGGTCCACCGTTTCTTAGAACAATGTAAACGCACATCGGCAACCGCATTTTCTCGTCATCATCTGAAATTTACCTATCATTTCATACACGGATTAGCCACATAGAATCCGACAAACAAGACGAATTCTTTTAGCAAATAGTCGATATTTTCCCGAATAAAATTGTACTGATGTGTACGTATTTTTAAAATATTTGTTTAAATTACTTCAAATTGTACTCCTCACATTTCCAACATACGGAGAAGTTAGTGCAAGCAAAGTTCTTTTAATGCTAAATGCCCCTCAAACACTAATTGTACAGGTGACTACGTATGTGAGCGACTTCATTCCATTTATTCTCTTCCTAGAAGATTATTCCGTAACTCGTAAGGGTGTCACAACCACTTCTAGTCAGTGGTGACGTAAGCTGAACCTATAAAAGCAGTTCCCGAAGAATGAACGGGTCGCGCGTGTCATTTCTTCGAAAGACGCGAGTCCGCATTGCTTCGGTGCCTTGTTACGCGGCGTCCGCCAGCCGCAAATTGGAGGAGACGCCTCCCGGAAGAGCCGCGAACCTCCGAGACGAAACAGGAGGCCGAGAATGCCCCAACGCCCCCCCTCGCATTCCTACCCCCACCGCTCCTACCCCTCGTCACCACTGCCACACTGTGGCGCAGGAACAACAGGAGGCGTTTTGGGTCACACTTTAAATGGGACTTTACAACTGACACGTTTTTGAATTAACGTTACTTACTCTAACGTCTTGTTCATTCTTTTGTTTTATTTCGCAATTGAGGAGCAAACATTCGAAAAGATGGCATGCCCATTTTTGGCAGCAATTGAGTTCTATTGTTTTTGCCTAGGATTTTATTTTCAGAAAGAAAAGTGATATGTCTTACAGTACATTAAGTAGTATTCTATATGTTGAGTTAAAGATTGTGTTGAAAAGTGAAAAATTTGTGCTATTTTTTAAATGTTATTGGAAAAGAATAAAGTAGACGTGTCAGGTTTCGAATGTTTCCGCCTCAATTAAGAAAATTTAATTAAATTCAGAGATAAAAAATTAAAAGTCTGAACGCATCCATGATTTTTCTCCGGGGTGGAGTGGGGTGGGGGTACAGCCACAGTGTCAAGCCCACGTGTTTTCTCATAAATAATTTTTTATTTATACTAAATATAAATATTTTATTTGTTGACTTTAAGTTGACATTTATAACAATCGACACACTGAATGACTTTCGTCAGTGTAGAAAACACATGGTATATTTTTTAATAAGAATCATTGACATTCAGTATGCGCTACTCATTAAAGTTTAATTTAATAAAATGTTATTGAAAGGAAGATAATAAATTGAACTCTCAAACGCCACATTGCCAAATGCTTGACACGACAGCAGTGCTCAAAAGGTCGAGTTGATAGCTTGAAATTGCTGTAGCTCCCTATTGATCTGCTCAGTACACCATCATTCATATTCAAATGCATTAAGGACATTCAATGGAGCTTTATGGCTGTGAAAGTAGTAAACTGCTCTCCTTCGGTAAGTTCAAGTATCTTCGTGAGAACACTTTTATTGAATGAAGGAACTTGAGATAAAATACAAAAGGGAGTTTTACACCTGTCATTGCATAGCCCACACTCCTGAAAAACTTCCGAAAAATATAATAGTAAATACTGCCATAGTAAGCCACCAAATTCAACAATACACAACACATTACAAAAGGGGAACGCAAACACGTCAATAAAAACACGAAATAAAAAGAACAAATTTCACTTCAAGGTCCACAAAGTAAGAGCGAAAAGGAAGCAGAATTCGTGTTTCCATTGTGGGCAATCAATTAACAAATAAAGACGCGAGGAAACCCTAAACTGCACCGCGTTTCCTTGCGGACCCGACGCCGCCCCACCCCCTTCGGTCTTCTGGCTGCGCGCCCCCGCAACCACCCCTTCCCGCCCCGCCCCCGGGGGAGGGAAGCGCCCCGCGCCGCCCCCGCGTGCTTCTCGGAAGCGCCGTAAACGCGCCGCCGTCAGCGGCTTCAACGGCCGCCCCCGCACGTGCGCCCGCGCCACAGTGGGCCCGAAGGGAACGCGTCGCATCTGCGTCATTGGCAGCCAAGCGCCTCGCCCGCAGAGGCGTATCTAGGTACTCAGGCGCCCATGGCAAGCATAGAATTTGCGCCCCTGTAGGGATGCTTGAAATCAAGGTTGTTGTTATTTGTTTTAAAGGGTATACTGTAAATAGCGCCCCTTGCGAGTGGCGCCCATGGCACGTGCCATGTCTGCCGTACCGTAGATACGCCTCTGTTCGCCCGGCAAGGGAATAATTGGACGGTGTTATGCATCAACCGGCTATGCGACATCAAACAAATTTTGAGATAGTGTTGAAAGGTTTTACTACATTTTCAGCTCTAAAAAATGTAATTTAATTATTTTATTCATTGTGAAATTAAGAACAGCAGATTTGAAGATCTAGGTTTATAGCCGGTTGCTGCGAAACATAAAATGCCTGATGTGAGTGATGGCGTTTACATTTTTCTTTAATTATAAGGATATTTTTACAGATTTGGCGACAAAATTTTGCGTACACTTAGAACATGGTCCAATGCAACTGATGGCGTCCATCTCTCTTTTTTTTTCTTTCTTTTTTTTCAAAAATGGCGATTAGCCGGTTGATGCATTACACCGTCCAATTGATTAATGTTTCCGGGTGCGTCAACAGCTAAGGTCGTTAGTTCCGTAAGTGTAGTACATGTTTTATCGCGTCATACATTTGTGGTAGTGATCACTGTCATACATACAGCTAGTATCCGTCGCCGAACTTCACCCCCAATGGCAATGTTTTTCCTAAACAGGTATCTCCTACCAGCGAGGCACCGCCCAAGCCCGACCACACACTAAGCTCCTGATTGGTCTCTCAACATGTCTGGTAGTGTAGTGCATGTCACCGTAAGTGAGTGTAAGTGTGTGTAAGGATGGGGTTGAGGATAGAAGAAGGAAATGGAAAGAAAGATCACGAGCGGTCCTTGGCCTATTTTTTAGGGAACTGCTCTGGCCCCGGGTGTTGATCGGCGAAGCCATGGAAAACTACGGATCTGAACAGTCGGCCGCTAGAATTCCCCTCCAGACTGTGGTTACACTCGACCAATGCAGCTAGTATCGAAAATGTTGCAGGACCTCCCGGTCAGAGGGACTGTAGTGACACCAATTGCAGCTCTGAGACATCTATGCCTGTGTCAAGGGATAGAAAATATCTGTAGCGTGAGTAAATAAAAATATATAATCATCCTGGCTGAGGTAGCTCAGGGCAAGAACTCTTGCAACTGCAGTGTCTCTGACAGGGAGGTTCTAGGCTAGTGGTGTCATGGTCTTCGACTGGTGGCAGTGGGACGGGTCGTGGTACCGTAGCATGCCACGAGTTTCTCTGCGCAACTAGCGTCGGGAAGGGAAACTATTAGTAACCCCGCCGTTTTACAATAGGGATGGCGTTGTCTCTGGTGGCGGGTTAATGAAGTGCAGGGAGCGGCGATTTCGTCGTGGCACTCGTGCCACGGGCTCCCGCTCGTGGCATCGACCTTGACAAAACTGTTCGAAGCGTTCGAGTCCCGATGGTTCCGGATTTACAACACTTGCTTGTAAGCTCAGTCGAATCAAGCAGAAGAGAATTCTTACGTCCAGCTACTGTGTTCGGTAGTTTTGCGTGGTTCCTCCAAACAATACCAGGCGAATGCGGGAGTGCTACCTTAACAAACGGGCCACGGACTGCGCGCGATCTTTCCTTTGTGTTCCTTGTCACCTTCTCTCCCCTTACACACATACACACACTTATACTTGTAGACTCACTACACTGCTACACAAATGGGAAGACCAGAAGGGAGCTTGATCTTCTCCTGGCAGGAGCAACTGTGTAGGTCGATGGCGAATGGCTCGTTTTGGCGAAAGAGGAACACCGCCATCTCCCGCAATATGACATGCACTACACTTACGAGACCAACGTCATAGCATGTGAGGGCCCCATTTTTCTTACAATATTCAAGAACAAATATTTTATTTTCATTGAAAATATTTTTCGACAGTATTTCACCGTGGACGTTCGAATGAACATACTACCTTAAAGAAAATCTGGAGGCAACATTTTTGAAACGGTGTGGCCACGCGAGGTTCGCTCGGTGGAAAATATCACGCTCTTTTTCATGGTTTATAGCAGAGTTCTCAAGGACGATGCCACGAACGGAGTCCGTGGAACGAATGCCACGAGGAAATCGCCCCCCCCCACGCTGTTCATTACCCCGCCACCAGAGACAACGCGTTCACTATTGTAAAACAGCGGAATTACTACTATTCGTAATAGTTCCCTTTCCTGACGCTATTGCGCAGAGAAGCTCGTGGCATGCTACGGTGCTACGTCACGTGCCACTGCCACCAGTAGAAGACCTTCACACCACTGGTTTATGGCCACGATTTTCTCCAGCAGATATCATTATGAATAACTAATTGCCACTATTTCATACGTCCAACAAATGCGTCATATTTTATCATGCTAAGTTGATAACATTCTGCAAGCAAAGGGGACGATATTAGTGCCCTTTTTCTTGAATTCTTTAGATTTGTTCACAAGCGAAATAAAAAGTAGATAGACCTGGATTCGAGGCACCTACGACGGGAACGTCGTAGCGTCTCCGACCTGTAGCTTGGGCGTGTGTATTTATTCGTATTCTATTTAATTTATTCGTGAAATAGTTAATCTATTTTCCTAGATGAAATTGAATGTCTAAATACAATTTTTTGTCCTAAAAATATGTATGTCATTCATAATGATTATAATCGGGAAAAATAATAATATGAATCGTTATCAGCGATCATTATTCTTGTTTAATATTTGCTATTTCGTTTCGATGCTTATTTTCATGGTGAATACTCGCAGCAATTATTTTGTCATTCACCTCATGAAGCACACATGTAGAATGTTACGGCTTACTATCAAGAAATACGATACACTTTCAAGAAATTGGTGGCGAAATTATTAAGGATGTCAATTAAAAAGCTAATCCCTACTTACAATATCCTCTTTCATACATTTTGATGAAGAAATACATTTATTTATTTACCCTAAAACATTCAGTAAATTATCAATTATACTGTAGGGCATAATAATAATGGCTCGTAATAATTCTGTCTATAATGTTCATTATATTGTTATTACGCTCTTTATATACAAAAAGGAAGAATTTCCATGATTTTTACAAAAGTTTATTTTTTTATTATTATTAGGTTACGCATTTTTTGTTACAGGAATTTTACTTTCTCGTATACATACGTATAAACGAATGTACGTAATATAGAGAAGGTTATGTTAAGCTGTGGAATATATGTTTCCAGATTTCATCGGAAATAGACGGTCCTCTGAAAACGAAGAAGTGTTTTTATTTCAAAACATCGGTCCACCTGTAAACAATATTTATCGCCTAAATTATTCGTATGATTTTTCCCCAATTGAATCCTATCCGACTGATCTAATCCGACTCGAAGCTCTGCCATTTTGAAAAATTTCGTTAACTTTCGGGGAAAGCCCATGACCTGAAAGCCGTTCATGAAGCCGCTGTGACATTTCCAATTTTTTTTCAAAAACAGTTCTAAAGGTTTCCCCTTTTGCCTGTGCTAGGCGTGTGATTTAGCGCCTTTCGGACCAGTGTGCAGCGGCGGGGCTGAGGCGATCGGCGATTTTGAAAAATTTCGTTAACATTCGGGAGAAGCCCCCTGAAGCTTTTCATGAAGCCCCTGTGACATTAGAACTGTTTTTGAAAAGCAATTGGAAAAGGTTTCCCCTTTTTTTTCTGTGCTAGGCATGTGATTTCGCGCCTTTCGGACCAGTGAGCAACGGTGGGGCTGGTGCAGTCGTCCATTTTGAAAAATTTAGTTAACATTCGGGAGAAGCCCCCTGAAGCTTTTCATGAAGCCTCTCTGACATTTCCAAAACTTTTTTAAAAACAGTTCTATAGTTTTCCCCCTTTCAGTGCGCTACTCGTGTGATTCCTCGCCTTTCGGACCAGTGTGCGGGGGCAGGGCGGCGCCCGCCAAGGAGGTGGGCGTAGTGATGGATGCGGCGGCGCGCAGCGTCCGGGGCAGCGGCGCGGCGGTCGGAAGCGAAGGGGTTGACGAGATTTGTGTGAGGAGGGGTGGGCGGAGGCAGGGGCGGAAAGGAAACGACGCAGTGATTCAGCGGAGGACGCCGAAGGACGCTCGCAAACGAGCGAGAGGACGCTTCTAGAAAGGAACGACGCCGCCGCGGCCGACCGAGGGAGAATGGAAAGCACGAGAGGAGAGAAAAACGGGATAAATGAAATGTTCTGACACACAAACGAAGACCAACCGAGAGAGATGTGCCAGAAAACGCAAAAAAAAAAGAAACTAACAACAGGATGAGCGTAGTTACGGATAGATCAAGGCCGGAAGACTGAGAAAGATGGAAGGCTTTGATGAAAAATGAAAAGCAGTAGGTAAAATACATTTGAGAACGCGCAGGAAGCCTTCGAAAAGCTAGAAAGACGGTTGGAAGTCGCCAGAAATTTCGTCTCTGACAACAAAGGGAGAAAATGAAATATCATCGCTGTAAGTGAACGATAATTATTGACAAGACAAACCTTTGGAGAGTTTGCGAGCATCAATGTATTTAACCAGTGAAAAAGTTTGTACTGTTAAACTGAACCATGTATCATATTCAAAATAATAAAAAAATTAATGCACTTTTAATGAAGCTCTTATACCTTCTAAATTTTTTGGGAAATGGCGAGGTTTTTTTGTGTATTTTTTACTGGAATAGAAGAAAGTATTTATTATTCTTGCATTCATTGAAACCTATGAAATTTTTAAAATTGTGAAAGTTGAAACACTTTTTGAACCTGTTCTACACCTCTAATTTTAAAGCCACGATTTCATTTTCAATGCAATTATCCCTTTAATTTTTAATATTTAAATCATATTATGAACTTCTTGCACTTCCGCACAAATCTTCCCTGAGACATCAGGAGGCCTCAGCCCTACATGGGATTGTATTGGCTAATAATAATAATAATAATAATAATAATAATAATAATAATAAATAATAATAATAATAAATCTTTAGCCGATTCATAACATCTTTAGTCGTGATGTAGTGGAATATAATAATAATAATAATAATAATAATAATAAATGTTAAATCTGACTCAAAAACCGAATGGCAAAGCTGTTACTCCTTCAATCTGACTCAAAAACCGAATGGCAAAGCTGTTACTCCTTCAAAAGATGACGTCGAAGCATTTTGGGCAGGAATCTGGGAAGAGAGCAGATCCTACAACAAAGACGCATCTTGGCTTCAATCTGAAGTTGATGCTGCCGATGAATTTGTAGAAACAGTGGAAGATGTTCACCAATTCTCGGAAGAGGACCTCTTCCAAGCAATTAAGAACATGGGAAACTGGAAGTCCCCCGGGATTGATAAGATCCAGATTTATTGGATTAAGAAATTAACAGCAATACATTCTCATCTAGCAAAGGCTGTTAATAAATTTTTGAAAACCCAAAGGAAATCCCGGAATGGCTCACACGCGGCATCACGTATTTGCTACCCAAAGCGGGAGACAGCTCTTTGGCGAAGAACTACAGGCCAATTACTTGTCTGCCAGTACTGTACAAAGTTATAACTTCAGCTATAGCTGACAAAATGTATAGACATCTAGATAAGAATCATCTAATGCCAGCTGAACAAAAAGGATGTCGTAAAGGCTCTTATGGGTGTAAGGAAATCTTGCTACTGAATAAAGTCATCTTGAATGATGTAAAGAAACGCAAACGTAATTTGAGCATGGCTTGGATTGACTACCAAAAGGCCTTTGATAGTGTACCACACGATTGGATTTTGAAGACCCTGGAGATCTATCGATTTCATCCTAGACTTGTTGAGTTTTGCAAGGCTAGTATGAAGTCGTGGAGTACCAGGTTACTAATCCACAGCGGAAAGGAAGCAGTAGAAACCAGAAGTATTCAGATTAACAGGGGTATTTTTCAAGGAGATTCACTATCCCCTCTGCTGTTTTGCATTAGTTTGATCCCACTATCGAGACAGTTGTCGCAAGCTGACTTTGGTTTTAAGCTCCATGGTGATGAAAGGCCAGTATCACATTTGTTTTACATGGATGATCTGAAAGTGTTTGCCAAGAATGAAGTGATTCTCTCCCAAATGCTGTCTGTCGTGAATGACTTTAGCAATGACATCTGCATGAAGTTTGGTCTTGACAAGTGTGCAAAAATCAATTTAAAAAGAGGGAAACTCACAACGTCTGAGAACATTGAAATTGATACGCACACTGTGATTCAAGATCTTGAGCCAGGTAAAACTTACAAATATCTGGGCATTGAAGAATGTGAAACCATCTCGAATGACAGAATGAAAGAGAGAATTCGTAGGGAGTATTATAGAAGAGTGAGACTGGTCCTGCAGTCCGCTCTGAATTCCAGGAATAAAATATCTGCAATAGGTAGTTTGGCGGTACCTGTAGCCGAATACAGTTTTGGACTAGTGGACTGGACTGAGCAAGAAATTCGCACCATGGATCGAAAAACCAGAAAACTGCTGACAATGCATCATGTTTCCCACCCTCGAGCTGATATACATAGACTTTATGTGGCACGTAAGGAAGGAGGAAGAGGCCTCAGACAAATTGAGGCCTCCTGGCACAACGCAATAGTCGGGTTGGGTAACTATGTAGTCAGCCATCAAGACGACCCTCTAATGAGGCAGGTCATGAAATCTGACCGAAGAATGGGAAACAGAGGCATTGTTAGTGTAGCAAGAAACATTGCGAAGAAAACTAGGCAAGACACGTCGAATAACACGGACACTGAACCTCTGATGCTGCTAAACATGAAGTGTGAGACACAAAAAATGTTAAAGAAATCGTGGAGAGACAAACCACTCCACGGTCAATACCTAAAAAGAATGGACAAGGTGCAGATCAATAAAGATCAATCATTTATGTGGCTTAAAAGGGGAAGGATGAAGCCAGAATCGGAAGCACTTGTAATAGCTGCCCAAGATCAGGCCTTGAGAACACGACATTATGATAAAGCGGTTCTCAAAATTTCCCAAGATGACAAATGCCGCATTTGCCTGGAGCAAGTAGAAACCATTGATCATATTGTCTCAGCTTGTCCAATCCTAGCAAAGACCGAATACCTTAAAAGACATGACAGGGTGTGTAGCTACCTCCACTGGCAGATCTGTACCGCCCTCGAAGTTCCAAACACATGCCCCAAGTGGTACGAACACTCACCGAAACCGGTGACGTCTGTTGGATTGTGTACGATATTGTACGACCAACAAATTCAAACTGATCGCACGATAGCGGCAAACAAACCGGATATAGTTATCCGGGATTTGGCCAAAAAATCGTGTTTACTTATCGATGTTGCTGTACCTTGCGATCAAAACGTCGTTACCAAGGAGGCAGAGAAACGTCTTAAATACAAGAGTTTGGAAATCGAGATCAGCCGAATGTGGGGCGTAAAAGCACAGGTCGTCCCGATAGTTATCGGAGCTCTGGGATTTGTTCCGCAAAATTTGAGTAAGAACTTGTCTAAACTCCCAGGTAATTCAAAAGATTGGGAAGTGCAAGAAATTGCTTTATTTGGAACAGCCCACATTTTGCGTAAAGTATTGTAGAGGCACTGACAGTCACCGAATCTGCTCCTTAGGTAGCTGGTTGCAACCTGGAGTAGATTTTATATTCAGCCGACTCATAAGATCTTTAGTCGTGATGTAATGGAATAATAATAATAATGCACTTCTTAAAAAATGAGTAAAGACACTAAAACTAAACACACTAAAAGGGGGAAACATTTCGGTATTCCGCGCATTCTCACCCGTTTTACTTTTGAAAAATAGACAATTAACACAATAGAAACAATCCGAATCGGACGTGAAACGCGCGCGCATGCGCGTGTTGTCGGGTGCCGCCTCATTGGCGCGCGGGGCGTGGCGGGCGTGGCGGGCGCGTGTGTGCGGAGCGGCCTCCGCGCGAAGCTTTCGCGGAAGCTGGGAAGGGCGTTTGGCGGCGGTTCAGGCGGCGCCTCGCCGCCACGGCAGCCCGGCCTCAGTTATTTATAAAAGCGGTCGCCGCCACCGCCGCCGCCGCCGCCGCCGCCGCCGCGGCAGCCAGAGCAGGCCCTCGCCGCGACGCGACACACGTAGGACTTGCGAACGCGTCGCCCGCCCGCCCGCGCGCCCGCCTTCACCATTCAGCGGCGCGCCGCGGCGAGCGACGCGCCGGATCTGACGTCATCGCTCAGCGCGGCGGGGCGGCGTGCGCGCAGGTAATGTGACATCGATGACAGAACTTCCATGTTACTAGCCATAAGCGTACAAAATTAAAACGTCCGTGTTAATAATAGTACATCGGTTAAAAACCATCGATGTTAATAAAATTTCGGCAAAAAATCACCTACGTTTTTAAACGTCGATGTTTTAAAGCTAGTTGAGTAAGACATAATATTACATTCTTGCTCATGAAAATTTAATTTGTTATTGCCCGTATTTCGTAATTTACAATTAAGACTTAACTGGAAACGAAATAAGAAAATGAAGTCTCAGCCCGAAAGCCTAAGCGACCTCATTATTTCACATTTTGACTGATAAGTAATAGACATTATAATGATGTTAAAAACATCGACATTAGTATATTGATGTTTACAAAACATTCTACAAAAACTTCGATGTTTTCAAAACATTGACAACGATGTTGCATCCCTAGTATGTACGAGGATGAGATACGAATGAAAGATGCACCTCGCTCTGAGAGAACTAAGTTTTTGTCTTGTATAAAACTAAATAGCGTTAGGTACCACCTTTTCAAGAAAAAACAATCGTCGCTTTCTTTCGGTATGGGCTTGTTTAGGTAATCTTGTTTACGAGCGTACAATAAATCAAATTTACATTTTTCACAAATAAAATAACATTCAATATGAAATATTCTTAATGATGAAATAGTTATTTTCTAATAAAACAAAAAGGCAAATATTTGTATCAGATTACATGTTTATTATTTATAATAATTTTCATACTTTCGAATCACAGAATAATTTTGTCTTTTCAAACCTTCCAGTCCATGGAACTCAAGTCATCCTTGGCTAGAAGTGTACTGCAGTCTGCGTTCTCGTTGTATGAAAGTCGAGAAAGCCCAATAAAAGTTCCGAAAAATGTAAATTTCTAATTCTACGTGAATTTTAATCCTTATTAAACCAATAACGTCATCGGAAATTCATTAGAATATTTCTTTTATATTACTTAAAATTTCAAAGTATACAAGCTTAAAAACAAGCGAATGTAGCATCGCTCACAAAACCACATTTTTTATTTTGGAAAAACGTCCAATTCCATAATTTCTGATTGAGTAATAATTAATAAAAATAGAAAAATTCAAGAAAGTTCCTGAAACAAAACTTGCCATTCGTTCCCGTTTTACTTCCGCGAGCTAATGGACTGCCTGACGTCCTTGAAGCGGAGCGTTCGCAGAGGCAGATACACTGCACGTGAGTCGCGCGCTCGAACGTTCAAGATCCTGATATGAAGCCATTTGGAAGTCTAATGAGCGGTAAAACATATTGTACTTTGCATGTAGTGAGGAAGACTGTCACTGCGTCGACGCTTGAAATCTTTATGTGATGCTGTATTTGTAGATTGATTAATTAATTGATTATTGGCGTGATTACTGGGTCATTAGTCCCGTAAGTGAATTTTATGTTATATCCCGGGAAGTGGCAGTGTTTATCCTCCGTTGTAACGTGCAATCCAACGCCGACTTACACACTGAATTGCGAGAGTTTTCCCTCCAGCCACCTCCCTCGCCGGGGAAAATATCTAGCAGGAGCAAGCTTTAGGCCGCGACTCATTCTCTTGCATGTGCGGTAGAGCAGAGAATGCAATTGAAAGTGTATAGTTGGTAAGTCTTGTTTGTACAGTCCATACTTTGCTCGAAAAACATTAATTTTAAGTAAAAAATTAATACTAATGAAAAACATATTACAAGATAATTGAATAATTTCAGTTAAATAAGATTAAACTCTGTACACCTATAAGAATGGCCTTGAATATGAAATTCACCAGCAATTTAGTCGTTCGGGAACTAGCCGCTAGAAAGGTTTTGAAGCAACAAAAAGTGCTGGTGAACTTCAAATTCAAGGCCGTTTCGTCTAGTTGTACAAAGTTACATTTTATTTAACTGGAATTATTCAATTATTTTGTAATATATTTCTCATTAGTATTAATTTTCCATTTAAAATTAACAATTTTCGAGCAAATTATGGACTGTACAAATAAGACTGAATCTAACTGTATGTAAGAGGTCGGAACAAATGAAGGAAAGATCGCGCGCGATCCGTTATCAGTTTGTTGAGATACAGGCACCTGGCATTGATCAGAGCAAGCACGAGAAACTACCGGTAAGATTACGCTAGAATTCGCCTCCAGAAACAGCTGGATTCAATTCAGCTATACCGCTAGTGTCGGAAATCGTCCGCTCTCAAGGCTGGAAAGCGCTTTCCTTACCTTGCAAAGGCAGTGTTGCCACTGAGCCATGTTGTATGTATTATTTGACTGAACATGAACTTCAATTTAATTTACAGTAAAAGTCTGTAAAACGTGTGAAGTATGGACCAGAAGAACAGCAATCTAGTTACGATTTTCTCGAGTTCCATTATCTCTTTTCAGTCAAAATTTGTTTGTGATTACTGGGAGAGAAAAGGCTTCCTTAAATAAAATTAAAAGTCAATAGCTTGAAAATGCAGTTTAGTATCTTGACTTTCCTCTCCATTGTGTTAAACTTGAAAGTATGTTAATATATTCTTGGAAAATGTCACTTCAAATGAAAGCATTTAACTTTTAACCTTGGTGACTTGAAGTCGCACCTTTCAAGTTGAACAACCCTCAACCTCGAAAGTACATTGAACCGCATAAAATTGTCCAAAAAACTCGAAAAAGCAATCCGCCCGGACGTCGGAAGAGAGGTCCCAGAGGTTGTTTCCAGGCAGCGGAGAGCCAAGGAGAGGGCCGCGTCCCGGCCGTTGGCTTAACCTTGCCCTTCCCCATCGTCCGCACACACATAACAGAGGGGGCGGGCTTCTGGAACTCAAAACCCGTTCACTCCCGGCCGGCTCATAATGGAGAGTCGCGTGTCAAAGGCTGCGGGCGAGCGGGGCGAAGCGGGGCGGGGCGGGGCGGGGCCGGGGAAGGGATGAGAAAAGGTGGAGGGGGAGGGAGCACCGCGAGCGGGGGGGGCGTCGTGCGGGCGTCCCGCGACCCCGCGCCTTGTTTACGCCGTTTCATAACACGGAAGTCAAATATTTACTGCGGGGGTGGCGGGTGCGGGGGAGCGGGCAGTGACTGCGAGAAGCAACATAGGCGCGGGCGGGCGTTGGCGCTAGTGGATTGAGAGGGTTGCGGAAGGAGAGGTAGGCGCTTGTAAGAGAGGAAACTGGAAGCGCGATGACACCAAGATGATAAACGTCGAAGGGAAACAAGAAATGAAGAGAGCGATTTTCGAGAGACGAGAGACGACGGCAAGGCAGAGACGACGGCAAGGCAGAGACGACGGCAAGGCAGAGACGACGGCAAGGCAGAGACGACGGCAAGGCAGAGAAGACGGCAAGGCAGAGAAGACGGCAAGGCAGAGACGACGGCAAGGCAGAGAAGACGGCAAGGCAGAGAAGACGGCAAGGCAGAGAAGACGGCAAGGCAGAGAAGACGGCAAGGCAGAGAAGACGGCAAGGCAGAGAAGACGGCAAGGCAGAGAAGACGGCAAGGCAGAGAAGACGGCAAGGCAGAGAAGACGGCAAGGCAGAGAAGACGGCAAGGCAGAGAAGACGGCAAGGCAGAGAAGACGGCAAGGCAGAGAAGACGGCAAGGCAGAGAAGACGGCAAGGCAGAGAAGACGGCAAGGCAGAGAAGACGGCAAGGCAGAGAAGACGGCAAGGCAGAGAAGACGGCAAGGCAGAGAAGACGGCAAGGCAGAGAAGACGGCAAGGCAGAGAAGACGGCAAGGCAGAGAAGACGGCAAGGCAGAGAAGACGGCAAGGCAGAGAAGACGGCAAGGCAGAGAAGACGGCAAGACAGAGAAGACGGCAAGACAGAGAAGACGGCAAGACAGAGAAGACGGCAAGACAGAGACGACGGCAAGGCAGAGGACGCCAAAGGAAACTGAAACAACAGCTGAAGAAGATAAAAAAGGAAACCTGAATGAGATTAAACTAAAGAGAAATGACAGCCTGGAAATGATCCCAGGTAGACGCGTTCAAATGGACCGGAAGGCGGACCCAAGCGGTTCGACGGCAGAGCGCTCTGTTGACGCGGCGGCGAGGGCGGGCACCGGGGACGCCGCCGCCGTCCCGCTGTCGCTGCGTCGTCTGGAGAGTCTCCGTTAACCGCTCGCGCCGTGCCGCGCGCCATACGCGTGCCGCGCACGCGCCTCCGCCCCCGCCCCGCCCCCGCCCCGCCCCCCCGCCGCCCTCGCCGCGGCCCCGCCCTCCGCCCATTGAGGCCAGCGGAGGCGGCGGAGGAAGCGCGCGACGCTACGCGGCGCGGCATGTGTCATCGCTCGCTCCGGACGCCCGTGGACCGAGGCAAAACACGAGGGCGGGCTAATATTAGACCCACTTTTTTTTACACTCTTTTTGGGGCGCTGTCACAAAAAATTGCATGCAATTGAGTCGAATAGTACGGAGACAGGTCTTCAAAGTTGGCAATGTTTTTACCACTTCCATTTCTCACCTTCTTCGCTAATTCGATCTCTTAAATATCAATTTAAAACAAAAAACTCACTCGAAACTCGAAAAATGATATAAAATGAAAACTCACTTTAACTCGAAAATGATATAAGGTTAGTTTCCTCACAGTTTTCTCATTGAATAAATATTACTTCATATTAATACTTCGGTAATTAGCTTAATACTTTAAAATTTACTACTCATACTTTTTTCTCTAATTCGGTCTCTTAAACAAGCTTTTAAAACAATCAACACGAAAAATTCTACAACGTAGACTCTCCTCACAGTTTTCTCGTTGCAACAAATATAAGTTCATATGTAATACTCCGGTAATTAGCTTCATATTCGGGAATTTACTACTCACACTTTTTTCTCTAATTCGATTTCTGAAATAGGCTTTTAAAACAATCAACATGTACAAGAACATTATAGATTTTCCTCAAAGTTTTCTCTTCGAAACAATAGTAGTTCGTATGTAATATTCCATTTATTAGCATTATATTTCAAAAGATAACTCAAGAGTTATGACCTAACGAAATGGGACTATTGGTAATTTTCAAAAGTAGTATTTATTTCGAATGAGACTACTGTACGAAATGCACCGTAAAACCAGGAGACCGGAAGGCTTTCAAACCTGCATTGAAAATACATTTAAAACATAATATTGTAGATCAGCAAGCTGAAGACTCGCAAATTTCTAATTCTCTCCAAATATGCAAGTTACCCCCTATACCTTTCACATTGCAAGAATTATGGGCTATGTTTGGCATCTTTTGACGTTTGACGCATGACCATTCGTGTTTTATTAATACACACTTCACAAGTATTACGTAATTTCCGAAATATGTGAGAATATATTTAACTGTTCTTAAATTTTTCTTCTGTAAACTTGGTAATCAAACACTTTAGCTTTCAAACATATCTTTTTTATGAGAGGGATTCCTATAATATTAGTGATGGGGAAAACCACTTAGTATTATGTTTTGCACATTACGGTATGTGAACGAATCACTGCAATGAAATAATCGCTGTAAGTGGATGCATCTACAAACAGTTTTCGAGATCTGTTGACCACTGTCCAAAAACATGCTGTATCGATGAGACATCACGTCAATAACTCGTTCAGGCGACTGGATGTCTTCGTTCTGTCTTCCGTGCCATTCATCAAGTGCGAAATATTATTCAGAGAGCACTGGCACTGCGCCCAAGACGAAAATCGCCGATTTCTGGCTTCCAACGTCTTCTGCTTCCGCGGTCACGCTGTCACGGTCACTTCGCCGTGACGGTCGGAGACTCGCATTTCCTCGTGGTATGTTTCTCATTTTGAAGAAACCCAGCTGAGAACTTCCTCGTAAAAACTCGTCTTACTTAAGTACATATTCTTAATTTAACCTAAAAAAACACTTCTGGACGTTCATTTTGAACCGCTCGTTTCCGGACGCCACCTTGGGCACTGTGTGGAACATCCACGCCAGCGCAAGCCGAGCTGGAAGCGGCATCACAAGAAAATCATCTCCAGCCCCCCTCCCCCTCGCCGAGACTCACCTGTCCCTTTCGCGCGTCTCGTCCCCCGGCAGTGGTGACGTCCCCCTGGGACAGCGGGGCGGCGGCGGGGGCGGAGCAGGGGCGCTCACCCAGCGTATCCAGAAGAGAGGGGGCGGAGCGACGCTGCGAGACGTCCGCTGTGGCGGCTGCTCTCACACACACACACACGTGCTGCGGCGCGCCGCGGGCGGGCGGGCGGACGTCCGAAAAGTCGCACTTGGCACACAAAGCGGCGGCAATCCCCGGCGCACACGGGAAGGGAGAGCAGAGCACGCGGCCGGCGCGCGCGTCGTCGGCTCAACTACCGCGAGGCGCGTGCGTGCGGGAGGGCGGGCGCGCGTGCGGGCGAGCGTGCCGAGCGCCAGCGAGCGTGCGTGCGTGCGTGGCGCGAGTTCGGCGCCGCGGCCCAGACTCGAGCGGTCGCCGCCGCGCCGCCTCGGCAGGGAGCGCCCGTGCCGCCGCCGCCGCCGCCGCCGGCCGGGCATGCGTCGTGAGGACGGCGCGACGGATTTAGAACAGCCGACTCCGCCGCAGCCGCCGCCGCGCGCCGCCCGCACGCGGAGACAATGCACGCGCACGCAGCGCCCGTGAACCCGCGCGGACCGCGAGGCCGAACCGACGCTTGTCCGAGTCGTGTTGTCCGATATGGGCATCAAGCATCGTAAAAGGATTAATATACTACGAATGACTCGGGAGGATATGCAAAGCCGGCTTGATGCCCGTCCGAAAAAGCAGAGTAACTGTTTTTGTTTTGTTTCTTTTTTGTTGTCATTGCTGATGTAATGGCGGTGACTCTGGAGTCGTCGCCGCTGCTGTTGCTGCTGCTGTTGTTGTTGTTGTTGTTGTTGTTGTTGTTGTTAATGCTGCTGACGCTATAGACATCGTCTTCGTTCGTGTTATTTAACGGGTAAACACAATTCCTCTTCTTGTTCACCCTGTAATCCTTCCTTATTGTCTAATTTGTTTGCCAACCTTTGTGAGTTTATCTTGTTCGTATTTGAAGTTGACTTACCTGCTTCACGCTCTTACATATATTTAACATAAACAGCATTTGTGGCGGTGTACCAATAACAGTGATCGCGACTTGGAAAGGCGACCTTGGCAATAATGCTATTGGACTTGAGTATGATTCCATGTTTTCATTAAAATAAATTGCAAACCTACAAAAGTTGATAAAGTTATCATAAAAAAATCTTATTTTGTAGTTAAAAGCATTCAAAATTAGCTGCCTATTATTAATGATGATATATTTTTTCACCTTCAGGTTTCTTCCGTAGGCTTACAGTATGGCCTCTTTTCCGCAGCTTTGATGCGACCAAGATACCATCTGATGTGAATATCAGAATTCAAAAGGTTAGAATATCATACAATGTGAGAAGTGTTCGGCATGGCCACGTAGTATTGTGTAATGTAAGTTATGAGTAATAATAGCGTTCTAAATAAATAAAAGAATTAAAATATACCTTATACACAAGAAAATACTATCTGTTATGCTGTATGACTAAAAAATTGTAGCATGAACATAATACAATCGAGAATAGCATCTCCATATTCCGCAGCTACATGGCAAATTGCTTTTTTAGACAATTAAATTTATCGAACGAAAAGACATGGGCGTTGTCGCCCTCAATATTTTTGCTTATGAAAGGCCTGTCAGTGGAAGCATTTCCCTTGAGCAGAGACATTTCCTCGACTAGTTGACACTTCGCTGCACAGCGACACTCGTAACAAAAGGGCGTGGCTCTAATCATCTTGAATGCCGCTTCCTTTTGTTTCTTGCTCTGACGAAGCGCCGACGATGAGAAATGAGTAACGGTTTACTTCCGGATGAGAATATGGCTTGGTCTTCAACTACTCGCGAAAGTTGAACACAAGCTTTTGTTCAAGATTTACGTATTTTAAGATTATTACAATAATAAAAAATATATTATTATATAAGAATTAAATAAATTATACGAATTAGAAAAATGATTTTGGAGTTGTGACAATATTAAGTATCTTATTACTTTACCTGGTTATTCGACATTGTTACCATGATATTAACAACCGCTATCCATTTAAGAAATAGTTTCAGGGCATGTGCAAATAATGTGCCTACATCGTGAAAAAGAAAAAAAAAGTGGTCTAGAGCAGGGGAATGGTGTGGAGGAATAATTAATAGGCCAGTACCAGTGGAACAGAGAGAACGTGGGTCGAGCACTTACAGGAATGTTGAATTTGTGACGTTTCTCGACCTCTAGATAATATGTGAATACTTACGATATTTGAAATACCTATTCTTTGTTTTCTGTTTAAGAGTAACTAAGCTAATACTAGCATCGATACTGAAAGTAACATAATTCAGTATATTTTAGTTCAATAGGAAAATTAATGAGTCTCTCGAAAAGTCGTTTAAAGTTGGTGTAGTAACTAAATTAATTTGCATGTATGTTCACAATCAAATTGTCACTACTAATTTATACAGAAATATATGTATGTAAAATTTAGTACGATGCAGGACCTTCGTTGACACGTAGGACTTCGTTGACCTTCGTTTACAGAACATAAGCGTAAACGCCTCTCGTTGTAAGAGGGTAGGGTTTCCTACATTTCATGTTCCCAGCTCGGCGTCCTTTGACCGTACCTCCCCCTCCACACACAAAGTCACATCCGCTGCTCGCCTTTGTTGGGCGAGGGCACAGCGCTATCTACACTAAAAACGACCTGGAACAGCATTACTAAAAGAGACCTTGAATCGCGAATCCGTATCATTAAGAAAATCAAGGAACGACTGATTTCGCGGCGATTGTTTCACCCGCCGGTATGATCACAGATGTCCATGTGTGCCGAGACGGGATAAAATGGAACAGGTAAAACTAGCAGGTATCTCGAAACGTGTGTAGACTCCTTCAGGAAAGCTGGGTTGTCATTGTGGGCAAGATAAGTGAAGGTGTTGGAAGCCGGAAAAGCGTTGTTGAAGGTACGCGTTAGAGATTAAATACTGTACATGTTGGGACGCCAGGACAAATTGAGGATCTCTTACAAGTTGGTGGTCGGGATGGCGTTGAAGGATTGTGCAAGCCTCGTTTCGAGCGGACGGTGGGCTGGTTGAATTGCGGTCGGGCGAAGAAGAGGTCGGGCGAAGAAGAAGCGGTCGGGCGAAGAAGAGCGGTCGGGCGAAGAAGAGCGGTCGGGCGAAGAAGCGGTCGGGCGAAGAAGCGGTCGGGCGAAGAAGCGGTCGGGCGAAGAAGCGGTCGGGCGAAGAAGCGGTCGGGCGAAGAAGCAGTAGGGCGAAGAAGCAGTAGGGCGAAGAAAGTTTGGCGAAGAAGCGGTCGGACGAAGAAGCGATCGGACGAAGAAGCGGTCGGACGTAGAAGCGGTCGGGCGAAGAAGCGGTCGGACGAAGAAGCGGTCGGGCGAAGAAGCAGTAGGGCGAAGAAAGTTTGGCGAAGAAGCGGTCGGACGAAGAAGCGATCGGACGAAGAAGCGGTCGGACGTAGAAGCGGTCGGACGAAGAAGCGGTCGGACGAAGAAGCGGTCGGACGAAGAAGCGGTCGGACGAAGAAGCGGTCGGACGAAGAAGCGGTCGGACGAAGAAGCGGTCGGACGAAGAAGCGGTCGGACGAAGAAGCGGTCGGACGAAGAAGCGGTCGGACGAAGAAGCGGTCGAAGAAGCAGTAGGACGAAGAAGCAGTAGGACGAAGAAGTTGGGCGAGGAAGCGGTCGGACGAAGAAGGGGTCAGATGCCGAAGCGGCTGCTGGGAGGGCGTGGTAGAGGGGTGCGGCGGCGCTCGTGTAACGTGACGCGGAGCGGACGCGTTGCCCATTAACATACGGCGCGCGGCCTTCGACGCACGATCGAGCGTCGACCCACGCCGATCGCGTATCCCGCCCGTGGCCAATCGCGAGACGAGACGGCGCCGCGCTGGCGTGCCGGGTGCAGACCTTCCGCTCCCCTTACGCACTGCACTGCGCCCTCGCACAACATTATTCGATGCAATCTGATTGCATTTACGAAGTATTTTTCAAGATAAAAAATAGGTATTAACATCATTAGGGTGAATTAGAGCAAATACCTAATTCGGTTGAAGATTGTAAACAGCGGAGATAGCCGAGGTTTATAAGCAACCAAGTCTTATTTGTGGAATCGGCCGTGTGTCTTTCAATTCGTTTTGTAATGCAACCTCCTTATTAGAAAAAGGAATATAAATCAGAAATACTTTTTTCTCTTATACCTCGATATGTCGTTTAGAGGACTCATATCTCGAAGGATTCTAAGGATTCTCAAGTAAAAGTCATTGTGGTGACTTCACATGTTTTGTTTTTCTTCGCGTATTTCTTGTATGGTTTACTTGTATCACCAACGCATTGTGTAGCTTACAAGAACAAGCTTAGGTATTGACAATGTAGACATGTGCACTCATGCCTCTGTAACATAATAATGGAAACATGTTTCATTTTTCTCTTGGCATGACAAATCGTTCTTTTACCTTCACAGATTTTGTACTTAGCGTTTGTCTGGTGAAGGATAAATGGAATTTAGTTCTGAGAACGAAGACTTGACGAGACTAGAATTCTGCACATAAAATCTAATTGAAAATTCGAAGTTGTTCACTAAAAATGGTACTCGTCACTTGAGGCTACTTCAAGATTTTGACTATTCCATCTAATGAATACTTATGGATTCACGTTAAGCTTTTCCACATAGCAGTAATTTTATTCTTCAAAGTTGTTCGAGTGAGCCATTTAAATATACCGGCAGAAGATCATAAAATAAGAGAAAAACGATAAAAACTTCGCCGTCTTCTTGTGTGACAGAAAATAAAGACATCATGTAGTTCGCATAATTCGTTGTTTTCGGTCGGGGAAAGTAATTAAATGAAAGTGTCTTTTCACCTCAAACCATTTGAAACTGAATGAGAGTAATTAGTGGTAAATTTCAACGTGGCGGTGGATATAACTGATCAGTTTATTTTTATTTTGAAAGTGTTTTCTCAAAAACTTTGTTTGCTCTATCGGTTGTTTTTTTCTGAAGTCCCGAGTTTATATTCTTAAATATAAAAACAGCATTTAAGGATAAATCATCTTTGAAAGTTACTTTTCTTTTGTTAATATTCAATGCATCAGATTGATGATAATCATCTGATTCGATTCCATACACGAATATTCCCCCATTGTAGTACAATAGTTATCAAAACCGTTGAAGGAATAATCCCAATAGACGCGAGTAACGTCTGGTAATGACTCGTTGGATCTGGATTAACTTCCCACCAATACGATGATCGATTTTCGATGTATCTGGTCAGGATTCACCGCAGTAGTCAAACAATTGGCAGAGACACATTGGTTTCCGCCCCCGAAGCCGATTTCCGTTGAGTGGAGAGGTCGTGACAGGGCGAGGGTAATCCGCATTAGCGCATGGCGAGGGAGTCCTCCGAGGGAGGCGAAGTTCAGGGTGAGGGTGAGGGTGAGGGATGGAGAGGGGGTAGAGCACCGCGCACTATGTCGTGTCATGTCTGTCGGAGAGGAATGGAATATGAAGGGGCAAAGAGACGGATAGGCTCGTGCCACGGAAGCATTGCCAGGACAAGGAGATTGGTCGAGGCGGGGGAATACTGATGACGAGAGGAAGGTTCCTCGGAAATGCAACGAAGACGAACTGAAGGGCGGTGGGAGGCTCCGCTGGAGAGAGCGAGAGAGAGACAATAAGAGAGAAAGAGGGGGAGAGAGAGCGAAGGAGAGAGTCTGAAGTACGACGTAATGAGTTATTAGAAATGTCACAAACACTATTATGTAGCGTTAATGTTACGAATTGAAATAAGAGTACTATTAAATTCAAAATTTTGTTAGCAGATCCCATTTTCTAGCATACATATGTTCCGAATACTATTTTGATGAACTTATGCTACTGAGATGTACTTGCACAGTTTTTTAGATCAATTTTGGCCTCACATTTATGTTTTCAATTACATACTTCCTAATTACAAAGTTGCAATATTATAAATGTAAAATCAGTAGACAGTGGAATGTATAGAGAACAAAAATAATTAGTGGGTTTTCTGTGTAAAATAAACGTTCTTGCGAAAATAATCTGGCTTTACCAAATTACATAATTATCCCTAAGAATTACAAATCTGAGAATACATATTAGTCAGTAATACATTTTTGGTTTTACTTAAGGTCCCTTTTCAACTGCTATGATCAATTGCTACCACTGTCACTTAGCATTGGATTTATAACTTTGAGATTATACATCTTAGCGTAGCGGAACACTCATACGGACACATACAAACATTCAGAAAATGTCGCCCTCTTCCTCTATCTAAAATGTTAGCGCGTTGGGCATCTTAAAAATAGGTAATTCTGCGAAGAAAACAAAACAATTCCGACTTTCATGAAGGTGTTTAGTATTTCTGCTCTAATACCGAAAATAATGTTTTCTAATAGTACTTCAAAAGCAATTACACTATATTTTCATCCAGTATTACATTTTTTTAAAATCACACAAAATGTCTTCTTTACTTCGTGTTTCATGCATCGTAATTAAATTAAAGAAGCAAATGTCTAATAAACATAGTTGTTTTATTGGTGTATTAATTAAGATTTTCGGGCGCGTCAATTGCTAAGGTTGTTGGTCTCCATCAAGGTATTTTTTAACGCGGGAGATGGCGGTGAACGTCTCCCGCTAGATGGTGAGATCCGGCGCCAACCTACCGTCGGCTAGTGGGGTTTCCTAACCAGATATCTCCCACCAGAAGGGCACCGCCCCCAGCCAGGACAAGCTCAAAGCTCCTAACCGGTCTACTGACAAGTGTGGTAGAGCAGTGCATGTAAGTTTATGTGTGTCTAATTAGGGGGAGTGGTTAGGAGAAGGAAGAGGAAAGAAAGACCACGCGCGATCCATGGCCCGTTTGTTAGGGCACTGAACACATTGGTATTAATGTACACACCTTCTCGAAATCTCCGCTGATCACGAACAGCAGAGGGAGGCAACACTGGGAAGGAACAGAAGGCATTTGCGGCAGGGCTTGGCGCCCGCAATGGCACCGCTAGCCCGTCCCGTCCCGTCCCCTTCCCCCGCTCCTTCTCCTCCTCTCCGGGCAGAGCGGCGGGGGCGCAGGTGCGGGGGTTCCCGCGGGAAGCAACGCGGCGACCGCGGCCGTCGGCCAATGCGCTTGCGATTAGTTCCACACCGCCACCCACCCCTTGCCGCCCCCCGCCATCCTCCTCCGCGCAGACTCCGCAGTCCCCCGTCCCCACGGGATTTCAGTTGGCGCGAGTTGGCTACAATTGCGCGCGGTTCCACGCCCCACCCCGCCCCGCCCCGACACTTCGCACTTAATTGGAATATACGCTAATAATCTTGGCCAAGTTCTAATGGACGTCATTGCGATCGCTGAGCGTGAAATTACTTACGTTAAATTCCATGTTTCGCTAAGTAAATTTTAGGATTCCTCCGCGCAGTGGGAATGGTGTTTGTGTGTACATGAATGATGTATCACGTAATAATTAATTCAAATTAAAGTTCCTGCAGTCCAGTTAGTACCCTTTTCCTGTTCTTGCATGGCCTCCATAATTAAGGTCTTGCAATATAATGTACTGTCACTTCCCTAATGTTCTGTACAAAACTGAAGTATTAAATTTCAGAGACAAGATGGTAGTGTCGATCGCTACGGCCGTGCAAGCTTCGCTCACAAACATTTTAATTTACAAAGGTATATATGTCACATAGCAAGTTCTTTTCATTTCTGGCTTTTAATAATAATACTTGATCTGTACTCATTTTGAAGCAAAATACTGGTCTCCTACTTCATTGCTATTAGAAGTATTCTATTTGAATAATTATGCAAGAGTTAGAAAGTGATTCCTATTTTAAACCACATAGAAAGGTATGAACACATTCGACCAAAGTGGATCTTGATGAATATCCAAACGAAACCACACGCGATAAAATTCTACATGAAATCCCCTCACGGAAGAATCACATTGGAGTGACATCGATTCTTCGAGACATCCAATATAGAACTCGTCAGGCGGTCGCTTATGTTTGGTCGCCTACGTTTTGTTATTGATCTTTTGGGATTACGTCACTGCGGTCCAAAAATAACGAAATTCATGTCACTTTAAATTTTATCTCATGTCATCAATATCCTTGTCAAAAATAACACTTAGTTTGAAAAGCAAGTAAAAGCTGATATGATAAACGAAATTACCTATTTCAAATTAAATTCGTGAATATAATAAGAAACGAACTAATAATCATTGATCCTATTCATAAATCGAATGTGAACTGAAGATTTCGATCTGAATAGAGAGATTAAATATTTATAAATTAAAGCATGGGTCTCATTTACAACTTCAATTGGAGCTTTGAGTTTATTCCCCTGTTAGGAAAAGCCGTATCATACGTACACATTCTATGTAACTTCCCTCTATCACTGTAAAAGACATATTCGCACATACAACGCATTCATCTCTATTCACAATAGTCTCAGCGGGTATAAAACTTCTTGGAGCAGAGAAGCCTTCTCTCTTTCTACCCAAGGATCAAGTTCTAGAGATTTAATGGACAGAAATGATTAAGTAAGTTCTAGTATTAGTATATTTCTGGCAGATGCCGCTAAGCAACATTCTATATTCTATTTTTCTAAAAAAAATAGTTTATTTTAAAGCAAAAAATGAACAAAGATGTGAAAACTTGAAACTGAAGATTTGAAAAAGGATCATTAAAATAGGAAGATTGAGATTTCATGTTAGGACTTCCATCGTCATTGTTGATGGTGATTGTGTATTTCTTGTTCCCGGGCACATCAACCACTTTGGTCAGCAATCTCGTGTGTAGGCATGTTACAGCAGGAGGGTGGCCCTCCTGGAGGAAAGCACAGCAAAGCAATGAAACTCGCACAACCTTGTTAACAGCCGATTAGGAGATCCTATCACGAGCAAAGCTAAAATTGTCTGTGTGGAGACTTAGTGGAACGTAAGATCCGGCGTCGACCTACACGTCGGCTTGCGATTTATCTGTCGGGTATCTTCCCCAGCGGGGCACCATCCCATTTGCGACCATCTTTAAACTCCCGACTGGTCTCTCGTCATGTATGTTAGTGTAGTATAAGTAGTGGAAAGATTGTCGTAGCAAAGAGAGGGGAGGGCAGGACGAAGAAGGAGAGTGCGCCCGTTTGCTCGAGACTTCTTCGGCATTGTTTCGATAGGAGAAACCGCGGACAACTACCATTAAGCCAGTCGGCTGCAAGAATTCTCCTCCGGACAGAGGTTTAAGTCTCGCTTAGTGTCAAAATTGTCCACTGTGGGGACTTAAACCCTTCGACCTCCCAGTCTGACGCTGCACTGGCAACGGTTGACTTTGAGCCACCTCAGCAGGTAGACGCTGGCGGTTTATCACGTAAATTGACAAGAAAGCATCCCTCGAAGATTAGTTTCGCCGAATCCCAAACAGACCGCGAAATTCCTGGTGCAGATTGGCCGAGCGGAGTGAACCTCACCACTGTGACGCCACCTCGGGGAATCCCCTCAACGGCCACCGGCCGTCAGGCGGAGCGCGCTCGTTGTTCGTGAGAAATGACGCATGGAGCTGACGAGAATACTTCGGTTTTTCTTTCTTGGCGCGTGCGTGTGTGTCTTCAAAATGGAATATCTCACGGTATTTCGCGTCGTTCTCGTCGCATGCTCTCCAGCACTGCTCGATACAGTCGCGATCATGCGACTCTTAGCGGCACAACCGAGAACCACGCGAAATACCGTGAGATATTCCATTTTGATGGTTCACCCCCATTCGTCAAGAAAGAAAAACCGAAGTATAGCGACGCACTCCTGTACGGTAGGCTGAGCACTGTGCTCCACAGGGTCACTGCATGCACGCGCTCTTTTAACCCTTCCCGCCGGATCCAGCGACTTCAAATTGCCTGTACTAAACGCGGAGCCAAGTAACTGCTTAAAAGAGCGAAAGTATTGTATGTCCATTGGCTCCACGACAGATTGCTGTTAATGAAGATAACCACCTAATCGAGATGATCGTGTCACCGATTTTCACTATACTTCTCACAAATACTCATAAATTATAAATCATTTGTATTGTTACTAATGAAAGTGCAATAATCTAAACATTTTGTGATGTTATTACTTTGTTAATGTTAACTTTGCACTCTCTTTGTTGAGAAATATAAATTTTGACCACACAGACAATTTTAGCTTTGCTCGTGATAGGATCTCCTAATCGGCTGTTAACAAGGTTGTGCGAGTTTCATTGCTTTGCTGTGAAAAAGTTCAACAAATTGTGTACCCTAATGTGCTTCGTTCAGGAATGAGGGATACGTCCAAGTTCTCCGGTCATCACTGAAAGCTCAGTTCCTGCGGTGAATCGATTGGAGAACCATTTGAATCGTAGATAATGCAAAGGATTTAGATTTATGAGAGTGTCAATAACGCTCAGAGGTTTTTTTGCATCACATAGCTTCTACGAATACAGTTTCTCGTATAATGTTGAAACCAATGGCTTTATATCGAATTTTCTAGGAATTTCATGATAGATTACAGACACCGTCATGTATACCAACTCCTGACAGAACAAATATTTCACGTGTTAAAAATTTTACCAGAGCAACTCAAAGTTTAGACATACTGTACAGCCCGAGACCTTACAATTACTCCAAATAACATTGTTAGGAAAATATTTGATTTGTAATGTTGTGTGTATTGTTGTGTGAATTGTGACCACACTGAAATAAAAATGTCTAGCATAATAAAAAATAATTCACTTAGTTACGTCAAACATACGAATTTCACTCTAAGAAAACTCAATAACAAGAAATTTATAGAGGACACCTCTTATTTAAATGAATCAAGAGACAAAAATACAGAAATATGAGCATTAATTCAGAGTGTTCAATGTGACCACCGAGAAGGGAGTTTCTGCCCTGTGTGTGGAAGGTGAGTGGGGCGGAGTGGGGCGGAGCGGGGCGGGGTGCCCCTGCGGCGGACTGATTTACACCGCGCCGCCCCGAGGGAGCGCCCCCCGCAGACGGCAGACGGCCCCCGCGACAAGCTGCGACAGCGCGCCGTCACCCGCCCGCCCCCACACCATCGCCCGCTTCCCGAGCCACTCCGGCCCGGCTCGCCCCTGCCTCATGTCTCCCAAACCAAATCATCCCACGTTATTATTCATCCCCGTTCACCACATCGCCTGTCCTGTTCGGCCTCACACTACTGTACCTAGACGACGACCTCCTTCGTCCCGTTCCCGTCCCGTTCTCGTCCCCGCTCGCGTCCCGCTCGCATACCGCTCGCGTCCCGTTCGCGTCCCGTTCGCGTCCCGTTCGCGTCCCGTTCGCGTCCCGTTCGCGTCCCGTTCGCGTCCCGTTCGCGTCCCGTTCCCGGTCCCGGTCCCGTCCCGGTCCCGTCCCGGTCCCGTCCCGGTCCCGTCCCGGTCCCGTCCCGGTCCCGTCCCGGTCCCGTCCCGGTCGCGTCCCGGTCGCGTCCCGGTCCCGTCCTGGTCGCGTCCCGGTCGCGTCCCAGTCCCCGTGCCATTCCTGCCCCCGTCCTGCCAAGCTCGGCCCTGCTCCACCCTCTGATGGTCACGGCCCTGCTCCGTCTCACCCTTCCTGTCCCATGCTTTACCATTCCCTCTCTCGCCATCACTGCTGCCTCCAACCACTTCTCGACGCCACGCCACGCCGCGCCCCGGAGATAACTCTGACGGCTCCCCTGTGGAGCATTCCTCACTTCCGACCTGGCTGCGTCCGCAGATATTTCCGCGCCGTCAAACGTCGCCCCCTGCGCCCCCGAGGGTAAACGATTTGGAAAACGCGGCTTGGCACTCCGAGTGAGGTGGAGCAAAGGGCCACAATGAGATTCAGAACAGGCGGAAGAAGATGAATGGAGATGGGAGGAATAAGGGACAAGGATTGGACTTAATCTGGCACCAACATACTTATAATGTTGCAGACTAAATAAGGGAAAGCAAGGAGAAAGAGTGAAATGAAGAAAAAAGGCAGATTCAAAGGTGGGTCTTTCAAAGATGAAGGATGTGTTGGAGATTACATACGCAGGCCGTAAAAACGCAATAGTACAAGACGAGACTCGGTTACTAGTAGAGATGTCGCTGTAAGTAGAGTAGATGGGTGGTCGTAATCATTTTAACGAGATGTTGACACATAAAATTAATTAGGAAGTAAGAAATGCTATCACTTCAAACTGACTATTACGATCACTACAGGTGACATTATAACTTACTTTCTGAACATGCTAACGACAATTATTTCCTGCTTTCTTAGTTAAGTCTCTTTCGATCACTTTACCATCACCATCATCAGAATTACTTCGGTACTTGAAAAATGTACAGAGCTTCAATATACTTTAAAGAAGCACATTAAAAAATTGTTTATATACTTCCGAGTAGTATTTCAGTTGTCGAGTACTGACTAATAGACAGATGCAATCTCATCTTCACAATTATTGTATCATGACGAACATTAATTTATTTTATATGAACTGTCATTAATGCTGCAAATTGATGAACCAGTTTAACTGCATTATTCTAATTATTGAGTCCTAGATTGACTATTGTCAAGAGATAGAAAAATTTCCACTTTTTAACCTAAGAAATTTACAAATTCTAAACTGGTCAATTTCAAACTTCGCTTGGAATAAATCTATACAGACGATTTTAATACACATTTTATAGATTTTGCAGTCATAAAATTGGGCATTCGATATATCTTCCAGATTTACACTTTACAGGGCAATAAACGATATTTCTCGCTGCGCGAAGCATCGCTCACGCTACCTCCTCCTCACGTGACGTGTCGTGTCGTAAAGCGGCTCAGTGATCGACTGATGAAACCGACCGGACCAGATATGGCATCTGGCGATGAAATGGTTATTCCATGGCGGAAAATCGCACAGCTTGCTTACACAAATGAGTGCCGGAACATTAAGATTAGGATTCAATAAAGAATGCTTTATTTGAAATCGGAAGCGAGGGATTTCCTTTCTAAAATATCTCATTCCAACATTTAACAAAATTCGTGGTTTTTGCATATTTTTTTTTCTAATTTCGAATGATCCTTAATAACAACCAGGAAGAAGTAGAGTCAAAATCTACCCTAATCCCATGTATAATACAGCGAAAATGTGTTCTTATCGAACCCAGTGTGGCCACCAGAATATTTTTGTCGTCGCGTCGCAATGCGGAAATTCACTTTATCGATGAAAATTTTATTTCGTTGTTAGATTTATTTTGTGAACAACATTGTGCGTGTATGTGTGTGTGTGTAGCGTGTGTGTGGCGTGTGTGCGGCGTGTGTGCGGCGTGTGTGAGTCGTGTGTGAGTCGTGTGTGAGTCGTGTGTGCGGCGTGTGTGCGGCGTGTGTGCGGCGTGTGTGCGGCGTGTGTGCGGCGTGTGTGCGGCGTGTGTGCGGCGTGTGTGCGGCGTGCGTGCGGCGTGCGTGCGGCGTGCGTGCGGCGTGCGTGCGGCGTGTGTGCGGCGTGTGTGCGGCGTGTGTGCGGCGTGTGTGGCGGCGTGTGTGCGGCGTGTGTGCGGCGTGTGTGCGGCGTGCGTGCGGCGTGCGTGCGGCGTGCGTGCGGCGTGCGTGCGGCGTGTGTGCGGCGTGTTTGAGGCGTGTGTGCGGCGTGTGTGCGGCGTGTGTGCGGCGTGTGTGCGGCGTGTGTGCGGCGTGTGTGTGGCGTGTGTGTGTGTGAGCGAACGAGTGAGTCAACGTGTGAGCGAACGTGTGAGCGAACGAGTGAGCCAACGTGTGAGCGAACGTGTGAGCGAACGTGTGAGCGAACGTGTGAGCGAACGTGTGAGCGAACGTGTGAGCGAACGTGTGAGCGAACGTGTGAGCGAACGTGTGAGCGAACGTGTGAGCGAACGTGCGAGCGAACGTGTGAGCGAACGTGCGAGCGAACGTGTGAGCGAACGTGTGAGTGATTGTACTGATTATTTTGTATATTTCGAGAAGTAGGCTCTGACGATGGAGTAAAATATTCCAAAACATTGACAAACTCAATAAAGTAATGTTTTAATTTAATCTGACCGAATCCGCGTTCTCAGTTTCCAATATCAACTACAGTCAACCCTCGTTAGCACGAACTCGTTTAACACGAAATTCGTCTTAAGGCGAATAAATTTGGGTCCTGCCAAAGAAACGTAGTAATGAGGATATAAATCGGATAACACGAACTTTTATAACGAGAACACGTATTATTTCAGTCCCTTGGAATTCGTGTTAACGAGGTTTTACTGCCATGTTCGTGAATCTACAACGGAAAATGTATACTAAAGTATCCCTAGTAATCAGTGAAACGAAAAGTTCCATTTGAACCTCGGTTCCATTTGAACCATGTGAACCTCCATTCGCCCTGTTCAAGCTCGAGGTTCCCTTAGTGATACGCGGAGGTGATTCTGTGAGGTTGCGTCTGCGTCGGCAGCGCGTCACGACGCCTCGAGCAGTAAACAGCTCGGGCGGCGGCGGCGGCGGCGGAGGCGTAAAAATAGCGCGCGCGAGCGTGCGAGTCTCAGGAGGGGCCGCGCGGCGAGAGCGCGCACGCACGCACGCACGCACGCACGCCCCGCGCTCGCACACGCGTGTCCGACAGCCGACGCGCGAGGCGAGTGCCCGCCTCTGCACTACGCACGGGTCCGCACGGCGAAACAATGACATCGGAACTCAACATTTCCACTGTGGGTAGTATGTTATTTTTTTTTATCGACTTTTCTTGCACTGATGCACAGAAGATGTTTTTCTAAATGTATTACATTTTAGCATACGTTTTCGGGCCTAGAGGTGAAGGGTTTTGGTGAAAGGCGCACGTCAGTACACGTTACAGGGAGCTGTTTATACTTCGATTTAAACATGAGGGCTGTTGACGTAAATCAGCTGTTACGGCGTCATCCAATCGGGAGCTTCAACGTCATTACAGTGATGTCACTACGTTGGCGTCCCGATTAGATGACACTGTAACAGCTGATGACCTGTCAAAGGGTACTAAGAATAAATCGAAGGATAAGTAGGCGACCTTCTTGGCATGCCTTTGCTCTGCGCTTATCTGCGGGTCCCCGGTGAGGCCCGCAGCTCATTCTGGAGAGGGGAAGGAAGGGAGGGAGGGACGGGAGGCGATCGGGCGCGATCAGCTCCGCCTAGTGAAATGCGAGTAGCCCACGAGCCACTGAGCGCGCTTCTGGTTCAAATGCCTGCATCTAAGCTACCGGGTGTAAAACCAATGCTGTGAGTTTGAATCCTGCGGAAGGCATGGATATTCGTAGTTGTCATTATGGGATGGACGGCATTCATATTTCCTCTATAAAATTTCCCTTTATCCTATAACCTGTCTCTATCTATTGAGCTTTCCCGGTACTACACTATGGGTCTTCAAAGAACGAAAACGTTTCTATCAGGAACTGTCTCCCTCATCCCAACCAAGTCCAAGGACCTACGGGCCCACGAGCTACTTCGGACCTAACAGAAGTTCTAGTCCAGTTGGTCCCAAGAGCTATCTCGGGGTTGAGGCCTGGGGGAGACGAGGCACCCTGGGCTGGGCTTCACCCAACCGAGCGGCGCGGCGGTGGTCGCAGAGAGCCCCTAAAAGTTTCCAGGCGCCTCTAGATGACAGCTGGTTAAACGGTCAAGCAAATCATTAATATAGACCTGACCACCACACAAGGAGGATGCATTTTTATTATGTATGAAATATTGGTGTATTTACTTTAATAACAAGTGATATCTTACCAACACCTCATTTTATGTATAAAGATAAGTAAAATAGAAATTTACTTTTACGTAAATTGTTACCAATTTCCATTAATAGGAATAAAAAGAATATTCACAATATTTCGATGTTTAAGTCGTTTTTATTTTGAAATATATTTTATCAAATGATTTACAGAAAATAAATTTAAGAAAGAGAGAGGAACAAAAAGCACGTCATATAAGGAAACAGGAAAATAAAGAATAAAGCAACGAAGGAACTGAAGTAAAGAAACAGACATTTTCAAATACTCGCTTGATTAAGAAGAATTTTTTTTTCGTTTTTTTTATAGTTAAAAGTAGCCCTTTGAAATGTTTGTGAACATTTGACCAATAAGAAGAGTTTTATACATTTTTAATTAGTACATACTTTTCATCAGGTCATTCCGTTCCACTCAGCTATCCACCCATCCCGACACACCCCCTCACCTCGACCGTCTGACGTGGTCAATACGCAGTCCCCGTCAATCTCAAGTAGTTGTAATATTAACTTGAGTTTGTGATACATCACTCGATATTAATTTCTCTCCACGTTGTATGAATCTACTTGAAATCCATATAGTGTATCCTTATTTCAATACCTACTACTTGTAACAAATCCGAATTTTCATTCTTTTATCCAATGATCTGAAAATGCGGGAAGGATGGAAAGCAGAGTTCAGGAAAAAACCTGCAACACTTATGTGAATATATGAAATATGTTTCGCATTTTCAAATACTAAGATCCCTTCCCTTTCCCGAGCGCGCGTTTACTGGTGGAGCGCTGTCTGGCCTTGTGTGGTGGACTGTTACATTCAAAATATCCATTCAACACCAGTCGCAAAAACAAAATTACTAAAAAAAATACTTATTTAACATAACATTGAATTCAAATTGAAGTGTATTCAAATTCACTTTTAGTGTGTGTATTTTCAGGATGTGCATTACATATTAAACTACAAAGCTACAAATTTGACCATGAAAATTACCGTATAAACATTTATTTTTTAATTATGCGTTTACCGTATGTGAATATTTTCTTCAGTAATACGATTCCATTTGAATTTGAAAGACTTAATTGACACGCAAGACGCACACGTAGTACGTAGTTTGTGACCATCGGGCCGAAGCTCATGTCAACACGAAAGCGAGACGGAAGTCCTTGACCTTCCGCAGAGGTGGACGGACTCACGTACTGCACCTTGAAATCGAATGCCTTGTAGAAAGACCCTGTCAAATAACTAGATGCGTGCAAAGTGTATCGCCTGTAAGAAAATGTGTATCGCATTACGGAGAATATGGGAATGTGCTTCTCAAGTTTCAAAGTTACGCTCACAGATTGAAATTGATTAATTGTAGAAAAATAATTTATAATAACAGACGTCTTGTTCACAATTTACTCTGGTCATAATGATTATATTGTAATTCCAAGTATGACATTGTTTTGTGACATATTGCAACACATGCTCAGATACAAACTATTTTGGAAAAAAATGAATGCTCTTCTGGATTTTTTACGTTCTTAAATATGTTTTTTCACTTTCTTTCTTTTTAAATTTTAATGTACTACAACTCCCTTTTACTTCAGTCATAACTGGCTGCGCATACTCTTTTCCAGAGGTAAAATAAAAAGAAATCGTATTGTCAGGTCATTAATACATGGTTCCTCAATCTCCGCAACGAAATATAATTCAACATTTGGAATCTGTTGTGGGCACATGACGTCAATTTCTTTCGTTAATTTTAATTATAGAACTTACTAATAATATTAGAAAAATTCCCCTTCTTTTTGTTACTTTTCATTACTATTGAATTCGAAAGTCGAATTTTTATTACTTGAATTCGAAAGTTTTAAAATTTAAAGCGAGATACAGGCAATTTATTTGCTGGTGGGATCTAATTCGACGCCGCACTATCCAAGGAAAATAATTTGCAAGGAGGAAGTCCTCTATGAACGAAGGCAAGGATCACCCGAGGTATAGCTGCGGAAAGGAAAGGGCCTTCACTATTCTTCTCTCCCAGTCAGGTCCCGCTCCCCCCTCTCCGCCTCAGGAAGAGTTCACGACCTGTCTCAACCCCCGCGGAGATGGAGGCGCGGCGCGGAGACAATGGCACGGCCTCCTGGCACACCATCAGTCAACGCCTCGGAGCGGCCACCGCCGCGCCGCGCGCCGCGCCGATCCGTGTCACGGCCGGCTGAAACGGAGACGCGCCGCCACCCGCTTCTGCTGTCGTCTTTTCGCTTCCGATTCGCGCTCTCCACGACAGTGGACAATAGTTTTCACTATTCAGAATATTGTCAGGACTCGCTTTCGTAATGAAGAGCACAAAGAAGAAAAAAAGGTAACCTTCCACAACGAAAAGTACGAAGACTTCCGAATAAACCTGTGGTCACGGCGAAAAAGTTCTTAAGTCAAAAATCTTAGTTTGGAGAAAACGAGAGTTAGATTATTGAGCCAACGCTTCTTCCTATGCTCAACGCTTTTGTCTCGTTAAGGAGGCATCATTTGAATTCGGTCGTTTGACTAAAATACAAAAAAACTTAACTTGTAGTTTCAGTACTTAATCCATTTTGGCCAAAAAATGACTTAAGAACTTTTACCCCGTGACCCCAGAAATATTCAAGATCCTAACAATAAAAATATATTTTGCTCAGGGACGCTTAATTCATGGAAGTTTGACGGTTATCAATTAAGACGCTTCTGGGCTTAAGTTGCAAGAGTACACAAAGAATGAAAACGTGACAATTGTCAGTGGAAAAGAAATCTATTTGATGTGTACAGCAGGTTTCAAATTTGATAACCATCTTTTGAATTCGTAGAATATTTTATTATTATAACCTGAAAATGTGTTCACGAAGTTGATGTGTAACGAATTAAATACATAAAAATAATATTAATATATCGTTGGCATACAAAAAAGTGGCACTCTCATAAATTGTCATTTTGTAGTTCAGTAAAGGAATATGTTTATACAGTAGTATATTTTTACTTGCAAACAGTTGTTCGCAGAACAGCCGAATGAAAAGGTATAACACTATTTGCGAAGTAATTGGCTCAGATTAAAACTTCATCCAGGAAAAGGATATTTTTTTAAAAAATGCCTCTCTTTTCTTTTAATATACGAAATTTTACAGGGTCTTTACATTATTCAGATATATTTATTTAAATGATTATTATATTTGCCTAGCTAACCTGTAAGATAGAGATAAATTTATTTTATATGAATTAAATCAGTGAAAATACTGTTATTCTTCTCTAAAATTGTTATTTGTATCTGAAGTCGATAATAGCCAAATTATTGAGAAGCGGCCAAAAATAAATAAATAAATAACCGAATAATTCAATCTTCCACTAATAAATGTCGATAGGCCTATTAAGTTAGAACTTACAGGACATATCAGATTCTAAAAGTGATTAGCAATTAGGAATGTAAAACGTTTGGGTCTGGAACATACTCGTACATTTCTACTAAGCATATAAGAAACTACAAAAGATTCACGGACACATTTCGGATGCAATGAATATTTAAAAAAATAATAAATTATTAGATGCATACAAGAATAAACATTTATTGTTAATACATTTGTGTAAATATCACAAATTATCCATGGCTAAAATCTTTATTACTCATTATCAATGGAAAATCCCACTTTGAGATTTTAATCTCTCGAAATTCGTAATGTTTACTACATCTAATGAACAAATACTCTGAGGTAAATAACGTACATTTTCTACTGCTTTATGGTTACTTTATGATGGACGATGGTCTTTTGGTGGAACGATTTACGATATCTTTTTCAAAACATACGTTTCTCCTTTGTAAGATTTCAGTAAAATCAGTAGTATAAACTTCCAGCAAGCTACGCAAGGACGAATTAATGCGGAAGGGAAAGATGAGAACTTGTATTGAAATAATAGTTTACTTTCGAATTATCATGAGTCTAACTCTTAAAGGTGACACTTGAATAACAGTTTGCGCTGACCGGAGAGCGAGGATAAAAATCAAGGTACAATACTTCAAGGTAAAACACTTCAGAGTTCATAGAAACAGAAAGATACATGAATAAAATAATGTACTCATTAATAAAGAATGACAAGTATCTCAAAAACCTGATGCCCCTATAAAGGAGGTCACGTATTCCCCCTAGTATTAGCCCCTTTTCACACCTGGTTAACCTGTCGATCCTAATGGCACATCTTGTATGCTGGGCTGGCAATTTGCCTTCGATGAATTATGATTCCCGGATGTGACGTTCCTGGGAGAAGGCACCCCGTAGGTAAAGCACCATGTACGATAAATTTGTCGAGAAGTAATAACGCAAGAAATATGAGCAGATTTACGTTACAAAGCAAACTAAATGATTCCCTATATAGTATTCTCGCATTCTTCTTCGCAACGAGGCGGGCATATTCAATCGATGGCCACGATATATTACCGTAAAAAAGTATTCATAATTGTCAAGATAACGCGTGTACACTATAAGGATTGAGTAGCATTATAAATCTCATCCCTTCTGAAATGGAAAATATGAGCTCTCCAAAGAAAACTCTTAAGGGAAAATCATGGAAATTCAGGGAAAACGCTTAAAACTAAATAGAGGACGTTGCTATTTTATTCACTGAAGGTATAATTATTTGTCATCATTAGCTGACGCAGTCGTTCGGTGCTGGAAACTGTGCAGGATGAAATCATGGGTTCGAATCTTACTGAAGGTCATATCTGGTTTAAATTTGAGTTACAATGTGAATTGGATAGACAAATTACTTTAGATTTGTAATATTTAAGTCGTCATTCATAAATATTTAATTTTCCAGAAACCAGTCTTTGATTCATAATCAAATCACCATGGATATTACTAGCCGCAGTACGAGATAAGTGCAGAACGACATCGTGCTCCGCACAACTGACCATAGCAGTCACGGTCCCATTGAAATCAATGACGTGTGCGAATCCTCCGGCACGTGATTCCTCAGCGCTGTCCAGCAAGAACTCGGCCGCCTCCGGCCGTCGCACGAGCACCGATCCCACGCCAGCCCGCATTCGCCGGCGATGCGGAACGCCCCCACCTCCCGCTCCCGCTCCGGCACTTCCCCCGCTCGCACGGTCGCGGCGGCCGGACACGCCTCCTACCTGCTCAGCTCCGTTCGCCGGCTACTCCGCCATCCGCCGCCGCTGTGCCGCTGTCGCTGCTCTTCGCCTCAGTCGGGCACTCGTGGTCCGGGCGCAGCGCACGTGTCCGGAGCACTGCGCGCGGCCCGGCGCCGGCCACCGCCGCCGCCACCGTCGCCGCCGCAATCGATAGACGCGCGCCGAGCGTGCAAGCGCAGCCGGCGCGGCGCGGCGCGGCGCGGGGCGCGGCGCGGCGGGGCGGGGCGGCGCAGCGCGCGCCGTTTGACGGAATGCGCTCGGCCGCGCGGCGCGGGCGCGCACTTGCACGCATACGTGCCGAGCGCACGCGACCGCCGAACGGCGCGAGGCGGAGAGCGGTTGCTCGATTGTCACGTGTGACGTGACTGACGTCTCCGCCGGTGAGCGAAAAGAGCGAAGAAAACTTCGAAAATGGCTTTTCGGCGAAATGCATTGTGCATTATCGAAGTACATGTGGATGTTTATTATGATTCTCAGTTCCTAGCCCTTCCGGCCGTTCTTAAAATGAATGCTTTGATCGGTGTGCGATAACGGTGTGATTTGAATGATAGAAGAGTGATAATGGAAGGAGCGGCAGGAAGAGAATCCTGCGAAAAAGTTCCGCAAATTTGCTTTGATAATCATAATTAAATGATCACAGGTGTTGTCATTGCCAACGATGTTATTTATTTCAACAAGAGCAGCTTTCGATGGCTTAGCCATCATCATTAGTGGTCATTTAACCTTAACACCTGCCATCATCAACACCTGTGATCATTTAATTTTAAATGCCAACGACATTTCACCACTAAACCAATATTGATAATCACAATCTCCATGAATCGACCGGCTTTTGAGTTCCGATTGCCAGCGGTAGGGTTGCGCACTGACCAGTACACCACAGGTTGCTCCGGAGTATCGAATTTTGATAAAACGTATGCGAAAAGATAAAGGTAATTCACCATTACTTACGGTGTCACACAAATTAAAATTCATTACATAAGTTGCCATCCACATTTCATCATATTAAGTGTCAAGAAGAAAAAAGACAAATATACGCAAGTATACATAAATATAGCTGGGGCGTGGTAGAAGAACGATCAATGACATCGGCATTTTTGTATATCGTTGGGGTTTTGCAAGTCACAGATATTAGCTCTCCAGACTGGTATGCGCCTCGCACACGCGAACGCTAAGGAAGCACTCGGCTAACGCATTTGCTGCACTTTTACGCGCGACGTGACTGCCATCTCTACCAGCAAGTGAAAAAAGCGATTTTAAGGAAAGCCTACTAAATCCACTTTCCAACAAAATGAATTATGTAGTGTCGGAGTGCAGATATGAATGGCGCTGGCGATGAAGGCAAAGGCGAAGAGAAAACAAAGATGCACTATCCCAAGTGCCAACTAAATTTTACATTCTTCGGGTTCATGGCTGCCAATATTCCGACACCTCGATACTAGAAAGGGAAAGCGCCGAAGTTCAAATTTCGTTACTCTTCTGTGTAGCAGTCTCCCTGTACATGCGAACAGTCGAATGCACCATTGCAAATTTCATTGCAAATGTGCAAGGGCAACTCTCCTCGAGACCAACGAGCGAAAAGAAAGTTTTAAAGCTTAGGCCAGTGATGTCAAGGTCTTCTGCTGGTGGCAGTGGCACGCGTTGTGGCTCCGTAGCATGCCCGAGCTTCTCTGCGCATCTAGCGTCGGGAAAGGGAACTATTAGTAACCCCGCCGTTTTACAATAGGGATGGCGTTGTCTCTGGTGGCGGGGTAATGAACTGCGTGGAGGTTCGATCTCGTCGTGGCACTAGTGCCACGGACTCCCACTCGTGGCATCGACTTTGACAACACTGGCTTAGGCTTACGAGGAAAACCCGCAAAGCGACCTTTCAAATAAAATAGATTTTGCGGTACCGAAGAGCAAACACAAGTGAATTGGTGGCTAAGACAAAGGGAAACAAGTATTCATCTTAAAAATAAATCTATCACAGCATTATGTTCATAATTATCCTCTAAAACTTAGTATCCTTTGTCGGATACTAGATCATCAACATTCCGTTATGTGATATAATCTATAAGAAACAGATAAAGATTATAAACTGTGTTCCTCTTGTGATAAGCACAATAAAAAGCGCTCAGCAGAGTCGAAGTGGCAACATAAGCCTCAAATGCAAAGAGAAACAACAACCCAAAGCATAATTTACTAAATCATTAATCGTTCGACGCATGGGCCCTGTCTTTTCGTCAAGTACGTCACTGAAAGAAAGTCATACCCAGAACCAATACAGATGATCCTTGGTTGAATGGTTCTCGCAAAGTGAATTGAATATTTCATACCTGGCGTGTCACGTAGTACATTTAGTCGCAGGTCAGTTTAAAGAGCAGCAATGCTTGAACTCTGAAGAAAAAAAAAAGTGAAATATATTTTATTTCGGTCATTAGGGGGGCTTAGCTTGGTAAAACAACTCATACTACATGAAATAAAATCATGAATTACTAACTAGATTTTCCTTTTCTTTCCGGTCGGGATTCCACTTGTTCGGCACCCTTTCCGTCTGCAATTCGTTGGCGCCTTAGAGGCATAAATGTCTCATCGGTCACTACCGCTTCCCTAGAACTCTTCCCAGTGAGTGTGGTGCCCGCTCACGCTTCCCGAACCGCATGCTGGGGTAGCCCTCAAGGTGGCTCCACACATTCGGCATTCGCCGAGCAGAGTAGCGAGCTACTGCTCGTCCGATCCCGACCAGCTGATGTGTTCGGCGAATGTTCGCTCCCTTTGATGTATCCAAAAAACCGACACGCGATGGGTAGGACGAGCGCCGAATGTTCATCATTCGGCAAATAGCAAGCGACCCACACCACACTACTCGGGATTCGGCAAGCGGTTGCTCGCTGTTCGCCGAATAGGGAATGTGTGGAGGCCCATCGCGGCCCCCTTTAGGTCCATCGCGGTCCTATATAGACCGGTTTAGGTAGCTCAAGGTTGATGTCAGTTCAGTTGATGTCACCACAGTGCCTGTGACCAGGAGGAGGTCCTAGGGGTCCCCTCTCAACGGTGGCAGGATTTTTGACTTCGACCATGATATGTAGCTCACAAGCTACAGGTCGAATTCAGCCGCTGTCTGGAGGAGAATTATAGTGGCCAGCTGTTCTGATCGGTCGTTTCCTATGGTTTCTCCGATCAATACCAAGCGAATGCCGGAGCAAGCAGTTCCCTCACAAACGGACCAAGAACAGCGCGTGATCTCTCCTCCCTCTTCCTTGTCCTATCCTCACCTCACTTAACTTACACATACACTTACATGCACTGTACTACTGCAAATATCGGGAGACCAATCGGAGCTTCGTGCTTGACCCGGCTGATGCGATGCCCCGCTGATAGGAGATATCTGGTTGGGGAAAACCTCGCATGCCGACGGGTTGGTCGGCGCCGGATCTCGCCATCCAGTGCGAGAGATCACCGCCATCTCCTACGATAAAAACATGCACATCACTTACGGGACTAAAGGAAAATCAATCAGCCTTATACCTTTAAAATTATTTGTCACTATGTTTGTCGTAGACTGCGTGGAGGCACTCTCATGTGTTGTGTCAAATAAAAAAAATATCTTTAATCATAAGGATGGGGTTCTGAGATTTTTTCAAGTCAATTACATGAAACTGAACAAGTAGAACGAAGGTAGGTTTTGACGTATCGTGTCGACCTATACATCAACTTTGTCCGTAATAATGTGAATATCATCGATAACAAACATGCACTCTCAACTGAGTTGAGAAGGTTCGTTTTCCGCATTGCAGAGTCCATTTCAAGTTAACTGATAACCAGTCATGCAATTTATTAAACTTAAACGGGATAGTAATCTCGAATGAATGTAATACACTTTAAACATTTATAGAGATTCTAGAAGTGATGTTAGTTGTCAAATGTGTCATTGCAAATGGAAGTCACATTTAAAAAGTTAATTTTCACTGAGCCGTTCTTTTATTCGAGAAAATTCTCTACTCCCACTTTTATGGGTTCAAGAAAAAACGTTCCAAAGCACTCCATCTTGATTCCGCGATATCAAATCAAAGAACCCGGTCATCGCCAACTGCCAACTTCCAACTTCCTACTTTGCTAAGCGCTCGTGCGCTTCTGATCCCGGAATAAGCCTTTGGCATTCCGTCTGCAGACAGTCACGCATCGCGGAGGGAAGTAGGACGGCGCGAGCGGAGCGACGTCTCGCCTGGGGCTGGAGAGGCTCCGCCGGCGGAGACGGCGGCGGCGGCGGCGGCATCAGCGGAGGTGGCATTGACGGCTGTGGCGGCGGCGACAGGGACGGAGGCGACGGCGGCGGCTGCCGCATTAGCGGAGGTGGCATTAAGGAGTTTTTGCACCCTCGAACGTCGAAACAATCGAAAGCACTGTCGATCTTCTGCGCATGCGCAGTTCAAGTTTCGCATCAATTTTGTGCATTTGCGCATGCGCAGAAGATTGAGATGGCAGTCGTTTACGGTCCGCTATGCCGTGCAAAAACTCTCTATTGACGACGACGGCGACGACGACAGCAGTGACGGCGGCGGTGGCGCCAGTGGCAGAGACGGTGGTGACGGCGGGGGCGGCGGGGACGGCTGGGGCGGCGGTGGTTGTGGCGGCAGAGACGGTGATGTCAGTGGCGGCGACTTATGTCGCATTGATGGCGACGCTGGCGGCTGTGGTAGAGACGGCGGTGGCAGGGACACTGACGGCGGCGGTGTCGGCTATGGGGGTTGCAGGGACGGCGGGAACAGCGGCGGCGGCGGCTGTGGTGGTGGCCGTGGCAGGGATGGCGGTGGCGGTAGCGATGGCGGCACTGGCGGCGGCGGTAGCGACGGTGGTGGCAGGGACGGGGGTGACGGCTGCGGCGGCGGAGGCGTGAAGATGGTGTAGGCAAGGGTGGGGCAGCTGAGGGGGCGGCGGCGGCGGGGGCGGCGGGGGTTGAGATTGAGTGGCAGGCACAAAGGCAACCACCGCGGGGGTGGCAAAATTCGATTGCGCTGCTAAGGGTACGTAGCAGAGATGGATGAAGAAATGCATTTGTGTACATCGTAGTACGAAAGAAGCATTAAGACTGGAAATCGCGTGTCGAGAAGGGCAGTGTACGTTCGTACCTATATATTGCTGAGTATTTTGCCCTTTCTTTACAGTTTTCCTTATTGTTTCATTTTTTCTTCTCTCCCTTTCCTTCTAATGTATATACGAGTGTATGTGTATGTGTATGTGTGGCGGATATCACGCGTTTATTTCTAAATTTTGTTTCACATTAAAATATGTGTATTATTACCAAATAGTGGTATGATTGATTAGTGATACTGGGCGTGTCAACTGCTTAGGTTATTAATCCCGTAAGTGTAGTTTATGCGTTTTCTTCGAGAGGTGATGGTGATCTTCCCTCGCTGGATGGTGAGATCCGGCCCCGATCTTCCGTCGTCTAGCAAGGTTTCGTCAACCAGGTATTTCTCACCAGCGGGACACCACCCCTGCCGACATATACCGACAAACCAACAACTCGCCACGCCAAGTTGACGTTAATTATTAATTATGTAATTTGGTATTCTGATCGTGAATACATACATGATATTATGTATTTTGAAATATGTGTTACCGGGTGAATATAACAGCACAATGTCAGCGAAGCGGAAAGAATCGTTGAAGCCTTGCCTGTTTTTCCTATTCAGTTGATTTTGAATTTTAGTGGAGAGAAACTAATTTATTTTTAATCCAATGAAGATATGAAGAGCAAATCCTTGTAAAAAGTGAGTAAGATCACGACAATCTTGAAGTAAAGTCACGCAGCCAGAAAATATAGCCTCGAAGGGCTTGTAATATCAGATCGACCAATCCCAATAACAGGAAATTCTAAACTAAACTATAATCCTAGTACCTCCGCGCTTTATTCTTAATAACTGACGAGTTCAAATTTCATTATTATTCCACATTCAAATTCTCAGTCAATTGTTAATGCAATATCTTTGATAAGTGCGGACATTCTTTATTTCTTCTGCGGCTTAGTTATACGGGCATGATGTAAGTGAAATGTTGTAGAGCGATGGCATATTACCTAAATCGCGACTGTACCAAAATGAAGCGCAAACAGAAGACGTCACATCTCATCACAAATTAATGGTGTTGTGGAAATTCGACATTCACAGATGATATTTTGTGATGAGCATGAATGATTCAATTAATTTGTTTTATAGTGTACGCGTGTTCAGAATTATTGTTCCTTATGCATTTAATTAACTCGGATCATAATCCTGTTGTGGCGAATATAAGGATAATATTAAAAAGACGTCCATCACATAATGCAAACAGGAAATTGAATTTAAGATTGTTGAACTCCGATGATGTGGTCCAAGAAACCTCTTGCAAGCTCAATGAAGAAATATGTAAAATACAGGACACTAGTATAGAGGAAACGTGGCTAGGAGTTAAAAAAGTGTTCAATGAAGTTACGGAAAATAACTTGATGCAAGAGCAACAGCCGCGCAAGAATTGGATGACCGATGAAATTATGTCACTGATGACTGAGCGTCGCAAGATGAAAAAGTGTAATCTTGAGAAGTACAAGGAATTGCAGAAGAAGATAAGATCTAAAATCCGAACTGCGAAAGCAAAGTGGTATGCTTTACAATGTAGGGAGATAGAAATGTTAAATAAGATGCATGATGACTTTAACCTCCATAAAAGAATCAAAGAAATTACTAATACATGCAGAAGAAAGCACTGCCTTAAGATTCTGAAGGATGATGGGAATGCTGCAATTAGTAAAGAAGACAAATGTGATGTTTGGAGGAGTTACATAGAAAAATTGTTTGATGATGATCGAGAATATGCACTGCCTGAGTTAATAGACGGAACTGGACCACATATTCTCAAGGAAGAAGTTCAAAAAGCCATCATTGCTAGTAAAAATGGAAAAGCTGTAGGTTTGGATGCCATCAACGTAGAAATTTTAAAACTTTTGAACGATGCGAGTATTGCTAAAATTACAAATCTTTTTAACAATATAAATGACACTGGGTATCTACCTACTGATTGGCTAAAATCTGTATTTGTCATGATTCCAAAGACAGCTAGGGCAAGAAGTTGTGACGATTATCGGACGATAAGTTTGATGAGCCATGTACTCAAGATATTTTTACGCATCATACATGCTCGTATTTGGAGAAAAGTAGAAGATGAAATAGGAAATACACAGTTTGGTTTTAGAAATGCTTTTGGTACACGAGAAGCCCTGTTTGCCACTCAAGTTTTAGTACAGAAATGTTTGGATCAAGGTCGAGAAGTATTTTTATGTTTTATTGATTTTAAAAAGGTGTTTGATAATGTGAAACACGATAGACTTATGAATATTTTGGAGAGTATTAATATAGATTTAAAAGATATACGTATCATAAAAAACTTGTATTGGGGACAAACTGCTCAAGTGCGAGTTGATCAGCACCTTACTGCGGAAGTGGATGTGAGAAAAGGAGTGAGACAGGGGTGTATTCTGTCTCCATTGCTATTTAACCTGTATTCTGAACATGTTTTTAAAGATGCCTTACAGGATTGTAATCTGGGAGTAAAAGTGAATGGTATTCCTATTTCTAATCTACGTTACGCAGATGATACACTAATGTTGGCAGAATCTGCTGCGGATCTGCAAGAAATAATGAACAGAATAAATCGAGCTTGCAAAGATTATGGATTAGAAATAAATGTACATAAAACAAAGTACATGCTAATTAGTAAGAAAGGTGGAAGACCATTTCAACTGTCTATCAATGATCGACCGATTAAGCAGGTTTCTCAATATAAATATTTGGGACAAATTTTAAATGAGTCGTGGACATCAGATTTGGAAATAAAAACGAGAATTGAAATAGCAAGATCCACATTCAACAAAATGAGGAATTGTCTATGTAGCAGAGACTTGAGTTTTATCCTCAGATGGAGAATGGCAAAATGTTACGTGGCAAGTGTTCTCTTGTATGGTGCTGAAACATGGACTCTGAAAACAGCATCAATTAATAGACTGGAGGCCTTCGAGATGTGGATGATCAGGAGAATGTTGAGAATCCCCTGGACTGACAAAGTTCGTAATGATTACATACTAGAGAGAAATGGTATATGCCGAGAGATATTAAAAATGATTAAAATTAGAAAAACATTGTATCTTGGTCATTTACTTAGAAACCCCAAATATGAACTATTACAACTAATAATGATGGGGAAAGTTCAGGGTAGAAGGGGAGTCGGCAGGAAGAAGATGTCCTGGTTGGCAAACATCCGAAAATGGACAGGTATCTCGAGTGCTTCTGAGTTGTTCCATGTGGCACAAGACAGAGAAAAGTTCGGGGAAGTGGTCGCCAACCTCCAGTAATGGAGACGGCACTTCAAGAAGAATGCATTTAATATCATTACCAAGTTCGAGGTATAATTTTCTAAAGATTCAAGAAAAAACTATTTGAAACATATTCGGGGTTCTTCGTTTCGTCTTCGGGGTCTCAGTTTGCCTATTCTATGAGTATATCTGCTGAATATCTTCCCTCATAGTTATGGAAATATAAACAAATCGCTAAAGCAAATTCTTGAAAAGGAAGTAAATTCTAATTTAAAAACAAAAGTGCTACAACTATTTATTGCACAGTAACAAATGAATGGGAAAACAACTCGTATAATAAGGCCAAACGGCATCAGCAGTTGTGAGAGCAAATGCATAAGCAAAAGCAATGCTGTATGAGCAAGGAAATAAAACTTATTGTAGATGTTTCTTAGAAAATCTTTATTTTTCCAGAGAATTTCAGGAAATTGCTTCCACTTTAATGTTTAAAAATATATCAATGATACTTATATACGGCTTGGCACTTGCCACCGGCTGTGCAACATGTGACGCCGTGCACATTGGCCTGTGGCAACATACATATCTTATCCTTAACCACTTGATGGATGCATGCAAATTACAAACGTTTTTGAGCAACAACGTTGAGTTGGTGAGACGAAGGTGCCCGACACGGAACCTAAGGCACCAGACGATCAGGCAGCGGCGGCGCACAGTGTGTAATTTTGGCAATCTCCGCACTAGAAGTTCAAAATTTCACCTTTTCCAAAACGCTTAGTGTGTTTTGAATTTTGATTCTAGGTAGTCCAGAGCACACTGGAAGCGTATTAGATTTCATAATTGTTGACTGGCGCAACGAATGCGCATACCTAAACATGTTGCAACTTCACTCAAATTCATTCATTTCAGCAGATTGAATTTGCTTGATCTGTGAACATCTACATTTATAGTGTGATTTTTCTAACTCTGTCTCTCACGGCCTGTCTTCTCGATGGAATATGTCACGATATTTCGCGTCTTTCTCAGTCGTGCCGCCAGATATCGCATGATCGCGACGGAACAAGTAGTTCTTGCGATCATGCGACATTTAGCGGCAGGACCGAGAAAGGCGCGAAATGCCGTGTGATATCCCATCGTGGCCATAGGGGCTTGAAAGGCAGTTAGAAAAATCGCACTGTATAGAGGAGTTACTCTAAGAAGGGACCTCTTTGACATATCGGAAACAAATGAACGTCATGCAGGGCGATGGCATTTCAAGAGATAGTGATGAAGATATTTGCAAATGAGTACAACTGTAAACGAACCTGCTGACACAATGAATGTAATGACATAACCCGCAGTTTTGTTGCCAGCAGTGGCCAAGCAAAAGTTGTCAAAGCGGTCCCTTCTTATAGTAATAAATGACGGTATTGTTGACTCTATACATCGACGGTTTTGTTGATTAGTGCAAAGTGTAATATGTGTTCTTTTTCCTAAATATTATTGCCATTACTATTAGTTAATGAGCTTCTGACGTCTTTGTTTCAGTTTCACTGTTTATCTTAGGAATTAGAATTTCTGTTCCATGGATCCTCGAAAGTACACACTGTGCGGCGGCGGGGGCGGCGGGGGCGGCGGCGGGGGCGGTGGCGGGGGCGGAGGCGGCGGCGGGGGCGGCGGCGGGGGCGGCGGCGGGGGCGGCGGCGGGCCGTCCCGCGGCGTCCCCGGCGGCGGCGAAGTGGGGCGTCCGGGCGCACCTGCGGCCGCCGCCCCCACCGCCGCCGCCAGAGGTCGCACGCCGCCGCCGAGAGGCCCCACGGTCACCTCCGACCCCGGTCTAACGGCAGTCCCCCTCCCCTCCCCTCCCCACCTCCCACCCGCACCATCCACGGGATGCGGGAGGAGAAGAAAGTGGACGCGCGCGAGGCGAAGGAAGACGAGCCAAGAGGGCAAAAAGGAGAGCAAGAACACTTAATGATTGGGATGATACTGAGGAGAGAGGTGGGCAAAGGTTTTAAGGAGGGTTTTAAATATAGGATAGAAATATCAAGAGGAAGCTGAGAGATACTTGGGAAAATTCACCTTTTGATTCAAGTAATTAACTATTTTTAGCTACTGGGAATTCTCAATAAATATTTTTAAATTTTGATGAACATTTGCTGATGTTCAGGAAATGTAAAGACAAATGTTCGAATGAATGTATTCAGAAAATAAGAAGCAAATAATGAAGAAGCAGATCATAAAATCATAAAGAATAATTTATAGTAACTTTTACTACAGAGACTTAGAGAAAACACCAACCATATTTCAGATCTTTCCTTCATGTAGGAATGAAAAGCGTGTGTTCATGGATAATATTTTCTAAACTCATTTCACCACTTAACTGAGCCATTCTTTCTTTCTTTCAAGCAGAAATGAACAACATCTGTTTATAAAGAATATTTTCTAAACACATTTCACCACTTAACTCAACTATTAAGATTTTTGAGACCAGCAATGTCACTTTTCGTGCGCGCCGACTGTATAAAGTGAGCGAGAACTGTGAGGCGATACGAAAGTAATTACACATATAAATGCGATTCATTTTGTATGTAAGTGAATGACGACGCCAATTGTGAGAGATTAATACGCACGTATCCTGATTGAATTTCGCGATCAACTTTTCATATGCCTTATACCTTCATCTCCAAAAAGGCATAACTCGATTGCATCTCCTATACTCGTAAGTAAGAGCTCGCCAAGATACCAGTGCTTCCAAGATTGCCCATTCCCTTTCATGTTTGAAGAAAATGAAAGAGAAAAAGATGAAATGCTCTTTAAACATTGTTTTGTATTACTCTTGCATTGTAATCGTCAGAGTAAGGATAAATTATTATTTTCAAATTCAACTGTATGGAACGTTCTTTATTTATTGAAACTGATTTCTAGGTATAGCAAGGGCTGCTCCAAAGAGAAGAGAAGAGGGGACCATGTTCTTCTTTTAAAATCTACAGAACGAAATATAATTACGTATATTAGATTACACACACAATTACAAAGATTCTGCCACGTTCACCCGTGTTCGAGGTTTTTCTTCGGCTGGTGTGAGAACATATATTTGGGTTACTCATGATTTCTCAATAAATAACTAAACTAAATGGTTGCCACCATTCCGTCCCAAAACATCGACCGGGATGGAACCGAATTATGCCTTCTCATGTAGTCAAAAGTGCAAGGGGATTAAGCGGGAAGCGGGTGTAAGAGAAACCTGACCGCAGGATGTAATCGGGCGATACCCAATATTCCGAATAGACCCCAACCTCTAAGGGATAGCTGTGCGAGTGGATCGTTGTGGAGCGATGCTGAGAGGTCGCGTGCGGGAAAATGGGAAGCGCAGGGCTGGGGACCTGACCTCCGATTTGCTCGATCGCCCGGGCGGGCCCTTGGGGCCTTCGATTCAGCTGACCTGTTTTCAAGTCTATCAATACGAGTTCATCACTCATACGTATCTACGAAATAATTGCAACGTGGTGGTGGAACATATACATATTTTATTTTGTGAGTTTAACTGACACATTTTCTGTAAGGGTTCTTTCTATAAAGGATTGATGTATTTACTTACATGTGGTAGAGGTCGGGTCTAGCGTAGGTAAAAGAAATTTAGTCTTTAAAACAATTATTTCAAATTAACAATATTTTTTATCCCACAAAGATATATTGTCAATTCTGATTTTTCAACGGAACATGCTGTTTTAACTTCTCAGAATGTGCTCAAAAAGACAATTTTTAAAATGCTTTTACCTTCCTATTTAAGAGGATAGTCTATTGTGAATAATTGTTTTCATTTTGTACGTTTACACTGATGTCATTTGCACTTTCCCGTGTCTTCTATTCAATATTATCAAGAAATGTTTTGAAAATGGTCATAGCTACTTTAGTGTTACCAGCCCAACTTGCGGCAATTTAACATTTACTGATATGTTGAATATTCATATTAATGCTGCATATTGATTTAATTAAAGAAATTTATGCTTTCTAATGCTTTCTATTTACCCACAGTGAATATTATTTATCTATTGATTGAGAAGGTCCAGAGAAGAAGAAATCATTTAAAGAAAATTTATTTTGTAGGTTGCGCCAAACGCGCCCGGTACTAATGCGTTTGTCTCAAGAACAAATAAATACGAAAGATACCCAGAAACCAAATTTTCCGATTAAACAAATTTTGTCCATAATTATTCTTCTAGGAATCCCTAGATACAATTTATTATGTTAAATGACAATCTTGTGGCTTGAAAAAATGACTTCACAGTTGTCCCATAGACTTCTCTCATGATGCGATTCTATACAAATCAAAACAGCAACCCTTGTACTCTTTCGTGCCTCACCCAAGACATCTACTCGAACCACCAAAATAGATTATTTACTGAGTATCATCACTGCACATACCGCACTCGAAAGCTCCATTATTTCTGTTACATCATAATATAATTTTCCTAAATTTCACGCAGGGATTCGACAGTGATTATGCCAGACGGATGGCCAACATTTTCAGCAGGCCCTATAATTCACAAGGCCAAGAATTCTATATAAATCCTGGTGCGGCTGGTGACAGAAGTCTTTCAACGATGAAGATTTGCCTCTAAATGTTTGACTGCCGAGAGCTGATTGTGGCAATTTTTAATTGAACTGAATTGCCATATTTGACGTGGCGAGACTCAGGCCATGAGGCCTGCTCTTCCGTCTGACCACGCAAATTTTGCTACACTCCTTTCCCCGGATAGAGCGGAAAGAAGGTATTACTGAGACGACGAAACCGGTGATTTTAATTTAGCTCAGGCTTCATTTAGGCTTGAGGATCTTTTACATGCAAGTAAATCTACTAACATGGGACAGCCGGCTTTACTTCCCCTTCGAAGGAAGGCGTACGAAGGATTTTTTCGCCCCTAAATATACAAATCCCACGGCTTCGATCAGGTTTGAACCCGCGAACTTGGGTATAGCAGTCAGTTACGCTAACCGCTACACCATCGCCGCCGCTATTTTTAAGCCCCTTAAAAAATAATTTTTTATTATCTTTAACATTTCGTATGTTTTATAACAATTAATATCGTTTAACAGAGAGAGTGTGGTTCTTTAAAGCATGTATCAATTATTCAGAATGATCAGTCAAGGCCATGATCTGGCACCTGTGCCTTGGACGCGGCGTCTCCCGAATTGCCATGCCACTGACTACGGGCGCGGAAGCCTTCGCTCTCAGCACATATTTTCTCGCACTAATTCTAAATGTAAAATATTCGAAAACTTAGAGAGTTCAACCGCGCCATTCTTTTGAGTCCTTTCTTCTATCCGTGGAAAAATATGAAGAAAAAATTTTGAGAAAATTTTGGGAAAAAATTGTTTAAAAAATGAAAATTGTCTACATTTTGTGCAAAATTACACGAAAACTACTCCTATTTCCGAAAAATTGAACATGGCTTTATTTCAAGATCTAACTTTAAAGAACAGATCTGTATCTTCAATATTGTAGTTGTTGCAAGACGACAAAATTGCATTTTTACAATTTTCGAAAAATCAGGGATTCAACGGACATGATACCTACACCGCCCTTCAGCCTGCTTTACGCTATCCGAGGACAAAGTTTAATAAATAAAGAAGAGCCATTTTTAAGAAAATTTTGAAACCGTTTTTGAGGTTTTTAGTTAGCTATACAGTATCCTCAAAAATCAAAATATCCTTTTGAAACTCTCGAAGCCTTGAGTTCGTTTAGATCGATCGAGGAATATCAATTTTGGAGAAAATCGACCAAGCGTAATAGCCTCTAGCGTTCACCATGACTCGTTCTGCCGTTAATCGATTTTTCGGTTTCAAGGATCCACAAAACATTGATTCTGGCTACACCACGTGTTAGAGGATTTAATGTATTATACACACAAGAACAGAATTTATCCACTTTTTCGTTATCAGGGCCCAGCAAAAAGAGGTTTTTTAAATGAAAATTCGCCGTTTTCCGGCGCACGATTAAATTACTTTATCTTCTTACGAAATAAATGCGAGAAGTAACATGGTGACAAAAAGACAATTATTTACAAAATGTTATTGTCTTAACTATAAAGATAAGCGCATAAAATATTTCAGTGGACATTTCAAATGTCTTCTATTTGGTCACCGATAGCTTTAAGTTCCATTTTGTAAATCAAATGTTATTCATCTTTAATACGCTCTCCACACTCGCAAATACAGTTTCATACATAATTAATATTACGCTTTAGACTGGTAATGACAATAAATGAAGCATGGATAATAATGAAAGAAAAAATACATTTGCGTTTTCTATTACGTAATTCCACCGCCCTTGTTTTATTCTCCCGTTTGTTTATCTTCAGTTCTTCCACAACAATCTGTTACCAACAATCTGCCTTAAAACAACATTAAATAAAGCTTAGTTACAAAACCAGACCTTGTAAACTACTACTACAAAACAAAGTGTACTTTATTTCATAACGTTCCTTGTTTTCTCTGAAACAATGCAAAGCACTTCGCACCGCTTGATAAACGCGCCAGTTGTCTCCCGACAAAAAAACAAGTGAGTGCCGGCGTGTCAGCGACACGCATGTCACGCAGTGCAAGCATCACATGCACCTGCAGAGGCCCGGCATCGCACACTCTTCTCTAATGCGTCAAAAAGAAAATAAATAGAGAAAAGAAAGAAAAGAGAAAAATAATGAGATGCAATTAATTTTTTAATTTATTCATTTGTTGTAGTTCAAGAGTATTACATGGTTGAGTTTCTACAACTTTGTCACGTGTATTGATGACTTCAAGTTAAATTATAACTAATTTCTTACAGCTAACCTAAGAGGTTGAGGAAAACTATTGAGGTACCTCTGTTTATTTGGTTTCGGAGAACATTTTGAGGAATACAAGAAATGGACATTTGTTTTTAATTCTAGTGTTGTGGATTGGGTTTCTGCACAGCATTCATTCGGATCGCGATAGTATTTGCATAAATATTGTATAAAATGTTTGAGGAAAGGTAAGTGAGGTGATGTGCTAATTGCTCTAGGTTAAATTCATTATGTAGTTGTTTGTAACTTACCATGGTGCATTTGTTATTGCCCTTAGGTATTAGTTTTGAATGATATGCAGTTTATTAAGGGTTCTTTTGGATACATTTAAACATATTGGAGAGGCCTATAGCAGAGGTCTTACTATAGTTTTGAATAAAATCAGAGTAGTGTTGCATGGCTATTTTTATTTATAAAGGTTTTGAATTGCTGTAATTTATTTTTTCCTCAAAAATAGGCGATAGTCATGGCAATATGTGCTACCGCAAAATGCGGGCACTGTAGAGATAATTAGCGAATGTTTTATGAAAATAATATGAGAGGGAATAGACTCGTGTTCAAATTTATATGTTTCTGTTTATTCAATATCAAAGCTTTGGATGAAACTACAAAAAATTGAAGACGGCCATGAAATGTTTCTGATGTCTCCTTTTTGTGGGTAAATGAGTGTCGACGGTTAAATCTGCAATGTATACTATCTCACGAAGAAAAAATTATAGTCAAGTAAACAGAAATCTTTCAGAAAATGTATCACATTTCTTTTATCATTTTATTTACACATTTGACACATCGCTTTGTTGAGTTAATTGCTTGCAACACTTATCAATAAAAATTATATTTCGGTGCTCGGTGCTCGCTGCTCGGTGGTCGAAAGGGCCGAAAGGGCCAAACTTGTCACAATGTCTCACCGGAAGCTACTGGGCTGCCGCTAACAGTAAGCTACTGCAAGTTGTCGTTCCACCTTTTCCGCAATCCTCCCCAGCAACCGATTCCCAAAAGTGATGTCCAATTGTTACAATTAAATAGTGATGGAATTGTTGCTTGTTTATCAGCGTTGTCGATTTAATGAATTTATTATATCAACAAATGCCAATTGTTGCATTACATTAATGATGTCCAATTGTTGCATTGCGATCAGCGTTTACCATTAATCAGCAATATCCAATACATGGGCATGATTGTGCCTGCGTAGAGATGTGTCCATGATACAATTAAATAAGTTGAGAAACAGCAGTTCCTGGATATCTGGAAATTACATTAGCAGAAAACATGCGACCCTCAATTCTTCGCAAACGTTTCTCACACATTTTATGAGAGGCGATGATAGCATCTAAATCACACAGAAACAAAGCCAAACTGAAACAGGGTGCGAAATGACAATGTTTCTACCCAAGGGGAGTGACTGTCAAAAGTTTGGGAGGGTGGCGAATAGACGAGTGTCCATCTTCTTTTTCGTAGCACAATTGGTGTAATCCCAAGAATACACTTGAGAATGTTCATTGAAATTTACTTGATTCAAATTCACGTTTTCAAAATTCCTTCATTTGAACATCTTAGAGTAAAAATGTTATAAATAAGACGTCAAAATACAGTAATTTTGTCCCTGCTAAGGACAAACACTTTTTGAGCAGGGACATCGAACTCTCTAAGCAGAACGATGACATCCTGAACGAAACTGTTGAGGAAAGGAATCATGAATCAAAATCCCTCGTTCCTTTACAATAATTTCGGCTCCCTCTGTCTTTTTACGCTTTCTGTAACTAAGGAATACGCGACTCAGTGGCATAGAGGAACTGCCTGGACCACAAAAGAGACGTTCCACATTATCTCTGACGGAGGAGGCGACGAGCGCTGCAGAGGTTGTGAACGCGGGACCGTTTCGCGGAAGCGAGCTCCCGCCCCCACGGCCTCGCCGTTCTTTTTTTCAGTGCCTGTCGTCCCCGCGAGCCACTCCCCCTCCCCACGTGCCCTTTTGTGAGGTAAAATAGCTGCCGGCGGCGGCTTCCTTTGTCGCCGCCGTCGAGCGTCTGCGGCGCGCAGCTCGCTTCGGTCGCGCTGCTCCGGCGCTGCGCGGGGCTGCGGCGCTCGGCGACGCGGTTTCACCGTTGGAGGGCCCGCACCCTAAGGATACGGGCGTTGCGGCGTATTTGATTTCATTTTATTTATTTGGTCAAAAAACAGTGAAAACTGTATATGGCGTATGGGGAGAAGATTATTTGCTCACGTTTTCTTAAGTTCCACAACCCTTCCCAACATCTGAACTGTAAATACGATCGTTGAAAGATGAATGAAATATAATAAAATTTTTAAAAAAAGTGCGAGATTAGCAACTTTTAAAAAACTAGATATTTCTTTCCCGAGTTATAGGAAACATACTTGCAACGGCAAACGAAATGCAGATGCGATTTTTCTGCATTGCTAACAAAATAGTAACTCCCCCTCAGCTCTACTCTTACCACTAAAAGCAAAACGAGTGCTCAACAAAACGTGCGCATAGTGAAGCTACATGTATGTACAAAAGCGAAACAAGGGTCCATCTCAGCTTTTGCTCAATGGATCAGGGGAACTGGACAAAAACCTGATCGAGATGGGGGGCATTGACCCGTGCATAGAGGATGCATAGGGAATTCATTAGGTTGATTGATTAGTGTTTCCCGGGAGCATCAACTGCTAAGTTCATTAGCACCTTAAGTGTAGTTCATGCTTTTATTGTGTGGGTGGTGGTGATCTTCCCCCGCTGGATGGCGAGATCCGGCGCCGACCTACACGATGGCTTGCATTGTTTTCTCCACCCAGTTACCTCCAACCTGTGGGGCACGGCCCCAGCAGGGAGAAGCTATAAGCTCCCGACTGGTCTCCCGGCATGCGTGAATACGTATTGCATGTAAATGTGTGTAAGGGGTGAGGATGGAACACGGAAGAGGACGAAAAGATCGCGCGCGGTCCGTCGCTCATTCTTTAGGATACTGCTCCGGCATTCGCCTGTCGTTGATAGGAGAAACTACGGAAAACTACCGATCAGAGCTACCGGCCCCTAGAATGCAAAATCCTGCCACAGTCGGGACTCGAACTCTTGAACCTCCTGGTCAGAGGCTCTGCAATGACATCAACTAAACCGCCTAAGCCGGTTACAATATTAGGGATGCGACATCGTAAAATGTACAAATTTGACTATTTCACATCGAATTTTGTAAAAGTTGAAATATGAAAAAATAACTGATGGTTCCACATTCAGTTTAAGTGTTCGAACCAAACAAATTCCCCCATCGAGTAGACCATCTCTCGCACGAGATGACCTCGATGCCTTCCTAGTCTTTCCTCGTATTTCGCACACGGAGCGGTCAACGCATGCGCAGTGGGCGTAGGGCCTCCCCCGTTCTTTAGCGAACTGAGGACTGACCCTTTGAGATGATTGAGCGATCAGGCGTACTTTTGTCCATTATTCTTATTATTTACTACAACTTTGTTCTCAATTAAATCTTAATTTCAAATGAATAAGCATGGCCACTGCCAATTAAAACTTCCTTGCGGCAGAATTTATCGTTAGAGGTTTCTTAAGTTTAAAATACAGATGTTTTAAAACATCGCTGGTTTTCGGTCGATGCATTATTAACAACGATGGTTTAATTTTGAACATCGATTATTGGTCACAACGATGTCACCTCACTATACAACATTACGTGTCGATTACAGAGTCGACGTGTCAATGATATCGTTACACTTCCAACATCGATTAGTTCCGATACATGGTTTAAAATGCAAGCTACTTTTCGATACGATAGAAGGCGAAAACTGATTTCTCTATAAAGTATTTGTAGGGAGAAGAGAATCTCCATAAAGAGTTAACATTTTTGTAATAGTCTGCACTATCGTATTTTCTCTGTAGAAAGATTTATTGATTTCGTCCTGGGTAATTTAGGAAGTCGATCACCCACTCACGAGTTGCAGGAAACTGAAAAGCTATGAGGTAGAAGAAATCATGAAAAGACCGTCTTGATTCTTTGAGCTACATTTTAAGGAAGATACCGTAATAATTTTAAATTGTAAATATTTATAACTTACGAAAAATATTATAAATTGTTGAATTTGTGTTCTGAATGTCTGTAGTGAGCATCAAAAGCTGAAATTCAAAATTTGTGAGCGCAGAAAACATTATCCAGTTGGAATCTGAGCTCCAGTTGTGTGAATTGGACCCCCACCGCTACAGAACTGAATGCAAATACACTTTTTCTTCTTTAAAATAATTGAGTTAATTTATTGAATAAGGAAGACCTTCACGGTAATTTATGGCTATTGTCATTTCACGAACGTTTGTTATTTTTATAGGTACTAATTATTATTAGTGAAAGAACCAAAGCTTCTTCGAAAAAGTCTAAAAGTAGACTAACTATCTGATTTCTCATTGTAACTCAAATACTGAACTCTGAAGTTAAGCTTGAAACGGATAAACGTCACCGATTAGGTTCTCTCTTGTTGAAAAACCTTCGTTTCCAATTCCAACAACGTTTGATCCAAACTGCGTCGAACAGCAGCAACCAGTACTGTCTCGACCTCGCAAGCGTTGCTCCTGAGCGCTTCAGGGAAACAAAAACGAGTTGCCGCCAGTGGACGATGTCCGGCAGTGCTGAAATCGTGGGAAGACACATGGCTTCCGACCGAGCGGTTTTCCCAGAGCCTCTTCCCCTGAGCACTTAAAACAACGCTCGCGGCGGCCGCCGCCACATCAAGCGGATGCAGGAGTATTAGCTGCCGGCCGCGGTTTCTCTACGGCGCGCGGTGGCTCACTTGCATGCACACACAGCCCTGGCTCAGGCGGGGCCCCGTGCAAGCGACTTCATTCGGCTCACTTGTGTGTATGCGGAATGGGTCTGTGGCGGTGTATATCCTTCACAGGATTATATGAACTTTGCTGTAAGTACGATGCTCAAGTGAAATAAATGTTGAAATATAATTGATAGTATAGAGCAGAGGGAGAGAAAGAGAGATGGAGAGAGAGAGAGGGAGGGAGAAAGGAGGAGAAAGAGGGCGAGAGAGGGCGAGAGGGGGGAGAGAGAAACAGAGGGAGAGAGAGAGAGATTTTAGTTGAAAGATCATAGCTTTCTTAGATCTAATTTTTCAAACAGATGAAAAAGAAAACAGTTTCGTTTAGTAATCTGCTAGAGCATTCACTGAGCTAAAGTGGCCCCCTCTGATCTCAACCAAGCCTAAAACCCTTTCTACAGGAAAAATAATCAAGCATGATCACGTAATTTTGAGCCTTAGATTGAAGAAGTTCAGACTGTGCTGAGATGACCATAAATAACAAACCACGTCGTGATTTATGATGTAATATGCGTTAATGTAATCTTTCCGCCAATGTTTTCGCACTGCAACATATTCCTCTACCTTGCACTATGGCTTTAGTTTTATTTTTAAATGCGTTTCGTCGATACGCTTGTCTCCGTAATTGAAAAGAATAAACATGCAATTCAGAATCCTGTTCCGGCTTATAATCTTGAAGATACTGACAGATACCTGCTTAGAATTTGACGTATGTTGTCTCAGTTTTGATGCGGAATTGAAATCTGGCACAATTTCTCTTTACCTATCCCCCCATCTCTCTCTGTCTGTCTGTCTCTCTCTCTCTCTCTCTGTCTGTCTGTCTCTCTCTCTAACGCCCCAATAAGTCCTCCACTTAAACTCCGGAACTTGCTAAGTATGTTTGCGTCCTTATTATTACTTCATTGAAAAAAAATTCACGGAAGAAATGAATAATGTTTATGTAAGAATATTGTGAACAACAGGACGCGTTATAAATTCCTGAAACACGGGGAAACTTCACAGTTACTTGGTTTCTTATTCAGTATCGATGCATGTCACATATGCGTTGAAGGATCAATAGAACATGAGAAATGCTTGAATTAAGTTTAGGCGCGAACTGGAAGATTCAAGTGCTTTGAAGATGAATTACACATTTAGGCAAAGGTGAAATGTATGGGATATATTGAAGTCCGTTGTCATTCCATTTATTTCATTCATTTATGGCACACGTTATTTCTTGCAAAATTGATTAAAAATTTAAGAGCTTTATTAAAGCGTTAGAAACGTGTCTAATTTATAGAAAGTATAATACATTCGGTGGATAATTTCCACATACAATCTCACATTCACACAAGTGCACTTGAAGGCCCACTGCGAAGTCACAACATATTAATCTCACCGCATTTGCCATTGGAATACTACATGCGTTCAAACCCTCGCCGTGTAACTCTTCACTGACCCTCTGACGCGATCGAACCCCAATCGAACGCAGAGACGGCTTAGGTGACTCAGGACATAAATTGATATCACTGCAGTACCTCTCACCGGGAGGTACTAGGGTTCGAGTCCACATGGTGGGGGATTTTCGACCTCAGCAAAATAGCTACGTCGAATCAAGACGCCACCGTCTGGAGGAGAATTCAAGCGGCCGACTGCTCTGATCGGTTGTTTCCATTGTTTCTCCGGTCAATACCAGATGAATGCCGGAGCAGTTCCCTGAGAAATGGGCTCGGACTACGCGTGATCTTTGCTTCCTCTTCCTTGTCATATCCTCACTTCTTACTTCGACATACATACTCTTACATTCACTACCCTACCACATCTGCCTGGGAACCAGTCGGGAGCTTAGAGATTGTCCCGGCTGGGGCGTTGTCACGCTGGTGGGAGTTACTTGATTGGAGGAAACCCCGCACGCCCACGTATAGACCGGATCGCGCTGAATCGCGCCATCCAGCTGGGAGAGATCACCGATAAAAGCATGCACTACACTTACGGGACTAACGACGTTAGCCCTTGACGCGCCCGGAAACACCAATCAATCAATTCATCATTCTCACGACATTTACATTGCAATAGCGCATGCGTTCAACGCCTCTTGGCCGGCCCGCGGACGCGATCGCCCCCCAATCGCAGGCGGATCGGCGCGGTCGTAAAGCACGGCCGTGCCTTCCGTCGGCGCCGACGCGGAACACTCGGCGCGCGCTTGGCATGCCGGGCCACGGGCTCTGATATGGCAGCGCGTGATTGATCTCCGGGACGCGTCGTTAGGATGCGCGGGCCCGGCGCCATCGCCGCCGCCGCCGTCGCCGCCGCCGCCGCGCGCGCGCTCATGCGGACGGCCTCATTATGCAGCGCCGCCGCCTCGTGAGTGTTGTCTCCCCCTCCCCTCTCCTTCCCCGCCGTGGCCGCTTAGCAGCTTTTTTTTTTTTTCGTCGACCTGCCCCCGGTTAGGCCTCTTATTCTTCTGTGTGTAAGTTTCTCTTCGAGGTGTATGCAGAATAATATGGGAATAAGGACGAGAGGTGCTGCATATGCAGAATACGAAACGCCGCCTTTGAGGAAGTATTTTGAATGTTGCATTACTGATATAGCTGTCGCGTAGCAAGCAATACATGGAGCCGATGCTTCAGTCAATGTAGGAGTTTCTAATTGGGGTGGGAGGAAATAAGTTTTTTCGACATTACTCTGCTGTTGGCTGCTTGTCTCAGCCAACACTTGTTTGTCTTTAAACCTATCAGTTTCACAAGAAAATCGTATCAATTACAAATTACAAATTGAGGAGCGTTTTTTCGAAACACGGTAATTATAAAAGATAGCTTTTCATAGAACTAATGTTGGGAAAGCATTGATACGGGTTTTTGTTAAAATCTTATGATTTTGAAAGCGTAAAGCTATAGTTTTCTACAGAATTTTTTCGAGTTTTGATAAAAACCGATTTGAAGGATGACAAACCGGATCAAAAGATGCCCAAATGATGTATGACCTATATTGCATATCTTTTTCATTTATCGAGTTTTGAAAAAAGCTCCTCAGTTGCGAAACAAATGAACGCTGGTTGCAGGAATGCTTAAAAAAGACCCTTCAAAATATATGCGTTTTTTTCATATGACTGTCCTTTAACTAAAATAAATAATTGGTTGAATATAAAAAGGTTGTGTATTGTTCTCTTGATAAAAGTTTGACTACTGTGATTCTTGAATCAACGTACAATATCTTCTTGACATTTCAGAAGAAAGACAGAGTATCGTATTCTCCAATACCTGCAACTTGCAAACTAAACAGTTAATAATTAAAAATAGATGATGGACTGCAGAATTAAGACAAAAGTTACATTAAAAGCGTTTTGCGTCCAGTACCGTACGCGGCATTTATGTTGAAAATTTGGGTATTGCACTGGTGGATCCAGGAGGGGTGCATGGGGGCCATGCCACTCTCCAAATTTTTCGTTTACCTTCCTTTATTTGGCAAAATTAATTTAAATATTTATTTTTATTCGAATTATGTAATTTAAACAATAATATTGTATAGTATCATCTCGGCAGTACATAAATAATACACAATTTAATAACAAATATGTTTATTATTTAACAAAAATCTACGATGCCTTCTCCCCCAAATGATCGGCTGGATCCGCCCCTGGGATATTGTCTATCAACCATTTTAGATATATTTCCTCTGTAACTCCATCCTAAAGTGAAGTGAAGTGTAGTGCAATACTGAAGTAGAAAGAGAAGTGAAGTGCAAGTGTTGTGAAATGAAGTGAAGTGGAGTGGACGTCAGTGTAATAAAAAGTCGTGTATTTATTGATGTAAAATATCTGTAGAAGACCACCATAAAATGTAGAATTAATGCGGTTATTGTTGTTAAAGCCTTTATTGTCATCATTGTTATCATATTATTATTAATATTACTGTCTTAAAATTATTTTCAGTTACATTGTATTTAATTCTTAATTATAGTATGTAAATTTTAGTGTTCTGCCACCAGGAAATAAATATCTATCTATCTGCTAAAGTTTTACTGAGTTTCGTTCTCTTCGAAACTAAAGAGTAATTTCGACATGATAGAGCCTATGTGCTTATTCCATTTCAGAAATGCGACCAATGTGCCATACGTCAGAACCCACTGACTGAGGGCGAAGGATCATCCGGCGCCCGCCGCTCGTCTGGGTTTGTGGGACGGCGCAGGTCAGTAGTCGTGCTCCCGCGGTCGTAAACGAGAGAGTCCATCAACGAGAGACATTGACGGGTTTCACTCGGTCATTATCCTTCGTTGCAGAACGTGCAGCGCACCTAGAGACGAGATACTCATGAGCAACGTCTTAGAGACAGGTTTGACGAGGAGAATTCACGCAGGCGTTAAGGATGAGCCAGTTGCGAGAGGCTCGCACACCATCGTTGTGACATATTTTGGCATAAATTTCTCAAGTGCTCCTCACGAATGAAGTTTATGTGAAAACGAGAAGATCCTGCGAGACATTCTTGACTTTTACAGGCCATGAAGTGTACGCCACAATCATGCAAATAGCCAAAAGCTCCTAAATTCACTACCGATGGCAGCTAATCGACCATTAATACTGCTATTTTCCCATCACTGCACTGTCGCAGTGAAGTATTCATTATTTCAGAAAACACTGCGGTGAAATCATGCCATTGAAAAATATATTACAGTACAGTAATCCTTCGACAACCGCGAATTCACTATTCGCGAGTTCCGGACATTCGCGGTTAGAGAAATGTTACCGGTTAGAGATTGTTACCTTCGCGACTTCAATATTCGCGAGTGCATCTTTTGGTAGGACTGCATTTTTTTTTAAAGCGAACGCATTTCATATCATTTACCAGCATCATCTGGGAACCGAACTCGACAGGCACCGGATCTTAAAGTATCACGTTCTGCAAAAATGTCAAAGTGAGAATATCAATTCACATTCATAGAATAACAAAATTGTAAAATAATTTAACTGAGTTGCGTCAAATTGGAGGTAACGGTTTTGGACACATGAACAGAAAATCCATTCAGGATCTGTGCAAGTCTCATTGTAATTACTTCACTGAAAGAGGAACTTCGGGAAATCGTCAGCGAAGAAAACCTTCTCGAATGCAATGCTAAAGCAACGGAAGCGAAACTTCGTCCTGGAGCAACATCAATGTCAGAACTGTCAATGGCGTTCTAAAACTTCAACAAGCTCTGGTGGAAAGGGCATTTGAATACGATTCGAACATCGAAATTACTTCGAAATTTAAGAGAGAAATAGAAGCAGCAACTGTTCCACATTGGGATATTAAAAAAATGAGAAGGGTGATGAAATAAAATAGTAACCACATCCTGAATCCAATCATTTTCAACTTTGAAATAAGTTTCAAATATTGTTTTATTTCTTCTCTTTGGAATGTTAATTGTGAGTTGTTTGTAATGGCTTATACTCAGTTCTACTGCAATTGTTTGTCAGATTTTTGTCAGGAACGTAACCCATCTTTCTTCAATACAAAATAGACTTAATATTCGCGGACCTGACATTCGCGATGCTTATTGCGAAAATAACTCTCGCGAATTTTAAGGGATTACTGCACTGTATATTTCTGCAATCTTTCTCAACGTTTTCAATATAACATTATGTTTTGGAACCTTCAATGGATTTTCTCTAAAAATCAAAATTTCGTTTCATTTTATTATTAAATTCCTTTGTCCAAAATTTTCAATAACGTGAACTAACATGACAACTACCAAATGTGTGAGCTCAAACGTGGATTTCCTCGGAAAATATTTATTAACTTCGGCAAGGTCACCAACATTTTTACTTGCGACTTATTTAACTATCTTGAATTGTAAGTGACAATGATCTCAAAATGAAGGCGCGCTAGAATTATATCCTTACGCCTAGCACCACGAAACGAGAAAGCTCCAGTTTTCATGCACTTGATTCAAGGAAGTTAAAAACACGAGTTCTGCCACTTTTTATTTATAGAATCAAACCAATTTTACATTTACATCATAGATACAGAAGTGTCAATTAAATTTCACATTGATTACAAAAGTTTTAAGAAAATTAACCACATTTGTCCAATTCTGTAGAGACATTTTTCATGTAGTAAGGTGAAGCAAGTTTAGTTCTTGCCCTGGGCAACTTTTAATTTCACAGGTCTGAAATGGCATCCAATAATGAAAGACAATGAAATCATTCATACTGCAAACGCACATGCTTAAATTAAATTAGACATACTGTATTCTTTATTGCAAAAGTACATGCTCCAAATATAAATTGAAGCACAATATTGCAGAAGGAAAATTTCTTGCTCTTTCTGAATTTTTATTTCCTCGTTTCTTAAAACGTAATATCTTGTGGTGATAAAACTATATACGCGCGAATAACTGATAAATATTGTGAACAGGGTGGGGTATGACTATGGTAAGTAAAATATTTATAATTATGCATTTTACTTTCTCGTAAACTACTTACGTAGTATAGAGAAGGTACGAGAATGTAATGGTGAGTCAAAAAGAAGCGAATATTGGACAGAGAAATTCATTAACACCTGACACCGAAAAAGTGCATAAGTCTTGTTCCTATATGTTGTACATTACTTCCTCTAACACTTTGTGTTGAGAGAATCCACATCTTATGATACAGAGAAATCGGTTGACTGGCCGTCTATTATCTATGATCTATGATACGGAGAAAACGACTGGCCGTCTGTGATCAACATTAGGACGTAAATCTTTCAGTCGATTTTCTCCAAAATTGATATTTCCCAATTGATTTGACCGAAATCGACGCCCTCTGAATTTCAAATGGATATTTTGATTTAGTGAGTACATAAAAAAACTTGGCGTTTTCAAAATGTTCTCAAAAGTTTTAATTCCTTGTCTAGTTCATTAATTACTCAATCGCAATCTTGGTTGCAAAGCGATACAAAAACCATGGACATAATAATCCTGGAAAATACACCTGCGCAGGGCACAACACACCAATTTCATGACCAAAATTGTGGTTCTAAACGATCGTCTGAAACGGATCGATTTAATAGCAAAGAGCAGATCGGTAGTAAAAATTGATAATGTCGATGATTCTAAAGAGAAGTAACAAAAACACGTAGAAGAGTATCAATGCATGTCCCAAAATGTACTGTATTTCAATTTTACAACTACATCAAATCCACAGCTTGACAGCTCGTAAAGTTTCTCCCGACGATGCCTCATCCAGTACTCGAGTTGTGAACTTCTCCGCCGAGAGATGCAGAATGTAACACTCCACACAGACCTATAAGAACCGCGTTGTGTGCGATGAAATTGTGATTTTTCCACCTCAACGGCCCGCGCGCTGGGCGCCTCCGCTGGGGCAGGTGCGTCGGCGGGGCTAGGCGACCTTCGGGCCGGGCGCGTCGCGCCCGTCGCGGCGGGGGGTTGGTTAACATTCGCGTAAACCTCCCGGGCGGCGACGAGCGTGAAAGCGCTGGGCGCGCGCAAAATAAATTACCGCATTGTTTCTGACGATCGGGGCCGTCGACGGAGCGAAGGCACAAAAACACAAAAAAAACAACACTACAACAACAAAAAAATAGCAAAACTAAGGAGGAGGGGGGGGGCCGCTTATATATATTCGCTCGTAAAATGGTGGGCGCCGCCAAGGCGAGTAATGAGTTGCCTGGGATTCCGCGGAGGTGCGCTTGCGCTTTACAGGCCCGCGCCGCGCATTAATAACAAATGCGTCGGGGTGCGCGGCGCGCGAACGGGCATGACGAAAGGAGGCGGCGGGCGCCGCGGCACGCCCGCCCTCCCCCCTCCCTCCCCCCGCCCCTCCCCCTTCCCCAACACAATCTCTCGCGGCGGCTGCGAGCGCTCGGCTCCCGCGCGTTTTGATGCGTTATTCGGAATTCTTGTAGGACAATGCGCGCCCTTAATGGCTCTGGAGGAAGCGGCGGCAACCGCCTCCTCGAGAAGCTGCGTGTTTGAATCGTGCGTTTGTTGTGGGTGTTTTCACCTTGTGATTGAAGAGTGGAGTGAAAAGTCAACCTTCAGCGAAGTTCACAGTACGGTGTAAATCGTCATTTCTGTGGTCACGCGGTAAAAGTTCTTAAGTCAATTTTTTACAAAATTGGGTTAAGTACTGAAACTACAAGTTAAGTATCTGTATTTTATTTGAGTAAAACGACCGAATTCAAATGTGGCCTCCTTAACGACAAAAAAGCGTTGGGAAATAGAGTTGAGCATAGGAAGAAGCGTTGGCTCGATAATATTTAATCCTTGTTTTCTCCAAACTAAGATTTTTGACTCAAGAAATTTTACGCCGTGACCACAGATTTAATGTTTGTCCTGGAATGCCAAGAATTAGTTGACTCAGCTAGATCTCTTCATTCGCCTCCGCGTCCTTGGACTTACGGCGAAGATAAGCTGGCGTTTCCCTCACTCGCTTATGGCTTTAACTTGCTGCCTCAATGTAGAATAGTATTATGTCCTCTCGGCCTAATAAGTTTAATGTGGTAATAATTTAGAAGTATAGATGGGGAGGAGTAGATCTCAGGGCCTGAGAATCTTTACGAATAAATTTTATTTTAGTCCCCGCTACCAGCCTTGCATTTGCAAGGTTATGCTCATATGTTGATCTCTAGTACGCACGCATCCACCATATGTTTTCATGACACGTTTTCCAAATTTTATGGAAAAAAATCATTTACTTTCTCAAACTACACTTACACGTCATTCAACATACCACTTTCGCGCATTGGCCATCATGAACTGATTAATATTTTCGTCTTCTTTCTTCTACAGTTAACATTTCTGTACATAAGTGTGGATTGTACGAATACTCACCAAAGCTCTGAAGCACATTATAGTTCAATGGAAGAAGTTATTCTTGTACTTCTGTCACTAGAGGTGTGAATGGAGACGTGCCCCGCTCTTGAGTATTGCTTTGGTATCCGTATGGAATTGTTTATGGACACCACTAATGAGAGATATCATAGATCCACACCATTGCTTACTGAAAATGTTGTTAATGGAAATGTAATTCAAAAACTCGCCAGTTAGCGCCAGTGCAGTTGCGATGTAGCTGTGTGAGTAGTTAGAGAGCAGGAAAAGCGAATATACTTGCTGGACGAGTAATGTAAGCAATATAAAAAACTTAAAATGTAATGTACAACTGTGATGAGCATTCCATTAAATAATTCTGAACTTAGCGACGTTAGTTTTTTCCTTGACTCTTGCCACGGATACCATGTTCTTTAATATTTCCTGCCTCTGTTCATAATCGAGTCCTTGTAACATCATTCGTCACAAACATCAAGGTCCCACATCAAACGGAAGTATCTTATAAAACACATTCTAAACTTCGCCTCATTTTCATTAACTAAGATGTAGGGGAAACCAAATTTTCCTTAGGCGAAGAGCGAGCGCCGATTATATCAATATTAGTTTCAAAATAATTGCTGAAGCACTCTATGAGACAAAATAATATTTAACCAGAAATGTAGTTTTTCCTCAACAAGCCTTGCAATTACACAATTGTAGAAAAGCGACTGCGAAATGCAAAATACGTCTCATTGAAACGTGCGAAAATTCAATGTAGGGCCGATAAAAGAGCGATATTAAAAAGCGCGGGTATCGTGTTCAGCTGATGGAAGGCGATGGGGATGCAGTCAACAACGTTTCTTATACGTTATCATACGGTTCTTAACGTTATCATTCTTATACGTTATCATCCTGCATTTTTTTTTAATTCTGGCCCTCAAGAAAATGTGCGCAGATAAATTTCTTTCCCCACACGTCAAATACAATTTTTACTGTTTTTTGACAAATAAATAAATAAAATAAATAAATCAAGGAAGCAGTGAACACCACTACATCGCGAGTAACCTTTCAAACCATTTCATCTAAACGATAGTTGTCATGTGCATGCACGTCGTGCTTTTCGCACTAATTTTCAAATTAATTGGAATCCCGGTCCCGTCTATCTGTGCAATTAAAAAGTGGATTAAAAACTTTCAGAGATATTTCATAAGTGACAATAAAGTTACATGGAAAACCAAAGAGAGTGCGCACTCCTGAAATATCGAGTGTGTAAGAGCCTTTCGAAATTCATATTTCCTCAGCCCCACACTGCAACACAAATATGAAAATATAAAGATATAACGTGAAGCACTATAGCACATCTGAAAGTGGATTCACCTTTAATCTTTTATACTTACGCCTGCGCATTGCGACTTTTGGTCCACTATATGTCTACATTAATGAAACGATTGATAAACGCATTATTTATTTAATATTGATCTGAGTGTTGGCCCGACTCTGTGACCCGAGTGTTGTCTCGATGTGTTCGCCCGACTCTTTTTCTTTAACGTGATAATAATAAATTTTGTGTTTGAAGAAATGTCGAGTCAGCATCACGTACGAGTGTATTAAGCCATTTACTGTGACGATCCATACGGACTCGTCAAAAGCGGTAATTTTGATTTATTTCAATAGACCCAAAAGCGACGTGTTTGCATAAATAAATGACAGAATTCGGAAAGAGTGGTGTTTATTTATTGCGCCGGAGCTGAGGAACTGTGGAACAACAGACAGACCGGAATAAATACACAAAGAAGAGGAGTTAGAATGGCGAATATTCATACGAACATTAATTTTTTTGAAGAAAATCAAAAGGAATACAATTTTCGGAAAACAACATAACACCATGAAGATAAAACCCTGATGAAAGTGTGTCAAATAAGCAGAACGAGACTAAAAAATAATAAAATACAGAAAAAATTAGCAAAAGAATATTTAAATTAATTATGGAAGGGAGCGGGATTGAATTCTAGAAAAAATTGAAGAAACTAGTGGTGCTACAGAACATCACAGACTTTTCCGAGTTAGTTTTCTATTTCCTTGGGTCTGGGCTAGAAATTCGGAATTGCCACATACTCGTGCCTGCTGCGATCTATCGCCGCTCATACTACATTTTTTTGACATTTTCTTAATTTTTTCAGTTTCCTAATGGTAGAACGTAAATATTAAGCTTAGAATATTAAACAACAGTAAAACCTCGTCCTAAGTGGCAATTTTCTTTGAAAAATTTGGACCCGTTTTGAAGAAAATTGCGTTTAAGTGCTACTGTAAATGCGAAATTTGAAGCTCTTTTTCAAAGACAATTTTGAGTTTTTGAAAAACATCAGTTTAAAGTACATCAACTCACAAATACAATATGTTTATAAATTGCTGGAAATGTGCATATTAACGGTGTGAGAGATCTTTCAAAAAATTACATTTGTGTAATTTTTGAAAAAAGGAAAAATACCTCAAAATGAACTTTACGTCATATTTAAGAGTGCAATTAGCACTATCCGTTACACAAGTTTGAAGAAAAAATTTGGAACCATTTTTGAAAAAATGTTTTTGAAAAAGCGTAATATTGTGCTAGTTTCCACAGAAAACGATTGAGTTTTTGAAAAACTTTACTTGACATTATTTAAAGCACATGTACTCATTTATATAATAATGTGAACTAATAGTCGCTAATGTAAATATTAACGACCAGAGAGACAAGTAAAAAAAATTATGTTTTTGTAATTTTGGGGGAAAAAACAAAAGAATAGAGCAATTTGGCGTTTATGTAATCTCATAGAGTTCATTAGTAATTAGAGTTCAACATAATTGAAGTAAATCATTAGTAAATGGCTATTTGGAGGAACTTAATGTGTGACAACGCTGGTTTTGAAGGTTGTTATTTTAAATAGAAAAAGTGTTGTCAAGTCGGGATCCAAAAATCCGAAATTGTGAACGTCGATTGATGCGGCAAGATCGATTTCAAACTTTTCTTTATAAATACGCGAGAAGACAAAATATGAAAAAGTGTAAGTTTTATGAAGTGGCAATTGATTGAAAGTGTTGGTATAATATATAAAATTTCACAAACAGAATATACGTAAATACATGCATTTTATATTTTAGTTTAGATCTGTATTATTTTCAGTTATAAAGAGAAAGGGGTTTGGGGGCGGGAACCTCAATAGGACTAAAATTTAAATATTTTTTAGTGAGAAGTGTTTTAGTGTATACGGAAGACCAGGTATTTCCATATTGGAGCCAGGCAGAGAGAGGCGGGATAGGGCGGAGGGAATATACAGTAGAATAGGTAGAAGTAGGCTCTGCCATAGGGCGGGAACAGATGGCATTCCTCTTTTCGGTTAATACAAAATTATGATAAATACTCCGGCAACGCAGGGTTCTTCAGCTAGTTAAGGATATTTTTTTCAGGGACATACGTTGAATGGGTCATGCAAGTTGCGCTTTAATGCGTGAATTTTGTTCATCAGATTGAATATATTACGTTCGGTTCTGATGTCATCATTATATTTTCGATCTATGATATTGTAACCTGCTACTGAAGGTAAGAATTTCATTTTGGCGCTTTCTTTTTTCCTTCTGTCTGTTCTATTTGCTGCTCAGTTATCTCATGCATAAGTTAGCATACCACTGCTTTGTAGAACTTAAGATATGTGGTTTTTAAGGTCTTGTCTTTTAATGTTCTTTTTATTATAACACGCCTTATAGAATCTATTTCGTTTCCGACTTATGTCATTTTTCTGGCAGTAAGACACATTAAATCCTAAATAGGAGGGGACAATAATATTAATATTATAATAGTAACATTTATTACAACTATTAAAATATTTCTCGAGTACTCGTATAAATAGTTAAAACTGTTAAGTCATTACAAAGACTGCCAAGAATAAGGAAATGAGCGTACTTCTGGTTAACTTGTTCAATCAGTTACTTGTAACATGTGGTCATTGGCCTGCAACTAGCACATACGCCTGGCGAGCTTCGGCATTCTCCCTCTGCAGGTTCTATCCGTAGCCACACGTTGAGTGTGGCCGTGAGTTGGCTTCTCGCCCCAGACGATGGGTAATGACGGTAATTACTAAGCGATGGAGGTTATTACATCCGCGAGAACCACTGTTGTTGTTTTTTATCTCAATTGGTCACAACTTTGAATCTCACTCACGCAATTATCACAAGGATTAACATAAGCAAAACAACATCTTTATTTATAGTGCGGTTTATCATATACATCGCATCGCGTTTCCCGGAATTTAAATTAGGTATTGATGAATGCAGCATTTTTTGCAGATTGTTTGTTACTCAAAAAAGAGAGATTCTGAGAAGTACTCAATGAATAACTCTATTAGTCACATAACATTTTCAAAAAGGACGTCAAATTCTTCTTTCTTCACTTACATTTTGCCTCTCAGTTTATTTGGCAATTAATTTGTCTTCTCATACTTTAAATTCTTGAAAAAGGAAAAACAAATAATTTTGTACGTAGGCAAAATTTATTTTAGATTACTAAAACTTGAAGTTGTTATACTGCCCCATTGATGCATTTCATATCGCATCGCATCACTGTCATCAAGGAGACTGCGACCGTGATAACTACAAATCCATTGTTTATTAGAGTTTCTGCCAAGATACAATGCATTCTTATTCCCATTAATACAAATCTATCTATTGTGCTCTCTAATGTAGGTAGAAGTATGTATCCCATTTTTTTTCAAATCCACTGCAACATTGGAATGTAAAATTATGTATATGATGAAAAGCTCAGTTTATTATTATTATTATTATTATTATTATTATTATTATTATTATTATTATTATTATTATTATTATTATTATTCCTCTAAATCACGACTAAAAATGTTATGTGTCTGTAGAATATACAATCTACTCCAGGTTGCAACCAGCTACCTAAGGAGTAGATCTAGGGACTGTCGGTGCCTCTATAATACTTTGCGCAAAATGTGCAAATTATTATTATTATTATTATTATTATTATTATTATTATTATTATTATTATTATTATTATTATTATCATATTCTACGCAAAGCTCGTAATAGATATTTTGTATGGCAAGTATTACAATATTTTCTGCACATTTGTTGGACATAACAAATGAAGCATCTCTAAATAACAAGCGAATAAATAAGCCTAGTTTCCGGCCGGGATGGACCACTACATACTCAGTTATAAATGGCGTCCATCATTCCTATCGATTTCCCACAGCAACCTTCCGCCGCGTGGAATCACAGCGCCTGTTGAGCAACCGGTTCCCCCTGCCGCGCCCGTCGCCGCGACACAAGGACCTGACGAACAAGAAGCGGCCAGGGAACGCTCCTCTCCGGCCACCGGCCGCCGCCCACTCGCGCCGCTTCCGTAGCGCGTTCTCACCGCCCAGCCGAGCGGCGCTGGCGGTCATGATTAGAGACCGGAAAAATATGTAGTATTAACCCATTAATGCCCACTGGCAAAATTTTTTGCCATGAATGTTATCTCTTGCATTCGTTGCATCCTTTTGCAAATTTTGTGAATTTCAGTTCTTCTTTTAGACATCCTAAACGAAACATACAAGCAAGAGTTTTCATTCTTGAATGCCAGATGTTGGTTTAGCCGTGATCACTAAGTCATTGTACATTCCTGGCCAGAGTGTACACATGACTTGGGTCGGTTCGAATCTTCATCTAAAACCGTGCTTAGCTGCTATAAGCCTGTAGTTAAGTCGGAGGGAGAGACCGATGTAAAATAAACGGTGGTTGGTCCGCATCGAAAGTGGCAGAAACACGCTACCAGAGGTCTGCAACGGTTCCTGTGCGGGCACGAACGCGACAACCATGGGTGAGCGCTATGCGAGCAGAATCATTCTGGGCAGTATTGGGTTAAACGTCAAAATATGTACATAAATATGTAATGAAAACAGTAAGAATATGTAATAAATATCTAAAATCGGATACAATATGTAATATTAAAATTCTTTAATTAAAAACCATTTACATAGCAAGAAATGACATTTAGAAAAACCGCTCACTTAACATCATACGACTTTCTCGTTGGTAGTAAAAGCGTAATCTGTTGTATTCCAGGACCGTAGATTAGCAGCCAGACTAATCCCAATAGAAGCCATCGCACAAACTGGCGAGATCTACGACCAGCAAACATACACTGTAGCATCTTCATCCAAGATTTACACGTCGGCGATCGCAAATTTTTCTCGGAAATTGAAGTTACAGATCACAAAACGCGGTGTCAATGATATTTTGGACACGTAATTTCCCCAATAATGTAGAAAAAATTCTGATATTTTTTAAAAAAAGTACATATTTTCATAAAAATATGTAATTAAAGTGAAGAAAATTGATAAAATAAGAAATTATATTGTGAAAACAGCAAAATATTTAAATACGTAATATAGTACTAAATATGTAAAAATATGTAACGAAAAAATCGATATTGTGTTTCAAGGGCTATGATTCGCCAAGATTACAATTTTGAGAACGGTAAGTAAAAAGACAAAAAATATGTAATTACATAAAAATCCGGTCTCTAGTCATGATGATGATCGCAGTGATGGCTGGAGTGATGGTGGTGGTGGTGGTCTACACACCCTCTGACCGGGAGGTCCTAGGTTCGAGTCCCGACAGCGGCAGGATTTTCGACACTAGCTTGTCAGCTGGGTCGAACTCAGTCGCTGTCTGGAGAAGAATTCTAGCGGCCGGTTTTTCTGATCGGTAGTTTTCCGTGGTTTCTCCGATCAACACCAGGCGAATGCCGGAGCAGTACCCTAACAAACGGGCCACGGACCGCGCGCGATCTTTCCTTCCTCTTCCTTGTCCTATCCTCTTCTCTTACATGCACAACACTACCACATGTGCCAGGAGACCGGTCGGGGGCTTACAGCTTGTCCCAGCTGGGGCGGTGCCCCGCTGGTGGGAGATACCTTGTTGAGGGGGAAACCCCGCTAGTCGACGATAGGTCGGCGCCAGATCTCGCCATCCAGCGGGGAAAAGATCAACGCCACCTCCCGAGGAAAAAACAGCACTACATTTACGGGACTAATGACCTAAGTAGTTGACGCGCCCGGAAACACGAATCAATCAGTCAATGGTGGTGGTGGTGGTGGTGATATGTGGCGGTGGCGGTGATGATGATGTTCGCGGGGATGGCGGGAGTGGTGGTGGTGGTGGTGGTGGTGGCGGCGGCGGCGGTGGTAATGGTGGCGGTGGTAGTGGTCATGGTAGTGGTGGCGACGGCGATGGTGATGGCGGGTGGGTGGCGGTGGAGGGGTGCACCGGACGCGGATGCGATGGTAGTCAAGGTGAAAGCCAATGAATCGCGACAGAATCAATTAACAAGAAGGCAAAATTATGAAATCCATGCACCCGAGTGAGAGAGAGGACCTTGGAGTGGCTCTGAGAGCAAATTCATTGCATATTGAAGAAAAAATATTTGAGAACTTGAAGCGAAGTCTTATAGAATGAATTATTTAAAAGGTTAGATAACGGCAACTACAACAATATTAATAATAATAATAATAATAATAATAATAATAATAATAATAATATACAAAAAAAGAGAACTTGTGATTTTCAATGAAGACGTATTAGATAAAATCTTTCATCAAAATGCTTTTTAAATTAATTAAGTGAATGGGGAAATTAGGAAGACCTTGAGGGATAGTCAATGCCAGATAAAACATTTCTGCTCCAAATATGTCCAAAAGATTTTATTATACTATGAGAACACATTCTTTCACTGGGAGAGTCATTGTATTTTGATTTTGAAAATAAAAGGATATGTTTGTTGCATATGTATTAAAATGAGTAATTTCCTTAATCTATTTAAATTATGCTCTAACTCAGAATGACCCATCAATCCATCAGTCGTATGGAACACGGATAGTGAATTTCAATCAGAAAGCGATTTTCCTTTCGTAACATGAGTGGTTCAAGCAAAACTTTCTGTAAACATGGTTGATACAAACATGTCATTAGTGAAATGAAGGAAATTCCATGCACTACGAACGTATACTATGAACGCAAACAATATTAATTTATTCATTGAAATATTTTCGTTTTACGAAAAGAGGTGTATTGCAAATTGTGAATCAGAGGACGGCTTTGTGGCTACAATAAAGTAAGAGAGTAAATTATTTAGGCATTTGTGAATGGTTAACACAATCGCCCATACTTGTTTCGTGAGAGTACACATCACATACGCTTTCAGAATGAGGTAACGAGTACTTTATTATTTCTCATTGTGGGTTCTCATCGACCCGAAATCCGAATATAGATGTTACTGCAAGAGACAGAAGTAACAGATAGGTGGTGACCGATTCCCACGGTTTGGTATGAAAGCTCTCTCGAAACATGAAGGGTATAATGTTGCTCATCTTCAAGCGGTTAAGCTTACAAGTACTGAAGACATAGCGTAGGAAGGGAATTCTAAAAGTGGTCAAACAGGATATTAGATTATACTCCAATAGTTAAAGGATACACTTTGAAAGGTATTTTTAATACTTCTCTGAATGGCTTTGCCAATGCTTCTTAACCACAACCCTGCATCGTTAAACTATTTTAGTCGCCGAATTTGTCTACAAAAACTGTTTCGTCTACCGAAACGCACGATTTAAGCCGTATCTGTTCCTTTACGAACCAGACGAAAATTTGCGCGTCGTCTTAGAAGCAGCTCCAATCTTCGCAAGAGCGCGCTAAGGACGACGCAGAAGTGGCGGCGAAGAGGACAGTGGAGTCGATGGTCTCAACGGCCACCTCTTCACACGGGAGAGCGCCCGCCACCAGCAGGATGTGACGTCAGGCAACGACCGCCACCTTGGCGCACGGCCAACTATATCGCCCGGTCCCACCGGCGCGGGATGGCGCGGCGCGGCGCGTTGAGAAGGCGCTGGGAAGCGCCGTGCCGTGGTGCAGGGGGCGGGGCGGGGGCGGGAGTGGGGGCGGGCGGGCCCACCCCATTAGCCGCCCAGCGCCGGGGGCGACGCAGGGGTCGGGATACCGCGGCACAGGGGTCGCGTGTGGCTCGGTTTGTGTACATAAAAATCCGCTGTGAATGAATCCGGGGTGAAACAGATCAACAGCCGTCTAAAAATGCTTAAAAATCGAAAGAACTTAATTTACTCCAAAACTTGTTAATTGGCGGTGGTCTGCTACAACAAATAAACTCGAAGAATTCTACCTGAATTGTTAGTTCTGACCGATAAAATGTAACACTAGTACAAAGGGTTATGACGGTCCGGATCTACACCGGGGTAGACACCTGGGGGCAGAAAATCCCGCAAGCCCACATGTAGGTCGGGACAGGATCTCACATTCCAGAAGGAAACACCACCTCTCTCAGGATACATCATGCACAACACTTACAGGACTAATGACCATAGCACTTGACGCGCACGGATACACTAAATACACACTCTCTTGTGGTGTATCGTTGAACCATTGGCAGTTCTCATGAAGGGGAATCTTCTGTACACCCTGGGCCATACTGACTCACTGCGAAATCCCTTGTGATCAAGCTTAGCATAAGATCCAAAATTTAGTAGATTTTTTCCAATCATTTTCTTTCTCTCTCTCCCCCTAAAAAAAATACAATGTCTCTTTCCCAAATCTTTGTCATGGGAACAAAGTGCTTAGAGATTTCTTTTTACTTTTCTTATCCACGTTATGATCAAATAAATCTCACGGATACTTCATTGATAATAATCTCGGTTCCTCCACTTGATTTTAAATAGTAATACCTACAGATTTTTGTATTTCAGAGGAAATGAAATACGATTAATCAACTAATTTCGATCATAGAATGAATCGTGCAGAAGTTATTTCCTTTGTTTTTCGTTTGCGTTTTCATCTCCTCAATTTTACAAAACGTCCCACACTTTCCTCCTCAATTTCTTCCAACATTATTTGCGCCCTCTGAATCATTATTAATATCAAATGGTGTAATATCGCCTGTTTGCAAATCAATGACCTACAAAAATAAAATTCAATTAGTTATATTCCTTGAATTCACGCCCACTTCAATTATGGGAATAGCTGAGAAACAAAAGGCAGCACTACAAATAAAAATGAAAATAATTTTGCTAAACTCTATCATGAAACCCACCTTACTATAAGTTGAAAGTTCAAAAACTTTATAAATATGTGAACCATCCTTCGGAATCCTGGAAACACTAACAATGCCACTACTATCTAGCTTTAGAGCATTTTCATGTATAATTAAAATTTTTGTATATATTTTTTATGGCACTATGATTTGCAGCACCGAAGTTGACGGACCATATGGAGCTAAGGTCTGACAATTTCCCATCATTTCCTAAAAAATGCTCATATAACCAAATTATTGGTGCAATGAAGCGCTCTAGTAGTGTAATTTAGCAACATAACAATGAATTAGCACTATACGTTGCAAAAACATGCTACCAGAGAGCCTCAACAATTACTCAGCGGTTATGGGCAAGATAACAATGTGACAGTACAATGTGTACAAAATTAACCCTACGTTTACTCAATAGGTACAATATGTACCCATTCCTTCATTTCAGGACATATTTTTTTAAAGTTATTGATAGTTTGAAAATATAATTCTGGCAGTTCATGTATTTATCCGTTAAGCTTTTATTAATAGATAACACTTCGCAGTTTGTTATTACATATTTAATATATTAAATCAGGAATGAATGTAGAATCAGGAAAATAGAAAACATATACCGGTAGTGCTTTACGGAAGATATTGTTCTCTATTTTAACCCTATCGTAAACACAACTATTTTTAAAATGTACAAGAAAACATTTAAAATACCCCCTCCCCCATTAAAGGATTCGGGGTCTGAAGAGTTTTTTATGTTCAAGTAAAATTTGAATTTAAAAAGAATAAATTAAAAACGTTGAATACATTGACATTTTTTATTTAAAATAAAAATTACCTTCATCACTTGCAAACTGGAACAACTATATCCCCAATCTATATAATAATAATTTTATAATAAAAATATTTTTAAAATAGCTGTTTATTTTGAAAAAATAGTTAGTCCAAAATGTACCCGCTTAGCAAAACCGGAAAAATATTTAACTTAGGAAACGAAGGGTCAATTTGGGCGTTAAGGGGTTAAATCTCTTCTGCATGCCACGTTCCCCACCCCTGTCACCGGAGGGAAAGCGTCCCGTCTCCTCTGAAAGAGGGAAAATTACTCGATGAGTGTTAGTTGTTCTTAGTGAATAAGGAAAATCTCTGTTGTAGCCCTGATGAAGACTGAATAAAAGCAGAAACGTTAGATCTTTAAATGACGTTTATTATTGACTTAGCCCAAGAATACGTCTCTACAATTAATCAACGAGGTCACGAAATTAAGCACGTATAATTTCTACTTTTTTTTATTATTTCTGAAACTAGGAGTGTCCCTACAAGACAAGGAAAATGAAGCTATGCGCAAATGCATGCCACGTTCCCCACCCCTGTCCCCGGAGGGAAAGCGTCCCGTCTTGGTGTTCCCGCTTCTCCTTTCGCGGCCGCGGGGACCAGCGCCTTCTTCCTCCAGGGAACCAGTCGCCCAGTGTTGCTCATCTCCGCTGGCGAGCCACGCAGATTTTCTCACCATTATGATTTAAGAATCGACAAGCCACAAAAACGAAAGTGTGTGTGTGTGGTTTTACGCGCATCCGCGTAACGGCAGAACCAGATTTTGTAGAAATGTTAAATCAATGAAGCCTTCGATCAGGAGCCGGTTTTTTTTTACAGATCGCCTTATTTGAAAGATAGATTTAATAAAACACCTGTGCTCTGAAGACTTCCGCTGAGAGTTGGGATCTCGAAAGGTGTTAGGTCAGTGAATGAATTTGGAGGCCAAAACAGGATGTTTAAGGGGCTGAAATTTGATGAGAAACGCCTTTGGACATTTATGAAATCAAATAAAAATAGACCCCATGAAATAGAAGAAAAGCTGGATTATTCTGAAGCAATGACGAAGTAAACTAAATATTTTCTTCGATAGTAAAACACAAACACGAGAAATCATAACGAATAATTACTCAAAGAATGAAAATTTATTATAACGTAGCACCTAAAGATAACTAAATTTTATTACTTTATCATATTAGCAAAACGATCTTATTTATTACATGAGATGTATATTTAATTACTATTAATTTTGTTATATGTTTTCTCCAATTTTCTCTTTTATTAGTTGAATACTGTGTAAGTTGTTGCTGTGTTTTTGCCCCTTAAACTTTAAAAGTGCCAAAATGAAGTAGGCTTCGTGATATGATCACAATCAATTACGATAAAAGTACAATTAAGTACACTCAAACCTTAAATGGTAATAACTGCGATAGAAAATGAAATGCTGGAGAGAATACGACAGAAAAGACGGCATGTAAATATGCTAAAATTCTGATTTCATATATTTATGAATAGCAGTAACGTAGTACGTAATGATGTATTACTAACCATTAATACAACGATACACAAAAATAATTGACGTATACGAAAAAACGAACAGCTGAAACGATAAGATCTGAAATGTGAAGCAGGTTACAGTATAGAAAGTTGAACGTCTGTAGCAAGTAGGTGAAGATTAGAGTGAGCGGTTGTTGATCTTTTATAGTATTTATTTTGGGTGTGAAATAAATTACAGATTAAATGTTAGCTTGAAGCAATTTGACACTTGAACCATAAAGTTGATAATCGCTCAGACAAACGTGTTTTTTTATGTGGGGAGCTCTGACCCGTTATAAGCTTGAATGCAGCCGCTCGTGTATACGGCTTCGCGCAACACTTCGAATGCAAATCCCTTATTTATACATTTTATACGTTTAGTTATTATGTTAAAGTAGTAATGCGCGTTTGCTATTTGCAGTCGTTCGACGAAAGTGGTTGCTTTGGTAATACCGAATTAATGAGAGCAACTTTTAATGTTATTATTCTCGCACCTAGTGATGTCAAAATAATCAGTACCTCGAACTTTTTCTTTTTTCTACATTTGAAATAACGATTTTGATTTCCCACTTTCATACGTTTTCACGTTTTTATTACAATTGAAAATCAAAATTATTGAAACGAACGTATGATTATTTAATTAATACTTTCTTACATATTTAGAGATTACTAGTTTATTATTTATTTATTTATTGCATTGCTTATTGATTTCACTTTTTGCAACAGCTTCATAAAATGCCTACGAAGAGGTCTCATTACCTCGCAGCCTGGTAAAGCCTCCCGTCTAGTGACTTACTCGCTCTCCAATGAAGCGTTGTTGGTGCCGGCGCGGCCCCAAGTAAGGCGGAGAGCCACTTTCGTCGGTGACGTCATGACTCCCAGACGTTCAGAATGACACCATAAGAACGTTAACTTTGCAAACTTGGTGTCGCTCTAATATCATCACTCAGTAATGTAACCTAGTGGTGTTACAATAGCACGTACTCTCTCGCATTATTTGTGACGGCTACGTAATACTGAATAAACTTGAATAAAATTTGTGTAATTTTTGAAGAACTGAAAGGGTACATCAAAATAATGTTCATGTCATTGTTATTCGATAAATTTAGGTCTATTCATTGAAAAAATTCAAAGAAAAACACTGGAGCCGTGTTTGTTATTTGTTTTTAAAATTATTTATGTTTAACACAAAATTTCGCAAAAACTTATAACTTTGAAAGAAAACTGTACCTGACTTCATTTATATAGCTAATTTTGAATAATAGATTTCCACAAGAAGAAAGACCTCTGTATTCAATACTGTAGTTGCAAGAAGATTCCTACAACTTTTACACTATGCAATTTTCGAAAATCTAGACGCCTAGAAATTTTTAAATTATGCAATTTTGAAAATTTAGAGAATTTGAGGAAACCGAACGTGCGACGTTTCTATAAGCGAACTTTGCCCCTTGTAAGAAAAAATGTATGTGTGTCACGAAATTAAGCACGTGTAATTTCTACTTTTTTATTATTTCTGAAACTAGGAGAGTTCCTACAAGACAAGGAAAATGAAGTTATGCGCAAATGCATGCCACGTTCCCCACCCCTGTCACCGGAGGGAAAGCGTCCCGTCTCCTCTGAAAGAGGGAAAATTACTCGATGAGTGTTAGTTGTTCTTAGTGAATAAGGAAAATCTGTGTTGTAGCTCTGCTGAAGACTGAATAAAAGCAGAAACGTTAGCCCTTTAAATGACGTTTATTAATGATTTAACTCAAGAAAATGTCTCTACAATTAATCAACGAGGTCACGAAATTAAGCACGTGTAATTTCTACTTTTTAATTATTTCTGAAACTAGGACTGTCCCTACAAGACAAGGAAAATGAAGTTACGCGCAAATGCTAATGCTAAGAATGTGATATCAAAGAAGGAATGAGACCCAGAGGAAACGTAAGAACATCATAACCTGCCAAAAATCATCTTCATCTATCACAAATTCCATATGCAAGGATCAAGATTTGAATCACGCTATTCAGCGGTCAAACAATAGTGCGATTTCCACATCATGGTTTGTCCTACATAATTGCCACTTAAATAAAATCGTACTCATTGTTTCCAATGTTATTTTAATACATATTCTGCAAGGTTTTACGAAAGATGCATCTCGTCATCTCTCATCTTCTGGTTTATTCTAGGAACATTTGGGGGGCTACTTACACTAGCTAAGCTACATGAGTTTTACAATGATGATGATTTCTTCTTCCACATACATCAGTTTTAAGCTTAATTTCTTAAGTGATCTGATCTTTACCTTCAGCAGTACATTCTCCAGCTATCCTTTTCAAATGTGATCAACCACTTATTATCTCTCTCTCATTACCTTCCTACCTTTTTTCTCTGTACCTACATTCACTCTTTACTTTCATCTTATAGATATTAATCTTCTTTCTCGAAATTTTTAGTCCTGAAAATATAGTTTAATTATCAGATCACTCTTTTGACCTGTACGTTTTTATGAAGCATGTATTCAGCATTTATTTTCGTTGGTTAGTTTCGTTGGCAAGCCGCCGTGTAGGTCCGTGACTGATCTCTGTATCCAACGGGGGAAGATCACAACCACCTTCCGATAACACTACACTTACGGGACTAATTACATCAGCAGGTGACGCGTCTGGAATCATAATCAATGAATCCTCGTCATTCTTTCCCCTTGGTTAGAGGCTAACATACCATTTGATTTTTCAATTTTTCAGGTGCGCCTTTCGTGCCACTTGGAGGCAGAGTGTGACACAGGCGACCTCCGGCCCACGGCCCACGGCTCAACGCCAGAGATTGCCTCCAGCAAGACCTCGAGCGCAACCCGCGAGTCGAGAGTCCCGGAGAAGATTTCAATTACAGAATGTCACATTTACATACTGCATGCGATGAGCTGTTTGTTCACTTACTTTGCATCCCGGAGTTCACGGGTTCGAATGGGAGAGGAGGCGTATTTCCTGCATCTCATTTTGCTTAGTTCCTATATTTTTTTCTTACTGCCGTATAAAAAGGTTGGGACATGATTTCACAACGTTAAGAAAATAACTAAACCAGAACTAATATTTTAAGCGTCATTTTGGTATGTTGTTCGTCTTCAAATTGCGGATTCAAAACCAAAGAATATCAAGTACATATTCTCAAACCACGCGACTTTTTTTTTGCTTTTTTTGTATGTTTTGGCTACCACTACCTTCCCCGTGAAAAATCAGTATTTGGAATTTTCAATGAAAGTAAATGCTGGAGATTTGTTCGCGGCGCATTTCAAGGTAACGCAGATAAATGTTTTGACGACATTTGTTCAAGAAGAGATATTTCTTATTCATATGCTTGTAACACTATACAAAGTTGTGGAAACCAACTCGAGCTAACCATTTTCTTTCTCCATATTCCTCAACCTCCTCAAATTTTCCATAATTTTTTTTCTTTTCTCAGGGCGGATAATAGCTTCAGAAGTAGTTCCTTTAGAATGTAACATATCCCAAGAGTATTGTTAACAATAATATATGAATAATTAAATTTCTTACGACTCTATTAGCAAATTCTCTCCCACTACAATGACTTACATTTTTACAAAATATCAAACAATGTGGTATATCCAAATACTAGTTTAGTTATTATAATAAATGCATGATAGTGAGAAACAAGTGCCTGATAACATTCACAAATAGTGAAAACATAGCTGCGACAACTCAACACTTTCAATCCCAAAATATGATTTATGAACTACATAAGAGACGTAAATAGATCGCATGAAAGGAAGGAAAGAGTAAATTGACTTCGATGATCATTTAAGCGAACGTGATTCAAAACACGCGATCCGTCAACCGGAGGAAGCGGCGTCCCACGCTTAGCAGCATCCGGGGACTCGTTCCTCCGGCTACTGCGCAGATGTTGGACCGGTTCCCGATCCGACTGCCCGCGCCTCGCGTTCCCCCACTTTCCCAAATCGCACGTACAAACAGCGATTACTCCTCATGCTACAACCTACAAAGTGGGCGATCCGAGATAACCGGGAACTTCTGTCGCCCAGCGCGCACGCTGACCCGGAGGCCTTTGCGCGGACCCGCATCCGCGACCGGTGAGTCGGGTATCATCGCATTGGGTTCGTTCATCGGCCGTGATGCCTGCCAAGCACTAGCGGATGATTTGCGAGGTAATTTGCAACCCGCACAATTTGGGACACTTGCTGGGGGGGTCGGGTTCGAGACCCCGCCGTAATGAGAGACGGGAACCGTTCTCTCTCCGGAGTTCACAGTTCGCAGAAAGCCGGAATATTCGTTTCCAATTAGATCCAGTTTTTTTAGTATCGTGAGTTGCTATTGTAACTCTCTTAAGCCTTCCTTGTGAGTTTTGACTTCATTATACTAAACTTTCTACAGCAAATGACACATTTGCTTTTTACGACTTACCTCACGTACTTTCAAAAATGTGATGATTATTAAAAGAATCACACCTTGTTGTTATAGCCGATCTAAAACTTTTTTTAACTTTTAAATTAATTTTTATAGTTTTGAGAGTTTTCCGCATCGATTAATAACCTAAGCGACGTTCTAAAGTCTGATAGCGGCTATTTCTTTTGATTATAAATGGTACTGCATATAATACCTTCTTTTAATCTTCATTAAGAAATTAAAGAGACCATTGCCATAATTGCAGTGAGATTATGTAATAAATAATGCCCACACTTTAGTGCGACTTCCGTCGTGTGTAGCGAGTAATCATATTATATTCTCTGAAAAATAGTTTCTTCTAAATTTCACCGAAAAGCTGAAGAATATGATGCTTGATCTGCGTTCTTTCTATTGATTAACAACGAATGATTCAGATATTCTATTTTCCTATCGCCCCAATAAACATATCGGGGCCAAAAATTTCACAGAGCTGTAAAAATAGTAATTCTCTTTATTCTCTTTAAAATACATTTGTTTATTTTATCTCATTCATGTAAAATAATGATGCGGCAGATATTTGTGACATCAGATCAATCCTGATCGATTAAGGAAGTCAAACTAGAGGATTGAAGCGATCTCACAAAACGTTCATCAAAACTCTCTGATCACAATCAACATGACTTGCAATCAATGAACATTCTCCTATACGTACAAACCCAAAAAATCTCACAAAATCACGGCCAAGAACGCCCAGTAACAACGGTTGCCAATGCAGCTTTCTCTGTCGGGGAAGTAGTTCGAATCCCGACGCTGGCAGATTTTTGACACTAGCTAGCAAACCAGATTGAATTAAGCCGCTGTCTGGAGGAAAATTTAAGTGGTTGGCTGCTTTGATCGGTAGGTATAAATGGTTTCTTCGATAAATACCAGGCGAATGCCGGAGCAATACCTAAACAAACGGGTCATGATCCGTGATCGATCTTTCCTTCCTCATTCTTGCCCCTCCTACATTAGCTGCACCACCACACATGTCGAGAGACCAGTCGGGAACTCGGAGATTGTCCCGAGATACTTGGAGGGGGACACCGCCGTGTAGGTCGGCGCCGGATGTCATGATCTACTGGGGAGGAACACCGCCGTTTCCCGGGATGTAGCTTGCGCTACACTGATGGGACGTACGACCATATCGGTTGACCAACCCGGAATCAATAAAACACAATCTCACTAAATGGTTACCAATCTCATCATTATCCACCTACTCTCCTTTGACCTAAAATAGAGTTCTTCAGGGGCAAACGGAGATAGAAATCTCCCTCCACGTGTATTCACATGCAAAGTAGCGCATGCGCCAATATCTATAAACATCTGCGGCGAGCGGTACCGTTCGCGCACGCCCGCGCCGCGACACCCGACCGCATCAGCGCGGCGCCTTCCTATAAAGAGAGAAACCCGTTCCTCTAAGGGTCCCTGTCCTCGCGTCGTGTAGCAGCGCGGCGCGGGCGGGGGGCGTGGACCGTGCCCTTATTGGACGGCGGGGGAGAAGATGGCACGGTGGCTCACTCCGCGCAACGGGACGAGCAAAACCTCCGACCGGTGAACTCGTGAGGGTCGTTTCGAAAGCAATGGACGTATTGAGCACTCCATTGCATAAAGAAAGGTTCCATTAATTATAGACAATCATATCAGGTGATAATAAAATATATTTCATACAAGGTTGAAGAAACACGAAGTTGGAGTTTTACAGGTTGGAGTTTCACAACGTTTCAGAGATCATTTGTCTCCATCATCAGGTACATTTCGGCTTATATTAAATATAAGTTTTACGTTTGTGAATCGTAAGTAAAACCAACGAATAGAATAAAGAGGCCTCTTTCTGTAAAACTCCAACCTGTAAAACTTCAACTTCGTTTTTCTTCAACCTTGTATAAAATATATTTTATTATCATCTGATCTGATTATCCATAATTAATGGAACCTTTCTTTATGCAATGAAGAATAGATGATCAATAAAAATTTATTGATACGCATTGAGCACTCGTTCGATGAAGGGGGTGCAGATCAAACAGATTACTTTATCCTCAGATGTAATTCTGAACGAAATATTTCACAATTTAGGATAGTGATATCTGATTTTTTTGTTCACTTTTGTAGAGTGTATACTCTGGTGAAAGATTCTGGAAATGCAACAAAAACAAAAAAAGAAAAACATTAAAAATTTTGCAAGATTTATTGCCCCAGAACCATCAAAACGAAATCAGAAAAGTAATTAGTACTTCTACTTCCTGCTGCAAAGAAGAACATTTCCTGATGTTACCACGTGGCTTTTTGGATTTCCTTACTCGAAGGTTCAGATTACCTAGAAATTCATACCCTGACGCATATTTATAATTAGAGGTATACTCATACCACACAGTCTACTACACATACTACACAGGTTTGTCGTACTACACAGTTAACTATATAAAATATATTTTTTAAAATTTAAGATTACATTTATGATAGACGTTACGCCATCAGAGACAGTATTAAATGCCACTAAGAGAATTTGGCAGCAGTCAGTGTTCCATTTCGTTATTTTTCGTCTTCATTTAAATACACTATGGTATGTACGTCTTCATTTAAATGCACTATATACACTTGTTAACAAGAAATGTTTGAATAAAAAAATTGAAAAAAAATTGTATACACCTCTATATTGTCTTAAGATTTTGGAAAATTCTTTCATTGAACCGACGTAGTATTTGCATATTCAATTGTGAATTCTTGCAAATGTTAATCTTCAACCTCTTGAAAACTACACTGAACCCTCACAAACTGGAAGCAAACTACTAGAGAATAAAAGTCTGCGAATCAACCTCGCAGGGAGCGGGGTTATCGGCAAAAAGAACGGTTTGTTGATTTCAGCATTTCCGATTGATTGATTGATTAGTGTTTCCGGGCTATGTCCCGCTTTAGTCCCGTTAGTGTAGTGCATGTTTCATTGCGGGAGGTGGCGGTGATCTTTCCCCGCTGGATGGCGAGATCCGGCGCAGACTTATTCGCCAGCTTGCGGGGGGGGGCTCAGCAAAGCATTCCCCACCAGCGGGGCAACGCCCCAGTCGGGATAAGCATTAAGCTACAGACATGTATGACAGTGTGTTGCACGCAAGTGTAACTGTGTTTAATATGGGGCGAAGATAGGACAGGAAGAGGAAGGAAGATCGCGCGCGGCCCGTCACCAGTTTGTTCCGAGTATTGCTCCGGCAGTCGCATGGTCGGAGAAACACCGGAAAATACCGACGAGTGCTGTCGGCTGCTAGCATTCTCCAGACAGCAGCTGAATTCCACGTGACTATGTAGCTAGTGTCAAAAATCCTGCCACGGACGGGTCTCAAACCCTAGGCCCTCTCGATCGGAGACACTGCAGTGAAGCCAACTGAAGCCCTGAGCCACCGAAGCCAGTTCGAGCATTTCCGCCAGAGTTTAGGAAACGAGTTCGTTGTTGAGGTGGTGTTGCAACGTTTGCCACCACACCACGACCATCCTGAAACGAAGCCAGCTGAAAGCAAAGCACCATTTATCCCCCCGCGATGAGTCAAGACCGCCGGGCGGGGGCGGAGGGCGGGGTGGGCGGAGGCGGAGGGCGGAGGGCGGGGTGGGCGGTGGCGGTGGCGGGGCGGTGGCGGGGGTGCTGGGGCGGGGCCGGGGTGCGGGGGCGGGGCGGGGGTGCGGGGGTGCGGGGGCGGGGCGGGGGTGCGGGGGCGGGGCGGAGGCGGGGGTGCGGAGGCGGGGCGGAGGCGGGGGCGGGGGGGCGGGGGCGGGGGCGGGGGCGGTAGCGGGGGCGGGGGCGAGGGCGGGGGTGGAGGCGGTGGCGGGGCGGGGGCGTGGACGGGGGCGGGAGCGGAGGCGGGGACGGAGGCGTGGACGGAGGCGTGGACGGGGGCGAGGGCGGGGGTGAGGGCGGGTGCGGGGGACGGGGGCGGGGACGGGGGCGGAGGCGGGGGCGGGGACGGGGGCGGGGGCGGGGGCGGGGGCGGACGGTAGCGCGCGGGAGGGCGCGCGGCGGTAGCCGCGAAGCGCCGCGTGAGTCAGGGGTCGTGGCGCACGAGTCGGGCGGCGCGGCGGCGCTCACGGCGGGCGCGGAGCGGCGCGGCGCGGCGCAGGCGATCTGGGCCAAGGAGAGCCCCGCGCCCGCGCGCATCTTCGCCGCCGCCCCCGCGCCCCATAAATCGACCTATCGAGGCGCGCATCTCGCCGCCGTGCCGCCTGGGAAGCGGCTCACACTGGGCACAAGCAGCGTACGGAGCCCAAAGGCAAAAAGAACACGTTATGTGATAGTTTACTTTTTAAAATACATTGGTTTCTGAAAATATAAAGATAATAAACAAGGTGCATAGAAAATGAACCTTTGGTTACGCGATACTGAAACCATTTGTGTTTAGCTCGTTTTGCCGCTGTCTCCGCAGCGACTCCGACCGGGAAATACTGGGGTTTCTATCCTGACGATTCTAGCTACTAGCAATTTTCGATACTAGGATAGTAAGGTCGAATTTAGACGCTGTCTGGAAGATATTTCTAGCGGCCGGCTGTACTGATCGGTAGTTTTCCTAGTTTCTCCGATCAACATCAGACGAATGTCGGAGCAGTACCCACGGAACTTAGCGGCCCACGGACCGCGGGATATTTCCTTTTTCTTGCTTCAATCCTCTCCTCGTACACAGTGTATGCATTACACTACTACACATTTCGAGAAACCAGTCGGGAGCTTACAGCCTGTCCCGACTGGGCCAGTGTCCAGCTGGTGGAGGTAGCTGGTGGGGGAAAACCCGACGTGTACTTCGGCGCCGTGTAAGTCGGCGTCAGATCTCTCCAGCGAGAGATCACTGACCTCTTCCACGATATATACATGCACTACACTTACGGGAAATAGTCTTTAGCATTTGAAGCGTCCGGAAGCACTAATCAATCAACAAAATTCATCAATCAATCAAAAATCAATCAATCAAATTCAAAAATCAATCAATCCCCATTACGTCCATTTGGAGGTTGTTTCGGACCACTGTCCGACGCGGCGTGCGCTGACTCAGAGCGAAGTGCTTGCGGGCGAGACAGGGCGGCGCGCTGTGTGTCACCGTCCTCAGTCAACTCGCCTTTGCAAAGCGGCTTTTCTCAGCTACTCCAAGTGTAACACCTTTACGTAAAATTTCTCCAGGTAATGATAATTTGCCACGTGTGTGACAATGCGCAAAACGTATGCTGCCTGAAGGTCACAGATAAATAAGCCCCCGGAAAAATAACCCGAAAAAAAAACTTTTCCCCAGAACTCCACCTGTAATATGTAATGTTACATGGGTATGTAACATTAGCAACGAGTCTGAAAAGTTCGCTCTTAAATCAGTTATTGACAAATGATTAGTTTAAGAAGATATAAAGATGTTCTATGTTGTAGGGTCTATCCAACTTATTCTTAAACGAGTCGAGAAATCTTTCTACAAGTTATGTAAGCTGTCGTTAATCTTTCGAAGTGCTGAGGCCAACTAACTGCGAAACGTAATTCTCGTAACCTTGGGATATTACGACGCTGTACAAATCCTTTAAGCAAATCGAGAATTGAATCCTATGATTATCGAATCAAACATTACAAAAGACAGTGATTTTTGTAGGCGAACTTTCGTTGAGATTCGAGTGCTTCGTGTCCTAAATGAAGACTGCAATTATTAACCAACTGACCGTTTCCAGCAAGTAATTTATAAAGAAATGAGTGGAAGTTTTCGAAAATAAATGGGTGAGAGTTCAAGAAATAATTCTTCGATTGCCCTGAATCTGATGACGCAAATAAAACCGGCAACCCTGGCCCAATTGGATTGATCGGCAAGCACGTTCCTTACCTTAATTGCTCCACTTCCGGAGATGGGCGAATATTGATGGAGAAAATTTACATAAGCCAGAGGAAGAAATATTGTGGGAAAGAAATCTCGTCCTGCAACACTGCAATATAAATTCGAGGTGAACAAGTTACGCAATTAGACAGTGCGCATGATTTGTGATGAGGCAAATGAAGCAAAATAGTTTTGATGAATTTATGGAAGAGTCATTAATACATTATATCTCTCAAAAACATTTCAGCAAAACTTTTCATTAAATGTGGTGAAATATCTTACAAAATTACCACATTTTCCCGCAGCATCACAGTGGTTTCTCTACACTGCGCAAACAGTAGGCGATGAAGTAAAAATACGTAGACTGACGCAAACGACTGAGAAAATATGCTTCCAATATCTTCTCCATTTCAAGTGAATTCGTCAAGTTTTATAAAACGCAATACCACCACAAGAATTGCATTATGATTTCTATACGTTCGGTTATATAGAAAAATGTAGGAATCATGTACGATTGAATAATCGAATTTTTTTAAAACGCGGATACAATACCTCATTAATGTTTATTTCATGAGATATTTAAGTTAAATGTCTGGTGAAAGTAACATACATTAGATGTCTTTCTAATCGCAATTTTCTTTTTCCTCTGGTTGTCTACGTACCATTTCCGCAACCTTCTCGGGTGACGCCTGTGGACTCAAGCTTCAAGGCTCGCCGGCTGGACAAATGAGCTTCAAGGCTCGCCGGCTGGCAATGAACTGCATAATGTTGCAAAAATCGTGCGCTATAAAGCATAACCTCTAATTAGCTGCCAAGAGCTTCGTCGAAGTTCAGGGCCGTTGATCCTGCTCACATCTTCATGTAGCAGTCCACGCTCGCCGTTTTCTTGCTAGACATTCACTACCTCTCATCTCTGCGCTTCGAACTTCAACAGTGCCGTTACTTGCCAGGTACTTAACCTGGAAGGCATGCCATCCTTTGGAGTAGAAATTCTGTTCTGCTCATGCAAGAAAGTATTTCCACTATGTAATTAAGTTTTCGAAAAGGGCAACAACTCATGATAATCGGTTTGATGAAACTCTTGATTATCAAAGCCTATGAACGATTATTCACAACTCGAAGTCGACATGAGTCGACGGTCCTACAAATATAAAAGTGTACGTTAAGCATACCATTTGCAGTCGCATTATATCGGTACAAAAATAAAACTATCTTTATTTTTCACTGTGTTACTATTACCTTATATGGCGTAATGGACACTGTTCATTGATCGTATTAAAAAAATTTCAGAAATTGTTTCAAAATTACCATATGTATTCGCGACGAATATAAAAAAATAAGCCTCTAAGTAACTTTAACTACACCAAAAGAACTTTATTAGCGATTTTAATTGATGGAGTTTCGCATTGATTTTGATTAACTTTCAATGTCATCGCGCCAGTTTAAACTTGTGCCTAGATAGTGAGAGTGCACAATTCTACTGAAGTGTTGTTTATCATCAGTTCGTAGTGGCAGTCTATTTGCGGGGGAGATACTCGGGTGCTACCAATTCAATGCGGATATGTAACGCCTCAATCGTCAGTGTCACAGCTTACGTTACTATCGACTTTCCGTCGACGACGTCTTCTTTGAGAAAATAAAGTTCTCTCTTATTTCAAAAAAAATTTAAGACCTTTGTCTTACAGTTCAAGTTACAATTTCTAATCATCTCGAAGCTAGCACCGCTAATATATCCAGTATACCATCAACAATTTTGCATAAATCCACAATTCCATGGATCTAAGAATCTTCCAAAGCAGTGTCCTCGACCTCGAAAAGCATTCTGCTAATTTACTTAGGTTCTTCTACCGTAGTTACCTGTTGCTACGAAAAGATAACTGCTACGTTACACTATTAATCAGTTTTATATTCACTGTTTTGACCTCCAATTCAACATGATGATCAAATCATGATTGTGGATAATCGACAATCAGGGAAAATTTTATACGACTAAAACATTTTGATATTTATACTCGTATCTTAAATCACTAAGATGTGCGTGTACCGACTCAGTATGTCGATCAGAAGGGTCGCGTGTTCGAGTTCTGCCTTGGGCATGATTATGAGGTCCCTTGCCTCTTATGTACGTGTTGTAGCAGAGGGCCTCGCGTTCTGCTGACCCCAAAGCCCGCAAGTGTGTTGATGTCTAGAGTATTGTCAAATAAGCGTCCTAACGGGACGTAAAAAGTAACCGGTTGTTGGCTGGATAAAAGTCCTAGGAGAAAAAAATCTTACCCCCAAATCTCTAATAAGACGATGTTGTCCAAAAACATGAAAGGATATTTGTACGTCCGGGGCAGTTATGAAATAATGAATGCTAAGTTTATATAGAATATGTAGGATTTTGCTGTTGCCTTTCACATCGCATCAACATTATATTCGGATGAGTAAACAAACCAACACAATTCGATCGTGACCCAAGGCCAGATGTGGTCTTATATGCATACACAGGAAATGTAATGATTTACATTTGCTTTTCAGACCACATCCACATTATATTGGGATGAGTCACAAACCTACACAATTCGATCGTGACCCAAGGCCAGATCTGTTCGTATACGCTTACACAGGATTACATTTGCTTTTCAGACCACATCCACATTACATTCGGATAAATCACATACCTAAACAATTGGATCGTGACCCAAACCACGTTTCCTTTCTCCCTCGGCGCGAACCAGCAGCAGCCGCAGGAGCAACAACAGCTGAAGGCTGGCGATCCGCGCCTTGGGCAACGCTCGGTCCGCGCGCGGTTCCCAGGGGGCCGTGCTCCGCCTCGCTCCGTGACAGCAATCGCTTCGCGCTCCACTAATTCATACGCCAACGAGCGGATTCATTACGTCCTCGACACTCGCCCAGCGCTTGCATCGCCCGCGCCGCGAAAGATGCGAAAGCTCCCCGAAATTGGCGGGGAGGGAGAGAGAGAGAGAGGCAGTTGCGATACGCCGCAATTTGGAATAATGACTGCTCGGACCGGTCGGAATTATTCACCGGCGGCGCGTTGCGACAGATCCACAGGCCTTCCCTAGCGGTGGATGTGGCGGCGGGGGAGGAAATAGCAGCTGCGGTGAGGGAGATGGAGGGCAGAGATGGATTCGTGAATTATCATGCTTAGGGCTCCCGCTGGCTAGAAGGTTCAATATTTTTGATAACATTTTATATTGGTTCGTAAAGACGTACACATTTCATAATGTTAAATTTTTCACTTGTAAAAGCATGAAACTTATTTTCATAGGTATACCATGAGGGCTTTGAAATTCATCTGAGAATTTTCAATACACGAGTAATATTTAAATTTTAAACTGTCACTAATAGAAGAAGAGGGAAAAAGGTGGAGAAGAAAGAAAAGAAGGAGAACAATTACTCAAGTTTTCATAAATTGCTACAGATAGAAAAAAAAAATAAGTCTTATTTTTGTCAACAAAATTGCACTACTAATTATCACTCCTGAGGAGGTGATAATTAAGGTAATAATTTTGAATGGATAGTTTGCCTATCATTGGTTTGTTTGGTTCAAATTGTTAACCGCTTCTAGATAAACCTTCGTGAGCGGAATGGATATATTAATTTTTATATCATGAGATAAATATTTTCATATTATGAACGGGCCTCATGGTTAGGTCATGCGTAAAATTTCTTAGGATGTTAGATCGGCCGTGATCGGTGGCCAAACAGGGAAGGGGAAGGGAAAACGGCAGCAGCAAAGGAAGTGTTCGATATGGTGATGGCGTAATACTAATGACAACGATAGCGGGGGTGGCGATGAAGATGGTTGTGGAAGAACAATAATGTCGCGCTGCAGAAGTGAGGAGGACTCCTTTTAAGGCTTAAGTGGTGGGAGAGCTTTAAAGATGGGCCGAAGACTTGCAATACGTCTTTCTGAGTTTTTGTCATAAGGGAATATTCTGAAAACGACAGTATTACGACTGTTAGCACACCTTGGCGTTAGGAACTACTTTTAACATTAAATATTGAAGAAAATATCAGTGTTACCTGTGTCTGAGCAAAAGGAAACCGGTTTCCTTTCCGGTTCTACCTCGTTATTCGTGCGTGAATGAAGCTCCACGCTTTTCTGACCTGCCAAAATCGCTGGATCACGGAGAATATCTCGTCATGGAACTCATAAATCGCAACACAGACTTCAAATAAACGATTCAAAACTCTCGGCAGCGGTGATATTGTAGTTCCTGGTAGTGGTGATGGTGGAGGTGGCTGATACAGCAGATTGTGACGACAGCTTAAACCCCGGTCGATGGTACAGTAAATGGTCAAGGTAACTACAAGAGTTATGGAGGTAGATGTGGAAGTGATGGTGGGGAAGGTAGCGGTGACTATGATGTGGCCCTGTTTCACGACCAGCCACGCTGCTATTCCGATCACCATTAACACGACGGTTATCGCAATCCCTTTCCCATTTCTCAGTTTTAATGCTACACCTGTAAATTAGAAAAGCATCATTGCTTCATTGCTTTGCTCAGTCCAACAAAACAAAACAATACTCATTCCCACAAACAAAACATACATAGCGTAGTAATTAATTTCAATAATTAACAAATAAAATGTCGGTTTGATAATAAATTCGAGAAAATAATATTTCAATTCCATTGATATCGAATGTTTGCATAAATGAATATTAGTTTTTTTATTGCGTGAAAAAGATTGATTTGAAGAACGGGAACGAGCAAAGATAGGATGTCAATATCCGGACAGTGTGTACACGAGAGTAAGGCGATGTATAAATCAAAATGATTCTTTGTCGATTGTGTGACCTAGAAAGCGCAGCAAGTATGTTTGCTTTTACAGAAATAATTCATAGCGGTCACTTCAGATGCTTTAGTGCACACAGACTTTTTTCCTGCTGGCAGAGAAATATTCATATCTTGCATTTTGTAGCTTCATTCGATACGATCATTTGCTTACAAAGTCAAAGTAGAATTGACGAGGTCAGCGTACATTTGAAGATGAGAAATGTGCGTTTATTTAAATTTTCATCAATTTTGTTAACTTTCATTTTGTAACGTGCATTTTCTAATAGACATATCTATGATTCGTCGATTATTTTTAAATCTAAAAGGAACGTCTACTGATAGGAAAATGAGCGATGCCATTACTTTAATACACGTCGCTAATAGATGCGCTCTCCATTATATGCTCACATAATAATACAATATTGTTCTATAGAGATTCAAAAACATACACCTCGGATTTAGTAGTTTTTCGTCTGTCTACAAGGTCAATAATTTATAGGATAAACAGATTGTCTTCCAGTAAATACGCATCCACAGAAAAAATCTATAATAATAATAATAATAATAATAATAATAATAATAATAATAATAATGAAACCATTGATCATATTGTCTCAGTTTGTCCAATCCTAGCAAAGACCGAATACCTGAAAAGACATGACAGGGTGTGTAGCAACCTCCACTGGCAGATCTGTACCGCCCTCGAAGTTCCAAACACATGCCCCAAGTGGTACGAACACTCACCAAAAACGGTGACGTCTGTTGGATTGTGTACGATATTGTACGACCAACAAATTCAAACTGATCGCACGATAGCGGCAAACAAAACGGATATAGTTATCCGGGATTTGGCGAAAAAATCGTGTTTACTTATCGATGTTGCTGTACCTTGCGATCAAAACGTCGTTACCAAGGAGGCAGAGAAACGTCTTAAATACAAGAGTTTGGAAATAGAGATCAGCCGAATGTGGGGCGTAAAAGCACAGGTCGTCCCGATAGTTATCGGAGCTCTGGGATTTGTTCCGCAAAATTTGAGTAAGAACTTGTCTAAACTCCCTGGTAATTCAAAAGACTGGGAAGTGCAAGAAATTGCTTAATTTGGAACAGCCCACATTTTGCGCAAAGTATTGTAGAGGCACTGATAGTCACCGGATCTGCTCCTTAGGTAGCTGGTTGCAACCTGGAGTAGATTTTATATTCAGCCGACACATAACATCTTTAGTCGTGATTTAGAGGAATAATAATAATAATAATAATAATAATAATAATAATAATAATAATAAATTCAACTGTGTTACGGGAGACATAAGGCTTATCTCTCTCTTTTTAACTTGGCTGTACATTTAACCCATTGTCTCAAAATCACTTTAACCTAGTGCTGTAACATTTTAAATGCAGCATGGTGGAAGAGTTATCATCCAGATTTACATTTTTGAATAGTTTTTGTAGGTTACAGTATATTTGACTAAAACTCAAAATGTTTACAGTATTTTTTCTTTACTTATGTGCAGAAAGTCTGAAGAATGAATTTTACTGTACTCGTTTTAGTAACAAACATTTGTTATTAGACCTCCTTAATTGACCTTCAGAAAATTGAAAATTATCACGTGAGTAGTTTTAGAGATAATGGGAGAAATGTGTTCAAATATCATTTTTTAGAAAGCAGAATTGAAATTAATCCTTCTACGAAACCAGTTACCTCGTCATGGTAACAAGTAAACGAAAGGTTTATCGCGTAAATAGTAAAAAAACATAAATGTTTGTAGAGCAAACAACTTTAACGAATGAACTTTTCTCTATCAATTAGTGAAAAGCAGAGCCTTCGAGATGAATTCAGTCTAAAGATACAACGTGAAAGAGAGACTTACAACCAATGATACTACCAGTTTGAAAAATGTCAAAAAAAATATTGGTGAGGGGCTTCAACACTTCATTTTTCTTTCCACTTCACCGAACAGTCCTTCCAACTGCCCTGAACTATCCTTCGTCTACCCGAGAGCACGTGAATTGCGAAAACAAACACCATCCGGAGCAGCGCATGCGCAATGGGTTCACGACCTTCGTGGCCGCGCGTCACGCACCCGCGCTGCTTGTCGTGCGTGCCCCCGCGCCCACGCGCCCACGCGCCGCGAGGCGGCTCCCGCTGTTTGCCTGCGCAACGCCCATAGCAATTCCTTGTTCCCTCCTCGCCTCAGGGGCCGCCACGGCAGAAACAGAGAAGAGACGCGCGCTTTGAAAACAAAATCATTGTTGAACGAAATAAAATGTTCGTTACCGGCTTGAGTGGTAGAAAGAAATTACTCTAATAAAGGACCAATCTGACAGGTCGGAAAACAAATGAAAGTCCTGTTCGTTGGTGGGTTTGCAGGAAGGTGTGTCGAACTCTTTTTGCATTGCATTCATCTGCCTACGAACGCACTGAGACACGTGGACATAACCGCAGTTATGTTGCTAGCAGTTGCTTAACGCAGTGAAGAAATTCGGGCTAGCGACGCCGGCACGCCAATTTTATCGTACTTACGAATGTTGATGGCTATCAGATTAGTAAATTGTCACATAAGCCTTGATTGAATTCGCAGCTGAAGCCTTGATTGAATTCGCCAGTAGATCATCTATCTGGGTAACAAAAGGTCCCGGGCTCGAATCCAGTGGGATCAAATATTTTCACTTCGCTTATTTTCATTTTCATGTCATAAAAGGGCTGTGTTGTAACGGTGACACACCCATAGGTTTTATTTTAGTTACAGATTCTGGATTGGAGATTGGATCAAGTGGAATGGGTCTAGGGGTCCTTTTTGGAAGGAGATCATTCGATTTTTAGCTAGCCCATTATGTTGTTCCAAGCATATTTTCAGTACGCTAAAATGTCCCTTTTTCAGTTAGAGAGTAATACACTCTACTAAAAATTCCGCAAAAAATCAAGAAATACGACCGTAGCTGAGTACTCTCTTATTTCTAAATAAATACACGTCATAAAGTGACAGAATGGAATACCGCGAATGTGTTGATCGCAAGTCGTTGGACAGAATTATCCGAGAATTTTCACCCATCTTTATTCGAATTTTCATTCACATACTTTATGTCTGCCCAGTACTAATGTTTCCGTAGAAAGGAACTTACCTTGCGAAGAAGTTGTGGATGAGAGAAAAATAGGTGTAAGTAGCATTTCTTAAAGCAATTATTTTATCAAAGTAAATTTTATTTAAAAAATCAAATCAATAATTTCATTATTCTTTAAAATCGACGGCAATAATACGAAAGAATATATGTTCAGAAAACATTAACCATTATTAAATTTAACATGTATATTTCTGTTCTTAACATTAATAAATAAAAGCTGAGAAGATACATGTATTTTCTTGAAAACACGTTAAATTAGTATTTAGAGGAAATTCTAAATTCCCATTTTAGAGGAAAAAAATAAATTGTCACACAAATCAAGTATGATTATGTTTGTGCAAAATCTGCACTTTGTTGGTTGCTGCTGGTTGCAATCTCCTGGTTGTTGATTTGTATATCTGACATTTCGACGAATTGACCACTTTTCCGAAAATCTTTAATTAAATTTCATTTGTTGTCGGTCATGATGTTAACTGCCTTATATTTATTAGTTTCGTTCATCATTTTTTGAATGATAGTACTTTCGCAGCCCTCAATTGGCCCATGTCCATCGCATATAGTGGAGTTGCGTCACTTTGCGAATCCTCATCTCGTACTCGAGCTCTTCAGTTGTGCAGGTCATCATTCCGAAGGTCACTTTAAGTATGAAGAGTCTTGGCATGCTTGATGCTTCAATTACCATTCGGATGTCATTGTAAGTTTTAAGATTAAAAATTGAAGTATTAGCGGTTATTTCTCTCACGATTTTTAAACTCTGGACGGTTCGATGTTACGCCCCATTCTCTAGTGGTAACGTGATTTTAAAAGAGCCGTCAATTCAGAAGGCAGCAGCAATAGACGGAGATTACGTAAATGTGAGGCTTTCAGTGATCAAATGGAGGAGGATTGTTAGGTTGCCAAGACAAAACTTGAGAGACTGATTCCGTTCGAGAGGACCTTGGAGATTGCAACGACTGAGACGGAGGAAAGCTAGTGGATGACATGGATAGTAAGGAGACTACAATGATGGTGTACTATGTTTTGAAAATAAGAGTTGTTCAGAATTTCAATGCGATAAAGGGACACTTTCTAGATTATAGAACACAAGAATGAAGAGATGATTTGCAAATGTTATTGCCACGTCATAAAAAGATTGATTCATGTTTACATATTTACATTCGCTATTATCAGAGCTTTTTACCAAATACCGTCAACACACTAAAACGAAAGTTTCTCGGATCGTGAAGTCGAATCACTAAATACACGCACGTTCCTCCTTTGGGAAGCGTGTTCCGCTGCGACACAACACAACACTCTCGTACTACAACGATCATACGGATTCATACTCACGTCCAAATGAACGTCTCTGACTATGCGAGTAAGTGATTACTAGCTGAACCCGTGCGATTACATCGCACTGAAGGGAAACCTGTAGGACGTTAAAACAGAACGTAGATATCACATAAAAGATATATAAGAACATACACAAAATTTTACATTGAACATTTACAACACAATTGATAAATAGTCGCACACATGTTTGTCTTAACGGAACGCACAACAGATTTCCGCTTCCCGCCGCTTCGATTCACATGCGACAACCACGTGAGTTCTCCTGTGGCGGATGGTGTGCGCATAACCGCCATCTTGACAGGCAGCGCGCGGAGGGCACGCTAACTATCCCAGCCGCAAAGTTCAAACAACAAAAGTTTCCTAGCATTTTATTAATAACGAAAAGCTTCGTGATTTGCAATATTTAGTGACCTCCATTCCTGATTTTTTTTATCTTTTTTTTGGTACCTCATTTGTTAAAATCCGTTCACTATGAGCCGAGTAGGAGGGACAACAAATTCACGGTTTTAACGAAAATAATATATATGATTTGCTGCTTCCGGGAGCGACGCAATCACCCCTTCATGCAGTTCGTCACCCCGCCACCAGAGACAACGCCATCCCTATTGTAATATGCCGGTGTTACTAATAGTTTCCTTTCCCGACGTTAGTTGCGCAGAGTAGCTCGTGGCATACTAAGAAGCCACGACGCGTGCCACTGCCACCAGTAGAAGACCTTGACACCACTGGACTAATACTTTCGTCATTTGTCGAGTGAAGTGCGTGATATACCCGGGAGGTGGCGTTGTTCTGGAACCGCTGAAACCGCGCCGACTTGGACGGCGGGTTGAGGAATTTTCGTCCGCCAAGTATATTCCTATGAAGCGTAATATCCCACCTTGAACTCGCTCTGAGCCCACGTCTGCTCTCCCGGCACGTGTGGCAATGTAGTGCATGTTTGTGTAAGGTGGAGGAGGGGACAAAAATGAGGATGAAAAGCGCGCGCGAGCAGTCCGTGACCCGTTTGCTTGCTTCGGCATGTCTTGAATTGTTTGAAAATCTACCGATCAGAACAGTCGCTACTAGAATTCTTCTCCAGAGAGCGACTGATTTCGACCCAGCTATATTCGCAGCTTGTGTCGAAAACTGCCACCATCCGGCCTCGAACCCTTCGACCTCCCGGTTAGAGACACTGCAGCGACCGCAGTTGTTGCACTGAGCCACCTCAGCCGACGCGGCCCTGAGTGTTATTCCTGAGCGAGTCAAGTCAGTGCCGGGACGAACAGAAGACTTGTGTAGTGAAGCACAGTGGGTGTGAATGAGTAGAATGAATGGTTATGTGTATAATGAAACAAGAATGAATGAAGCGTGAATGAAAATAAAGAAATTTTAAAGAATTTACCAAGACAGTGTCAAAGCGAAACTTTAGTTAGGATTTAGAAAAATAAAAAACAAAAATTTTCGTTTAAGTTAGGTATGCCGAAGAGCTACGTTAGTCATTAGTAAATTAGATTTAAGCTAAAATTAAGTCTTTGAACAAATTTGATTATTAAAATTAAGTTAGTTTTAGTTAATTTTAGTTAATAGAAAAAACCCTCCCTCTGAGGTGCTTAAGCCGCCAGGCAGCAGCACTGTACATCCATTACGACAAATAAATTCCCGCCTCCTCAGGGGTACTGTGGAGGGGAAATAAAAAAAAAATTCTGAGCGCAGTGCGATGTAGTGACTCTGCCCCATCATCCCCTCCTCCAATTTCGCTTGCGCTGGCGCTCGCCGCTCCGCCGAGGCGCACGTGGCCAGCCAGCAGCGAATGCGCCTGCGCGCCAGAGGAGCGACTTCCGCCGGGGAACCCCCGCCCGCACAAAAGGCCGAGGGCTCTCCTGCCCATCCGCCCTCTCCGGACCACAAAGGGGCTTCCAGACGCTCTTCACATCGCTAAGCTTGCTCTTTCTGGGCTCGGAGAGTCGTTAGCGGAAACGTCGTGGAACAGGAGGTTCATCATCAGCGGAAACACGTATAGGTTAATGCAAAGTTATTAATACAATATACCCATGATCCAACATAGGAATTGGACATCTGATACGAAAGGGACTTCCGAGAACTAGAAAAGGTTTGACATTATTATTCCAGGGCCATAAAATATAAATACATTTAAATTTATATTTAAAAATTTCCGTATGGATGATAATTGAAAGTGAAGATCTGATTGATACGACCTAGTATTTATAAAACGTTAATAATAACGGAACTAATTAATGCTAATTTTAATTTATTACAATTCAGAATTTAATAATCTCAAAAAAGTTGCTTGATAGTGAGGTTCTGAACCAAATTAAATTTTGTTTCATTTCGGAGTTCAGACCTGACCGCCGAACTGTTCTCAGCGCGGAGCGTTCGTAATATTCGGACCATTCAGGCAGGCAGTTCTACTGACAACAGTGTTTTGTGTAAACTTAAGTAATAAAGAACGAAAAATTTGTAATATCAAAGACAGGGTCACCACACAACTCTTACCATTGTCACTGAACCCACTCCCAAGAACAAAGAAATGTACAACAATCAAGAAATTCTGAAAATGGAAAATCAGACTAAAAGTGCCTCATAAAAAAGAGAAGTGACTGAATGTAAAACACGTGAGCAATATGAACACAGCTGAAAATACTGTGAAAAACTAAACAGTTCCCTGAAAACTGTACATGCCAAAAAATATTATTGCCGCGAAGCGTCAGAATGCAGCAATGGCGGACAATTCCCAAAAGGTCCCCAGGCCTGCGTCGTACGTAGGCTTGCAAGGAAGCCTGGGTCGAAAACTCGTGTGCGGAACACTTCCTCAGGACAGGCTCCCAGCAAATAATAGCATACGATAAATAAATAAATAAATAAATGACCACACAAATTGTAGAGGCAATTATCCTGCAAGTTAAAGAGGGTGCGAAGTTTATCAACATATTAAAAGATAACTAAACGTAGTATTGAGCAAAACCCATTGAGTCAAACGTATAACGCTACAAACAAGCAAGACTTTATACAATTTAAGTATCAAAACTGCACAATACATCGGCAACCAGTAATTCAAACTATGCTAGTGCAGTTAAAATCAAAATCAACAAGATATCGCCCGCCTAACAGAAACAAAGAAATCACTCAAGTGCTTTGAAGATATTTTGGGCAGGCAGGCAGAACAAATTTCAATATTACTGGATCTCATGTCCCAATTAATAACCAAATTAGGAACAAAAATTTTAAGTTAATAGTTTGATATGCAAACAGAAGAGAACTAGAAGTTCTCAAGAGACGTCAAACTGATATAGTAATAGCCAGGGCTTGATTTCTGGCGAAGCGGAACAGCGTCCTAGTACCTCAGGAATAACAAATAAATTACATTATAAATATATAAATTTTCTTTTAAATTAATAATTAATTTTGGGGCGTGTTCCGGAACCTAAAATTTTATAAATCAAGCAATGGTAAGAGGTAAACTGATATAATAGTAATAGGAAACATATTTATCATCTAAAAGTTTCCTGAATGTATTGGGATATAATGTTTATCATACAAATCACCCGGACGGTACCGTACACAGCGGGCAGCCATTTAAATTGAGCCAACAAAACTTCGCAGAAAACTTCAAGAACTAAAGGACGCAGAAATTAAGTATTTCTACAAGAACTCTCGCAAAATAAAAGGTGCTGACTGATCCATGTGCAAGAAATTAAAAGAGAATAAAGAAACCAACACAATGGATGCATGCCTTCAATACTAAAAGGAGCTACAGCTTTCTCGTTGGCACATTAAAGTCAGCGAGTTAAAATCTAAAAATGTGACCTTCACCCTAAGAAAGGATGACTGTTCTGAAATAAACAATAAACATGTCCTTCAAAGTACCGAAGTGAAATACTTAGATGTACACTTTGCCAAACGTTTAACCAAGAATGTCTGTATAGAAACAAAAGGAAAGAAGTAAAAACTAGAACTAAAAACTAGCACATCGGTAAACATTCTCAACTTCAGTACTTCCAATATCAAACAAAATACTTATACATAAAAGTATCCAGCAACCAATTTGAAACTTAAGCATTCAACTTTGCAGCACAGTCAGTGTTTTCAATATCGAAATTCCTCAGCGATTCCAGTCCAAGTATCTTCGATTAGTAACAAACGCGTCCTGGAATGACGGCGCTGAAGTGCTTTAAAATTACCTTCAAATCAAGACCATGAAAGATGAGATCACATCCGCAAGTAAGAAATACCACAGAAGACGGAAAAATCATTCAAATCATCTGTTATTTATTTAGACAATAGGCAAGAAACAAGAAGACTACAGTGAAATAAACCGATAGACATAACGTAGTTGTGTAAAATAAATAGAAATGCTAGTATTGATTAACATTTTCACTCGGGCAAATGTTCTCAATTTGCCTAATTCGTCTGTAAAATAACTGCAAATACACAAATATTAAAACATTCCTTTCTGGCTCAATTATAAGGAATGTAGTACAAGGTGTGTAAATAGATAAAACGAAAGACAAAAGTCAATAACTAAGGAAACACTTCTTAAACAGCATCGTAACGACGATTGATCGTAAACATATTGATACATATTGGCTTGCTAATAATGATTGATAACATACGCTACACAATACATGTTCTTCTGGTTGTTCGAAAATATTATCCTAAAACAATTTGAGTTAATAACTTTTTTACAAAATTTAATATCGCGTCAACTACTAGGTCATTAGCGACCACTATTGGATGTAACGTTATGGTATGAAGATGAAACGAAATAGCGATGAGAGGGGGTGAAAGGACGAACACAAATACAACCATGCCCGAGGCGGGACCACGGTTCAAGTTCACTACGGCACTACTGACTTGCGATCTCGGCTACGGGGCCGACAGTAAATAACTTTATTAACTACTTTGAATGTCGAAGAATTAATTCCAGAACGTTTGAGGCATCGTTCTGTTAAAGCACGTGCGTGGCGGCCCACCGGACGAACCGATCCGCCGAGGGAGGCGTGGCGGGGGGGGGCAGCGGGCAGGGGGAGCGGCGTTGCGCGAGACGGCCGACGCTTCTTCCCAGCCGCCTGGAAACAACGAGGCCGTTCATTGACGGCGACGGCGCGAGCACACAGCTCGCCGCACGGTTTGCTCTACGTCACGAGTTTGTCCTCCGACATGACCGGGCTGTTGTTGACTCGCGGAGCTTCCTTCGATTGTCCGCGCCGAGACGCCCGTCCCCGTCCCCGTCCCTGTCCCCCTGCGCGGGCCGGGCGGGCGGGGGCGTACCCCGCAACGAGACGGGCCGGGCCGGGCCGCGCCGCGCCGGGACGAAGAGTGGCGGGCGGGGGCGGAGGGCAGGCGTGTGTGCTCGCGCATGGGTCTAATATTTGCGCAGCGTCGAGCGCGGCCGCGGGCCGGGCGGCGGGCGAGCGGCCGGCGGCGGCGACGGCGACGGAGGCGTCCGCAGGTTGAGGAGGGCGCGGTGAAATTGTGGATGTGGAGGCGGTGAAGGAAAAGCGCGAGTAGGGTCAGAGAAGTCGGCCGGGGGGAGTGATTGATGCGGAAAGATAGGCGGCGGCGGAAGGATTGGCAGTAAAGGAAGACAGGCGGAGATTCCAACAGCAGGGCGAGGGTGTCGGAGCGACGGCGGAGCGCGGGGAGGGGTGTCGGCGGGGCGGCGCGGACAACGTTCGGCGGGGGCGGCGGGGCGGCGAGGGCGGCGCGTTCCCACAGAGGTGCATCGCGTCCCCCCACCCCCACCCCCGCCCCCGCCCCCGCGAGCGGAGATGCGCCGCGCTGACCTAGTGAAGCGGCGCCGCCCCCGCCGCGCCGCGCCGCGCGGATCTGCATGATCGGGTCGTGCGCCCGCTGTCACGCCGTGGCACACATTGCCGCCGCGTTGGGAACGCCGCCGCTTTCCTCCAAATGCGCCCCTCTCCGTGGCCTTCCCAGCATAAGCACGTTCCACGCCTCTCCGGCGAATGTTACAGTGGAGTTTCGATTGTCCCACATAAAGGAACCGGCATCGTCGGATAAGCAAACGTTTCGGATAATGGGAAACATTTAGGTCAACATTTCGGACAAGCCTATTAAAAATTAAATTATACAGATCACCAATCCATTAATAATATTTTACAACAACAACAATAACAACAACAAAAGAATACATTAACTTTAAATGTGAACTAGACTTCCCTCGTTTTTCCAAATTGCATTGCTGATTTGTAACTTGTTGCAGATTTATTCGTTTTTTTGTTGTTGTTTAATGTGGTCGAAATACACAGAATGTGAGCTAAGCAAAGGTCGGATAAACGAATCACTGCTGTACATAGTTCCGTGGTAATTCCCAGAATTTCATTCAAAATTCTTACTACACTATGTAAGGTTTGGAGTCGTTTGCGAAAATGCACTAAAAAGCAAAAATCATTGTCAACAAGAAGATCATGCGCAAGCTAGAGAGAAATATATTATGTGAAATAAGGGAGAAATTTTGTCATTGTGTTTGAATAGCAGTGGATTGTCGCAAAATCCTACAAAAATTTCAATCTACTTTGTACACAGAAGGCGAGGGTCATGAAGAAAGAACGGGTCAAAAACAGAAAAGGAATACATACCTGAGCAAACAAAGAGAGAGAATTAGAAGCGACAAAGACGGTATAGAAATAGATGGGGCAGCAGAAGGTAAGAAGAACAACTGTGGAGGTGACAGAACTGCAGGTGGAGACAGAAGGCGAAATTTAAGTTAGCGTGGCCGCCCCAAAACTGCAGTACCGAAGATATCAATGTCAGCGTAAATGTACAGTGGTTTCATGATAGATTCGAAACACGTTTTGGCGTGCTACAAGCTGCAGATGTAGAGAAGAATGGAAACTCAAGGAGGTGGATATCGAAAAGATGTGGGAGATGCTGGAAACGGGTTTAGAGGCTGCAACTCTAGGAGAATTCTAGATGCCAACTGCTCTGATTGATCGGCTCAGGTGCTCTGATCCAAGGTTTTTTTTTGTAATCGTTTCGTCAAATAACAGGCTACCGCCCGAACAGTAGTACACTAACAAACGGATCACGGATAACAAACGGGTCGCGCACGATCTTTCCTTCCTCTTCCTTATCATATCCTATCCTATCCTCTCAATTATACACACTTACACTGACATGTTCCTACAGTACACACGCCAGGAGACCAGTCGGGAACCGGGAGAGGTGGCCCAGTGCAACAACTGGTGTTACTGCAGTCCCTCTGTCCCGGACGTCCTAGGTTCGAGGCGCGAAGGCGGCAGGATTTTCGACACTAGCTTGTCAGCTAGGCCGAATTCAGTCGCTGATTGGAGAAGAATTCTAGCGGTAGGGGGTACTGGAGGAGAATTCTACGGCACTGATTCGTAGTTTTGCATGGTTTCTCCGATCAACACCAGGCGAATGCCTGAGTAATACAAACGGACACACGGACCACAGACCGCGCGCGCTTTCCTTTCTCTTCCTTGCCCTATCTTCCACACTTCCACTAACATGCACTACACTACCACATGTGGGGAAACCGGCCAAGGCTTATAGCAGCGGTTGCCAACTGGACACGAAATGACTTACGAGCATTATTCCCCTCCGAGATAAGGCACTCGGAAAAGCAGTTCGAGCGAAGGGGGGAGGGAAGGAGGGGTAGACAGCGGTCACCGGTACCGAAAACAGTGGGCCTTTGCCGTTGTTTCAGGCAACGTCAGAGGGAAAACATGTAAACCCATTAATTTTCTTTCTGTTAAGGAAGAAAGGTTTCCTTTTGTACATACTGGAACAATGGCGAAGTGTTAAGTGTGTTCGAAAGAACTGCAGTATGTTAAAAAGTCCAACCTACAGATGCATTACGTAGCTTTGCGACCCAGAGAAATCTGCGAGATTAAAATAAATTCTGAGAATTGGCATTGTTCACAATCATGAGATAAGTAAAGGAATTTGTAGATTGAAGATCATGAAAAAGATACAGAAAATCACGAAGATTTACAAATTTCTCAAACAAAACTGTAGATACAGAAACTCAAGACTGGGGTCCAAATTCTCTCACGTGATCCCTCCCGGGTACCTATTTGTTACATTAATTATTATTTCAGAACGAACTATTTCTTTATATTATATATTATTGTATAAAATATTATTGTCCTAAAATGTGAAAACTGTCTTTTCCAAAAAGATTATCTAATAGAAGAATGGAAGTGGAATTACAGTACTGGTTATGATAAAGAGTCGGATATTGTTTTTAATTCTGTAATAATGTATGTACTATCATATAATTCTTCATATTGTTATTGAATCATACTTACAATAATAATTACCAGTTAAAAATATAATTATAGATTTTCCAAGTGAACCTTTTCCCCCCACTTCTGTACAATCATTGGAACACTGTGCGCTTCCACCGCGCCGGCTCTGGCTTTTCTTCGGCGGATCGGCTTAGAGCAAGAGAGCAGATTCCGTGACGTCACAGAGCATTGAGTTGGCAACCACTAGCTTAGAGCTAGGATAGTGCTTTGCTGTTGGGAGAGATCTCGTCATCCAGCGGGGGAAGGTCACCGCCATCTCCCGAGTAAAAGTATGCACTACCTTACGGGACAAATGATCTGAGTATTCAACGCGCATGGAATCACTAACAATACCATGGAATCAATAATACTACGCGCATGGAATCACAACAATACTACGTCAATCAACCAGTCGGGAACTTAGAACGTGCCGTGGTAGTGGGTTGACCTCACTGGGGGGGAGATACCTGGAGAGTGAACGCATCACGGCAAGCCGCCATGTAGATCGCCGCCGAATCTGATCATCCAGCGTGGAAGAACATTTCACCTCCACAGATAAAACATTCACTACACTATTGGAACTAATGACCTTAGCAGTTGCCGTGCCCGTGAACATTAATCTATCAATCAACCAATCGAGACCCCAACAGCAGCAGAGTTTAGTCAGAAAATGGACGGACCAGAGAAGTGGAATAATGCATAAGCACATAGAAATGTCAATTTTAAGCAGATATGATTGGACCGATTTTCGAATCGGTGTATGTAATTTTGGAGAGATAAACAAGGAAGGGAATCAATAGGGCAACACCACAGGTGGAGACAAAGCTGATGAAGATGTAAGTTAATGCTGAAGTTCAAGGGTGGACCGAAAAGCCGGATACGAGTAGAACGGATGCAGGGAAGGAGAAAGCAGGCGAGGAGAAGGCGTGGTCAGTGTGATTTTGAAAGTCGAAGTGACGGCTAAGTCAGAAAACAACAGAAAAAAGAAACTAAAGGATTTGGCCGACAGGAACGACCAGAACCCTGATAGAGACTGTTGTTGACTGTGCGATGAGTGCCCGCTAATACAGCGAGCAGCCGCAAACAACACCAATGAAGACACAGAGTTTGAACGCAGCGGACCAACAAAATCGTGCAGGTGGAACAGCGGGCGTGGTGGTAAGTGGTACCGTAGATCCCCGGTGGTGCCACACTGGCGTTGTGGATGCGAAAGATAGCGGGGACAAGGCAACGTTTCTGGAAAAGGATAAGCGGGAGATACTGGAAGCTCCTGTGGAGTATGTTGTCCAAACACACAACAGTAGTTACGAATAATGTGCAGGCACAGTCTGGATTGTCGGCAGTGTGTAATAGAAAAAATGGTAGAATCATCTAACCCAACGGCATTGACAGTTCTAAGATGAAAGTATTTGACGATGGAGAATGCATTGATATTGCTCACAATGAAGAAAAGTATGTTCTAGAAATACGTAGTGGTAAAGAATACTAAGTCGCTCCGCTAATAAGATGAGATAAGTAACGGCGAGAAAAGTATATATGACACTATTTACCTTATGTTTCATACGAAATGTGATGTACGGAGCAGAGAGATGTGCAGAATTGAACAAAAGTATAAGAAGCAATTCGAACCCCTGATCCCATTAAGGTGTAGATGTTATCATAGCTCTTAGCGTAATTTTCGATGTACGTAATTCATCCCTGAATGTCTTGCTGTTCATACGCCAAGCGTTCTTTTTTGTTGAGTATTCCTGGAGCGTATTAAGGAAGCATTTGAAATGTGATTACGATGGGAAAAGGAGAGAATAAAATGGACAAATAAACCAAGTGCAGAGTTTCTTAAGAGAAATAGAAAGGAAATGAACACAATAAAATGGCAAGGAAGAAAGCATCCTGTCTGAGATATATTATAGACTGTAACAAAAAATCGATAATTGCAATGAAGTGATCAAAGAAAGTGATTTGCAAAGAAAAATATGCAAAAAGAGAATAATAAATGGCACGATAACGTACTAACTGAATGGAAGACATAAAATCAGAAAGGAGGATTTTGATTGATTTATTTTCATCAAAAAATGTTTTAAAAAATGGATGAAACATATGAGGTAGATATGTATGCGCACCTTTTCTTGAGCTCTTTCCCATCCTCACCTCTTTCCCATACATAGATGAAACATGAATAAAAGTAGCAACAAAGCGAGGTAGGTAACATTTGAAAACTAGAAAAGAACTGAAGGCCCTCCAAATCAAATAGTATTTAGATTTTTGGGTTCAATTCTTCCTTTTCTTTCTTTGAATTTCTTGCAATAAGAGAGAAGTACACTCAAAAAGATGGTATAAATTTGATTTTCACTGTTAACTCTAACATTTTGAAAATTGCAAAAGGTTGGATTTTTTTAGGTGTCTTCCTAGAATTACAATAATGAAGATTAAAAATTCTTCAAATAAAATGTTTTCTCAACTTTACGTTCTTTAATTAATGTTATGTACATTTTTGTCAAAATAAAAAAGTAGTTTTAGCGCAATTTTGAGTGAAATATGAACAATATTAAAAAAATATTTATATCAATATTTTCTCAAAAACAGCTTCAAATTTCTTCTTCAAAATTTGTGGTGGTATGTGAGAAGAGATTCAAGAATCGAAGAATCGGGCTCTTAGCACCCTGCCGTTGTCGAAGTTTGATTTATCAGTGATTCCAGGCCAACCTCACCGTCAGCTTGAGGGATTTTCTCAACGAAGTATCTCCCACCTGCGGGGCATCCCTCAGCTGGGACAAGCTTTAGTATTCCCACTGTTCTCCCGGCATGTTGGCATGTTTGGTAGTGCAGTGCTTGTAAGTGTAAGCGTGTGTGTCTGTAAGTAAGTAAGGGGCGAAGAAAGAAGGAAGTGAAAGGAAACATCGCGCGCGGTCATTGGCCTGTTTGGTGGGGTACTGCTTCGGCATTATCCTAGTGTTGACCAAAGAAACCACGGAAAACTTCAGAGCAGCCGCTCGCTAGAATTCTCCTCCAGACTAATGTCGAAAATCAGCCACCGTCGGGACTCGAACCTTAGGACCTCCCCGTCAGAGGTCCTGGTTGAGGGGAAACCCCGCTAGTGGACGGTAGGTCGGCGACGGTTCTTGCCATCCAGCAGGGAAAAGATCACCACCACCTCCCGAGGAAAAAACACGCACTACACTAACGGGACTAATGACCAAAGTAGTTGACGCGCCCAAAATCACGAATCAATCAATCAATCCCCGTCAGAGGCTCTGCGGTGACATTAATTGACCTACCTAAGACGGTCCTGCCGCCCGGAATGCCACTTTTGATTGATTGATTCGTGTTTCCGGGCGCGTCAACTACTTTGGTCATTCGTCCCGTAAGTGTAGTGCGTGTGTTTTTTCTCGTGAGGTGGAGATGATCTTTTCTCTGCTGGATGGCGAGATCTGGCGTTGACCTACCGTCGACTAGCGGGGTTTCCCCTCAACCAGATATCTCCCACCAGCGGGGCACCACCCCAGCCGGGACAAGCTGTAAGCTCCCGATCGGTCTCCCGACATGTGTGGTAGTTTAGTGCACGTTAGTGTAAGTGTGTGTAAGGGGTGAGATAGGACAAGGGAGAGGAAGGAAAGATCGCGCGCGGTCCGTGGCCCGTTTGTTAGGGTACTGCTCCGGCATTCGCATAGTGTTGATCGGAGAAACCACGGAAAACTACCGAACAGAGCAGCCGGCCGCTAGAATTCTCCTCTGAATTCGACCTAGCTGACAAGCTAGTGTCGAAAATCCTGCCGCCGTCGGGACTCGAACCTAGGAGGGACGTCACAGGATGTCACAGCAGTCCCTCCCGGTCAGAGGGACTGCTGTGACATCACGTTGATGCACTCAGCCATCTCTCCCGGTTCGGAATGCCGCGTTGGCGTCTTGGATGCCGTGGTGGCGGCGGGGGGGGGTGCGGGGGAGTCAGTGGAAGGAAGGAGGCGCCGCTCGTGATGCGGGCTGACCCCGCGGGCGGCGCGGGCGGCGCGGGCGGCGCGGGGCCGCTCTCGCCGATGCAGCTCACGTCGCCAGCGCCGCGGCGTTGGGTGGGGGCGGCGGGGGAGAGGAGGGGCGGGGCGGGGGCGCGTGGGAGACGCGCCGCGGGACCGTTAGACGTCGGTTCGAACCCCGGCGACGGCGCTCCCAGGCCCGGCCACGCCGCACAACTGCCGCACAATGCGCTGCCTGTCCCTCCAATCGGAAGTGGCCTTTAACGAGCCTTGTAGCATGTCCCTGCGAGGCTATTCGACGGTCGAGCTAGCAACCAACGTTCCTGACCGAGGCGCTCAACAGTCATGACCTGTTTCTCACAGCAAATATGTTCCAGCTAATGTTCGAATCTAACTAATTAGCTAATTTAATTATTAATGTTCACGTCATCTAAAAAGGGCGGATAATAACCGAAGTAGAAGCAGCTTTGATGTGTACATCGGACTTAGGCCGGACGAGGCTGACATTAAACGAGGTAGCCAGGGTATGCGAAATACGTTAACGAGGAAAGCAGATAAAATGTGATAAACAGGAATCAGTCTGCTGATGGGAACTTTCCAACGCCAGTGAGAGACAAGTTGTAGTTTCGAATGTCCATTGTGACGGTCGCAAATTTCGATTTACATCATGTCACTTAATATAAACCATCTTCACTATATCCCTCACTATCAGTAGACGATTTGCTATGCTCTTCAGAGTTTGCAACGTGGTTCCGGCCTTCAGCCATCTGTATTTTCGCAAAACAATCTTGAGTCTGTGCGACGTATACTTTCCCACGCATTTTATGCCAAAATACTTCTTGCTAACACAAAACGCCTCACATTCGAACAATCATCTTCCATAGCCAGCATTTTGTCTAATGCCAACATTAACCAAACAAAGTCCAAAATAAGCTCTCCAATCGTCATTCATACAGATTTTTACTCAATTTCAGACTACTGTGTGCAATAGCTAGCTACTTCTAACATTAGCCATATTTCGCTCTTAAGCCTTAATAGATAGACTTCACTACGAAACAGTTTTAGTATACGAAATGACGGAAATATTTTTCTTGGAATTTACTATGAGTACTCTCTAAACATCGTTTCCTTTTGTGAAAACATACTTCCGAGGAGTAGTGCTACAAGGCAAACATCAGCAAAAGTGCATCTGTAATCTTTTACCTTTTAAATCGACTATTAGAAATATTTACGTACACCTTAATTTGCAATGTTCAGGAATTAATGGAATTTACTATCTTATAAATGCTTTTTTTTCCTAAACATTCTAGTAGTTTTGCATTATCACAAATCCACAAAGATATCCAAACTTCTGAAATAAAGGCAAGTAAACAAAGTTGATTTAATAGAGGATCTGCAGAAGAGAAATAGTCGGGTAGTCATTTTTCCCGACTGCTACATAATGCCCATCTAAAGGATACGTCTGTAAGGGTCAGTATTATCAGAGTCTGATAATTCATTAATGAATATTTTCAATACAATCCTTACAATATTAAAATGTATCCAATGGAAGTGTACATACATTATGCAGGGCTTGCAGCGGTAAAAAGATACGCCAAATGTACGCGAATGATCTTCAGATGCAGTTCAGGCTTACAATTAGATCCAATAAATCGCAGCGTATGCTTATCAGTTCAAAGAGCACTGTGAATAAAATCTTATCTTCTACTCTATCAAAAATTTGTATAAGTGACCCCGTTTTACCAAGGTGTTCCGACGTCAAGAACCTGGGTATGTTTATCGACAAAACCTTCAGCTTAAACTCGCAAGTAACCGTAATCTGGTACAATCTGACGTAAATTTTTTGCCTCAATGCATTCTTTTAAACGCCTGCAAGTACTATTACCAATCCGTATCCGTGAGACTCTCGTTACATCACTTATTATGCCACAGTCCTACATTCTTCTGACCAACACGTCATTTAAATTACGTTAATCAAATTGCACACAACGCATGCACACGGTTTATTTTGGATCCACCAAAATATGACCATGGGTTGGAATTGTTTGACAGACTACATATGCGTTTCTAGACACAAGACTATTACTTCACTCCCTGTTTCTATTTTGGTAACATAATGAACTTTTCTCCTGCAACACGCCTTGTAAATAATTTCGGTGGTCTGAAATTAAACCGAGCTTTGTAAACCACGTCACAACACGACATCTTTCAGTAGATCATCACAATTACAGCTAAACATGCCCGGAATAAAATACAAGAGAGTCTAAAATACTCAAATACTTTTGGTAAATTCAAATATAAATTAACTACCTAATCGCCGTCACGAAACGCTATATTTTCTCCATCCTTTAAATTCAAAATTTCAAAACATGCCTCATTACGCTAGTCACATTTACCATTCCCTTCCGCACCAATTAAATTATTAACAATACTATTCCTACAAATAACTTTACTATTCCTACAAAATATACAGACCCTTCAGGTGGCTTAGGAACAGCGTGCCAGCTTTCTTAGAATCAGTTCCGGATTCGATTCCCGGCCGGGGGAAAATGAAGCTGCAGCTTTCTAAAACAAATCCTCTCAGTTTCTAAAGCTGTATGACAAAATAAAAAGCTCAGGCAAGCCAAGTAAGCTAGGTATGCTAATGGGAATTCATCGTGTTCGCCACGTGGCCCAGGCCCAGGCATGGGATCAGGCTCGCTTGCAACAGTTGGATTAATCCGACCCTAAAATGACAAATACAGAAAATAAACAAAAAGTTATTAGTGACAATTCAGAACAAACTGGTATACATGTAGCTATCTCTTTAGCAGTATAATGTTTACAGATACAGGTATCATTCTTATTTTTCACTATACAGCACATAAACCATAGGGTTCTAAAAATATCGAAAATGACATACGGTTACTCCAAATGACATTGATATGCTTACCTACCTTATTGTTTTTATTACAATATATTTAATTTCTCTGGGGTAAAAATTGATTTTATATTTACATAAAATGCTAATGTAGGCTATACCAAACATATCAGTCTGATCATGTATTGCCACTGAAATAATTTTACTCTTTCTTCTCTTCTTCCTTCAGATTTCTCAATTTTTCTTCTTTTGTGATCTCTTCTGGTCGTCTTTTCTCTTTTCTTTCACTTCTACGTACTGTACATCATATTCTGCACTATTAATATTCGACCCTAAGCCGCAATCCTGATTGAGGTTTTTCTGGGTTGGCTCGATCGCTTAAGACGTACGCCGGGATGGTGGGCTTCTTGCTTTGCACTCCCAGTCATAAATGTACGGCTTGTCTCCCCCTTCTCTTACCTTCTCTTTTATCTTTTTTTATTCTTCGTTTGAATTACTTCATTTTCTTCATTCACTATTGAACTCAATATTCCCTACTCTTCCACTTCTATTGTTCCGCTAATGTTCGACAGTAAGTCGGCATTCTGATTCAGTTTTTTTTTAGTTTACTTAATCGTTTAATGCTTGGACGCAGCTTTTAATCTACAGCTTGTTCCCCCCCCCCCTAAAACGTTACAAAAATGCGTATTAATTCGTATAAATGCAGTATTATTAGAATTATTATTATTATTATTATTATTATTATTATTATTATTATTATTATTATTATTTATTTCTTCGTTTTATTTTTCAGAGATTCAGTAAATAGTACGCTTCTCTTTCTAAATACGACGATCAAATTTAAGAATAATTCTTCACAGCTTATTAATTTCTTTTAAAAGAAGTCAACACTTTAAACGTCGATTCAAATGGGAGTATATCTGAAGGATAGAAGCGTCCAGTCTAATTCCGTGGACTGCTTTTGCACGGCGGATCCACAAGTTGTGTCGGATTGAAAAATCATCCGCATCATAACAAAATGAGTAGTTGTTATTAAAAAACGACGTCTGTTGACTCTTCTTACAGTAGAATAGAATTAAGGAGGCCAGATTACTTCCTATCCAAACCCGACGAGGTCTCTTCCCCGCTGCCAGCGTCGCTCGAGTCGTCGCAGGTCCGGCACCAGGCACGCTTCGCGCGGGGCGGCTGGGTTTCCACGCGGCGGGCGCGGCGGCGTGCCCTACCGGTTGATGAGGCGCGGGGGGCGGCATCCCACTGACCCAATCCGGCCTCGTCCCGAGGAGAGCGTGGCCCCGCGGCCTGCGCTATAAATCCCGCGGGCGACGGGACGGCTGCGTCGGCGGAGGCGGAGGCGACAGCGGCTAAAGGGCACGCGCCCGATCGCTACGGGAGGCTCCAGCCCGAAGAGCCGTTCTCAATGTGGACGCGCTGGAAAACGGGTCACGAGGATCGCCCTTGGAAATTTAACTTCTTTAAGTAAACAACGAATATGTTAACCAGTAATTAAGTACTTACTTATTAGCCAACGCCCTCCCTTGGCAGGTTAGCCATTTGGTGACGCGCTGACCAGTATAGACGGGCTGTCTCTCTGTATAAGTCGTCCTCTGCCGAGTTTGTGTTGGCACTCAGGGCCGGGCACATCGGAAGGTGTGTTGCATCCATCATTACATAGCACACAGACGTCGGTTTCGAAGACCCCTATGCAGTGCAAGTGGCTGGCAAGGTGACAAGTAATTAAGTTAGTTAATTCATAGGTAAATAAGTCATTAATTAATAAATAAATCATCGGGAGAGGTGGCGCAGGGTATTAATTGATGTCACTGCAGTGCCTCTGACCGGGAGGTCCTAGGTTCGAGTTCCGACGGTGGCAGGATTTTCACACTAGGTTATCAGCTAGGTCGATTTCAGTTGCTATCTTGAGAACAATTCTAGCGGGCGGCTGCTCTGATCGGTAGTTTTCCGTAGTTTATCCGCTCAATACCAGGCGAATGCCGGAGCAGTACCCTAACAAATGGGCCACGGACCGTACGCGATTTTTCCTTCCTCAACCTTTACCTATTCTTTACTTACATAAACTACACTACCACCCATGACGGGAGACCAATTGGGAGCTTAGAGTTTGTCCCGGCTGGGGCGGCGTCCCGCTGGTGGGAGAAACCTGTTAGTGGAAACCCTTAATACCGACAGTAGGTCGACGCTGGATCTCACCAAGTAGCGGGAAAAAGTCACTCCCGAGGAATGAGCATGCACTACACTTACGGGACTAGCCATATTACTAGTTGACGGGCCCGGAGTAACAAATCAATAAATCAATAAAAGAAATAAGTAAATCAATAAACAAATAAGTAAACCCTCAGATAATTAAATGTGCTCATTAAGGGGTAAATGAGAGTGGGTGTCCGAGAAGTAAGTTCAGGAGCCATGGTGCGATCATCTGTACCGCTGTTTCATTTCAGGTGCTGGGGAGGCCAAAGACTGGAAGGAGAATGCGTGACGTCCGCGCCAGGAAATAAATACTTCAAAAACGGCTGGTACATTAGCATGTACTCGTCTTCTGACGTCAGGTTTTTGCCCCTTCAGAGCTTTTTCCTTAGTCGTACCTTATGGTCTCTTTTGCGCGGCTTTCATGCGATGGAGAGACCTTCTGGGGTGAATTCCACAATTCGAAAGGATAGAACGCGTTAGAATGTAGGTAATGCAATAGCTTAAAGGTTATCGGCCTAGCTACACAGTATCAAGTCATGCAATTATATATGTAATCATTACATACTGAAAAAATGAAAAGGTTAAATATTAACATTTTTCTAATCAGAACAAGGCAATGAACAAAACATTGAAAGCGATAAAAATATTAAAATAATATATTTAAATCGATTTTTTTATAAAATCATCTTTTAAAAATTGGCAATATAAATTTTCTAGAGAGAGAATATTCCAAGACCTGAAAATTGTGTACATTAATTGTGAGCAGCCACTTACTTTTTCATAGTATTACTGGGTCTAGAAAATAGGAAGAGACCAAATTTGATTGGCTAAACTTCATCAACTGACGAAAATGTAAAATGAGTCATAACAATGAAAGAAAAAAATTGCTAATATAAAATATTTAACTTGAATTTTGTAATTCGTTGCAAACGTTATGTTTTCTAATAGGTTTAATTTCTTGTTTTCAGAAAACCGTTATTTGATGAAGTTATGTTTAGTGAAACGAATTCTTGCTGATAATATTCCCTCGAGGATGAATTTTATGCACTAATAATTTATGCTTTGAATAAAATTGATTAACAAAAATGTAAGGACCACAAAATTAAATTTTATTATAAATATGCTCACAAACTATCATAAATGTGTCACTGTGTATCCAGCTTTAAAAAATTGAGTTTCATTGGGAAAACATATCAAAATATAGGTGTAGTACTATTTTCATATTATAAGTGTTATTTTTTATATAAATGATACAAATTCTGAGCGATCTTGTAGTACCATTTATTGTGTCAGTCTACAGCAACGTAAAAGTACATCGACACTCTGCGGTCTAGGATGAAGGCAATCGTGAAAAAGTTAAATAGTATTACAAATCATTACTTCAATATTTTTGTGTAGTGAGCAACGTTCTCAGTGTGATTTCTAAAATAATGTGCAGTTTCATTATATAACGCTTGAGAAAACGAAAATGGTGGAACAATCCGTGTAATCAGGGTAAAACAAGTGGTTATGCAATTGACACTAAAACCTAATCTTTTAAACCACACTGAAATGATGACCGTACAAAGAAAACGTCATTCTACGCCACCTGAGAATCGCTCCTTTTGAGGAGGGTGATAGTTAGAAAGCAGATTTTTATGCCCTAAAAAATCTTGAAATATACGTTTAAAAATATGCAATTATGACCTAAAAAATTCTAAAATATTCCCTTTAATATGCACTTAAAATTTATAATATTTCATTTCCTCTACAAACCTTTCTTGATATAATTCTGGAGAAGCATGCTTTAATGAAAAGATATATTTTTGTCCAAACATATACGATACTTCGCGAGAGAAAGAATTGAAGTAAATATTCACTTCAGTGAAGTACATTGTAGGTCTTGTTGAATTTTTTCTGACTGGTTTAAAAAATATGATATGAAATGTCCTACATTTGCAGAAGTATTTAATCATCTACAAAAAACACAAAGACACAAACTGTGACTGGCTCTTTGGAATCAATGAACGCTCACGAATACACAAGTTTCTTTGAAAAGATGAAACGTTTTATAGATAAGTCTCTTTTTTAACGAAACATGCAAAATATCCGCCTATAATTACACGAATATGCACCAACAGGAAAAATCGGCCAAATATGCACAAATATGCACTAACTTATTGATATATATAGCATTATATTCTAACTAAATGTCAAGAAATTTCACCTAGCTATGCACTGAAGCAATGGACATAAAAACGCTAAATCATAGAATTCCGTTCCCTAGTGATCGTATTGGCTTTCGAAAAATCAACTATTTGCGTCTACCAGCCCGATTAAATGGCATGGTGTTTTACGTAAGAGAAATTTAATTCACATCTTATATTAAATAGATAAATTGGTAGATAGATATATATAGTTTATTTAGCCTTCTCGGCTATTTGTTACATAAAATACATATTTACATACTTTGCTTACATCTCTAAGTATACTCTATTAACTATTTACAAAATTAATTTTCTACTTGTATGTGTTTTATAATTTTTCTTTTAAATTCTTTAATTTGTTCACAATGTTTTATTTGTAACGGTAATTTATCATATAATTCAATCCCTTTGTCAAATAGTCTATTTTTTGCCTGTACAGTTCAACAAAATTAATTACTAAATGTTGTGCTTCTCTTGTTCCCCTTACGTTTTATCTTTCACTCTTCGGATTTTGCTTACTAAATCTCCTGTTACATGATTTTTAATAAAATTAAAAATAAAAATTAGTGTCTTGTACTGAATTCTCTGTTTTATTGATATACATTTCAGAGTGTGTAGCATGTCTAGCACCGAAGTGTATCTATTGCATTGAATTATTAGCCTCATGGCTCTATTTAGTTGTAGGTTCTATTTTGTTGTTCATTTCATATTCAATTTGTTTCTGCCTGTTATGAGCTCAATAACGGTCTCGTGCCATTAACGACTATGAACCCGTTTAACGCAGCTGCCTTCAAAACGCCAGATGGGGGCGGGAGAGCGACCCTGGTGGCGAGTGAGTCGTGAGATCGAACTGCTCGTCCCACGTGCGTGGCGCGGCACCGCACCTCCCCCGCACGCCTGCGCTGCCTCCGACGACGCGCCGATCCCCGCAGCAACGGGACTGCCAAGCTCTTCTTCTTCTTCTGACGCTAACGGCTCGTTGTTTCGAGGTCGAGAACTTTTACCGCTTAATTTATAATCACTCAATTTCCTCCTTGTCCGCGCTTTCGTACTTTCAAGCGAGGCATTTCTCCGGTTTGCCCCTTGCTAAATCGGAGAGTGTTCTTTATTAATTCTCTTGGGTAGTTGTTCATGAAGAAATTATTACGCCGTCTAATTTGATTTGAAATTCTTGTTTTTAATTTAAGATCGATGAGAAAGAGCTTTGAGAAAACGTTTGCACTGACACTGTTACTTTCCCTTTATGCCAATGAAATAATTTACTGATCTGTTTATGTCTCTCGTTTACTTTTCATTTCCTTATAATATACCATTCTGGTCTTATGAATATTTTTCAGCATAGAAACTCTCTCTAGCATTCTCATGCATAGAAACCACTAACCTTTACTGTTAAGTGACTGGAAAGTGTTATTTTGCCGTACGCGTGCCAAAAGAAATCATAGTCATGTAATACAACTGGGTACTGGAAAGTAAAGAAAACACTGGGGCATCATGAATCAACATTGGCTACTCAACTCGAATATTGGGAAAGATCCCAAAATATATACTTGAGAGTTTCCATAAATTCGTACAAAAAATGATGTACGCAACTCATAAAAAAGTCTTTGTCGTACTCATTTCAAAATATCAGATTCATCTCCTTCGCCTCGACCGTAACTACCCAAGGACTCACTTTCTGTAATAGCTACGTGAATAACTATTACAGTTCTGAAACAATATATGTGTCAATAACAAGTATGATACATGAGAAGTGTATATTTTTTAATGGGCATATGTGTTTTCGTGTAATTCACTATACAACAAATGATTTGCGGCAAGTCATTTCACCAAGTTCCTGAAAAACTCTTAAAACCAAGTTTTTTCCTAGAAAAAGAAACAAACTTGTTCTTAAATTCAATGAAACGCTCTCCCAACTGTTCATATAACAGATAGCTAGAACTCATGACAAGCTAAAAAAGTTTGATTGTACACATTATTTCCTACTGCGACCGAAAGTGTACTTTCCGCGAGTGAGAGTAAACGAGTAATGTAAGCAGCTTGGAGGTGTCTTTATGCTCCCGCACTCGTACCCGTAACCTGAGTGGCTGCAGTGGGTGGCTGGGTGTGGGTGTTTGTTAGTTAGTTAATTCCTTATTTTACGTGGCGAGACTCGGGCCATCAGGCCCGCTCTTCCGTCTGACCACGCAAATTTCCCTACGCTCGTTTCACCATCTAGCGGAGAAAGGAGGTATTATCTCGGGCGACGAAACAGGCGATTTGAACTTAGCTCAGAGGCTTCATTTAGGCTTGAGCATCTATTACATGCAAGTAAATCTACTAACATGGGACAGCCGGCTTTACTTCCCCTCCGAAGGAAGACGTACGAAGGATTTTTACGCCCTTAAAAATCTACGGCTTTGATCGAGTTTGGACCCGCAATCTTGTGTACAACAATCCGATACGCTGACCGTTATACCATCGAATCCGCAGACTGCGGGATTGATGGGACTGTGGGAGTGGGGGTGTGGGAGGAGAGTGGTGTGGGCGGGAGAAGGGGGCTGGCGGGCGGTGGCGCTGGCCGAGCGCCAGCACAGCGGCGCGCGTCCGTCGTCGCCGCTTTACGAGCGGGAAGCGCGGACAAAACGCTCGCGTCCCGCGCCTCGCGCCCTCGCACCGCCCCGCCCGCCCGCCTGCAGACGCGCGTTTGCTTGGCCGCCGGGCGCCGGTGCCGGAGGAGATGTCGGGGAGGAAAGTGGAATGGAGTGGAAATGATTTTTTTATTCTAGCCGACGGTTTATCGAGCTATATCCAGCCGACAGCCAGTTATCCTTTATGTCCCGAAGGGATGCATTTTCGACCATTTGTCATCCATATTCGACCTACTAGACACCATCACAAGTTGGTGTCTAGTAGACACCAACACACTCGCGGGCTCCTCTCATCTGGGGTCAGCAGAACGCGAGGCCCACCGCGACAACACATACATGAGAGACAAGGGACAAACAACCGTGCCCAAGGCGGATTCGAGCCCTCGACCCTTGGACCGAAGCGCTGAGTCGGTACACGCTCTTAGCCACCTCGGCGATCGAGGTCGGCTAGAGCGGAATGATACGGATTGGAAAAGGCGGTGGATCTTAATTTTAAGGGTGGAGTATGAGCGAAATACTGAAACGAGGTGGGTGAGGTAGAGAAATAAGAAAGAGGTGGCAATGGCTGAAAGCTGACTGGGAAGAAAATGGTATCGAATCTTTTGATCGATACCATCTTTTGATCGATTTGATCTTTTTGATGAATCTCAATGACGATGACGTATGTGCGCGGGGGGAGGGGGAAATTCACTCCCAAGTAATGGGCGTTCTCATTACTGGGGATGATGTCTTATCTACAGGTGCCCAGCTGAGTTAAGTCATGAAATTTCACAGAGTACGAGACGCCAGGAACGGAATCATGGAGATGGCGTGGCCTGTCAATATCATTTCCAGATCCTGGGAGAGGTATGGGACATCCCAGCCCTTTAACTGCGGATCCTGTTGCAGGGAGGGGCGGTAACGGGAGGAAAGAAATTTCGGTTTGAGGGAGTCGGTGAGAAGGTCCCCAGTCTGGGCTGCCGCAACCAAAACAAACATAAACAAAATGCAAATTTATCAAAATAGATTCCTACGAACCATCACTAATGCTCCCTGATACATTCCAAACGCACAGTTACATATCGAACTTGGCATTACACCCATCCCCGTCCACTTCTCCCTCTTAGCCGCAAAATTCTATTCCAAAATATTAAAGATCCCTTCAGCCATTCACTTTCATATAGGTAAGCAGAATCCTCATCGCAAGCGATTAAAAAGAAAGCTTCCAAGAGAATTTTTCGATCCCCCATAGACTAGAACCGATGAGTCTTTTCTAATGACAAGTCATATAAGCACGCAATTGTATTATATTTAAAACTAGAATATTGTCTCAATGTATCAGATTATTCATGTATATATCTCTTACTATTGTATATATCTTACGCGGCTGCAGAGGGCCAATGGCCAAGCTAGAATATATAAAAAAATAAAAAATAAAAAAAAGGAGGAAAAAGAAACAGGGAGTCTGAAAACGTGGTGGCGGGTGAAACTACGGGCTTTAGAGGCGGAGCAGTGCTGTCAGAGTTTACTGTGGTTCCAAAATAGAAGAGAATTTTGTGAAAAGTTATGAGGGCATAAATTTATCCATTTCGTGGGATGTTTCAAGGATGATGTTTATATGATGGCGTCTTGTAGAGTAAAAAAGATGAATGTGGCGAAATTCTGAATATGGTCAAGTAAAGGCGGGAAAATGAAAATATGAAAAGATAATTTAGTAATGCGGGATGACTTTTTTATGGAGGTGTGCAAATATTTTGTGAGGCACAAAACACGCCCAGTCTTGCTTCCATTTGTTTTAAGGTATGTCGCTATTTCAAGTCCTTTTCATCTCAATAGAATATTCCGAAGAGCTTGCACCTTACCATTATCTATAAATTTAAATAAACAATATCTATATACTAATAGAACAATTTAAATATAGAGCGTGTATTTAAATAGTGACCCGAAAAGATATGACATGAAAAGTCATTCTACTTTTCTTAATATTATTCAAATGCAGTAATGAATTGTCCACCGACATAAAGCCTGAGAATTCTTATATCTAATAAAATAATCTAAGACAAATGTTCTCAATTCTCAAAGTTTTTGTAATATATAATTATGATTAAGAACAAATAATATTGTAAGCATCACATAAAAATCTGCATTGACATTAAAATTACTAATACAGGTGTCGGTGACCACTTTTGCCCGCGTGTCATACCCAACAAAGGCTTGCCAACTTCTCTGGTGCCAACATTTTCCCGACTACTGGGATGCTGGATTCGAATTGGTAACCGCAAGCGAACGAAGCGAACCTCCCGTAAAAAATGAGCATCACTGCTCGTTCGCTTTGGCGATGGAAGCGCCGCGCCGCGCCCACAATGGAAACATTGAATGGCTTTCCTCGAACCCAGTCACGGGCGCTTCTGTCGCTGTTCATTCCGAGTCCATCTCGGAGAATTCGTCGTGGCTCGGAAACAATTTCCGTACGCATCTCTTCCCGCCGACGACGTCGGGAAAAAGGCTCTGGGGCAAAGGAAAGCGAGGGTTTGAAGGCGAAAGGTGAGCACGTGCCTTACGAAGAGAAAGAGAAACGAGAGAAGAGAATTTGATGTCCTCTTCTCTCGCTCTTTTGAGACGTTTATTTCTTTTCTTTTTTACTCACTTTAATTTAGTTTTATCCATTATCCTACACTTGTGTTTTGAATTTTCTGGTCATTTTTGACTTCCCTGAATAGAGAGCAATTCCTTACACTCTGCTTTGAGAAAGAGGAACGGGAGAAAGATTCTGCTTGGAATCTCTCTACACCAAACGCTTATAAACACATCTCTTTTGTGTTCTTTAAATACTTTCAAAATTTCAAAGGCCCCCTTGATGGTGCTCCCTATTCTGTTTATTGTATGCGAATAAAATAAAAAAGGCTGAGATCATAGAAAATAGGTTATTTAAAGTGCGGTAATCGATTCCATGAATTTGTTTCCATTCAATATTTTGAATGGACGATTTCTCAAATTTTCGAAACTTTAATTTCTGCTCGGATTCGAATGTCTAGGACCTGGAAATAAAATTTTAAAAAATACAAATTACTCGAACTTATGTAAGTACGTGTATTTTGATTGCTACCACGACTGAGTGTGCAGATGATACCAGCAGAAATGGAGAATGAAAATAGATGCAACCGATGACGAATATTAATAGCAAACATCCAATATCTCGTAAAATCTGAATTATTGATTTTTGAGGTTACGAGCGTTTATTAATTTTGATTATTAATTTAGAATAAAATAATAAAGCGGGGATACATAAGTTAGTTTTTTTAAAAGTATAAGATTATGAATATTTCTTTGTATTCAATACGAAAATCAAGGCGAATTTTCCAAAGTAATTTGTTAGGATTCGAATATCTCATTCCATACCGATTTAAATTTAGAAGCCATTCAAGGACACGTACGAGAAGAAGAGGGGGACACTTTCATCCAATCGGGAGCTTCATTACGATTTAAATTCCAAAAAAGTAAGTCGTAAGGAAGCTCTCGATTGGATGACAGTGTCCCCCCCTCCTTCCAGCTCGTGAATTCGGAGCAACACTATAATTAAATATTTAAATCTTAGTACAAAAAAATTTCAAAGTATGAAATGAGGGCGTCAGTGCAACATTCATTTGTAAGTGTTTTATTGTGTTGCAACTGCTGGATGATGACCCGCTGAAACTATTTTAAATTGAAGTTAAGCAGAATAAGATGCGATTAACACAGATAACCCAATTTCCCAAAAATGTGGGTCAGGCCACTATTGCGCTGATACCCACAAATAATGATGAATATAAGACAGTGTTTTGCCCGGCGCCAACGCCTCCTTGAAGACCGATAGTGCCGCGGATGGCGGCCGCACGGAGCGTGAAGCAGGGGGCTGTGGACGACGAGGCGTCGCGACGGCTGCGCGCTCTGAGCGGCCGGTAGAGCACCGCGGGGGGGCCGTGACTTCGCAGAACGCCCGCCTCCGCCGCCACCGCCGCCGCCGTCGCCGCATCTCTCCACGTTTGCGCCCTCGGTTCTGCGGTCGCTGCCCTTCGCAAAAAGGCGTCCGACGGGGGCTTCGCCTTTGCTCCGCCTTTGCTCCGCCGGGTGCCCGTGTTTTTTGGACAGCACCCGTGTGGCCGCGCATGTCATACAACTACATTGTAACGACTGCTCCTCCGGCGATCATTCATTGTCATTTTAGTACAGTGGGATAATGACTAATGGATAGTGGGATTAGTCTGACTAATAACCAACTGGCATCTGATGTTTTTTACGCCATATATTTTATGTATGTCAGGTATGTTTTCGTTTTTCATAATGTCGTTTTTTCACAGACATTAATTCACATGCCAAAAACCAGTAAGATGGTATTTCGAAAGCAATGATTCATGGAGAGGATTTTGAAAACATGTATGTATATAAAATAGGTTTATCTATTCTTCTCAATTCACGTAATATGTATGCACGTAAAATATAATTTAATTAAACACTATAATATTTTTATTTAAATTAATTTTATTCAAAACATAGTAGTACATTAAAACACGGCATCTGCAAAACACCTAAAATCTAAATTATTCTTTTTCTATTTTAACATTACGGACAATATTACGTAAGATACCAGACAATCCCGTAAAGAATAAGTACTTCCTTCCTACCCGTCTTTTAGAGCATGAAACTAAAGAGAAATACAGATTAGATTGAAAAAATATTATTGTAGCATCTTAACTCCTTAAAATTCATGTTGTTTTATTCTCACAAATTGTGGAAAAGAAGACTTTTTCTTCGAAATGAGAAAAATTGCCTTTAATACATATGAACATTACGAAGATTAGGAACATGTCTTAAATATGAGTAATTTCGCTTAATTTTTGCCGGCTTCGAAATTGCAAATTTGAATTTCCCGCTCTTCATTTCCTAACGTACACTCCGATTTAAACATAGTGGCGCTTCATGGTCACGAATTGGTCGGAGAGAGGGACACCGCCATACAGTCAGAAGCTTCGTCACAAGTTACATTTACGAAAGGCATTGAACGACACACGACTTGTAACACAGTTAAGAGACTCGGTTTGTTAACTTCGACTATCGCCTTTGCTTATAGACGTCGATCCTGTTATTTGCTTTTTAAGGCCTAATAAGAGTTAGCAACTGTTTACTAAGTCTTATTTCAAGAGGGGTAACGAGTTCTCTTCTTCCTTTTTTTAAAAATTTATTTCTTCTCGTTCGACCTCGACGTTTGTCCTCGAGGGAGTCAATTAGAAGCAAGACACCTCAGCATTTTTTTTCGATGAAGATGTCCCCGGTATGTATGTATTGTGAATATTTCATTAGATACGATTTTTGGGACGGCGTGACGTTTATTTCGATTCTCTATTTCTGGGTTCAGATAACATACTCGTTTAGTGCGTAGTGAGCATAATCCTTCCTATGGCAATCCATCCTATGGCAATGTTTTGCGTTGCGAAAAGGGCGATATCGTCTGCGTACAGCACTATCTTGGAGTCACTCGCAGTTGGGATATCATAGCTAAAAATGTTGAAAAGGATGGGAAATAATACCGATCCTTGTGACACGCCTGCAGTAATGGTAAGTGGGTTAGAGATCTAAATATTGATATAGTGGCGTCTAGAAAATAAGCACACAGATATATTACATATAAAATAAAATATAAAAGTAAAATATAATTAATAATATATAAATAAAATATATATTAAAATGTATATATAATAATATATACATATAAAAAATGTATACAAGTTTTATTTACAAAATGCACAAATAATGTATTGCTACCCCGAACTCACTTTCCGATATTTCCCGACCGCCAGCCGCGATCGTACAGTTCTGTGGGTACACCACAACTAACAGAGGCCCCGCCTCGAGTGCTCGCTCCTCCTCGCCACTCACGTGACTTATATCCCCACTTACAGAGCGTACAGGCTGTACATAGCATTACGCAATGTACTCCAGAGCAAGGCAGGGCTTATGAATTTAATTAAAGCACGAGGCCCGATAACCGATATCTTGGAACCAGAGAAAAGGCGTCTTTTCGTGTCCCCGATAATTTTAACGCACTTCTATCTTAAGCACGTAATAAATACTAATAAAGTTCATCTCAGTTGCGCCCTGCGCTCAGATAGGACGTCGAAAGCTCCAATAACTAACGCCTGCCCCTTAACCTCCATCTTATCATGAAAAATCACTTCGGGACACAGTCCTCGTGATACCAAGCCCCTTGCCTCGGAGTTCCCCCTCCGCCCGTGATAAGGGCCACCCGGAGCGCATCCGCGCTTCTGACCATAACAAGTGTCTCCCCCTCCACCATGTACTTACAAACAGGAGTGGGGATGTAGTCTATATAGTTCGTAAGGAAACATTGTAAAGGGTTCACAACCATTTTAGACTTTGTAATAGAAATTTGTATAACTTGTATTTTGTTCACTTCTGCAACAAACTCAGTGTGTTCTCACTCTCTGAGTTTCATTTCACCAAGTCCGTTTGGAGAACCGTCGACTTGCCATCGACGTATTTTACTCGTGACTTTCGTCACCCGTGCAACGTATGAAAACGCTCCAGCCTGGGCGTGAATTTTGCGCAAAGCGCGAGGTCTTCAAGTACAAAACTCGCCGGCGAGAGTGAGTCGGTCCAACTTCTGTGCACCGGCTCACACCCACGTGACCACCGTTGAGCGTGGGAGGGGGGGTTCATATCACTACGTGACAACTAGCTGCAGGACAAGCCAAGCCGGCGTTACCTGATTCTAAAAATATCTGCAACCACCAACGCCGTGGCTTCTCGCTGCCCAACCCTCAGGTATGCTCGACTTCCGTGTCCTCCGCCCACGCAGGGCAGCCAACGTGCCGCTACAATATTTACAATACATGATCTGTTAGTGAGAACCCTTAGTATGAAGCATGTAAAACGAGCCCGCGGTGTCACCAGTAGAGCTCAGAGGCTCATCTCCCGGCAAATCGCTCCGCGGCGACGTCGCGTCCTGGCCACCCGTGTCGACGCTCTCCACCGCTCCGCGCCGCCGAATTCATCTCCAAGTGCCATAAATCTCGAAAGAATTCGCGGAGGGTCCGCCACCCGCCCGCCCGCCCGATTCAATTAATCTCCTCCGTTAATTCCCGGCGACATTCCCGAAGCGAGTTATTTCATTTCTATTACACGTTGCCTTTACCCCCTCGCGCCGAAGAATTCGACGCGTTTAATCACGGGGAAGACGCGGCGCTCCCCTCGCTCGCCCCCACGCGTGCCGCTGCCCGGCGCCCGATCTCCCCACCCGTTGCGTCGCTGAGCTCACAGAGCAGCCTTTCTCTTTAAGTTAAAAATTAATTAAACAATAACTTATATTATTAATTGAATTTAGCCTCAGATTTTTCATCGACAGACAGTTTATATATTATAAAAGTTTTTATTCAGATCTTCGAAGCAATCTCATTATAAAAAAATTATATAGTTTTTCTGAGCAATGTTTCGGAGTATCATTCTCCCTCATCTTCAGGTTAGACATAATAAAGGAGTCTAGTTTAAGATCGTCTTGATGAAGGACGTTTTATATCGACAATTAAAAAATAAACAAATATTTTCATATCTCAAAAACTACCGGAGAAAATTTAAAAAATATTTCTCATTCTATTATATAATAATTTACACCATACTATTATATAATCAAAGTATAATTGTGTGGTAAAAATTTCAAGAAAAATGAATAAGTTGGATTAGAAGTTTCAAAATTCAGTCATGTGTCCCCTTCAGCCCGGTAGCCACTCATACGCTGGAACAAATTTCCCTGACTTTCGCAGGTTTTGCTTTGCATTATTTTTATTTTTCATTGATGAGCTTTGTAGAGTATTTAACGCTCTTTTTTTAAAACAACACTGATACTAATTTTTCAGCTCTCTGATTTCACCACGAAAAGGTTTGTTTTTTTATCTCAACAAATAAAAATTGACTCTATTTTTGAGGGGCTAGTTTTTGTAAGAAATTAATATCTAGTTATATAATCTTCTAAAAAAAATCTTGGCTTCTTAACGACTATTCTGAAAATTTCGTGATTTTTCCCTCGATTTTCCTGAGAAATGAAATTCATAGTAAGTTTAGTCTCGATTATTCGCAATTTTATAAGTAAGTAGTTTTAAGCAAAGTATTATAGTTTTTACCAAACGAAACATAATATCAACGTAATTCATTAATCTAAAACAACTGAGAATAACTAACAGCTTGGAAATAATCGTTCATAGACTGTAAAAACAAAGTAACCGTTTGGTAAATAAAGTTTGGGCTGAAACTATATAATATGTATTTACGAAACAAATATCGTAAGATATCTTATTACAATACAGCTTTTAAAATATAAAATAAGGTCAGTAGCCAGATTATTTAAATTTGCTTGTTGTATTTTTAAAGAAAATTCTCGAGATCTTCAAATTGACGGGCCTTACGAATGGAGCGAACTTGGTGTGAGATTAGGAAAATATACCACTGAATTGCCATCTGAAGATAATTTATTTCATGTCATCTTTACTTGAATCATCCCAGATAATTTTAATTAGTTTGTGATTCCTTAATAATTCTTCATACATGGTTTTTCCATACCAACAGATCCGTCTTAAGTAAACGAAGTCTTAAAGAAGAGTTTAAAACCCGTACATCATAAAGGTTTACAAATTCTCGTGGAAATACCATTTTTTCGGAATTGAATTAGGTCAATTTGTTTATTAGGAAAGAAAAATGTAATCGAATTGGATTGTTGAATTATTTAGTTATATATAAATTATAGTACATACAGTTTTATTTTCAAGCATATCATTGCTTCATTTCAGATGAGATTACGATTTTTTGCCTCTGCGCATTGTGTACTTCGGATATTTTTTTATTATTAGTTTATGTGAACATATGTTTAATTTAGTTTAAGTTTCATATAAAAATACTCTGAGAAGAAATAGAAGATTTAAAAATATTGCCAGAAACTAGTATTCTATTTTCTTTCTTAATTCCAAGTGAATCTGCATTTTGCCTAAATTCCAAGAGAATCTGAAGATATCTCTTAACGCCAGCACAAATAACAGTTCAATGACATTGGAGTTTGCACCAAATATATTTAATTAGTTATCTTTTGGAAGCTTCAATATGGAATGATTAATTTTGATAATCATATTCTTTCCATTGTTTCTTTAAAATGCCTGAAGTTTTAGTTTGAAAAGAATCAATGGCCATCAGTAAACAGGTAGGAAAGCAATTTCTTGAGTTAATTGAACTTTCAAAAATGTCTTGATGTTGCGAAGTAAGAAAGCATATCAGAGCAAGTGAACAACCCTTTCGTGAATTATATCCTGACAGCTGACAAACCAAGCCCCGTAGCACGTTCTGAAAAGTGCGTGCCTCACTAACGGTTCCAAGAAATGAAGATGTTGAGGCTCAACATTTTTAAACTTCCGTAATTAATTCTGTAAAAGAATGCATAATATGGAGTAATAATTTGCATTAACATGAAGCAAATGCATAATCGTCTTCGAATATAATCATTTCTCTGTTTGTGAAAGATGAGACATGAGACACAAAGAAATATTTCTATGCTCCCTTGAGTCAACCTGCGCAAAACCTTCTAAGATCTACAGAATGTGGAGAAAAGAGTTTAGTGTCATCACTAAGTTTTTCGTTTTTCGTTCAAGACCGTAGATGTAGGAAGAGAAATTCAAAAAGAGCTCCCTCTCCCTCCCTTCGCCCCTCTCTCTTTCTCACTCTCTCTCTCTCTCTCTCTCTCTCTCTCTCTCTCTCTCTCTCTCTCTGATAGTTTCGTAATATTGAAATAATTTTTTTCGTGATTTGAAGGGATGAAAAAAGTAATCACTTGAAATTTGAGCAAGAATGCTTACATGCTTATCGCTTTTTTACTATGTCAAAAAGATTTTTTAAATAATAATTTAATTAATGAGAAGGCACAATAATAACAAAACTTTCTTCAAGCAAATGTGAACAGAAAACATCTCAAGATTATTTTTCCCGGTTAACATAAACCATTGAGATCTTGAGATCGCAACCTCTGTTCTTAAAAAGTCTCACAGCAGTTCGAAGAATTTGTTTTACAAATGTAAGTTTACCAAATGAGAGCATCTATAAACAAGATCAAAAATATTAAACTTGTGTATCAAAAACGTATTTCATCGAGGACGATTTTCTTTTCTTTCTGGATGTGTTATTTTACTGTGTACACTCAAATTTCAATTTCAATCGAAAAATACTTCAGGAACAATGAGGAAGAAATATTTTATTTTTGTCCCAATTCATGAGAGTGATATCACGAATACTGAACGTACTTATCCAAACTCAAAATTAAAAATTAAAATGGAAGGCGATTTTATTGTTGTTTTATCAATACCCTAGAAACATTAACAAAATTTCGTCAATCAAAAACATTCTTTCTGACAGCACAATAAGCTATAAAATCATTTCCATGATATTTTAAATAATATTTGTAATGTAAAATTGTATGAATTTCGACTCATCTCTTTATACAAAAGGCAAGGTATCCGAACAGTCTTTTTACTAACACAAAGATTATTCTAAGCTGTTTTTGAATTCACAATATATTTTTTAAAGTGTTTTAATCACTATTTAAGTTACAATTGTGTCATCATTTTCTTCTGATGATATTTACCATACGTGGTACTTATTTAAAAAGAGTAACATGCCCTCAAGACTTCCTCTGCAGGAAGTGCACGTCCTTGATCACGATCTAAAAGAGTGCGACATGAAGAACCAGCAAACCCAGAAAAAAGCCTTGACGCCACATTTCAGAACCGATGGGTGACAGAACGAGAAACAAACGACCTGAATCCGCGACGCCGAAACTGTTCCGCCGAGGTTCCGGCTGCAATACGTGCGATTCGGACCACACGCTGCAAAGAAGCTCCTTTTTGTGATCTCGTTATAAATACGCGAGGCGCCGCGCCTTCGACGAGAGACGGGAATTCCGGCCTCGCGAATGGAAGGAAGCCAGAGGAGGGCGGGCGCAACGCCGCGCCGCCTGCGGTTGTCTTCCCGGGCTTTGGAGCACATCCTCGGGGCGTGTTTGAACGGATCCTCTTCCACGAAACCGCCCGGTTTATTTCGAAAGAAAATAGAGCGCTAACTTCTAGAACGTAACAAAAGAAGCAACCGCGACATCGTCGCGAGCGAAGTTACGCGTCTTCGCGAAAACAATAAATAAGCAACTTGTCTTAAAATGTAATTATTGCGATGACCACGCTGCGTTTACTTGAGACATTTTACATAATGAAAACAAAGTTGTAAATGAAATGACATCAAAATAAAGAAATAGAAGATGGTAAACAACTTTCCGATATTAACACAATAGAAAGCTAAGGTAATACGAGTCCTAGCTCAAAAATGTGTTAAATTAATAAATATACTGGTTTGATTGCTTTTTAATCGCAGGTGTGGAAAGAGTCTTAAAAATAATGAATACATCACGTTTATTTTTTTTCATTAGTTAATGGCAAAACATCGTTTAAAACTGTGTATGAAAGAGAAGTACAATCAGTTCACGTTTTCTTGACCTTCAAAATCCACACCAACACTCTTATACCCGTGCAACGAGCATTTTGGTCAAAATTTGATAGAAAGAAGAGAAGGAATATTCGCCCCCACGAAAGTTTTGCAACGGCAAATGAGCTACAGATTTTCGCTTTTATCCATTATGTTGAAAAGTTTTACTGGAATCAATCGAAGCATAAATCTCACATGCACTTTCAATTCGTATACACAGCTTCTCCGCAGGAACTCTTAAGTCGGACACAGACATCTGTCCAACCTTCCTACATTCACGCAACACATCTGACCCCGAAACCAGCGACCTCATACCGCAAGACTGGAAGAGCCTCTATAAGCAAACGTGAAGACACCTACGCGAGACCCACTTTTCAAGAGGCGTTTGTTTCTCTTATTTACTTGCAGAAGCGTGTGAAGTCTGCTCAATTGTAAGAGAGCTAGAGATGCGACCCTCGATCCATTAAGCTTCTATTTTAAGCTCTATTTGATGCAGTAAGTACAATAAAGATGGTTCATGATCACGAGAGGAGATGGCGCAGTTCAAGGCAAACATCAAAGAAGCGCTTGAAAGTGGAATTTGATTGATCTAAATTAAAAATGTCTTCAGATACTCGTTCATTGCACGCACAGTGTGGAAGTCACATTTACAACTTACTTCGGCACGAGGTAAGTCCAAATAATATGGAAGTTTTACGCCCTTAAACTTTCATGGCGTTTACAATGTCAAACGAATTTTTCTTCCTGACTTCGCTACAAATCCTTCCTGGTCTCGGGAAAAAATGAATCTCAGTATTGCATTATTTCTTAAACTTCCCCGAAAATAAAAAATAAATCTTCTCAGTTTATTTTCGCTTCTATTTAATAATTATGGTTTTCTACTCCCATTGTATAACGCTGTCTTTGGATGGCTGCAACCAGTTGCATAATGATGGTCATTTCGATACAGATTTCATTATGATACAGGTTCTTGGCCAACCACAGAGACGCTTACAAATCAAGTATTGTCACTTCATTAATCGTTGAGAATTGTTGCAGTAAATGTTTCGTTCGAGTGTGTATATTAACATTGCATTTAATATTATATTAAGCTTCTCAGTTTTAATTTTATTTTATTAATAGTAATTTTTACGTGAAATATTATTAAAAATAAATTGGATCGTCATTTCACTTTATCCTTTTTGATTAGCGCAGTGGTAGTCATTGAAGAGAACTTTCAATGAGGTTAAGATCTGAACGCAAGTCATTTTGTGTTATTTGCTGTTTCTGTGTGGTTGTCCTTAAAAAACCGGCCAATTCTTTAGTTTAAAATATTTAGTGAATGGTGGTTCTTTCTGATGGTGTTGACGTTTCCAGAATTTAGAGCAAATACGAAAATACAGAAGTCAGAATATTGCCGCAACTTTTGTAGTCCCTCGCCGGCGCTCTGGTAAAGCACAGCCACCTGCGGGTGTAAGGTAGTGAGGTGTCCGCTAGGTGGCCTTGGCTGAATCTTGCATGTCGACTGCCAGGAAACGATTCAGTGGAGAAGTTTAACTTATAAAAGTTACCATAAGTCGTAGAAAAAGTACCGTATGAAACTCGATGTAATGGGTATTAATACACTCGTGTGAAGTTTACGATACTCGCTCGTACCTCGCTCGTATCGTAATATCACACTCGTGTATTAATACCCATCATTACATCATCGTTTCATAATGTACTATTCTTGAATATCTATGTTCGATTATTGTTGCCCAGCTTAATATGTTTTCCTATTCTCGACAAGCTTCCAAATTACTTATCTTTGAGGAAAACATGATTAAAAAATGTATTATTCTTAATGGAGTTATTATTATTACTGTTATTATTATTATTATTATTATTATTACAGTAGCTAACAAATTAATCCGAACACACGCTGTCCTGTGAAACATTTTACTTTCACCCTGAAAAACATATGAAACTTAAACTTTTCATGTACTTAATAATTTAAATGTCCTCCTCCATTGTTAATAAGTTCATTTATTCTCTTAGACATTGACTCTAATAAAATTAAACATTGTTTTTTGATTTCCTTTGTCACGAAACCAGACATAACTGACTCAAGAAGGTTTATTTTTGTGTTACATTTCATTTTCTGAGTCGATTGGATTTAGATCAGGAGTCTTGCGATTGGATTTAGATAAGAAGAATTTCCTGGCCACTGGAGCACTTGAATATTGATTTTTTAAAAAATAGCAGCTTTCTTCGATGTTTCCCTGATGTTATATCCATGGTAACAGAGAAAATTAGGAACACACTGAGAACGCTACCTTCACCAAATATTACAATAAACTGAGCAAACCTACACCCACAATAACAAATGAACCACCAACAATGAAGATTAAGATAGCGCATCAACGAGTCGATCGAATCACACAGGACAGCTGCGTATCAAAACAGTCTTACCAAATAATGAAAACAATTCCCTGTGTTCGGATTAATTTGTTCGCTACTGTATTTGTTGTCTGATGAAACGCCTGCCTATGCAGGCTTTGAGATGTGACTTTCTTAATAGCTAATAAAACACAGACGTATTATTTTCCGATATAGCAACATATATTGTTACCTGTTCACATTTATAATTTGAACATTGCATGATATTTCACAACCAATTTCACTAATTTACGCTCTTTTAATGAAATATAATGTTCTTTACCTATCGACTCTGCTGTAAACATCTAAATGTGAGTATAGCCTACAAACATGAAACATATGTACTATGTTATGTCGTAAAATAAACTACAAACAATAGCAATTTATCCAAGAAATAAAATAAAATTCTCAATTCACAAGAATCTAAAGTATTTTTTGTCCATTCTAAATTCGATTACAGTCTCACGCAAGGCCTTGCTTTCTTTTTACTTGTATTTATTTTTATTTTAAATATTTTGATTATTTACAATGCTAGACACAAACCTTGATCGTCATTATTGTCAAATATTAAAAAAAAAGTCCTTTAAATTCTCCTTGTGCTGCACTGCCCTGCATATTTGGCCGATATTTGACCTAGCGTATCCGTTCTATTCCATCTTCTTCGCCCATACGCTATCTAGAGTTATGCGCTACTGTCACTTTTTTATGTACTTTCCTAAAGGCTTGACCGAATTCTTATTAACTCGATACTCCCTAATTACTTCTGCAAGCGAAGTTCAAGATCTCCACCACTGCCTCTGTACATCTGCCCTCCACCTAGGTGGACGCATTTTTCTCCCGCCTGCCTTCTACTACTGGCAGCACCTTTACATCAGAATTATGCTTTATTCGTTTCGACAATACAATTGCAACTCATTTGCTTATACACCACGTGTTTCTGTTGGAGAGTATATTTTAAAAAATCCTTGTTTTCTCATATTCTCACTCTACCTGTATTTAATTTATCTGGTGACACAAAATGAAAACAAACATTAAATGTCATTTTATTTACGTTAAGTGATTGACAATACCTCTGAGAATTCGTATTAATCTATTTACATCTGAAAGCAGGAATATTCATATTTCGCCTTCCTTCGTCAGTTTTAGTTTTCTCTTCATTAATTTATCTCTTACAATATATTTTTATTTTTAATCCTTTGAGATGAAATCTCAGTTTCTAATTTACAAGCAGGTACTAATTGCACTGAAATATCATTCCTTAAAGCAAAACTTGTTCGTCTTCACTCGTTATACGAGCATTCGGATAGTACTATCTATTTAAGAAAATAATATCATAAGACGTATTGCAAAGCGAAGAGGTAAAGCAGTTCATCCTTTATCATAAAAACCAGCATACATATAAAAGGGATTTAGTGGAAGCACATTCTTTACTTATCCAAGGTACAGAGCAGCCTATGTTGGCCAACCTTGGTTCAGTTTACCGAGATTGCCAAGATAGGTGGCAAATATGTACATTATATTATCCGGATGCAATAAAATGCACCCGTATATTGAGCGAGGTTCCAAGCCAAAGCATTTTTCCGTGTAATACCTGGCCTACCACTCTGCAGCTCGTTTGAGACGGCCAGGAATTCCGGTCAATCGCGATGCGAATAAACTCGTTCGCCGCGTGCTGTTGAAGGCGACTGGCTGGCGGGTGGACGCCGCGGCCCAGCGAGTGGACGGAGCGGCCGGGGGCAGCCGTGACGGATCGCCCGCCCCCGGGTCCCGAGCACGCCCGCGGCCACGGCCGCCGCCCCCGCCCCCGCCGCCCCGGGCGCCGCGTGGGAACGCCCGCCACCGCCGGCCGCGCGTCTCCACCGTCATCGCTGCCATTCGCACAATCGCAATCGGTGCGGGGGCGGAGGCCTCTCGCATCTGCCTCGGGCCTCGTCTCCTCCGTCAAATGACAATCGGGAATATAAACTCATCTCAATATTAATATTAAAGTAAAACTTCCAAGAAGTTTATAGACAGTCAAAACAATACAATTTAATCATAAAATCTCATAATTATTCAGATGAATATTATACAGTTTTGGCAACGTTTCGGAAGACAGTTTTCCTCCATCATCAGGCCTTACAATGAATAAGAATTACATAATGAACCATATGAATAAAACAACATAGGCCTTGGCTGAATAAAACTTGTTGCTTGATGACACGATGTATGGTTCTGATTGTGATATTATATGATATGATGATATATTGATATATTGTGATATGTGATATACTGATAAACTCATCTCGCACGCAAAATCCCGGCGGGCTATCGGAAATACTTGAAATACTCCATCTCCTCAGTGGAATAAATCTGAGACCTCTCATCAACTTCTTAAAAGAAGCAACGGATATTCTTCGCTGCCCAGGCATTATCACTGAAAAAATCACTCTGTTAATTCCAATAGCCGAAAGAGTACTCCCGTAAACACCCCAAAACATCAATACGTCAACGAAATTCAAGCACTTGTTAGAGAGAAGGATCGACATTTCATCACTTCTTACAAGCAGCCAAATTTCAAAGGAACTCAGCAAGAAACTAAAATCAAAAGTGGAATACCCTCAGGTACGCAAAAGTGAGACAACCACAAGGTGATCTGAAAAGTCAAAAATTTCACGCTGAATAATTCCGGCGAAATAGCTCCCCACCAGGGGCAGGCCGCAACCAGGACACAAGAGGGAACTGTCATTGGTCTTGTTATGATTGTTTTGGCTCAAAAACTTGGCAGCTTCTCCTCCACCAAAGCTGCACTTCAACATCACACGTCAACACTGCAGCAAAAATTACATCGATCATCAGCAATTGCTTAGAGCTGCTGCTTGCTCCATTGTTTCATTTTGGTCCGAGCATGTCAGTTACTTCATGTCAGTGCCTTCTGCAAGTGTTACTAGTTTCGGTCCACAGACCGAACGACAAAATTCTGCACGAAATATTTGCGGAACCCAGACGACTCGGGCTGTAGAAGCTTCGTGCGTGTAACAATAGAAAAATACGAATAATATCCACATGGTTCTCAATTTTATACTCCTTGCAGTACGCGAAACTTGTAAATACATACAAACCTTGGTTACTGGATTGATTGATTATTGATTCCGGGCGCGTCAACTGTTAAGGTTATTAGTCCTGTGAGTGTAGTGCATGCTCTTTCCTCGGAATGTGATGGTGATCTTCCCACATAACATGATGACATTCGGTCATTGACGGCTTGTTGAGTTTTCCGCAACCAGGCGTCTGCCACCAGCGGGGCACCTCCCCTGCCGGGACAAGCTGTAAGCTCCCGACCCGTCTCCCGGCATATGTAGCAGTGTAGTGCTTGTAAGTGTAAGTGTATGTAAGTGAGGGGGAGAATAGGACAGGGATGGGGAAGGAAAGGTAGCACGCAGTCCATTTGTAAGTATACTGCTCCCGTATTTGCCTGGCATTGATCCGAAAAACCACGAAAAACTACCGATCAGAGCAGCCGGTCGCTAGAATTCTCCTCCAATTGGTACGTCGGACAGGATCGACTGACGATTCTCCTCCAAGCAGCGAATGAATTCGGCCTAGCTATGTAAATTGTGTCGAAAACACTGCCCCCGTCGGGACTCGAATCCCAGGACCTCCCGGTCAGAGGGACTGCAGTGACATCAGTTCTTGCCCTGAACCGCCTCTCTCGGTGAAAAAAAGTCCTAGTTTCGCAGTCACTGTGATGTACGCCGAGCTCGCAGTTATTTCCAAGTAGCCATTGCCATTGCCATTTTTTACTTTCTCGCCTTACCAAGTTCTACGTAAGAAGAGAAAGTTATGTAATCGTTCATCCGAAAACGGCGAATTTTCGGCAGAAAATCTCTTATTGCCGGGCCCTCCTAAAGAAATCGAGGCTACCTTCTGTTGCTAAATGTAGAAAAAAAAATCCTCTAATACTGGGTGTAGCCAGAATCCATGTTTTTGTTGTGGTTGTGGCGCCCCTTTAAATGCCCCGTCCGAGGCGACCTCTCGCAGCCGAAGGTCGTCCCCGCCCCGTCCCCGCCCCACGGCGCGTCGCGGTGGCTGCCCCCGGCCGGCGACGCCCGGCGACGCGACGCGACACGACGGCGTCGCCACAGCCGGTAGCGCACGGGGCGGTCATCAGCGGGGTTAACCGCCCGGCGGGGCGTCGTTAGGGCGCGCACCGCCCGCGACGCCGCGACGCGCAGAGCAGCAGATTTCGCCCGCCCCCGCCTCCGCCCCCGCCCCCGCCTCCGCCCCCGCCTCCGCCTCCGCCACCGCCCCCGCCTCCGCCCCCCGCCTCCGCCCCCGCCTCCGCCCCCGCCTCCGCCCCCGCCTCCGCCCCCGCCTCCGCCCCCGCCTCCGCCCCCGCCTCCGCCCCCGCCTCCGCCCCCGCCTCCGCCCCCGCCTCCGCCCCCGCCCCTGCCCCACCCCCGCAGCGGGCCCGCCGGCCGTGCGCTCCCATATGCGCGCCGCGCCGCGTTCCCTTGGGAGCCCGTGGACAGAGGGCGGGCGGCGCAGCGCGGCGCGGCGGGCGCAATGGGCCATGCGCGATGACGCCGGACGTTGCGTCCGAGCACGCGATGGCGCCCGCCCCCAGTGGCCTGGGAAGCGTCATACGCGCGGTGGAGCCGGTTCTCTGCGGACGTTCCAATAGAGAAATGAAACCGTTCTAACATATATCACTAAACTTTCTCATACATTCTTCCAAAATCCACCCTCAGTTACCGGTGCATCTCGTTTCAATTTAGGTAAAGAGCATCTCGTAAAACCTCGTCTACGTAACCGACTCCCCGTTCACATCTTCCTCCGCAATCTGGCGGATATAAGGTAATGAAATAAATACTCCTCCCAATACCAGTTAACAATTTGTATTCCTCCACTTAAAAATTCGCACTGATTCATTATAATGTTTAAAGGGAGGTCGCCGTAGCTACCCCGTTTGCAAATTTTTCGAATGAAAAACTCGTTCCTAACAATTGAAAAGCCGTATGGCTGAGCGTTGTATAATCACCTCATTCTGCAATAAAATAAATAAATTAAAAAAAGAGAGAAATGAAATTCTGCGATTTCAAATTATGGCAAACAAACTCACGAAAAGAAAGTAATTCGATGGTTGTCTGTTTACTAAGATCACAGGTTACCGGTCAGTAGGTCTACAGAAATAAGGTCAACGTAAATAATCTCTAATATTTGAGGTCCAACGACACTCGGTCTACTCTAAAAGGTCTACATAATAAATGTCTACACATCGCGCTTGTCTATATGAAAAAATGTCTAATGCTAGTATGTCTATTACCTAAATGTCTACAAGCAAAGGTGCCTACTTGCAAAAATGAATATTGCAAATATGTCTGTATATAAAAAGGATCTCGTATGAAAGGTTTTTGGACTTGATACAATATGTAATTACGTATAAATGTATGCTGAACTTGAAAAATATTTATAAAATATATGCAGTATCTGAATAGAACTGAGTTTCATTCAAATCAGTCACCATCAAAATTTGACCTTGTAATAAAAGTTGAATTGCAAATATCTCTCTACGAACATCTCCAATAAAAGATTCTTCCTCTCCGCCCTTTCGCCTAAAGTGGTAATCGAAATTATTATGCATTAACATATTTTTATCTTTGTTGTGTTTCAAAGTGTAAGCAACCATGATTTTTTGTTATAGTACCTGGTGTGTTTGATATAAAAATGTATCTCCTAATTTTATATATATATATATATATATATATATATATATATATATATACGTGTGTGTGTGTGTGTCTATAATATGAATGTTTCTGCTAACAGAGCGATACCGAATACATGATGAATGGTATCCAACGGAGTAAATCTCACAATCTACCGTTCTTTTAGTCGCCCCCTCCAAATGTGTTCATCCCTACGAATCATTGAGCTCTGTACGTATTCTCATCATCAAATTTGTATTAAAAGTATAATTATAAAGTACGTAAGTCCACGTAATTATGAAGATGAATTATTAGAAAAATCCGTGAGGAAACCATCCTAAGAAGTGAGCTGAAATTACAATTGATTCAAACCGACTTAGGTAGCTCAGGTGGCATCAATTGATTTCACTGGATTGCTTTTGATCGGAAGGTCCTAGGGTTTGATTCCCGACGGTGACACGATTTTAGTTCGCTGGGTCGAATTCCGCCGTTAACTGGAGGGGAATTCTAGTGGCCGGTTGCTCTGATCGGTAGTTTTCCGTAGTTTCCCCGACCAACACCAGGAATGCTGAGGAAGTACTCGAACAAACGGGCCTCGGACCGCGCGCGATCTTTCCTTCCTCTTCCTTACTCCTTACTTTCACACACATACTTACATGAACTACACTACCACAAACATCGGGAGACCAGTGGGGAGCTTAGAGTTTGTCCCGGCAGGAGCGGTGCCACGCTGGTGAAAGATACCTGGTTGGAGAAAACCCCGCAAGCCGGAAAGAAGTTCGGCGCCGAATCTCACCATTCAACAGGAGAAGATCACCGGCATCTCCCCACGATCAAAACATGCGGGATCGATGACCTTCGCCGTTAATGCGCCCGGAATCATCCATCATTCAATCCAATTGACCACACACGTACTCTGGCAACAACCTGATGTTAGTGGAGTCCCTCTGACCGGAAGGTCCTAGGTTCGAGTCCCGACGGCGGCAGGATTTGTGACACTAGCTTGTCAGCTAGGTCGAATTCAGTCGCTGTCTGGAGGAGAATTCCAGCGGCCGGCTGCTCTGATCGGTAGTTTTCCGTGGTTTCTCCGATCAACACCAGGCGAATGCCGGAGCAGTACCCTAACAAACGGGCCATAGACCGCGCGCGATCTTTCCTCCCTCTTCCCCCCTCCTTGTCCTATCCTCTCCTCTTACACACACACTTACACTAACATGCACTACAGTACCACACATGTCGGGAGACCGGTCGAGAGCTTACAGCTTGTCCCGGCTGGGCCGGTGCCCCGCTGGTGGGAGATACCTGGTAGTGGGGTAAAAGCCCGGTAGTCGACGGTAGGTCGGCACCAGATCTCCCATCCAGCGGGGAAAAGATCATCGCCACCTCCCGAGAATAAACACGCACTTCACTTACCGGACTAATGACCTAAGTATTTGACGCGCCCGGAAACACGAATCAATCAATCAAACACGTCCTCATGAGAGGAAGCAGGAATCAGTTACATAACACAAGCCAAAGAGGAGGCTCGCGCCCGCGGCCCGAAGAGAGGCGGCGCGCGGCGCCTCGCCCTGCACCTGCGCGGCGAGGGCAGCGCGGAGAGCGGGTTTGACCGGACGCAGCAGTCTCCACAAAAGAACAGGGAAAGTGCGCGTCGCGGGGTTCTCAGGGGGCCGTGGCCCCGGGGGCGCAGCCGCCGATTTTGGCAGCAGCGGCGGCGGCGGCGGCGGCGGAGGCGCCGGTCCACTGGCGGCCGCGTGTGAGTGCGACGTAATCGGCCCACAAACCAGATGCGCCGGATGCGCTCTCACGCAGCTTACGAGAGCAGCTCTGCGGCGGCGGCGGCAGGCGCCGCGACGCGACGGGGGGCGTTCTGGAAAAGGCGCTCCTGGATAACTGGCTGGCAATTGTGAAGTTCGAGTCCAATTACTGATTGATTTATTAGTGATTCCGGACACGTCAACTGCTAAGATCATTATCCCCGTAAGTATAGTGTGTGCTTTTATCGTGGGAGGTAGCAGTGAACATCCCTCTCTGACTGGCGAGATCCATCGCCGACCTACGCTGGCTTAATGGGATTTTCCCCAACCAAGTGTCTCCCTCCAGCGAGGCACCGCCCCAGCCGAAGCAAACTCTAAGCTCCCGGCTGGTCTTCCGACATGTGTGGTGGTGTAGTACATGTGAGTGTAAGTGTGTGTAAATAAGAGGGAGCAAAGGACAAGGAAGAGGAAGGAAAGATCACGCGGGGTCCGTTGTCAGAGCAGTACCGTATATTTCTTACGGTATAGATCCGGCATCTACCTGGTGTTGATCGGAAAAAATCACTACCGATCAGAGCAGCCGGCCGCAAGAATCCCCCTCCAAACAGTGTCTGAAATTAACCTACCTGTGTAGCTATCATCTAAATTTTAGCACCGTTGGGACTTGAACCTTAGGACCTCCCGATCAGAGGCACTGCAGTGACATTAGTTGATGCTCTGAGCCAGCTTCGCCAGTATCGAATCCAAAGTGTCACAGGCTTTGGTAATTCAATTTTTTAAAATGTGTTATTATTATTATTTATTATTATTATTGCTATTATTATTAATAAAAATAATATATTTTTACTTCTTCAGTTGAAGTTAGGCATAAAGAATTTTTCTTTAGGTGTCTTAGAACCAGATTCAGCTATTAGGAAAAGGGAATTCGCCCTATTGCACTTAATGTAAAAACATGCAAACAATGTGTTAAGTCCGAAGTAAAACTGTCTTTTGCCCAACAATTAGCAATTTTATTGACGGTTTCAAATTTCTCAAATACTTTTTTAAAATTTTTTGACATCACTCCTGCCCATGAAATTACCAAGACTATAACAGCTTTCTCCAATTGCTAGATCTGTTTCAATTGCAGTGCAAACAATATTCTCATATTTCCATGTTTTTTTTCTTTATTGAGAGAATATTCGAGAAGGCTGTGAAATTTTGATGCATTGTATTTTGCTCGTGATCTTCTGTAGAGTTATCACTGTCTGATATCATTTGAAGGCTTTTGGCACCGGCATCCGTCGGCAAGGCCCACGTAGTATCATTAAGCCTTCCATCAATTTTTTCCGGGTATTTTTTCTGTAATTCAAGGCTAATTTCTTATCGTACAACTCGACGTTATTTGTATTTACGACGTAACTTGTATGTTTACGAACTCTATTGGTGTTGGTCATTCTTAATGATAATATTCCTTCTCTCCGCCAAATTCTGCTCGCTTATGTCAATTTCTGAATGTGCATTTGTGTATTCCTGAAGGAAGTGATGAAAGTAGAATTCCGTGACAGCGACTGACACGGTAAAATATTCATAATCCTTCGATAGCCATATCTCGTGTCCATTTTATTCGGTTGTCTTTCTATCCTCTACGGGCTTCTCACAAGCAGACGATCCACAAGTTGCAGTGGCACTAGATTTGCTGGCCTCAACATATTCCACATTCGGTTGTTCTGGTTGAAATTGGGCTGTAGCTCTTTTAGTGACCGAGGTCTGCCTTATCTACCCTCTACTATCGACGGCTTGCATGTTGTGAACATCACCCTGGCGCTCTCCAGGCAGCGGCTTATGTTCCGAGGACCGACGACATTTTGAACCTGTCTCCACAACACTACGGGTACTCGCCATTGTCCTGTTAGCAGTTTTTAATGGACATATTCCCTCTTCCACGTGGCTTATGATGACGTGTGCTCTGACGTAGGGTTGGACGAAGGTGAACATGGGAAAGGAAAAATAGGGTTCGGAAACCGTTCAAGATGAAAAATGTCTGGGGTTTAGATAACGGAAGAAAGTGAGCTATTCAAACCATCCAATCACTCCCGCTGGAAGGAGGAGGGCGGAATATGAAAGGTAGGATCTGTAGCAGTGGTGTCAAGGTCTTCTACGGACGTCAGTGGCACGCTTCTTGACACCGTAGCATGCCACGAGCTTCCCTGCGCAACTAGCGTCGGGAAAGGAAACTATTAGTAGTAACCCCGCCGTTTTACAATAGTGGTAGCGTTCTCTAGTAGTGGGGTGATGAACTGCATGGAGGTGCGATTTCGTCGTGCCACTCGTGCCACGGACTCCCGCTCGTGGAATCGACCTTGACAACACTGATCTATAGGTTAGGACAGTGGCCAGCGCCCCTTTGTAGGTAGAGGAAACCGAGCTGATTGCACAGCCTCCACTCTCCAGCAGAGTGCTGCGGGCGATGGGGTCGCCCATTCCTTACGCCCTTATTATTATTATTATTATTATTATTATTATTATTATTATTATTATTATTATTATTGTTGTTTTTGCTGTACTTATTCTTCTTCTAAAGTCGGCAAGTCAAGCCAAGTGCCCCTGACAAAGTAGATACGAGCTCGTAGACTCACAATGTAAGTGTAGTCTGATCATACTGATGTCACAGGTGTATTTACTGTATTTTCGAGTAGTATCAATTCATAATAGGTCTCAATTGGTTATTATGTTTCGATAAATGGCATCATTTGGTGTACAAAACAAGTCTATTTACATTATTGAGAGAGCTTCTTAAAATAAAAATAAATTTTTAAACAAAACAAGAGACATTTCAAAAAGATTATTTGTTGAGATTTATCTGTACGTCACTTGATAACTGAGTATTAGAGACGAAGAATAGTTTTTTGAGGCAGTTCCTAATGGACTGTTAGTTCGTATGTTGTGTTGGAGAGAGCATACGTGATGCATTGGTTAAGAAACTACTCCGCTTCAAAGCTTTGGAATCGTTCCGATAGAAAGTAGAAAAGCGCAAGATGATTAAAGAACGATTCTATCTTATATTCGACATTACGCTTTGATACAACACTATTTTCCATGTTCGCACAACTACGATCGCAATGGCTGATAGTGAGTAACCTTATATTCTCAGCAGACGAGTTTACTATTCAGTGAACGTAAGTGTGAAATAGCAATGGTGCCCAACGATGTAAAATGGATGAATAGTGAGATAAAATTGAAGAGAACTTAAACATTTTAAGAAGCAATTTTATACATGTTACGTAAGCATGTCATTGATCTTCCTTCTAGTTATTATTCACGCCATTCTGCGGCATTGTTACGTAATTCCGAAGGAAGAAAAACTGATAATTCGAACAACACAAAGGGCTTCATTAATCTGTTTTGGCAGTTCAGAAAACCATAGTCAGAAACACCTCCCTGTCATTAACTGTCGTGTAAAACATGAAAGAAGACAATGCAGTCTAGAAAAAAAATCTGCACACCCTCGTCGAATAAGAAACATTGCCACCTGTGCTAACGCGTGTGTGTGTCACACTCCCCTGAACACCCTTGTCATTAGAGGAGCAGGGACGTAAAACGACTGCGAGAATCGCCTTAAGCACACACATTTTCTGGCGCCGCGCCGTGACGAATTGGCCGCACGACACAGCGCCGCTTCCTCGCACACGCACCCCTTTCTCCCCGCCCACGCACCTGCACTTGAGCGGGCGGAAGGCCCCCACGTCGCGAGCGGAGGCAGTCCCTCCAACGACCGTTCTACCTAGCTAGATAGCTATGACTTCTCGGCTGTCCGGGAGACGCCGCGTCGTTGGCTGAGAGCCCGACGTTCGCGGACGCGGCGTCTCCCGGACAGCCAATAAGTCATAGCTATCTAGCTAGGTAGAATGTTCGTTGGAGGGACTGCCTCCGCTCGCGACGTGGGGGCCTTCCCACCGCCCAAGAGGCGAGGAAGCTTACGTGTATAGATAGATAGCTAGGTGAAATTCAGCCTCAGTCTGCAGGAGAATTTTAGTGGCCGGCTGATCTGATCGGTAATGTTTCGTGGTTTCTCCAATCAATACCAGGCGACGCGCCCGGAATCATCAATCAATGAATCAAAATCGAGACCTACTCATGAAATCCCGACATCTCATGGCAAATGGGAACACTCCTTTGGAATGTGATGGGAAAAATGTGTTTATTGTTTTTAATAAACTAAGTTCACTTACACTGTTGGCGTCACTTTTTCTGGACCTATCAACCAATGGCGGCTGATGTTCTCCAACAAACTGGGCCTTGCGGCTCCACCGAATGACAGGAATGTAGAGCAGTATAATATACAATATATTATATTGTATAATAAAACGTAAGCAATTCAAGTAATTTAATTAAAACTAATTAAGTCGCCCTGAGAAAGGTCGCAGAATGATTGAAGAATGGTGGTCGAAGATTGGCACTCACTGTGATATCTCTCACCAGCGGGGCACCGCCCCAGACGGGAGAAGTTTTAAGCTTCCAACCGGTCTTCTATGTGGTAGTGTACTGCATGTTAGTGTGAGTATAAGAAAGGGGTGAGGATATGGCAAGGAAGAGGAAGGAAAGGTCGCGCGGTTCGTGGCCCGTTTGTTAGGGTCCTGCTCCGGCATTCACCTGGTGTTGATCGGAGAAACCACGGAAAACTACGTATCAGGGCAACCGGCCGCTAGAATTCCCCTCCAGACAGCGGCTGAATTCAATCTAGCTAACTAGCTATTGAAAATCCTGCCTCCGTCATGACTCGAATCTAGGACCTCCCTTCAGTTGACTTCAGTGACAACAGTTGATGTCCTGAGCCATCTCTTCCGATAATAGGTCTCGAATTTTGCGTTTCGATACGTGAGAGGGGTGTATATTTCTTGTCGGGGTGCAGGAAGCGCGATAACACAATGGCCTGTAAGGAATACTCGTCTGATGTCGATCGACGGGCTCTATAGAAACACGAAAAGCACGTGGTTGCGGTTGCTCCTATTTCACAAATATTTTTTCATCCTTGATTCCGAATACGCAATTTCCGAGAAGCAGAGGTGAAGTTTGACAATTCACGGCGATGGACCGGTTGTCATAGAATCGCAAAATTATTTAGCCTTGTTTCGTAGTAAGACGATTCCTGGAACATATTTTTACAAACTCATCATATTCGATGTATGATACTATTACTCGTAAGTATGTAAGAAATATGCATTAAACGGCAAAATAGGTACAAAAGGCGTAATTATTCCCAAATATGTGAAAATATGTAAAAGAAAAGATATTAATATATATGGATTTAGTTCATTCACAGTGTCATGGAATCTTTTAACACATTTACTCAGTGATGTATATTTCACCTATACAACTATATATTTAAATGAAAATTCGTTTCCTATTGATAACGTAGTACCATTAATTTGCTCAGCTGAGCAGCCGCACGAAGATATACAGTCCTGCAACAATACTCATGCAATGTCTTCTATTCTTCACTCACATTGCCAACTCACTCTCAATATCTTTAGGTATCTCTTAATCATGATTTAAAGTGATATCATTGGTTACTTACACACATTTGAACGATCTCATACTCTCGATTCTATAATCACCTAATGCCATAAATATTTTGGTAGGTGGAGACTTTCTAGTGGAGACATGAGTCTACATTCTTGTGACCTCGTTAACACTTAGACTCAAATTTTTGTCTTTTATTTCAATGTCTTCATTAGCGTAATTGTTGCACATGTCCTAAGCATCGTGTACAGAAGAAAGCTCATGTCTGATAGGAGGAGAAAGAACAAGTTGAGCTGGAGATGTGGATTGATTTTTCAATTTAGTGGCCATTAAATATAATTATCACAATTACATACACTTTTAAACCTTAAATAAACTCAAATAAATTTAAAATAATTAACGCCACTTTAATATGCTATTCCAGAGTTGTCAAGATCGATGCCACGAGTGGGAGTCTGCGGCACGAGTGCCACGACGAAATCGCCTCTCCACGCAGTTCATAACCCCGCCGCAAGAGACAACGCCATCACTATTGTAAAACGGCGCGGTTACTAAAAGTTTCCTCTCCCGACGCTAGTGGCGCAGAGAAGCTCGTGGCATGGCACGGTGCGGTGAGGCGTGCCACTTCCATCATTAGGAGACCTTGACACCACTGTCCTATACTATTGTTTTAGATCAATATAATTACTAACTACTACAGAAAAAATGAGAAAATTTTGAATATTAAGATAAAAGCAGTACCACGATATTTACAAAAACTCGGAAAGGACTGTATGAAAATGAATGCGAGAAGTGAAATCAGAAGTGTGATATCTGGAAATGTGGCTCGCCAGTAGTTTCCACTAGCAAATGATTGAGCGCACGGATTTCTCTCCAATGGAGAGCGCTCAATTCCCGCTGGCGCTGTTAATTCTGAGAGCCAACCCGTTCGACAGTAATTCCTCCCACGGGTCAAATGCATGTGCACACGTCCCAGGGACCTCGTAATCCTGTGGGAAGCAGCGGGAACGCGGCCAATTGTCAAATAGGGATTAGTTAAAGTTCCCTGAATATCTGCAGTTAACAATTGTAACCATCATTTGGGCACTGGTCGAAGAACACGTAAGCAAAACAAAGTGAGAATGATAAAGCAATGTAGGATTAAAATGAAAATGGAGAATGATTGATCGGTTGGGCTTTTGAGAATATAATAAATTTCTGAAAATGAAAATGATCATCCATAACGATTCCCCAAATACCTGTATTTTCAACTGTCTTACATTTGTTAAATCGTTTGAAAAAAAAAAAACTTCGAGTATTTTTATTTTCATGCCTTTCTAGGTACTAACGTTGTAAAGAGACAGTTTTGTATTGAAAGTATCGGCGATTTTTCCAAAGAAAAATATTGAGAGCCCTGTAAACGAAAACGGAAATAATTTTGTTCCTTTGTGAAGTAAATGTTTTCCGCTAACGAATGGTGTAGTCAGAATCCACATTTATGAGTCCTTTACACTGAAAAAACTGTTGACGTCAAAACATCTATCTCTCCATCCGTTCGTCTGTGATTTAGTTTAGGTTAGCTCCTAAACCGATCAGAAAATTATCTGCAAAATTAGTATTCTACTATCGATATAAAAAACTCGAGATTGAAACAGATACTTGGGTTTTAGGGGGGTACTTCACAAGAAGTATTAACATTTTCAAAATTGTTGTCACAAATATCCCCAATTTTTTTGATAAAACTTTTTCCTCGGAGAGCGCGAAGGACACTTAAAATGACTCAGTTCTAATTTTCTTTCAAATCTATGAATTTTCGAAAATCGAAAACGTCCACATAGAAACTACACTCTTCAAATGTACATTTTGAAGTAATAAACCTAAAACCAAATGACAAAAAATTTGCAAAAATCCTAAATAATGTATTTCATACCGTTAAAAAGTTACTGAGTTTGTGTACTTTTAATAACGTGCACATTACTAAAATTAAGGCGCGTATATGCAGTGATATTTAGACGAAGGTAGGAAACTGACATTCCTCGAGAGCCTCAAGAACAGCAGACGCTGGCGCTTTCTACGAATCGTTGTAGTACTAAAAACAGGAGAATGACCCAGTACTGACAATGTTGAAGCACACGGACGCGCGGTCAGTTGGATGGCTTGTGCTTCACAACGTTACACGACCTCAAGAGCGTGACGTCACGTCGGTGTGCTGCGTGGCTCGTCACTAGACGCCAGAGAGAGCATTCAGCGCAAAATTATTTCATACATTGACATTGTGAAATATCTCTGTTATTGATTGCCCTTGAATGAAAATGATAGATTACTAACATATGATACTTATTTTATGATTATCTGGTTTGTGAACAACCGAACAACCTACGCACGGGTCCCTAAATTAAGAACAAAATATTTCTTAGGCTCGAACAAATTGTATTCTTAGACCGGAATATGTCAACACAGCGCTGGATATAGTGTGATATACCAAATGACCCCATGGTATTTCGTATTAAAATAATGGTATCAAGCCTGCCATTACGAGATCATACGTATTCGAGACGTTACGGAGATAAAGAATAGACATTGTTAAAAAATAGACATTATAAGGCAACGTGTCAATAAATATAGACATTATAAGGCAACATTGTTAAAGAATAGGCATTATAAGGCAACGTGTCAATAAATATAGAGATTCCATGTTCCATGTCAAAGCACGAAAATGTAACGTTTTCGTCACGGCCCGGTTATCATAAGATGCTACAAATGTGAAGTAGGCTTTGGAAGTCTTGATTTTGTGGAAAGGAACATTTTCTCATTCTTATAAAAAGCAGTGGAGCTGTGAACATCAGATGATGGTATGTGTCATGGTATGGATGAAACGGTATGTGTCAATGTTAGTTTTCATTGTAATCTGGGTTATTTGGTAAAAGATATTGAGGCGAATAGTTAATGGTTAATTCTTATTGATCGACATAGTGTATAATTAAAGTTCAGAAGCATTAACAATCGTAAATTATAATTGTGCTACATGTATTTCGCGTTTAAAGACAATTTAGTTCATTTAATTTAAAAAGACTTCGCATTTTCCGAAGGGTTTATGTTAGGATAGCTCCGTAGCTGGGTAGAGAAATATTAATAAGCTGATTGAGATAGTCGCGAGCAGAGATTCATCCGAAACCATAGCGAGAGCCAGTCGCGATAATATATTAAATTACCTAAGAGATCAAATAATCAGAGACAATCCGGGGGGTATTCGGAATTTATTCGGACAATTAACCAAAAATAGTTCCAGAAGACGTCAACCGGACGTGGGAACCTTTTCAGAAGAAAATAGTCCGAGAAGAAATCGTAAGCTTACGAATATTATTTGAAAAAGACCGTACGGTACATTTATGTACACAGAGGGAAAGTTCAATCATTTAATTCAAGAGATCTTTGTAAAATGATAGTCATAAATGTTAAAATTTGATTTTTTTTAAAGAGAAAAGGCTGTTAATTGTAGCCATTAGCATTGTAGTTGCCATCAGTTCAATAATGCGTTCTTTTTTTCATCCACAGAACTTTCAGAAATCGTACTTCTGTATAGAATTACTCGTACGCATGCAACGATTAATGTTGTATTCAGAGACCACGACTAAGTGTGATAATTTGATAAGTTTTGAAAAGATTAAGACAAAAATAAAAATGCTAAAATGGAAGTACATTACAATGGCTTGCTCAACCTGGGGCAGAATATAAAAATATTAATGATCAAATAGAAAAACGGATAAAATAGGTTTTGTGGGCCCCCCAAGCACAGTATCGTGTTGTCCCCCCTCTCAAAAAGTAATATTTCATCAGATTACTAAAAATCACTATTTTATGCAAAAAGATAGAGATGCAAATATTTGGATATTTCTTTCGAAATCTTTATGATTTTTTTTTTTCGGGAAGCGGGAGCCCCCCATGAATGGCTACATTTCGATTTAAATGTAGCATCCCTTCAAGACTACAAGGTGGAAGGAGAGGGGGACACTGTCATCGAATCAGGTGTTTCCTAACGACTTACATTTTTGGTGTTGGAGCTCCCGATTGAATGAGTGTCCTCCTCTACTTCCAGCTCGTGACCTTGAAGAGATACAACACTTAAATCAGAGTATAAGCAACAGCTTCTTCTGCTTATAGGTCAGTGGTGTCATGGTCTTCTACTGGTGGCAGTGGCACGCGTCGTGACAGCCTAGCATGCCACGAGCTTCTCTGCGTAACTAGCGTCGGGAAAGGAAACTATTAGTAACTCCGCCGTTTTAGAATAGACATGGCGTTGTCACTGGAGGCGGGTGATGATCTGCCTGGAGGGGCGATTTGGTCGTGGCACTCGTGCCACGCAGTCCCGCTCGTGGCATCAACCTTGACAACGCTGTTGTAGGTAAATGCGGGCCCCGACAACACTGGAGGAGCGGCTGCGTGGATGAGAGGCGCTTCCGTGAGCTGGCGCGGCGCGGCGCGGCGCGGGGCCGTCGAACAGGTCCTCCGGGCCGGGGCCGGGGCCGGGGCCGGGCGGCGGCGTGAGCAGACGTGGGAACGCCGCCGACGCCTCCTCTTCCCCGAGACGGGTCCCGCGGGCGCGCGGCGGCGGGCGCCGTCGTGCCGTCCTCGCCCGATCGCTCCTCGCGCCGCGCTGCCCAACCCTTTTCTCGCATCGGCCTCTTCTAAAACTTCATCCTCACACTTCATCTGTATATATAAATCTGGATGTTGGTTGTTATATATATATATATATATATATATATATATATATATATATATACACACACATATATATATATATACATATATATCAGAGGTAAACTCCGACACCATATGACCGATCTCCATGAAAGTTGACACTTACACGTATTTTTTCACGCGGAAGGTTTATGTGTTGGTTTTATGTAAGGTTTATCTGTTGTAACTCCACTATATGGCGATGTAGAACAAAACAAAAAATAGTCACGTCAAATGCAATCCGCAACACACTTGGGAGCATTTTGAATCTATATCGTTAAATAACTCCTTAACAAAGCGTTCTAGGGCATTAAAATCTAAAATTTTGAAGTCGAAGCCTCAAAGAAATGTTTCTCACACTTAATCTACAGGGTGAGCTCTTTTTGAACATTCTATTACATTTCTTCTGGGCCGGCGTCTCACTTGCTCAGAGACGTGCAGAATCTGCAAGTAAATGTGAATGAGAGGGACAGAGAGCGGCGCAGACAGAGACAGACAGACAGTGACAGGGTAAGGGAGGGAGGGAGAGCCAGTGAGAAAAGGAGAAGGGAGGGGGGAAAGGAGGATGAAGGGCAGAACAACGTCTACCGGGTTTTCCTAGTTTTGTCTATAATATACCGTAAACAACAGATATAATTGGACATAAATGAGGCAAGATAACAATAAGACAAAATGTGACGGATTAGTTCGTATTTCCGGACGCGTCAACTTCTATGATCATTAGTGCTGTTAGTGTAGTCGACGAGAGATCCAGCGCCGACCTACACGTCGGTCCGCAGGCAGTTCCCCTTCCCAGGTACCTTCACCTGCGGGACACCTCCTCACACAAGACAAGCCTTAAGCTACCGGCTGGTCTCCGAAGTGTGGTATTGTAGTGCATGAAAGTGTGTGTGTGTGTGTAGGGGAAGAGGAAGGGACAAGGATGAAGAAGGGAAGATCGCGCGAGGTTCGAGGGGCCTGTTTATTTCAGTACTGCTCAGACATTTACCATTTATTAGTTGGAGAATTCACGAAAAACTACCAATTAGAGTAGCCGATGGAAATCTCCTACAGACAGTGTTTAAATTCGACCTAGCTGTGGCTAGTTTCAAAAATACCCCCACCATCGGGCCTTGAACCCAAGGGTCTGCTGGGCACAGACATTTCAGTGGCAACAACTTTGCCTAAAGTCATTTTGGATGGTCAATTAGACAAATAATATGAACTGAGAAAATAGTTAACTAGTTTTATGGATTATAGTCTCTTTTAAGTATAGACAGTGAAATTCGTAATATTTTTATTACATTACATGAGACAACGTTTGACAGACCGATATGTTTGCTTCATCAAATATATCGGCTTATCTTAATTTATTTGAAACCTTTTTCAGGCTAAACTCAGCATTAAGATTTTTTTAAATGACATTAAGATTGAATTATACGCAGAAATAAATAAGTTACATTCAACATTAGAATTCATGGTTTTGTTTAATTTTATAAAATAAGTTTCGGATAATATTTACTTCTGCCTACAATTCTAACTGAATGAAATTTAAAAAATCTCAATGTCTATTTGAGCCTTAAAAGGTTTTAAAATAAATTAAAATAAGCTGATGTACATGATGAAGCAGACACATAGGTCTGTATAACGTTGTGTTTTATAATTAGAGAATTGCAACGTTTATGTAAAAAAACAAATAATTATAAACTTCAATTTTTTGTAATCTTCTTTTACCAATCAGATGGCGATGCGTATTGCTATCGACCCCTTGTTCATCATCACCCCCTTTAAAATTTTATCGGCCCACAGGGGTCGACATCTACCCCATTGGGTAACTCTGAGCCAGGCAGACCGAGAGAGGGAGATGAAGAGAGATACGCACGTACCAATCTGTACAAATATTACAGTGATGCCGCTATAAATGAAAAGGAAGGGTAGATAATGTTTTCGGAGATTCGCAATGAAGATTTCCGCAAGAGTGCAGTTACTGACGTTCCTATACATTTTATTGTAAATATTTATCTATTCGTTAACTTATTTATAATAGCTTCTGTTTCATTTTATCGTATACTATGTTTTTATTACCTTCCACAAACAAACATAGAACTGGAAGATACTTGAAAACAACGGGAATTTTTAATAACCGATATAAATTAAATGTTATGCTATAGCACTGATATCATATCTGTTCGTATTCATTCTGCTGTTGGTGGACAGAGAGCGCTACCTCACGAGCAACCTGCCGCCCTGTTAGCAGACGGTGCAATGAAGCACCGGTATGCTTTAGCATTGACATATAAGTTCGTATTTATTCTGTTGTTAGAGGACAGAGAGCGTTACTTCACGAGCAACCTGCCGCCCTGTTAGCAGACGGTGCAACGAAGCATCGAACGGCGGTCTGTTCGAATGGTACAGCTGTATATGACTTCAATTGAAGTAGTTGAAGTCCCAGCTTCCACAGAGGCTATCCATAAGAAAGCTTGAAAACCTTACTGTTAAAAAGTATACAAAATTGTATCATTGCCACAGTGATCAATAAATTTAGTTCGCGAAATAATATCAGGGCGGTGATATTTCATGTTTATTCTGCCGTTAGCAGGCAGAAGAGTATTAGTAGAAGAGTACTAGAAAAATGTCATATATAAGTAAAAATGATTAATGAAAAGGGCGCCCAGAAATGGAATTGACCCCTCCTTCCGTTCGAGGCTATTGTGGCGTCGTGGTAGTGAAATGATGACATAGACACGAGCTCTATTTACAATCAGATTGTTTACAATATTTTACAACTACGTACAGTTCTGGATTTATCTCCGCTATTCTACCACCGGTATTCCATCGCACACCGCTCTCCAAACCCTGGCTAGTGCAGATCCTCCATCCCGACGCTTTACCGCGTCGGTATCCAGTTTTCTAGACTAGGATTCTTTAATATAAAGGATACTTTAATATGAATTTCTTGTAAATTTCTTGCAAAATATTAACACTAAACTTAATCCAGAAAACAATTTGATTAAGAAACGAGGGTGGTAAGCCTAATCATGACCTCAAATGTCATTGTACGAGTAATATTATTTTAATATAACTTTTAATGTTTATTTATTATCCTTTGGTCTGTGTAATAAAAGCTTCAACTTTTATTTACTCACCTTGTAGACCCACAATTCATATAATTAAATGTAGAGTTGTATTCACTGAATTTCAAATAAAATTTAATTAATTGACAAAAATACACTACAAATGTAAAGGGAGTTGGGGCAGTGACAAGATTAGCCATGCCGAGCAAAGCAAGCCTACTGCTAATCGTAAATTTTAATACCTCGATGTTGGTCGAAATATGTCTTATTTGTAACTGCTCAAAGCCCATCGTAAACATGAAGACATATTGTAACACGATAACCCACACCAAAATCGACATTTTAACACCTAAGAATTGCGGGAGGTTACTGTTTCTTATTTTGTTGCTGTTGTTCATACATTAAAATAATACTAAAACGCCATTTCTCAGAGGTGCTTATGAGTCTTAAGTCTGAGATCTGTCCCACCGGAACGTGAGGACTCTGTTTGCTGAGGTCACAGCTGCAGCAACGCTCTGGACCGTATCACCGCGTCCAGAATAGCGAGTCTCTCCTACCTAAAATTCAGAGCATTTGAGCCATTGAGAGCATAAATGGTGTAAGTCAAAAACCATACTTTCCGGAAAATGACGTGTAAACGAAAAACGCTGCAAAACTATAATTCTGAGAAATAAATGACAAAGTGTGACGAACGTGTTAAGGAGATGTCCTTTTAACTTATACTACAGATATTTTGGACTGAAACATTGCTTATTACTTAAGTAATTTACTATTTTGTTGACTTTCACCACTTTTGCACACACCGTTTCAGAAAACTATGATTAACATTCAAATACTTGGCATGCCTACCTTTCATTTGAGATAGTAATGAGATGGGAAAATGGGGAAAAATGGGGCTTTGTCACGATTTTCAACCAAGTGAGAACAATTTTGAAGTTGCGGCTTTGACCTGAGCATTTATCACTAAAAGTGGTTAACTGTTTGGTTTTTTTAGATGCTTCTTCTGTGATGGGTGCAGATAAACAAGAAGCTATTTCTTGGAAGTCCCTAGAAGCTGTTGTTTCGTCACATCTGCGACTTACACCACAACTGCATGTAACGGTATGAGCAACTTGGCTACTTCTGCATTGTGCTGGCCTCTAGCTAAGAAATATTGAAATTTGATTCAAAACATTTTAGCCCATGCTGGCACAATGTTGAAACCAACAACTACCAGTGTATCAACCACAAATCTTCCAAAATTTGACATACACCACCATTGCTCTCAAGGGCTTATTTATTGACGGCTCTTTGTTCCCGGTACAAATTTGTGGAGCTATAAAGAAAGACAAACTCAAAAACAGTTCACTAAAATGTTACGCTGATCGCTGAAACAATCACAGCAGGCACATTTACCCAAGTAGAAGCGCTCGCCCTTTGTTAAGTGGAGTATTGCTTGGAGGGAGAACAACTGACAAACAGTGCGGTGAAGAAGAGATTCTTCATTCTGAAATCGGCGTGAAATACTATTCTTTGTTTCTGCACGTTGTCACAATAAAAGGACATTTATAGGTGCAGCTTTTGACCACATTGACACGTCCCTTTGGCATAATTTACAGACAAAACATTTGCTACAATAAGAAGACAATAAATTTATTCTTTAAACTTGGGGACCAGTGAATTGATGGTCTGATGAAGATAACAGAATATTTTGATGAAAAATAAAATAACAAATTTGCTGAAAAAATTAATTGTTGATTAAGAAAGAAAAGTAGGGGAATCGTACCATCAAAAGTAACTCCGTACACAAAAAAAACAATTTTAAAGAAAAAGAAATGAATCAATTATAGAAAGCTGGAATTATTTAATTAATATAAAACTAGCTGAATCACAATTACACTGCCACAAAAGGAAGAACTGAAAAGTTACAACCGAAAAGTATCACTTTGCATTACATAGAAAAACGAAACCCCCCCCCAAAAATATTGTTTCATGTCTTTTATTCTCCAAAACTGATTAAATGACGGCGATTTACAGATTTTGGAATAATGCAATAAACTATTCTTTGCAAAAGTTGAATGAAAATGATTCTGAAAATGTAACTGAAATGTATGTTGTAGTTGACTATTGTAGGATATGCTACTATTTACCTTAATTCAAACCGAAATGCATCACATAAATTAAATCACGGAAAAGTATTTGTAAACAGACATATGTGTCAGATGATTGCTGGGCATTATACTTGTTTATACGGTATTATCGTACACTCTCACTAAGCTTTTCACTTAAAGATAATCTTCGAACTGAAAACATTTGCTGTCTCCGTTTGGCCAATTATAACTTCACGAAGCAAGGATATCCTTGTATTTTACTGTACGTTGGTAATTGGTCTCGAAAATGACGTAATGAACAAATGACAGCAGACAAGTGTTCATTGTATTAATTTTAAAATGTCCATACAATTTAGTATTTTAATTATAAAACCAGTTAGTGAACCAAGTGACAACATATAGAGAGCCCACTACATTTCATTTTAAAAAAATCACAAAATTGGTTACGTAGAAAGCTCAAATTCCTGTTTAAACGACAACCATTAGTGTTTTAAAAATATAATTGGTCATTTGTGACAGTGTAAGACGCTAGCTCATTCTACAGCGACGCTGTTTGCATTAATAATGTTGGGTAATGCAGGTTTACGGGTTCCTCCTGTTTCACAGTGATTCGAATGCAACACGGGAACTCACACGTTGCGGTACAACGGCGCGTCTGGGAATGCATCCCCCGTAACGGAGAGTGCATCCCGCAGTTGATGCACGTTGTCAATACGGCTGATAATATCGATAACGTGTTATGGTATGGCAACCATAATGGAGATGCTGATGGACACGCCGCCTTCGCATGCAAAATGCAGTAAGGACTTAAATTCAAATTGGGTTCGCAAAAATTGAAACTGGCAATGCTACAAAATAACTTAGGCCAACTTATAATGTATACCAAATTATTAATAGGAACATTACGTGAAGACCTGGATGGCCGAGGTGGCTAGAGCGTGTGCTAAATCTTTAATTTTGATTCGAATGAAATGTACATTTCGATTTGCATAATTATGTTATTTTAGATCGTCATATTTGAGGTGTGAATTTAAAAGATTTGTAACGGCACTAAATAATTTGACAAATTTCTTATCTATGTATACATTTGTTAATTATATATGCTACAGTTAATGTCCAAATATGACTAGTTCGCGACTGTCCCATTACACTTTACATTTTAGGTTAATGCACATATTATTCAAAATGAATGGATGAAATCTGCGGTAACAATAGCATTGAATACATCTCAATCTTCTGAAAGTTACTTATACAGAGTGAGTCACGTAACTTTAGCACCTCCTGTAACTTTTGAACGGTTGAAGATATTGCAATGCAGTTTTCACGGAAGTGAATGAGGGAATGGGGCTAATTGATATGTGTATTGATTTCTCTTTTATCACTTGTATTTTACGAGATATTTGAGGTAACTTTGTTTTTTCAAATGGGACTATACATATTTTTTCAGTCTATCATAACAAGCGTAAAAAGACAAATCCAAAGGTATCAATATTGTCATATGTTAGATAAGCATTTTTTTGAGTAATTGTGATTTTTTGCGACTAGTGTTTAACGGATATTTTCATTGTAACTGTCAGCCCCACAAGGTCACGCAGCGCTCCCCCAGCAAACACGGGGTCGGGAAAGGGAAGGGATTTTAGTACTTGAGGATACGAAAAATATTCACAAAACTGTTGCATTTTTTCCTGAACTTTTCTTTCCATCCTGATCCATTTTCAGATATTTTGTGTTTCTTAGGGATTGAAAATACGGATTTGTCTTAAGTAGTATTTATTGAAATGAGATTATTTATATCCCTAAGTTATTATTATATTCTTATTAACATTGAAATTGTTTGCTCAAAATACGCAATATTCTTTGTACAGTTTTAATTATTTATTCTTATTGTGCTTTGTTTCAAGATACCATTAACACGTATCTTATGAAACCCCATTAAATGGAATTGAAGTTATAAACAATTTTATTACGATACAAACTTATGACAAATCCTTATTTTCCATCCTTTAATTTCTTCAATCAAAGAAAGTAAAAAATCAGAAAATGCGGAAGGATAGAAAGCACAGTTCAGGAAAAAAACTGCAATGGTTTTGTGAAGATTTGGAATATGTTTCATATCTTCAGATCTCCCTTCCCTTGCCCGGGCGCGCGTTGCTGGTGGAGCGCTGCGTGACCTTGTGTGGTGGACTATTCAAAATGTCCGTTAAACCCCAGTCGCAAAAATCAAAATTAATAAAAAAAAATGCTTATCTAACATATGACAATATCATCATTGGATTTGTCTTTTTACGCTCGTCATGGTGGACTGAAAAAATACGTAGTTCCATTTGAAAACACAAAGTTACCTAAAAAATCTCGTAAAATACAAGTGATAAAATAGAAATTAATGCACGTGTCTATTAACCCCTTCTCCTTATGCACTTCCGTGAAAATTGCACTGCAATAACTTCAACCGTTCAAAAGTTACAGGAGGGGTGCTAAAGTTACGTGACTCAACCTGTATGTCCAGTTAACTGCCCGCCAAATCTCCAGACTCTTTGGAGAAATAATAATTTTTTCTGAATAAATGACATACTAACGACTCCTTCCTATTACATTACATTATATTATATCAATTCGAAATGACTACGACATTCCACTCTTCGTGGAAACTTTGACATAACATCCAATCATCTACTCATGGATTTGAAAACTTTTTGCATTCAGTCTACTCACCTCTCAAAGTGTTCTGGTGGAAACTACAGCATACATTACCAATCAACTACCCATGGATTTGAGAACTTTTTCCATCCAGTCTACCCACTTCTCAAAGCGTTCTGGTGAGAAATTAAACGTACAAACACTAATTCACTACTCATGAATCTGATTGTGAGAACTTTTTTGATCCAGTCTACTCGACCTCTCAAAGCGTTCTAATGGAAAGGCGCTATGTTGATAGATATGGTACAGGCAATGTTACACGAAACATATTTCGCACTTCAGACGGATGAACATGAGGTGGCTAAGGTAAATGAAGTACGCTACTCGCAATTTACCGGAATTACAGCGAAAGCGCGCATGCGCTGTGCCGTTCCATGAACCGAAAACAACACTGCGCATGCGCGCGTTCGCAAAAACTTCGTTCGTCGCTCATCATGTGATCGTTTGTGGAAAGGAAGTTGTAAATCGTGTTTTACGGTGACGAGGAAAAATAGGTATATGATATCCAGGAATCAGACTACCGAAGTTAAGGTTAATGAGACAATATGTATAGTTTCGAGTTCCAGTGTCAATGGTATATTTATATTTACTATCTATTTCGATTTACACGATATCACCTAAACTAACATAACCTAACTATATACGTCAGTTGACGACTTGCATTTCGGAAGTTAGCGAGCAAGCTCCGGCCTTCAGCAGATGCTATGCACATAAAACAACTTTGAATCTGTACAACGCATAATTTCAAGCAAACTTTTATCCAAAAATACTTCTCGCTAACATACAGGACACTCCACACTCGGACAAGCCCCCTACTTTAGCCAGCGACGGGGGTTTATTTTCCATTATGCGAACTATAGACAGAGGATATCCGAAGTGATCTATTCGTAGTCATTCATCTTTAAGCAAATCTTCTGGCTCATATGCGAATTAACCGCTAAATAGCCGTATTTCAAACTTAAAATGTCACAAGCATTCATGAAATTCATTGGATAGGCCCGCAGATGTTGTTTTTTTTTTTTGTGGATTTTTTTCTTCTGTGAATTTTTGTTCTCCCCAGACATTGAAGAAAACGAAACGTTCTTCCTTAGAACTCCACATGTAATGCAGGTTCTAAAAATAATTATAAAGTATGAGGTAATTGTCTCCTTTGATAACGTTTTCAAGAAAATTACACAGAATTTCGATACTCGTATCTTTCAAAAAGGCCTTTTCTTGACCATTTTGGTGAACAGTGCTTGTTGACGCAGTGATCGGAAGTCACGTAAACCCCTGTGAACGCAACCATCAACCCTCACGCACGTGCCGGTCGCTTTCCAGAGCGATGTCTGGATTCGCAGCAATTTACACTGCGTGTCCTTGAGAAGACTACAAACCTGAACCGCTCGCAAACTCGTAGAACATACTTCGCACGTTTGCACACTCATTCGTACACAAGAGGCCGGCGTACAATGCAGCGATTATTCTCCCTTACGATCGCAAGACGTTCTCACTGCTACCTCCCTCCTGGAAGTGGCCCAAGGCAGTTCACCCGAGTGCAGCGCATCCTCACCTGAGGGCATCGCAGGCCGAGCGAACTGCCAGATGGTGGCGATCTCATTTGTTGCTAACCAGAACGGGAGGAAGGCAAGGAGGGTTAAGTAGGAGCCAAGAATGTGAAGAGACATGAATGTCATCGAATAAATTCAGATTTGGCAAAAACAAAACGTGCCCAGATGGGCGACTGCGTGAAAATCGTCTTAGGTAACGAACGAGCCAATTTTACTTGCGTGAGTACGCGAGTTATCGTTAAATTCTCTCCAGATGTCACCTCTATTTCTTTGAACTCGAATCTAATAGGTTACGAGTAAACATTACCACACTAACCCCACGAACCCCTTATCCCATGGCCGAGAGACTGTCACCGCCGGTCGGCCAAGGCCCATAGCGGACTGTCAAACCATATGATAGGACAGTGGGATCGAAGTTTATGTAACATTTTGCCAATGAACACATTTTTACGCCTTATTTACTGATTATTTACAATGTTTTTTTTTAAATTTAAACATTCAGTAAATTGGTTCTTGATGATCAACATAAGGACATTAAACTTTGCACAGAATATCTCTTAGATAATTACTTTGATCGGAATGGCAAGTCTACGATGCATCTTTTTTTTTTCCTATCCAGCAGAAAATACACTTAAAAGAACCGAATGGAATGATTGTTCTTATTCCAACGAAACTTCAACTCAATAAATTTAACTGATAAAGAGAACGTTTCTCTTGCTCTTACCAATACTTTGGATATTGATAGAGAAAATTTAAATAAAAATGAAAATGGTGATGTTACTGAAGATGATAGTTATAAAGGTGAACGACACTAAAGAAATACCAAATTTTCTATTAAATATAAACTCTCCCTACTTTCTTTAACGAGTCATTCTGAGTAAACTGCAATCGAAAATTTTGAAAAAAATAATTTCTTCTAAGAGAACTTATAGCACAATTACTTTCATCAGCGTGTAAAAGATCGTCAAGCCTAAAAGAAGCCTCTGAGCAAAACTAAAATCGCCAGTTTCATGGTCCGAATCCTTTCTTTGCTAGATGGTGAAAGGATCGTAGTGGACTTTGTGTGGTCAGACGAAAGAGCAGGTCTGATAGCCTCGGACTCACCACGGAAAATAAGACATGCACTGAATATATTTAAGTAGTTTGTTTCAAATATCATCTTCATCGAGTGTAAGGATTAGACTTCTTGATCTGTTCCGATCTCGAAATTGGTCATGCCATCTCTCCCAGGAACTTCTTATAGTTTTTTCCTTTGGGTGTATATTGAACAATAATTTTACTTATCCTATGTTGTTCTGGCATTCTCAGGACATGATCTTTCCAGTTTTCGCAATATTTCTTTGCGGTATTTACAACAGGCTCGATATTTAATTATTCTCTTACATCTACACTTTTTTTGTGGTCTAATAGTGAAAATCTTGCGACCAAACGAAGAAATCTCAATTCTGTAGATTCAATTCTCCGCAGTTGATCTGATGTTACTGTCCAGCTCTCGCTTCCATAAAGCAGTAATGGTAAGGCAAACAAAAGAAACAAGAGTTTCTTTTCGCACATTATGCTTTAGAGTTCGTTGTAACGGTCCACAGTGTGTGTGACGTTGTTCAGCTTTATTTCCAAATCTCGTGATTTAATATAACCCTCTGCTACCGACTTGGAGCCCCTGGGACTCCTTCGACTTTAGCGAAACTTCGAATAGTTGTATGCACATTTTTTTTATAACCTGGATTCTTGTAGTACCTTCACCTTTTTCAGTTTTAAGATACGGTTTACGAGCATACTGTTGTAGGATGCTTTCCAGGGAAATTATGAGCCTTTTTCGCGAACAGGAGACCGAAGGACCCCACGTCACTAGCAGTGTAACTTTCACAGAGTGCCTGTCGCACTTCGCCAGTTGGTACAGTTTGTTCTGTGGCGCCTCTAAAAAAATGCAATGTAGAGAAAAAACATGTTTAGTCTGTTTAGTAAGTACGTAAATATTATTGACCATGATTTGAAGAAAATTTTGCGCCATGGGTGGAGCAAATGTACAGTAGTTTTGAGAGCATCTTCGGATCATCAAATTGAAAATGACCGTAACCCATCACACGGATAATTTTGTTTAGAATCTGGGAAAGAAGATGATAATGAATAGGAATTTCTTGAGAATGAAGAATCCGAATAGCAAATAACTCAGAATGCAAAATGCTATTACGGAAAGAAGAAATAAGTGTGTAACAGTTGTGCAAAAAAAGGTGACTAAAGAAACCTGTGTCAAAATTCTAGTAACATTTGTACTTGATTTTCAGTTCTAAAGTTATAGTATTTTCATTAATACATTTTTTAATGTTCAATATATTTTTATTACAAAAATAAATTTGTTAAATTGAAGGTCTGCTTAATTTTAATCAGCCATTCCTAATCACATGATATTCTCTCATTAGATAACTTTTTAACATATATTTCCTAATCAATATATTCTTTAGTCATCATTTATCGTAAGATTCAATGTTCTTCACTCGAAATACAAATCAATACTGTAATATTTTAAACACATTATGAGTCCACGGAACTCCACATCGGTACAAGTGTGACTAAGCCGTTAGGGATAATGCAAAATATATCCAAGATATTTAAATTCATTAATTTGTTCAATTATTTGGCAACATACAACAATCTTAGCTCTTAAAGGGTCAAGTCCTTTAAATGCCATCACTTCAAATAACACTAACCACGTAATAACAACTCGATGACCCCTTGGGCCGCCCTCAATCCGATGTTGGCCCGTGATCACACGTGGCGGGCGCGTGCGCGGGCACCGGAGCGGGAAGCGGCGGTGGCGGCGGTGGCGGCGGCGGCTGTGCCTGGCACAGCACGAGCGGGGGTGCGCATCGACCAAACGCAGATTTGTGACCGAGAATAAATTACACGAAGCGAGCGGGTCGTCGCTGCATTGGGGTCGCGACCCGCCGAGACGGATTCGTTCGCTGCGACGCGACGCGACGGCCCGTGGATTCGTATGTCATGCGGAAGACACTCACTAGCCCGTTCTTCAACGGGATTTAACAGTGATCCTCTACGGGTGTGTGTCTTCATTTAACTCTAGCGAGATTGTTCAAAATACTGCGAAAACCTGTTCAATACAATCAGATTAGCTTCGAAATGCACAATTATAAGTGTAAGGGGCATATATCATCTATTTACGAGTAGTGAAAATAGGAGCGAAACAAAATAACAGAATCGTTCCTATACATTCCTGATTTCTAAAAGGGCTTGCTATTTATTTCTTCTAGCTTTGTAGCATTTCTGAAACTACTTAAGATTAGTGAACACGGGGAAGAAGAAACATATCGAAAAATTCACAACCACGGAGAGAAAAAACTGCAGAGAACATTAAGCAAATGCATCTTACATACATGCACACATGTCGCAAGATGAATGGAGGAGTGTGGAACAGAATATATTTACTTACCCGTCAGTTGGTGTCAGTTTTTCATGTTCATATGAAATCGTTCTACTCATCTAACGTGGCATTCTCGGTTTCGATTGCTCGACATAAGATAGTGTTCTGTCTCCTCCGGTTTTCAAAGACTTGAACTGTCTGGTTTCCGGCATCGATCTCCTCGGAAGACCACGCGAAAATATCGTTCCGCACTCATTTACACGCAACCCAACCCGCAGATCGTAGGTAGCAAGAGGCGTTTCTGTTCACCAGTCAACGCATTACTTGCCTGGCCGAAATGTAGGAGATGCGATTAATTTACAATACTTTTTTTGGTCTGATTTCTGATTCAAACAACTGGTGCTCTTCAACTGCACACACTTTTTCCCATTACGAGTAACTGATACGTATTACACTAATTGTACAAGCTTAAGTGTTTCCAGCCAGCAAAAATATTTGCCCGGGCTCGCATATGAACTTCAGCGTATAGACGCAAAATTACGCGAAAACCACTCAAATTTTCGAAAAAGTATACATTATCTTAAAAAGTATACTTATTACAAAAACTATCTTTAAGGGAAAAAATCTCTATCTTCGTAATTGTAGTTAAAGGAAGACGCCGAAAAAATTTAAACTTTTGCAATTTTCAAAAAATCAGTTTTCATCGGAGATAAGACCTGCACGATTCTCTTAAACGTCCTTTACACTCTCCAACAACAAAATGTATTAAAAAACGATGAAGCCATTTTTTTGAAAATGTTCCAGGAGCGTCATGTTAAGTACCCAGAAAAATTAAAATATCCGATTCAAATTCAAGGGGCCGCGACATCAGTCAGATCGATTGGAGAATATACATTTTTGAGAAAATCGGCTGAACGGTTTAGCCGCTAGCATTGCTTTTCCGTCAATCTTTTTTTCGGTATCAAGGACCCACAAAACGTGGACTGGCTACACACTGCTGGAGCACATTTATCCACTTGTTCATTACCAGGGCCCGGCAATAAAGAGTTTTTCTGCTGAAAATTCGCTGCTTTTTCGCGCAGCATTACATAACTTCTCTACTCCGTATCGAGAAAGTAAAAACGTGAGTGGCCACTGGAATTAAAGCCAAAATCGTATGGATTTTACGACAGAAAACTGATAATGTATTGTTGGAGTTATTCCAATACTTTTCATCCCTAAACTTCGGTTTAGAGAGCAAAAGTAAAAATTACAGAAAAATTGAGCTGTTTTTGTTCGTTCTTTTTTTTCTCTTTTTAATTAATTTTATTTTGTTTCCAAGAAAAAAAACATTGTTTACGCATTTCTTAAAAACTGCCCGTTTACTTAAAATTACACAAACTACACATCTTGAAAAAAATTTTCGCGAGACGATGCAAATATTTGAAGAACAGATTTCATTATGAATTTTTTTTTCAAAAAAGTAGCTGTGGCAGGAGGTTTAAAAAATTTTAACTGATGCAATTTTTGAAAATTAAGTATTGAAGAAAATTGGGCCCGCGCCATTTTTATAAGGTTACTTTACTCTAGCGAGCAATAAATCAAATAGCGGAAAATGCGAGGCTTTGGGGGAAAATTTCGAAATGTCGAGGGTGTTTCATTTAAATTACCCCCAAAAATTGAAGGTGTGTTTCACATTCGATGGGCCGCGACATCAGCCACATTGATCCGGGAACACTTATTTTGATGAAAATCCTATGAACGGTTTAGGTGCTAGTGTTCTTCAAAGAGACACATTTTGAGAAAAAAAACAACACTTTTTCGAAGGACATGCAGGTCGATTTTGACTAGAGCAAGAAAAGTTATCTTTCTAGATAAATGAAACGCAAAAAAGCGTGTTTTACTTTCAAAAAATCGGCACTTTTCCTTGCAACTTTACAAAACTTTCTCTATTCTACAAAGTATTCGAGAAAGTAACTAGTGGTGCTACAACAGCACTTACTTTCCTGCGTTATTGGACACAGCTACGTAGTACTGAAATATTGCACTTTATGCGCTACTAACATCTTAGCTATTATTTGAAAACGTCCAATTCAACCACGAAGCAAACAACTCACTCTTTTCATCGCAGTGTTGTCAGAACTATGTGAATTCTACAACTGCACAAAAATAGAATACAAAAGTTTTGTAAACTTGTATTGGAAAAAGAAGCCTGATACCCTGGACAATATCGAAATGCCTTCTATAGGGTCATGATTAGAGAAGAGTATTCTAAAACCATGCAACAAATACTCTACTCACTACAAATGGTACAGCATTTGGTGCGAAAACTAAATATTTTCATGCAAATACCAACACAAATTTGACAATTATAACTCCTTTTCATACAGCTCCATCAGGTCACAACAATGACACGTAATTCACAGATATTCGCGAGCTCAAATTGAATTCCATTGTTGCAGACCCTACATTGTCGCTATTATTTTTTTTACTTTTTATTGTAATTTTTATGTGATGTATTCTTTCTGATTAGACAATTGTTTAAAAACAATATTTAGAAAGAACCAGAATCAATAATGTAAGTACAATTGTATTTGCCGAATGTTCGAGTAGAACAAATTGCAAATAAAGCAGATGTTAAAAAAAATATTTCAAATATTTCAAAATAAACAATTTCTACAATATTAATGTGTAAATGTATAACAAAAGGTCGAATACAAGAAACGAACAAAAAAATAATATACAAAATTGCAAATTCTAATTTACGACGCATCCAACTGTCCGGGCTATTATGCTTGTCACAAAATTATAGAAAAACTACTCTATTTTGAAAAAATTAAGTATGACCTTATTTGAAGATATAGTTTTGATAAATACATTTAATTGAGAAAAAATTGTATTTTTAAAAATTGTAGTTGTAAGAAAATGACGAAAAAGAAACGCAGTCAACTCCGAGCGGGCTATTATGTGTCAGGAAATTATAGAAAAACTCATATTTTCAAAAAATTCAACATGACCTTATTTGAAGATCTGTTTTTGATGAGCATATTTCATTAAGAAAAACAGTCGTATCTTCACAATTGTAGTTGTACAAAGACACTGAATATTTTTAATTTTTTTAAATGTTTGCAAAATTAGGCATTTCACCGAACATGAAACCTGCAGCTTTCTCTTAAGCTTCCTTTGTGCTATCTCAGGTCCCAATTTAATAAAAAAACGTGCGGTTTTTAAGATAAAAAATGGTTTAAAGAAAATAATTGTCGACGTTCGACACAATTTTTCGAAAAAAATACTGATCTTTTTGAAAAATTGAACATGTCCTTACTTGAAGACCTGTTTTTTTATGAACATTTTTCTTTAAAAATTGTATATTTATAATTGTAGTTGTAGGAAGATGCCGAAAAAATGTTGAATTTTTTCGATTTTCGAAAAATCAGAGTTTTCAACCAACATGAGACCTACCCGATTCTCTTAAATGTACCTTCAGACTATCCAACAACAAAATTTAGTCAAAATTGTTGGCGCCATTTTTTTTATAATTTAGAAAAGTTTCAGGGGCTTCATACAAAGAACCCTCCAAAATTAAAATATCGGTTTCAAATTCAAGGGGCCACGAGATCATTCAGACCAATTGGGGAGTATCAGTTTCGGAGAAAATCGGCTACACGGTTTAGTCGCTAGCGTTGTTCACAGACGGACGGACGGACGGATGTTTTCCTTTCAATTGGTTTTTCGGTATCAAGGACCCACAAACTATGGATTCTGGCTGCACCACGTGTTAGGAGATTTGTTTTTCCTAATTTAGCAACTGGATTTATCCACTTTTTCGTTACCAGGGACCTGTAATAAGAATTTTTCTGCCGAAATTTCGCGCATTACATAACTTTCCCTATACTATACGTACGTACGTATAGTAAGCGGGAAAGCAAAAAATGTGATTAATTTACAATAAAGTTTTTTGAGAATGTATGTGGAGTAAGAATTAGTGGATTAACAACAACAGGGAGAAACTTCAGAGGGGAAAATTGAGGACGGATTACACATAATAACTTTCCAAGAATGAAGAAATACAGTTTTTATTCAATATTTAATATTGCAATACACTAAATACTAAATGAATCAATAAGGCCTTCATTTTAGATGTTCTATGTATTAACAAACAGAAATCATTTGATTTCTGAGGCTTCTGTGCAAACAATTAGATTGGATGATATATCACATGAAAATGTCAATTAAATATGTGATTCATTATGATTATTGATAACCACAATACATGAAGGACAATTATAACTAAGTTCTACTTTTCCATGTGGAACATCCAAAACTAGACCATCATAAAATTCCATTCATTCTCAATTCAAAAAGTGTTGTACAATCAAATATCTTAATATACTCTTTTTCTATACTGTTTTTAGCTTAGTAAAAATAATAATAATTTAGTCAAATTTCCCACATTTGGGAGCAAACCGTAAGACTTGATAGGTAAAATAAAATCACATCTGTTTGTAAAATAATATTAATCTGTGTTTAAACACAAGCCAGGAAAATAAATAGGAATGAAGTTGAGTAAAGTTGATACAACTGATCTTTCTCACATTCAAATCACTTGTTGTACACACATTTACATTCAAGAAAATATTTAAATCAGAAACAATACATTTTCATAATTATTAACTATTATAATTTATCTGCTACATTTCTATATGTCTTTGAATAGTAGAAAAAGCAAATAGACACCAAGAGGGATAAATATTTATATTATATATTTAAAAAAGAGAAATGTTAAAATCACACAAATTGTTTTGAAGATGAACAATTATTCTCTAACACCAAAAGAAGAAATTAATATTTCAATCTTAACAACAAAAAATTGAATGATGCTTCAATAAAACATAGGATCAAATATACTCATACAATAAGTTATTAAACAACATTGGCACAACCCTTGCATCAAAAACACTCTGAAACACAGAACAAGTTTTTGATGAATGTTTAATATCCATTTGTAAGACAATATTACATATTGCCTGGTTCATGAACACCATCCTTATTCACACATCCATCCATCCACACATACATACATACATACATACCCACACATACATACATACATACATACCCACACACACACACAAACCTGCATAATCACTAATCTAACAGAATTTCATTTATACAACATACATTCCTAATGCACAAACAATGCATCTGTTCACAAACAGATTAAGTATCACTTGTTCTGAATTACTTAAATGTGATAAAACATATTATACACAAGATATGCATAAGAGAATTAAGTAGAAATTAAATTATTATTTTACAACAGAAATTTAATTAGAGACCAATGATAAAAAAAATCAATAACAATTACCAATTTATAGCTAACAATTCAGTAATAACTGACTGTTTGTGCACCATGTATTTCTCCAAATTTCTGTATTATATTTGCACATAGGTAATATATAATATAAAATCAGATCTTAATTCCAAAACTTTCATGACTGAAAAGAAACACAATAATACTAGACACAAAATTTTAGTTTATTGTACAATATTTGCATGCCTACACTTCTATTCTCCAAGATAAATTCTACCTTGTACTGGCCATCCTGCATGGTGTTTTGTCCTGTATAATCTACATCTAATTATAGTGGATGACTGAGTTTAAAGCGTATAGGTATTATTGTTATTATTCAATCATTACAAAATAAAATTCTCATTCAAATTGGTCCAAAATGTTGTGCTGCTTGTTTTCTTCTATACACATAGATTTTTTAATATACACAAAATGACAAAAAAAAATTAATGTAATATGTACAAGTTACTTCCTATATCTAAGGTAATTTTGATGCTAGTATATTTTCCACCTGCAACAAGAAAAACAAAACACACAAGATGTTATTAGTACACATTAAGACAGTATTTTTTATTTGTAGTGGTTGGTACAAATTTAACCATCATTTTGGAAATATCATTAGAATGTAATTTGAAATTGTCCAAGGATTAAATGACGCAGAACTTTTTTAAAAGTGAAACTATCTACATTTCGCTCTGTAATTAAATTTCTTGACAGACCATCTTTCAAGAAAGGCAAAGAAGAGCTGATGTGATTCAAGAACCAAATTACATATGAGTAAAATCACATTTTCTGGAAATGTCAATAGAAGATGCAAACGTAATCTTTCTATAAGAAAATGGGTACAGAAATCGGAAGGAATAATTTCCAAATTAAACCTCAGAAAAGTTAAACCGGATAGGTGCAGGGAGGTGCAGTGTGGCTTAACAGGAAAGGTGTGAGTGAGTGAGTGAGTGAGTGAGTGAGTGAGTGAAAGAGAAGGGGACCGTCGAGACCCATCACGAGAACCCTTGCTCGTGTTCATCGCTTTAAGTTACATTATCGTTTAAAGATGTCTTTAGAGAACTTTTCCCACCACCTTCTTGAATTCGGAAAAACAAAAAAAATACCTTGTACCTCAAAGAGTCGTAAAGTACGATATTCATTCACATTGAATGGAATTTGCCCCATCAAAACCCTTGAAGAAACAGAATGTACTCCAGAAACGAACTGTCATAATTAGTTGGCGTACATTTATAAATTAATCGTGTTCAAAGGTTCACGGAAACACCGACCGATTTTCTGGCCTAGCGGAGGCGGAGACGGCGCGGCGCGGCGCGGCGCGGCGCGGCGCGGCGCGGCGTGGCGTGGCGTGGCGTGGCGTGGCGTGGCGTGGCGTGGCGTGGCGTGGCGTGGCGTGTGACGAGTGCGGGACAGCTCGGGAGGTCATCGCACGTTTCCCTGAAGCTGGCGCCCTCACAAAAGCCTCATTACCGCAACGTGATTGAGGGACCACGCGGCCGAAAAAAGCCGGCAGGCGCTACCGAGGCGAGCGAGGGGGGGGAGGGAGAGGGGGGCGTCCCCGGCGGCGGAGGCGCGCGCGCGCGTGCTCGGGCTCGCGCTCGGCCTCACGCGCGCCGAGATGGCGCTTTTTTTGGACGCGCCCGGCCCCGGGCGGGATGCTGCGGCCACACACCTCGGCTCTGTATTGCACCTCCGTGGAAGACTCCAGAGAAGAGAGAAGTACACACTCGGGACACATACACTCGAGATCTGCCAAGACTAGCAACCTGGACAATGACCCGTAACAATTTAAACTAGCAACCCCACCCCAAATAAATCAGTATTTTTTTAACAGGGCTTCCCAACAGGGCCCGTATCGACTCTGGAAGTCATTGAAATACTGATGGGAATAAATGAAGATTAAAGGAGCTGACTGGGCGTTGATAACCAAATATGAACAGCCGTTGGGAAGTATAACCAAGATGAAGATGCCATTGATTACAAAACTAGTGTGAATGCGCGGCACTTCGAAACTTTTCATCCTTTTAGTGTTATTACTCAGATTCTTTTAAAAAGACAAGACAGCATTGAAAGATCTTCATTGGAATGAAGTTACACACAAAATATCCAAACCACAAGAATCAATATGATTGAAAAATGGCTTGGAAAGTTGGGACATATCTTAAAATTTCGAGCAGCAAGGAAGTACGCACAAAATTAAACGTATGCGGGATGCATATTCACTACTAAAAAAATATAAAACACCATAAACGGCTCCATGTCGTTCAGTTTTAGTCTCGAAGACTAATGAAATGTGGTAATTTACAAATTGTTCCAGACATTACAAACTATTCACTGTGAACCCAAAGTTGACTATGTTTATCAAAATGTAATTGAAATGTTTTACATTTACCGAGATCTAAACATGTACGAGTATGTTGTGGAGAAATACAGCATAACCTTATACTCACTTATTTCCTTTTTAAGGAAATGTCAAATGCTTTCACTAGATCGATTACACGTCTAATGACGAAATAACGAACAAACTACAACAAATTAAGTTTTTTTCTATTAATTTTACGATTTTGATTAAAATGTAATGTTTATACTTTATATTTCTACAACCGATTAATAATAGCAAGCGAAAAATCATTTGGGGCCCTCTTACTATTCATCTGAAGCAAAAATCACGAAACATGGTTGAGTGGAAAGATCAAACTTCTTTCTAAACGAAAAGCCTTAAATATAGATATTTTTGAAATGTTCTAAATATCTGAAGCTTCATTGAAAATCGGCTCCATACAATTCTCGCAAGTACTTCTATTCAAGAAAAACATTTCATCAAATCTCCAGAAAATGTCACAGGCAGGGGCTTCATGTAAAGCACCTCCAAATTCTAAATATCCTAAAAATCTCCGGAAAGGCACAACTGGATCTTACGCTTGAGTAATTACGAAGTTTCAGCTCAAAAGCGTCTAATATGACTTATACGTCACACATTAATTCATTCAGTCATCCATCCATATATACACTTTAATTTTGTTCCCCTTTGAAGGAAAGAACTATGTAAGAATCTCGTGCCATCCACATTTAAGAGCCTGCCTCGCCGCATCCCGCAGCGCGGACGGAGTTGCGCTCCATCAAGGCCGTATCGATCCCTCAGAACCTGCGAAGTGTTGCTTACCGCGGTCCTTTTTATTCCAAACGACCACGTCTTTTTACGGAGACCGATGTGAAGAGCACGATCAATTCGATCACGTTTCCCGCGGGCGGGCGATCGACTGGACGTGAGCGAAAAAAACGCATCCAGCCCTTCTGACACCTCGGGGCGAAGACAAAGCGGAGGTGGCCAAGGAGCAAAAGCGGATTCGTAGAAGGAAGCGGATGAAGATGAAATGCTGGAGGAGGAAGAGAACGAAGAGAAAGAGCACGATGAAAACACGTAAGCAGAGGACGATAATAACAAAGAGTACGGCCGTAGAGGAAAGACGTACCTCTTTATTCTACGGTACGACAAAGCGGAGGTGGCCGGAGCAGAGGGCGGATTCGTAGAAGGAAGCGGATGAAAATAATGAAGGACGAGGACGACGAAAACAAGTAAGCAAAGGACGACAACAAAGAGTAAATGAGTGAGGCAACGGCGGCGAAGGAGGCGTCTGACGAACGTATGGTGGGGCCCGCGCCTTTGGCCTTCTGAAGACCTCGCGGCCGCGGCACTGGCGCGGCGTAAGTGAGGTTACTTGCGGGGTCACAGCCAATTCGCTTAATCTAGCCGGGGCGCGCGACCCGCCCACACACCGCCGCCGCGCCGCAAGCGGCCGATCCGTCAATTAATCGCGCCCTCCAGCGGCTCTCAAGTGGCGACGGCCGCCGCGCGGCTAAAATTAGGCGCACTGTACACCGGACCCCGCGCGGGGGCGCCAGGACGTGGCCGAATCCTAAAGAGGGGCAGACAATACGCCACGCCGTGCCATAGTAGGAATTATCCGAATAAACTACACAGATTGTCAACAATGCTTGGAGTCTAAGAACAATAAACACAATTCGATGAGATGCCGGCTTTAAAAATGATCGCCAATGAAAATGGCAAGGGGGTACTCAAAAAACCACAAATAAGAGTACAGGTGATGCAAAGGAATCGACGATAATGTAAAGAGAGATCAAGACGGAGTTAGGATGGTTGGAGGAGAGGAGGAAGAGAGAGTGGTGGAGAGAGGGAGGAAACAGAGAAAGGGGAGAGAGGGAGGCAGAGAGGAGGCGAGAGGGGGGCAGAGAGGTGGAGAGGGTGGCTGAGAGGGGGAAAGAGAAGAGAGACAGTGAGAGGGGGGAGAGAGAGAGAAGGGGGAAGAGAGAAAGAGTGATGAGCACACACGAGGAGAAGTTCCCGAGGTGCAGACCGGAGTGAAGGAAAGGATACGCGACGTAGGCGGCGGTGGAGCGAGCGAACAAGACCAGCGTCACAAGCGGCGAGCGAAGGGCATCGCGGTGCCCGGGGGTCACGAGCCACGCCGCGGCTCGCGAACCATTCGACGCCGAAGACACTGCGCGATCGCTATCTGTTGTCGCGCCGGTGACAGGCCCCTCCGAACAAATCCACGGGCTGGTACGCTGTCAAGAGCTTCTCCGGCGTGCAGCGGGCTGGCGTTGCTCTTACGTGAGAGGAAATCGACCCACAAGGCTGCATGTCCAGGATAAGTTGTCGAGCGGCAAGCACTTGATGGATGAGAAAGGAAAATAACGAAGTGTATTTGGATAAACTGTATAATTGCACTGGGCCATTTGAGACGTGGAGGCCTTCTCAAGATAGGTCAAATCGATCCGGACCCACAAAATGTACATCCAGATTACATACCGTGTTAGAGAAGATAATTTACTACAGAAATGAACAAGAATTGCCCACTTTTTCGGTATCAGGAATCCACAAAACGAATGTTCATGTGAAAAAATCGCCGTTTTCCCCCAGCATTGCAATACTTTCTCTCTACTACGTAAGTGGTATGCGAGTAAGTAAAGTGGATGGACTAATATTGACTATACCTGACTATTCCTGGAGTTCCACCTACAATACATAATATTTCTTTGCCAATTAGTCGGGCATAATTTTGCATAATTTCCCAAACTTTTTGATGTCCAATAAAATTGCACCAAAAAGAAACAAATTAGTGGCATACAAGTTGTATTTCGTACATCTACAACTCCTAAAACTATGGCCAACGAGAATGGCCGCAACAGATTGACACACAGTATTTTTGGTTACGAAATGTAAGTCTCCTCGCCAGTTGTACATCGGCCTGAGTGTTCTCCTGTTGAGTGTATTGTTAACAAAAATCGGTCAACTCTCGATGGATTAGAAGGTACCCTAGAATTGCTTTTTCTACATCTTCAAGGATCTGATAACTCAGTAAAGGGAGTCAGTTAGACGCACAGAAAGGTAAATATACTGTGAGGCCTACTACTACTCCTCACATCTTATCATTACCAGGAGGATTCTACTCTCCAAAGTGGGCACCTAGGCGTTAGCCTTTAATCGCACCCCTACGGGCGTACAAGTACACCGTTACGCTGGCAGCCGGATACACCGGAACGCAGCACCCCACTTAAGCCTGGGTGGGGCCACTCAGCCAGCTCAGAGCGGCCAACTGTCCGGGCTGGAGCGCCACTCACAACACGCTGGGACGAATCCCCATTCAATTGCCCTTGCGCATCGGGCACTGCCACGACGAAGCCAAATGCCCACCTGGGGGCCGCCCAGGCCGAAACCCAGGAGGCTCAGAGTCCCCAACCCGTTTCTGCAATGCATCTACCTCTCACAAAGAATGGACCCTACGTGGTCTACCACACCACACAATTACTTCTTTATACAGAGGATTGCTCCCATGGATGGGCACCTAAGTCCTTGGACTATATCCAAAACCCCATCCAGCGCAACAACTCCAGGTTGGGGTCTGGATCCTGCCAGAACGCAGTTATCACTCTCGGAAACCTTCCAATAAAATGCCTGGATCGGACCGCCCGGCCAGCTCAGAGCTACTTAGCTTCCCAGGCCAGAACCGGAGAGGAATGAACGCTCCACTCACAATACAATAGTCCCTACTCATTCCCAAATGGAGGCCCCCAGGCCCAAGTCCACGGGGCTCGAGGTCCCCAACCTGTCCCCACTCCCTCCACCTTGAAGCTATCGTTGTGAGTACCACCGGAACCTAGGCAACCTGGCAGGGAGGTTCATGCTTCCCTTCTGAACTTTTTTACGTGTGTTTGAAGTGCGTCGCAGCTGTTCAAAGAATGCCCGCAAACGCATTCCACGCCCAATCCCTCCCAAAGGTTGGTGGCGAGCCACTTCCTGACTGCCTCCACCTTGAAGCTAACGACGTGAGTGCCAGCGACAAACTCAGGCAGCGTGGTCCCCCCGCTTGCGGGTAATAGAAAGGAAGGAAGGCTCACCTTGGTCACTGCGAGGGCGGGGTGCCGCCGCCGGACGACGCGGTGTAGAAGCCGAAGGGGCGCTGCGCGGGAGCCGACAAGGACGTCGAAGGCGACGTCGACGACGCCGACGCCAGCGGTGGCGGCGGCGGAGGAGGCGGCGGCGGTGGCGGGTGGTGGAGGTGGTGCTGCTGCGCCTGCATGGCGCGGTGCTGCGGTGACGCGGGCGTGGCGCCGGCGGTGCCGGGCGCGTGCAGGCCGGCGGCGGCGGACGACGACGACGACGGCGGCGACGCGTGGTGGTGATGCGGGCTGTGGTGGTGGTGATGGTGGTGCAGCGGCGAGGCGCCGGGCACGGAGCGCAGCGGCACGGGCAGCGGGCGCGCGGGCTTGCGCGGGCGCGGCGTGCCGCGCGTGCCCCGGTGCGCGGGCCCCACGGGCCGCAGGCGCGGCCGCCCGGGGCCCCGCCGCACCGGCACCGTGTTCACGCCCGGCAGCGACACGCCCCCCACGGGCAGCCCGCCCGACCCCAGCGACCCGCGCCGCCCGCGCCGGCCCCCGACGGCGGCGACGGCGACGCGCCGCCCCCGCGCCCGCCCACCTCCTGGAGGCTCGGCACGCCTGCGGGCACAACGCACAAGCTGTTAAGGCACGTGCATACGGGGAAGATGTCAGTTGAAATGTTCAAGAAGCATCAAGTCATCAATGCGGCAAAATTATTCAGTCTCTTCAAAATTATTACACATTGACGGATAAAAAGGCACTATGCTAGACGAAAGTTGCGATCAGCCAACTGAACCACAAATCATTACGAAGTGTGTTTCAAACCGCGGGTAGGGGGCGGGACATAACTCTCAAATGAGACAAATAAATTACCGTCAGGTAAAGTTTCTGTCACGTACATCAGCCATTTTTGTAGCTTAAAAATAGACTTATAAAAAAAGATACACAGATTTCACACGCAATGTACATACGACATATTAAATTGAATTTTGTACGTTACCGCGGGAGTTATGTTAAACTTAATATGCACACGGCAATATAAATTCGATTCCCACCAATCGTAAAACAGGAGCTGCTTAATTCAATAAAACAGCCATCAAACCTAAACACTCACTACGTTCTGAAGCAATGCCAGCCAATTCAGAATTGACATCCAGTATATATTAAGTTGGCTGTCCGGGTGACGCCGCGTCCATGGCAAAGGTGCCGACGTTTCGGTCGCCATTCTGCGACCTTCCTCAGGGCGTAATGCCAGGTCGCAGGTCGAAGGTCGCAGAATGGCGACCGAAACGTCGGCACCTTTGCCATGGACGCGGCGTCACCCGGACAGCCAACTTAATATTGACTCCGGCCGCGGAAGCCTACGCTCTGACATCCAGTATCTTTCTCAAAATTGCCTTCTACTTCCAAAAACTGCAATGAACATACGTTCTTGTTTGTGGACCGCGTGGTCTGTTTTCCCTCGATTTAAATGATTCCCTCTGTGGTCCCCGCCCTCTCCAGCCGCCGAAGATACGCTCGTCACAGACGCGACTTTAAGCAAGACGACAGGTGGGGCGGTGCCGCCGACCGAGGTCAACGACTAGTTTCTACACACCTGAATCGCATCGGGCCGGGAGCGGACGGCGCGCCCATGACATACGCCGCGCGAGCAAAACGGTTACACGTTTAGGGCGCGGGGCGGGCCATGGAGGTATATTTAAGGCGGCCGTTAAGCGGCTCGGGCGATACTTAATGAGCGTCTAATTTACCGAGCGAGGCTCTCGAAGACGAGACGCGCGCGGGGGTGTGCGGGTGGGGCGAACGCGCGCTGCGCCAACGGCCACCGGCGGAGCCTGTTTCTAAGCCTATGCGCGTTTATTTTTATAACGGCGGCAATAAAATACGAAAAAGGAAGATCCTACAAAGTCGAGCCGTTGTTCGGGGCTCAACACCACAGTACTGTAAATAATAAACAAACGACCGGTGAAGAGGGCAGCCGTTGGAGGCACGATGCAATAATGAATGGTGTGGTCGCGGCAAAACAACAGCAAAGTTCGGGAAAGTACTGCCGCATCGTGCGCTTCTGGGACAATACGAAATGATTTACAGTTCCTATGGTTTTTCAACTGGAAACGTCCTGGTTCAGATTGAAGCTTGTTTCATCTGTAAGTGCTCAAATTTTACAAACCAATCTCTTCAACCTTTGACACCACGACGCGAGGGTCTACATGGTTTGGTTCGTATTTTTATGTTGATTGACGTCAATCGTTCATCCAATTCTAGAGTATAGTATAATGGCACTATTACGTTTTTAAATTGTCACTTTTTCATTGTATTACAAATCTTACGTGGAACTAAATATTTTTCAGTTTTTATTAGATTTACAGAAGACCATAAACTATGACCGAAACGTACTCACTGTCATTGTACGAAATTTTAATTTATAAATAAATTGAACAAAAATATATACATTTTAAAACTTTACCACACAACAGCCGTTAACTGCAATTTTTATCTATCACTTCGTTATTAATTCCGTCTCATATTATTTTCCCTGCGATTAGTAGCGATTATGAAGCAAATAAAAATAAAAAACAAAATATCTTTAAGCTCAATATGTTCAGCGATTCCAAATGTGGCAACACTTAATATGCAGTAAGTAACTGCAGTTTTATAAAATTGATATTCAAAAGATCTTGTATTACTTTGTCGCATAGTACTTACTTTGTCTAGAAAAAGTTAAATAATGCTAATGCGAGAAAGGCCGTTTTTCGGCAGAAAAAGTCGTATTGTAGGAACCAGATTCCGAAAAATTGGATAATTCTGTCTAGTTTCTACATGCGGTTAATTACTTATAGTAGTTTACATGTCAAAATCCAAGTTTTGTGGGTTCCTGATATAATTTGAAACGGAGACGTGGATATTTATTATAAAGACTAACGACATTTTCAATTTTTTTTTTCCAAAATGGGTACACATTTTCTTTAATTTTCTCCCCATAGGATGGAGCAAAGTAGGCCTATAAAATGGGGCAGATTCGACTTTCATTGAATTCTCTGCAGGTTTGTTCAGCGTTTTCCCACAACTACAATGAAAATGCAGATCTTTTATCTTAATGATATCCATTATTCACAATTAAACCTTTAAATAAGGTTTGAAAATATATTTTCTACGTAGTTTTTGCGTAATTTTGTAGTTAACGTTTCAGTAGTACTACGTACATACAGTTGAAGCACCACTAGTTTTAAAATGAGGTTTTAATAGATGATATCAAAACTGAATAGTACTGGCGATAGAAAACTAACTTGTCAATGTTTGAAACCTTTTCCAGAATGTATTTTAGTTTTCTCTTAAAATGATAATTTGACAGAACACTTAAGGCCATCGGATCTCTCTTCACCAGGTTTTTATCAGTGTTTCTGAAGAAATATTTCAGATTTGTGTATAGGTTTAGTCAACTACAATGAATTATTTGAGGAATCGAAAGCTTGATCATAGTTGTTTTAGGAATATCAAAAAATGGAGCATAGCAACAAGTCTAGTTATGCCTGTACAAAAATACCTATCGTGGCTTAATCAACCGCTCACGATACTTAAAGAGTAGGATCTTGGTAAAAATATAACAATATCAATTTAACATGCATATCTCGTCAAAATTCTTCTTTCTACAATTTCTTGCAATTTGCTGGACAGTCCCAATTAATAATTTCACTGTCGCGAACACGAAATCAGTGCCTCTAACTGAGCTACAGAAACTTATCAAGAAAAACGATAGTAGAGAATGCGTTGGGTCGGGAAGAGACGGAAAGAGTGGCCTGAGGGGAGGACGAGGTGGGCTGGGTGCGGTGGAATGGTATAGTTCCAATTTCACGAGCCGAATACGCTGGGCACCTCCCTCTTCCGTCTTAAACAGCCGCTAAGCAGCCGCCCTACCACCACCACTGCTCGGCGCTTCCGGCCAGTGATTTCCGTTTCGAAACGGATCTCACGGCCGGGCCACCGTCGTGCCCTCGCCGCCTCCCCCACGGGGGAACCTCGCGCCCCGCGCTCAAATCAACCAACCGCCTGGCCATCTGCCAGCCAGAGAAGCTAGCCGGCCCGTCCGCCCGCCGCCGCTCCGATAATGTTCTTTTTGTTTCCGCGAAGCAAAAAGACACACGGGCGGAGGAAAAAAGAGCGAAAACGATTCCACTATTTCAACGGAAACTTTATAGGTGATCAGATGTATGCCGCGCCGATGGGCAGGTGCCCCGGAGATTTTTATGCAGCTCTTGCCCGCCGCCAACCTCGCATTTATGGTGAAGATAAATAACGAGGCGAAAGGAGAGGACTGTGTGAGGGGGAGGAGGACGGAGGTTGGTCACTCTGGCACACGAGCTATCAGCTTCAAATAAGAATACACAGGTAACCTAAAACACGTATTGTTAAAAGGCCCTTGTAGGAATACAAAACAATACACAAAATGTTCCACATTGGAGATGTCAGAATGCTCGATTTCGAGACCGTAAGGGAGAGTAGTAAACTCCAGTGGAAGCTAAGGCTACTCCAGAAATCCAAGAATTGAAATAATTAACACGTGTTCGGACGATGTATTTGAATCTAAGTATATTACACCCAACTCTCACCTGATCGAATACACAGAATGTAAAGCTAAAGAGATTACACCTTCACCTTCATACCCAACAGCAAATGATATTGAATGCTGTTTTCACAAAGCAATAGTAAGTAGCACGGCAAATATTCCTAGGGGAGGTAAAGCAATTATTCATCATATTATTTATAAAGGTACTGAATAATTTTTTTTAATGAAACTGTATTTTTCACATGCATTGGAAATTTCACGAAAAGATGATTTTATCCAAATGCCAAGGGCTTGGCACCGCGGCTCAAAGCTTATAGAACATTTCGATGGATTTCAATGTCTAGAACAATTTAAAAGATGTGGGATGCAATTATGGTTGGCACTTCTACGTAACGTCGTCTCCACAGGCACGAACATAAAGGATTTACAATTAACTGAGCATCTATTACAATCATTTTAGTACTTTACGATTCAAAAAATAAACATGATGAAATCTGTGCGAAGAAACAACTGTCAACCGCATCTGAAACGATGTATGAGAGAGAGGGGCAGCGCGCGCTATTGCTTTTCACCCGGAACTAATGTGCGGGTGATCGATGCTAACTGGTCCATTCGGGGGTAGCTGTTGGAAGAGAGCGCAGCGCAAGTGGGGCGTGGCGTGGCGTGGCGTGGCGTGGCGTGGCGTGGCGTGGCGTGGCGTGGCGTGGCGTGGCGTGGCGGGGCGAGGCGTGGCGGGGCGTGGCGGGGCGTGGTGGGGAGAGGGGAGGGGCGGGGCCGTCCGTCTTCCAAGCGGCAATTACTCCGCTAATTGCTGCACGCCATTGCAGCTGCGGCTGCCCCAAAGCTGCATCGCGCCTCTAGCCCGCTCTCAAATGAGGGGGCCATCTACAGGGTATCGTAAACGTTTACCTTTTTTAATTCGATAATTTCGTGTTCAGAATGTTTTAAACCATTGATACTTATAGGTTTAATATAAAAATATTTGCCAATTTGAATCCTGACATTTTCTCAACGGAAACAATTGGGTTTATTAATAGATCCGTTTCATCATAACAGAAGTAGATATTTAATACTTTCGATTAAACAACAAACGCATGTGTAGTATCATCAATTTTTTCGCGTTTTTTTATTCTTAATAATCCTTGGAAATGGCGCTTGTCGTGGTTTAGGAGGTTCCCGCAAGAGACCAGCGACTCAAGAGGGCCGGGGAATCCAACACGAACATTTATTCATCTGGGCAAAGGACAACATGAAAACCATAAACTGTGTTTTTGTGTCAGAAAAAGCACGTAATAAAGAAGAAACATTTCTGGGAGATCGTTTTTCTACGTTTCTTCGTATAGAAGGAACTTCATACATTTTTGCAAATGCGTCGAGAACTTTTACTTTAAAAAAACGTTTTCCAATTCAAAATAATCTACACAGCACAGCATCATGAGGAACGGAGAATTCCTCTATTATTAGGTAAACGGCAACAGCGGCTAGCCTCTTTAATATTTTCTGAGAATTGCGGCTGCTCTCATTAAGGTTCTTTAGCCACAAAATTCAACATCAGACGTTTCCACAAAAATTTTCGATACGATGTTTGTTTCCAAACCTTTCTATGAACTTCTGCAAATAAACGGTGAACTAAAAAATAAATTATCGGCCGGTTTCAACGAATTTCCGGATTTTTAGTTAAGGACTTGTGCGCCGGCCATTTTACACCCGTTAACTCATTTAATACACGGACTTTTACCCGATATTTTCAAAACAGTTAAGATTAAGCCGCTCTTCATAAAACGGAATATAAAATAAATATATATAATAAATTGTCGGCCAATTCTTCTGTCATTTTTAAAAAAATCTTAGAGATACCTTTTTTTACGTAGACTTTATTACCTTCCTCAGTAAATAAGAAGAGTTTTCAAATTACCAATATTAATTTAGAAAACCAACTCTACAGAAAAAGCTTTATTTTATTTTTCTGGAGATGTTGCTTCACCCATGGATAAAATTGAAGCTCTTATTAAAATATTTTTAGATCTTTGAAAAGCTTTGGACGACATTAACCATAACATTCTACTTCCAAAATTACCTTCATATGGAATTCGTAGAACTGCTACAGTTTGATTATGTTCGTACCTTAAACAATGATTTTAAGAGGGTAGAAATAGCATACTATAATGGAATAATGGGACATTAATTACCTTTTGTATTCATTGCCAATTTGATGTAGACTCCCGCAGGATTCAATTTTTAAGCCCTATTATTTTCCTCTTACACCTAAACATATTCTCGGTGATTCGAAATAGAAGAATAATTCTCTTTGCGGATGACACGAATATTCTTTGCAATAATGAAATCCTTACATAGTACCTGAGTAACAAGCTAATCCGTCCGTCCGGCACGGTTAGATCCTTTCCCGTCCACCAATCGAGTCCGTCGAAGTGGGGTTTCTTAGAATCATCTCGACGGAATTTCCAAAAAACGGGTTTTTCTGTCTTCGGGCGCTTCGATTTAGCGATGGCCACGCGAACCACGAGCCTTCCCCCCCCCTCCCATGGGGTCGAGCTCACGCTTTGGAGGTCGTGCTCTCGCACGAGACGCCAGTAAGGCAATGAAATGACACAGGTTGCTATCGCTGTATTTCTTGGACGCCGCTGTTTACAGTAGGATTGCTGTTTAGAGCTTGGATCACTCAGAAGGAAAAGGTTCATCGTCAGCGTTGCCACCACGGAAGATAATTATCGTTTTAAGGGATAATTTTGTTAATTGTAACAAATATGATAGTGGAAATGAGATACCCCCTTTGGAAGGATAATTTCCACTACAAAATTATATTCTTCTATAAAAATGGAACGGTGTGGTGTGGTAGAAGAGCTGAGGACGGTAGTGGCCGAAGCCCGAAAGAACATCCGACAAGGAGTTGTGTCTAAACATTTTTATTTTTAGATTATTTTTAACATTGTACGTCCGAAGATGGAAAAAACGGGCAACTCTATGTTTAAACTACCTTTTTATTTAGAACTTGGATTGTACACATTTTTAACGTTTGTAAATGTTTTTAAAACAGTTTAAAGCGTCGACGATGACACATTGACTTAGTTAATAGCAAACGATGGGAAAACTGTTTTAATACAGTTTTCCATTTCAAATAGACAATTGTATACTCCATTGGCAAATGAACGAGGTGCAAATGGCTGATATTATGGTAACAACATTTTTTGAGTCTCAATTCAGTCAAACCTCAAATGGAATGATCATTTAAATGCATGGAAGACAAAATTAAGTTAATTATTCTTCGTATTCAGAATTCTTTCAAATTCAGTCTACGAACTGCTCATTGTGTATATTTCGTGAATGTTCAATCCCACTTGAGATACGACAAAATATTCTAGGAAAACCAATTTTATAGCCCCAAACTTTTAGAGTACAGAAAAGAATTGTATAAATTCCATCCACGTAATTCTTGCACGCCTCTCTTTATTAAGCTAGGAATTCTACTATTGCATTGCCTCTTGATTTACAAGCATCAAAAAGGAAAGTAATATTGATTTTAAGAATATTTAATGTGTTAGTTACGATTTTGCCTGTATAAATCTAAACGAATAATTTGCCTTTAACAAGTATTGTACCTCAACTTCTCGGATAATGAACCCTATATCGTCAGTTTTTGCGTGAAATTTCCCTTTCCTTTGAGAGAATGTTGAGATGGCTTTCCCCTTGTTTTGCTTCTAGACATAAATGTAACTTCGCTCTCTATGCACAATTTCTTAACGTATAAATTATGTCGCAAGCACTGAATTACCCGTTTCCCATTTCTGGGATAACCAGTATGTGAATAAGAGAAAGCAACAAAACTTACAATACAAACAAAACTTATTTTCAAGAACAGTACATACGTTTGTCTCATTCAGCTAAATTGTTTCATTACGAAAATGGGCAAGGTAATTTATTTTTAAATTCGTTTTTCCAGAACATAATTCCAGGACGAATCTATATATTTTAGGTGAAAATTAATATTAATGAACTAAATGGGAAAGCATGTTAAATGCAAAACGACAAGTGAATTCTGCAAATGATATTGCAACAGTACGCACGCTAGAAAAGTCTGCGTTAAGAGGTCTCGCGACTAATATGAATTGCTACACGTATACTTCGAGTCGCGGGCTGTTTATCACGAAGTAGTTGTCTCATTGTACACAGTGCGTTTTGTTGCTTCAAGGTTGAGATGACGCATCCAAGCAACGATAGGGGCAATAGTTATTAATGTTTAAATTACGTTGAACAACACTAACAGCGTTGTTACACTATTGGTACTTGTCAATAGTTACTACAATTCCGACGACATCGCACTGACTCTTGGCTACAACTACGTGCGAGCCCCAGGACAACGGGCGAACGCAGGGATCTTACCTGCAGTGACCAACTGCTCCACTACTCGTCATCGTCCAGGGTTAAAGAGGCGAGGGTAAACACAGGACGGTGCTTGCGGCGGCGGGCTGGGCGGGGACAGTTGTGGCTGGACGAGGTAGGGGCGCCGTCGCTTACAGGAGGGGTTCGTGGAGAAGGCAGGCTAGAAGCTGCCGCGGGGCCAGGTTGGGGAGAAGGCTGGTCGCCCGCTGGAACATCCTTCCGACTTACAGGCCCGCATCACACGGTGGAAACAGTTATTCTGTATATCTAAATAGGAACGTTGTCGGTTCAGCCTAAGCCATAACGGTTGTTTCGCTTTAAACGTGTTGCTGTAGGATCGAATATACGCATCCTTATACTTCTTACAAAATTATAAAAGAAACAACATAAAGGATAATCGCCAACTGGAAATATTTTTCAACCGTTTGTTTTAAGGAAATTCCACTCAGATGTCAGGAATTCGTTTCCTAAGAATGCTTGAGGATACGAAGTACCGTCAAAATGTAAAGAATTATTTCCAAAAACGCACGACTTCAAGCCGGGTCTGATCGATCGGAAAATATTAATTTTGGAAAAAATCCTACGAATAGTTTATGTGCTAGCGTTTTTCACACAGACGGAGAGACGTTTTGAAGGGGACAAAAACTTTGTTTGGTATCCGGGACCCCAAAACGTGTTTCCGTTGAAATCTCAAAATCGATTTTCCGCCGGTTTACATTACTTTCTCTTCACTATGTATACTTCTTATAGTATGTATATTACGAATATATGTAGGTATTTGAGAAAGTGAAAAGGGAGAAATCACGGATAGAACATTACTGTGTACCAATTCTAGGTATACTGGGACTCCTGCGAATTCATCAATCATCGGATTTTTTTTGGAAATCAGTATTTGTCTTTTGCATTAGTTGCCTTTCTGCATTAGTTGACGTTCTATAACTACGGTGTGTGTGTGTGTGTGTGTGTGTGTGTGTGTGTGTGTGTGTGTGTGTGTTTGAAAGTCTATTTTATGTTCTGAATCTTCTATTTTTTTTTATTCTACATCAAATATACTACGGATTCTCTCGGTTTCATTCCCGAGGTAGTCTCACGCCTATTTATTACTTCAGATAATCGCGAGCCTACAGTAATTATCAGCAACTAGCCGGAAATAAATTTTGGAAATTACTCAAATCGTTCTTTAACTTCTTTTTATTTCAACTACTTGCGTGAACAGTGTGATGCTATTTCCGTTGAATACTAATTTATTGAATGTTGCTAATGAAGTGATTCACTGTACTGCTATTCCTACCACTGGCGGATATCGCAGCGTATCTGAATTTGATTATAAATGTATAAAGTGCAGAAAGATTGAATGGTGCTTTGTAGGTAGGTGATGTTGTAAATCTCATCATATTTGAAAACGTCGTTACTTGTGTGTAGAAATGAATGCATCAATATACATCTTTCATATCTGTCAGTTATGGCACCACTGCATTAAAATGGCATTGGAGGATGAAGTAGGGTAAGGGGACACGAAAAGAAATACATACATGAGCCTTCAAACGATCCATTGAACTTTACATATGCTCCAAATGTATTGATAGGGAAAAATCGCCCGTAATAATGCTAAGCCCTAGTCGCGTCTGAGTCCACAGCAGCGCGGCAGCTAATCTCTAAATCCGTCATCGATTGTCGGAAACGCCGCCTGAGCACTCTTGTGGCTTCCCCGCACGTGGCGTGGCGGCATGCTCAGTAGCACATCCATTCTGCGTGGCCAAGCGGCCGGAAGTCTCGATGACGCCGCGATCGCAGTCGAATCGCATTAGCAGGGCGTCAGAGGGCGGGGCAAGGCGATCAACGGCGATGGCTGCTTTTGGCAAAGGAGCGGTGGGGCAGTCTAGGATCGACAAGGGACAGGTAGGCGGGTGGAATGGGCATGAGGTATGAGAGCAATAGCGGGCGGGGGCAGACTAAATGAAAACAACGGGGATGGGGCATTTAAATAAGGGCCCAAACACGAAGGGAAAGTTTAAGCGTTCATAAAGATAATGGACAATGTCGGGGAAATATGAGTGGGAAATTAGTGCGATGAGCGTTGAGAGTGACATAGTGTTTAGAAATGAACGCCCTACGCCATTACGCATACTTATACAAGAGGTGAATACGGATACTGGGGGACATAACATATAATACATACTTTGTATATATCATATCGCTTCCAGTAATACGTGCCCTTGAATCTATCTTCGAAGTTGGTACTGCTAATCAGCTCTTGAACATGATTGCTTATGCCTCCAATGCAAGTTGTCACTGCACGGCCTCTTCCACAAATATGAAAGTAACGGCATTCGAAACAGAAAGTAACTTTACTTTTAACGGCATGCAGGTTTTTATATTTAATAGAGCATATTTTACTACAAGTTTTTTTCACTTTTCTTACTGCATAAATGCATACATGTATAACTGATTAAAAGAGCGAATAAATTCGACCCCTAGTCATCATTCAATGTGCACACGGTACACAAGTATATTGTACAAAGTTCCTTTTAAAATCTCTAGCCGCTCTATCCATTTTTATAGAAGGAAACTGTTCCAGAAAACATAACATTATGTCACTCATTTCATTTCATGGATTTTACTGTTTCAATATTTTTCGATTGCATTCCTGTTTATGTACTTCAAATATCTGCCGAAATTCCTAAATGAAAATATAGCCATTTTCCCTACCTTCTCCTACAATCTTGACGCCAGTTTTCTCAAACCACGGTCGCGCAGACACCGCTTCCGTAACTCGGCTTCCCCGCGCCTTTTTGGGATGCCGCTTGAATGAAACCAGCGCTCTCCCGTTGGCAATACTTCAAAAAAGCGCGCAACGCCCAGCGCCGCCAACCTCGTAAGAAATTCGCAATATCTAGCGCAAAGGCGCGCGCGAGAGCGCTCGGAATGCTGCCTATTGCATTCTTGAGGGATAGATGGCCGCAGAATAGCAGCGCCAAGGGCGGGCCCAAAACAATTCGGCATCCGCACCCCACTCTCGCCTCCCGAATTCCACTTACAGTACTCCTTAATGACATAATATGATCACGTACATAATCTGAACGTTTTGATTTTACTTCCAAGTCTAGAAGAAAAAAACTCAATATGACAGAAATCTCAACATCTGCTAAAACTGTTTAAAAAACTAAAAGGCGTAATGGTCGTATTATCCATTAAAAAACAAAATGTAGTAATTATAAACTCTTGGTCGTTTTTACATTATTCCTGATCCAAATACATTCACTGGCAACTAGAGTGTTTGTTTCATATGTACAAATAGCGGAAAGGGAAGTACTTGATCTATTTACGACAGGAGCACTTGGCATGCATAAATTGGAGACCGGTAAAACACACATAAAAGAATTTCAGAACATGAAATAAATTACAAACCGGAGATACCACTGCAACTTCTGCGTGAGGAAACGTATGATCTATATGACATAGTTTCGTAATTGTATTCCAATTGTAGGAAGACATGTGACCTTTCTTTCTGCTACTTGCTATTTCCGCCCACAGCAACAGAATCTTTTCTCAGCACGCAGCGTCTGTTGACCCACACGTCGAGCACCGGAATCTGAATGCGTGTGCAGAGGGAGGTGCAAGTGTACGCCAATCATGTGAAACCTGATACCCGGCGCATACAGGCTCTGGCAGGGGAATCACTTTCAACGGCCAATTGATATGGCGGCGAAGTTGGAGAGCCCTCCGGTTTGCAGCGGCCTCCTCCTACGCCTGGCGCACGACGATGCGGCGGGGCGCCGTGCGCGCGGAATCCGCCGTAAACAACCGGAAATTACGCGGCGAGGCGGTTATCTGCTGGGGAGAGTGCGTCGCACGTTAAGAAGGTGCAGATTAGTATTTGGCGAGGGGCCGTGAATCCAGACGTAAAAGCGCTTAATGGTGCTATTAATGAACGTCAAAAAGGAGCGGTGGAGCGCGGGGAAGAGAAACTTATCCCTGTTCAAGAGCTTCGGCCCCAGCGGCAACGCGATGGATAGGTTCGTTACGTTCTACATGAAAACGACCGTAAAGGGGGTTTTCGCCACAACGAGTCGTTATGAAGCACATCAGAGCTCACTTAAAGAGCGGAACGTACTCTGCGATTCTCCGACTACGTGAGAAGAGTTGTCAGGATGATGCGTCATTAAAGCGAAATCGTAATGATAACGCCAAAAGAAATTCATGCTGATCTTTACGTCTGTTTGGACGTTAGGAATGCGGTAGAGATCTAAAATCGCCATCACACGGAAATGATATATTTTACTTCTAATTCTGCCCTTTTTAATGGCCACACACCTAACATTTAAAGACTTCCCTGCTCTAGTTATCGGTCTGGTTATTAACATCTAACATGATTGGACTTCCTTGACTACCTTCTACAAAAATTAATTTCACACTATCTTGCCGCAATATAATTCGAAGATAATTTTGTGACCAAATCGAATCGTAGACGAATGTAAAATTTCATAGAACGCCATAAAACTACAGTTGAAATTATGTTGACTTTGAAAATGCAGCAACAAAATCAGTTTAAGTCGTCATAGGCATAGAAAAAGTAACGTTAAAAGAAAATTACCGAAAAGGGATCAATGCAATTCTAGTCTGAGAATACAACTCAGAACTAATATTCGACACATCGGAATTTTCCAACAGTTATGATGCGAGTGGTAAAGATGACATTTTATTTTGCGACCACAAACCTTGCGACAAGAGGCCGATTGGCACAATCCTACGAGCAAAATAAAATCAGGCTTACCACGTGTCATACACTATTTTTAGACCGCCTTACTGACACTAAGGTATGTAGCAGCTGATGCGGTGGGACGAAAATATTGTGTGTTGCATTCACAGATTTATTTGAACCCTCGAGCATCGTACCTCTCTAGAACGCTATGCAAGCCCTGAAAGAGCCACTTTTATAGATTAGTGGCTGTCTGAAAAGTATACTTCATTTTTTCTAACATGATCGATGACATTAGGACATTATTAGATCCCCTGCCTCACAAAATGAATATTTTTATATAATTCACGAACGGCCTTCTCAACGGGGCTGGTGGGCTCCGAAATGTGCTTACCACAGTTAAAAACATTCATTTTATAAGGCAGGAGGCGTAATAATGAACTAATGTCATCGGTCACGTTAGAAAAAACGGAGTATACGTATAGAAGAATTCACGTAAGAACAAGCAAAAGTGACAGTTTCCTAAACAAGTGAACATCACATGTACTTCAGAGAAGTATGAACGCACCTTACATTCAAGACTCGGTTTTAAACTAAACATAATACTTATCACGCAAAAACTAAATTCCATGTAATGTGTATAAAAAAAATAATTTTTTATAGAAGAGCACATAGCACTGCACTTCCTAATTTCAATTATTTCTCGTGTCGCATTATATTTTCGTCGGACGAGGACATCACAAAAGTAAGCGTCGAAGCCATTTACAAGTTAGCGAACCGCAAACGAACGAATCGAGGAAGGAGAGTTCAATGGGATCAAGGACTCAACGACCCCAGAACCTTCGGTTATGTTGCCAGCACTAGCTGTCAAAATTGCTTGTTCTTACATGAATCTCTCTTTAAGTAAGTGCGGGGGTGGGGTGGGGCGGGGCGTGGCGGGGGTAGGTACTCACTGAGGCCCAGGTCGGCGGTGGTGGTGTTGACGGTGAGCGTGACGCCGCGGCCGCGGCCCAGGCCGCCGCCTCGCCGCGAGCCCCGCGGCCGGCCGCGCTTGGCGCCGCGCGTCGGCCGCCCGGTCACCAGCACGTTGCTCGCGAACGGCGACGGGAACGCTGCAACACACACACGCGCGCGCACGCGCCGCCCGTCAGAGGGCAGCACCGGACGGCGCCGCGCCGGGCGCTCGCCGGCGAGAGCGCGCGCGAGCTGGAACGCTTCCATGCACATGCATTCACGCTGGACACATTCAACGCTACAGAGAGGAAATTTCCCCAGGGGCTCGTCCTTTGGAGTAGCCAAACAGGAAACATTGTTGCTCGTCTAATAATATCTCATTTATTATGATTGAAACACGAGTTTTTAATCTTGCCATAGCACTTTCCGCCCCTCTTGACAGCCAATAGACATCTTTTACACACTTCACGCATAATGATATATTAATTGAATTATTGGAAGGTATGATCCATTGCCCTTTTGCTTCCCTCCCTTCAATCCCCTAAATTAACAGTGCACTTCATTATAGAGCGTGTCTCAGTTTTGTTTCAAACTTCTTGGGCGTGCAGAGGGGTCGAAGACTATCACTTTTAGCCCATGAACATATGGTGAGAAATTTTAAATTACGAAGTTACACGTGTAACATTTGCCCCGTGATTCTTAAGCAATTCTTCGGCCTGTTGCACAGGTAAACGAATTTCCTTTTCCAGAACGTGACCTATTGAACATCAGTGAACAATAAGTTGCATAATTGTCAGGGGCTATATCACATGCCTGTTACTTGAAATATCCCACATCGGCAAAAAGTGATGATGTTCGACTCTTTTGTATGCCTTTGAAGATTGTAACATTTATTTACACATGTGTTACACCGATTAATTTTGTAATTTGAAGAAATAATGTCAGAAATTCCTTGGACAGGAGTACATGTATACGTAATGCATCGTTCTTGCCCTATTCCAAATATTAATCCCGCCTGACTCTCGAAATTTCATCCATGTCATTGAAGTCAATTTCACAAAACAATAATACTAATAGCAATAATTATAACAATAATACTTTATCAACTAGACTAATTTTTTTTTACACAAATGATTTTACTTTACATAAATGACTTTACCAATGTGTTTGCATTTCCCAACATTTTATCATTGGCGAGTAACTAGAACATCAGCAATCACACGTTACATCAATAATATAGATAAACCGTCACACACGTACGATTATTTATTACACGCTAGAATGACCGTGAGAGCTCATGAGAACATCCTCCTAGCGGGTGCATCATCTCCTGCGCGCGTAGAAAGCAAAAGCGCGCGCAGGATGGGCGCGGGGGCGGGGGCGGGGGCGGGGCCGCGCGCTGGAGAGCCCTCGAGAGCGCCGCACCTGCGCCGCGCGCAGCCTCCGCGTGAAGCACGCGAGGGAGAGACACACGTCGAGGGTCGCGCGCACAATGGAGGCGCCGAGCCGGCCGCCGCCCACTCGCACACGAGGCGATGCGCGCGCAATCACTCGCTCCATTCATCAACGCGCCTGGACGAATGCTCTCGTTGCCACGCTCGCCCCTACTTAACACCGTTAACGCTTCATGAAATGCGAAGTTACAAAACCAACAAGAGATATAAATTGTTTTTCTTGGGATAGAGGTAATACATTTCTAGTTCAGAGACTATGAACACTATTAGTATGATTCAAGAGATGTTTGTTTTGCGCAGGTTACCGTTGTTTCCAATACTAGCGCCGGATTTTCTGTTAGTCACATTGGGCCCGCATTCGTACAATTTTAGAATGTTCGAAACATTTCTTTAAGATGCTTCGATTTCTTCTCAGCAACAGTCATTCGAAGGCACTTTATACATTCCTGAACTACTGTTATCTCGAAAATCAAGGTATACCGACAAATACCTTTCTGCCACTAAATAAAGTAGGTAACATGTTTTTCCAATTATTTTCCAATTTTCAATGCCATTCTCCAATGTTTTTTAAATTCCAATATTTTAAAGATGTTTTCCTTCATCAAATCTGTTCTGTAAAGACAGACCTTGAAAACGTACATCATGTACAATTTTTCGAAAATATGAGTAGTTTTCGTAAAATTATGCTCGAAACATAATACGCAATTTTCAAACATTTTCTCCAAAATATGCTCAAAAGAATTTCTTTAAATTTTCTCCTCCTATATATCAAAGGTTGGTAATAAAAGTGGCGTTAGTCCCATTTTCAGCGAACTTTACATTTTCTAAAATTGCAAAAAGTTAATATTGCAAAGGACAAAATTAAAGATAGATTCTTGTCTTAAAGTCCGATTTAAAAATCAGATCTTTAAAAATGGACAAGTACAATTTTTTTTTTTTGGAAAAGTCGTGTCGTTTTCACAAAATGTCTGCTTGAAGTTAAACAACATTACAACAAAAAATGGTCATAAAAACCACTCCAATTTTTCTTCAAATTTTTCCACGGAAAGGACGCTTAAAAAACCGGCGTAGGTCTCATTTTCATTGATGTGTCTTAATTTTCGAAAATTGGAAAAGTTAGAAATATGTGCTGTTGTAGATACCACTAATTTTAATACGCTATCAACAACACGTGAAGCACTTCCTTCGTCCGGCGTCTGCCAAGGCCGCCTCCGTCACGACAGTAGAGGTCGAGCACCGGTTACGGCCAATTACACTCTTATCTGAGCGACACCGCCGTCTAGGAGCAGAGGGAGGACGAATTTACCACTGGAATACGGGGCCGCCCACCCCACCGTCGGCGGGCCGTAAATCTGCTCGTGGCATGCCCCGCCTGAGACTCGACGCGACACTCACGGGGGTGCCTGCGGAAGGGCCCTGTGCGTGACAGGCGACTGTCTCTCCCGGGCCCTGCGGCCGAGGGTTGCGACGTGGCTTGGTGAACTCACCTAGGGGAAGTGTACGGGCGGGATGAGGGAGGGCGCTCTACAGATCTGGGAAGAAGACGGAAGGAGGAAGTAAGAGGGTCATGAAAAAAAATGTAAGAAAAATGGAAATAACGGGCGCAACTTCTCGGGGTGACCCATTGACTTCATGGAAGGAAGCAGCTATGCTACAAATGCCAAAAGTGAGTCCAACACACTGTGGATATGGCAACTTCCGATTGATGAGCACTAGGTTTCTTCTCCTAGCAAAACAAACTCGTCTTTGTCAGGGAAAACGATGATGCCGATGGCAGCGAAAAAGATTAGTGGCTTTGCTACCGACAAAGTGGCTGTTGTAATGGGCGAGATAGTAGAGGGGTGGTAAACCCCTAAGGAAGAGAGTTTAGTGGCAGGGACACGAGAACCCCAGCAAACCACTTTGACGGAACTAAGGTAATCAGCAAAACAATTTCCTCCGACAGGAGTGGCAATCGCAAAAACGTCCCCAATGGTTTCTCCATATGTTCTTTTTGTGTGAGTGCTTTTTTACGAACGTGTTTCCGCCTCCTTCCTGTCGTCAACGCGGAACGACCTCGCTCGGCGGAAGTTCGATTCGTATGCACGTTTTCGCAGCTAAAAATAGCACGGGAGGGCTCTCATCTGTGTCTAATTCCGCGAGTTCCCACACTCTTATGCGTCCGCACTGCCCTTCGTTTTCTCTTTTCCAACGTCTCCATCACCGAACGAGGGGGACATGTCAGAGGAATGACTGAAGGGATTTATGACGCCTTCAAAAGGCCCCAATGAATTATAACAACAGCTGCCTGCACAACACATCCCCGCCTACCGTATCGCGTTTTTTTACGACCACAAATAGCCATAAACCAAAAAGAGAATGTAGGCGAGGCCCTTAGCGAGGCGCTAGGGGTGGCGGGGCGGGGTGGGGCGGGCGGGGGTGGGTGGGCGGAGGCGAGAATAATGAGCAGACGCGAGTCAGACGCAGCGGCGGCGGCAGCGGGCGCTCCGAGTCATTAAGCGGCGGGGCCGAGGGGAAGACGGGGGAGACGAGGGGAGGGCGAGGTGGCGACGGGCGGCAATCGCGGGGACTTCGCGCCGCAGGAGGGCGCCGCGAGCCGCCGCGTCTATGCCATGCGTAGTGGCCGCCCGCGCACGAGGCGGGTCTCTGCAACGGATAATTTTTTCTATTCTCCGGTTTTTCTTTCTTGGCGCACAGGGGTGTGTCAATAAAATGGAACATCTCACGGTATTTCGCGTCGTTCTCCGTTGTGCCGCCAGAAATCGCATGATCGCCGTCACTGCTCGATACAGTCGCGATCATGCGGCTCCTAGCGGCACAATTAAGAACGAAGCGAAGTACCGTGAGATATCCCATTTTATTGACACACCCTCGAGCGCCAAGAAAGAAAAACCGAAGTATATAAAAAATTCTCCGTGAGCAGTCGCGTAGACGCACTCTACACCTCTCCGATTGCAGCAAATTGCGAGCTGAGTCCTAGTCCGACAATTTCACGACGCAAGTTCTTCGAAGACGAAACGTCCACAATAAAAACCTTGCATTCGGTTTCCTTCCTATTAAGGAACTGCTACTTTTTCCTTCCCGTATTTGTCAATTGAAATGTCTCACATTCACACTGTTGCATATCGGGGACGTTGTCTAGGAAATACAATTTTAGGCATCGTTTTACAAGTAAATTTACCCAACAGCAACATCTGGGATACAATAATTAAATGTGTGGAATGAAAGGCAAAAATTAATTCTTTTTCATACAGTAATCACGAATACCACCTTGGAGAAAACGAAATTTCATTTCGAACACATTCCGCCTCCCTTTATTAAGATAAACTGAAATTTTTAAATGAATGCCCAGTAACAATAGCTATTAAAACTGTTTCAATTCCAACATTGATTTTTTATACAAAACTCAAGAAAAATGGCTATTAAACTGATACCTGAAACTCCTCACTTTCGGAGAAAAAAATTAAATTTAGATTTAATAACATGATTATCATAGCTCGGTTTGAGTTTATGGGAAACTCAATCTTGCAATTGCTGTGAGGGAGGAAGAGCATTTGTTGATATTACCCACGCTGCATCTCGGTTCTAAATTGTGTCCTACAAACAATAGCGATTTCCCCTACTGTCTTCCCAGATCGCATTCATGAGACAGTTCCGAGGATTGTGTCGAGAACCTTTTTAATACAGTAAAAGTATTCAAGAATTTCGATCGATGGAATTAGTATTGGCAGTGATCAATATTGACGTTGCAGTTGAATAGTTGGTAGTATAATACTACGCAAGGAGCCCTGTGCATTTCAAAGTCTGGAGGATTTTGCGTCGAAGTCCTCAGTTGAAGAGACTGAAGTCTTGAACTTCCGATTACATTCTGCAGAATTAATTAGTATTCTCTAGCTGGTTGTCAGAAAACAACCGGAGCACGCGCGCCTGTCCCTGTGGGAAAGTGCAGTGCATGTAGTGTCTGTGTGTAAGTACGGGGAAGGATATGACAAAGAAAGAGGAGGAAAGACTGCGCGCGAACCGTGGCTCATGTTAGGATACCGCTCCGGAATTCGGCTAGTGTTGACCGGAGAAACCACGCATAACTACTGTTTAGAGAAGCAGGCCGCTAAAATTTTCCTACAGACAGCGGTTGAATTCGACCTGGCTATGTAGCTAGTGACAAAAATCCTGCCACCGTCGGGACTAGAACCTAGGGCATCCCGGTCAGAGGGAGTGCAGTGACCAATTTTTTTAGCAATGGAGGAAACCAATTGCCTTTACCTACCAACACAGCGAGTTTGTAAGAGATGTAAGTTTTTGGTTTACTAGATTTATACGCTAAAATCTCACCAACGAAAATCATTTTGCTCGTTTCTCAAATGAATCGCACCAATACCGTGATTATTTGTTCTTTTGAATGACAGACGCCATTTGGCAAGGCATTCGAGCCAATTTGTAATGAGCAGTTCTCAAAGAAGCAGGAAATATGGAAGTGTCGAAACTAAGACTAGTTCTAGGAGGAAAATCTCCGATCCGACTCTAAAATACTAATTCAGCTAAAGAAAGGTTAATTATTTAACTTTGAAAACGATCTTCTTACACTTAAAAACTATACAAGTCCTACTTCAACTATGGCAAATGTTTATTTCAATAGTACAGGAAAACCTAGAGGAGCAATCCCGCGGACGGCCGGTAGCAATAACCTGCACCAATCAAATTGAAAGCCATTCTGCAACATTTCATTCCAAACAATAAAATTCCGAATCAACTTTCGCTTTTTTTCACAGCCAACCGCTCCAGCCGTCTCCAACGCCGAGCCAAAACGGGAGCGATCGCGAGGCGATAGCAGAACTGGGGAAATAGGTGCGGGTCGCGCGACGCTAGTCGACGGGGAAGGGAGGGGGGGGCGGGGCGCACGGCAGCCGCGGACATCTGCCGGCAGCGGCGCGCCGAGATTGACGGCCGCACAAAAAGCCTAATAGGCGCAAACGAGCCGAGCTGAGATTCCACGGCGCGGGGCCGCACCTGGACGCCGCGGGGCGGGCCCCGCCCCCTCGCCCGCCCGCCCGCCCGCCGCTCGCACGCGCCTCCTGCCGCGGCCGCCGCCGTGAGACGCGGAGCTCATCCGCGACGCGCGCGCGCCGGCACGCGCCGCCACTCCACACACTCGAGGCGTGCTCTCATAATATGACTTGTCAAGAGTTTACTAAGAGCACCATTACTGGCACAAGATCTGAATCGCCTAAGTGTTACTCCGAACACAAGCCAACACCACCATTCATAACGTAATAACATCACAATTCCATTTAATTTTATTTAAAAGCGCGACATGTCCAACACGTGTAACGTATCTCAAATTCAGAATTCATTTTCTCAAAGCTTATTGTTACGAACACCATCAGAAAACAAAAATATATCAGTCATTAAACTTTTAGCAAACACAGAAAACCCTTTATTATCCATTTTCAGATGTATAATTAAAGTACATATTGAAAATTATTTTTCACGCGACAAGAGATTGCAGTTTGCTTCCCAAAAAGCTGAAAAAATAGAAATGAGGAGCGTCTCAAAGCACACCACGCTGTGTTTTGGGATGGCGCGAGAAGCAATCAACTTTACCTGATTAGGGAAGGTAGAATACTTTGGGGAATAAATTTACAGAGAACATAATTTTCGCTATACACAAAGGCAAATTACCCAATTGACGAGAAGTATTCCAGTCTTCATTGGAATGACCAAGCTACTAAACGTATGTGAAGCTCCAGAATGAGAAAAAGTAATATGTCAGGCACGGTGTTTAATCAATAATGTGCAAAACATATCGAAATTAATCACCGATGACTGTTTCAAATCACAATTCGTGTTCCCTCAGAATTCAAGAAGTCTACTAGTTTTAGTGAAGTCTTTAAAAATGTGGTTCAGCTCATCAAATTAATTATGCGATTCAGACCTCCTCTTGCTTTTACCCGAAATAGTGATACGTCAATCTACGACCTACGGTTCCGGTTACGAGAGTATGCCCAACGACTCTACATACAGCGAAGTCGCAATTACATAACAATCATAGAATGGCATCCTGTGTGAATCTAAAGAGTCGAAGATCGCATTCTTCCCCACAAGCGTGTCTTATGAACACACAGCTTGGCATACGAAGCCTTGGCTCGCTATCGTACGTAAAAATCTGGCGGCGCAAACGAGCCCGCTGTCGCTGAAGAGACCATTCTGCCAGCCGGCGCGACGGTCAAGGTGAAGGTGAAGGCCAGATGCACGTGATACAGCAAGCGGAAGGAGCCTGGGGGCGGGGGAGGGCAACGGGTCAGGCAGCGAAAGTGAAAAGTTGGCGTCGTACCCGCGGCTTTGGCAGTAGGTCGCTGCGCGCAAGCGGCCAGGCAAAAATCATACCCCGCACGCACTAACTAGCAAAATTCAGGCGCGCGTGGTTTAAGGCGCGACTTTTAACGAGAAACGGGCGTTAAAAACATTCCAACACGCGTCGTTCCTTCGGGCAGTCTCATTAATTGCAATAAATCGCTTTCAATTTTATTAGCAGAAATGTTCGATGTGAAAAAAAGGTTTTGGGCTATTCACGAACTAATCTCAACTGAAACACTATAACTAAAATGTTACTGAGGACGTATTTTGCATATTAATGCTACATCTAATTTTTTAACTAGTTGTGCTAAAGAACGACACACACTAGGCTAGATTTTCGGTATTGCCCCACCCTCTTCTCAGCTGCTACCTATCTGGGCCTAAAAGACATGTTTTCATATTTTCATACATTTTTAGTCACCTAACAGTGAAACTGAAATATGGTGAAGAACAAATTTCATTTGAAAAAAAAATTCTTATTTTTAAAAATGTGGTTCGAGAGGGAAAAAAATTAAGACTGTTGTGAAAATCGAAAGTTTACCATCTTTATTGGTGCATTTTACTCTATTCATACAAGAACTTTAAAGAAAAAATCGAGCTATTTTGAGAATATTTTGAAAACATTCCATGGGCTTCAGGCGCAGTATCCCCCAAAATTTAAAGATTTTGTTCAATTGCAGGGCTTCCATTCGAGCTAGATCGATCAGGAACATTCATTTTGACAAAACTCCTATAAAGTTTAGATTCTAGTGTTTTTCACAGACGGACGGCGGAAAAAACAACGACAAAACATTATCGGTATGAGGGAACCTCCAAACGTGTATTTTCGTTAAAATTTGGAAACCTATTCTCCGCAGCACTACATAACATTCTCTATGCCGTTAAATGCATTATTCTGCATATGCGTATGTAAACGAGGAAGTAAAATATGGTATATTACAAAAATGTCGCACCAAGACGGAATACATTTCGTTTGCGATGGCATTTGTTTGAACAAAGAGATATTTTCTTAATCTTCCGAAGAACTTATGAAGTTCCTTGCAGGTGATTATCGACAAAGCACGCCACTGCTCTTTCAACGGATCAAATTTTCACTCGCTTCAACGTCTACTTCACGTGTACTATGGATATATTCACAGGTATTCATTAAATCCCAGGTAACTAAATACTGGGTATTACTTTAATGCAATGAAAATTAAAGCATCTCATCATATATCGACTTAGCCATAATATGGCTAAGCACATTATGTGAAACATTAATGTATGCGACATACTTATAAATGCTTCTTAACGCACGAAATACCTATGTTTCAAGATATCGTTCAAATTGGCTGTATGGTTGTATGAAACCCCTTTGCAGCAGTGCAATCGTGTCAAGTTCAAGATGTTCAAGACCGTTCGACCAGAAAAATAAAGATACTAAACGTTTTGAAAAAATAAACAAAATATATTGTTTCAAATGTTGAATGAAACATTTTAGTAATTCACAAAACAACATAAAAAGACATAAAATTAAGAATTTCGAACTGATGAAGTCGATAGTTGAGGTACATTATGAAAGAAATTCACGGAAGTTTTATTTCGCGTTAATTAGCCTATTCCTAAGACGGGTCTTATGGAATGCCCACACTTCCCTGCTGGGGATCTTGGACGACCCCGAACATTGGCCGCGCTGTCCGCCACACGTGCCACTGCACGGCGACGTTGGCAGGAACGACCACCGTAAGCAGCCGGCGCGGGGCGTGGCGAGAAGGGGGGCGGGGCTACGCGGAGCGGGCAGGAGCGAGGCGAGGCGACGGCAGATGCGTCGGTCGCTCCTTTCCGCCTGATTGCGGCGTGATTGCCACGCGAAGGCGACCTGTGTTTTGCCGTCGCAGGTGTGCTGAGAGCGACGGAGGGCGGCGACTCCTCCGCGTGCGGTGACGACGCCGCCGCCGCCGCCGCCGCCGCCGCCGCCGCCGCCGCCGCTTCAGAGCTTTTTGCGTGACAGACGACGACGTCGCGCGCCGCGCCGCGTCGCCGGGGGTTGGGCCCCGAGCGTCCACGCGTCAACGGCGGCAGCGATCGCATTCATGTTCGTAGGATCGCACACGACAAAATTTCTCCGTGTTTTCAAAAATAAATTGTTAATAAATGAAGTTCAACACATAAAGTGTCAAAAAATAAAGAGTAATACTCCCGTTTATGAGAAAAGTTGGGGCAAACTAAACCCGCTCTTTCTTCTCTACAAGGAAACGTGCTTTCTTTGGTTCCACTGCACTACCACAGGATTTCTGAACGGCAGTTCTCCTTCAAATGGGGATGGACGGCCTTCTACGCGTTCTCTACAGCTCTAACAAAATTATTTCCACTCTTTTTCTTAATATGTTGATGTGTCACGTCAAATGAGAAGATCTCAAAAACACATTAGAAACTGCCATTCCTATTGGACAATTTATTCTGTAAATTTTCTTACATCGAAATTGAAAAGAAATAATACAAATATTGTATATTATTAATTAATAAGAATACAAATATAACGAACAACAATAATCAACACAATTTCTCAGAATACAGCCTCTTTAATGAGTGTAATTTGCCTTGTATCATGAATACTTTACAAAATTGTTATAGGGCATTTTCAATTACTGACTAAACATTTTCAATTATCCAGATAGTTTCTCTTATGTATACTGCGTCATTCCACCTAAAATTAATTTAGCACGCGACACTGACGCATGAGGTGACGACGGTGGGAAGGCCATGGGGACAAGTCACCCCACGAGATTTACATGTTACAAAACACGATCAAAGCGAGGTTAATGAATGAAAATTACATAAAGGGAGGGGCCCCTCTCGCGCAAAACCAGGGGAAGTCCCCTCACCCTCGCCGCCCCGCCGCCAGCGCGCATGAGCGCGCGCTAATAGATGCAAAAACGGGCGTAATCTGCCCGGAGTCCCCGAAATTCATCACAACGCGCCGTTCAAAAGGAATGTTTAGTCACTTAAGCTATGTGAGCGCGGGCGAGCGGCAGAGTGAGTGGTGGGGCGTGTCGGGGCAGCACCGGGAGATTAAGAGGGGTCGCAGGCAGAAGGCAGGAGAGGGGAGCGTCGGCGGGGAGCTCTAATCTGCCCCGAGATCTCGGATCCGCGAGATTAATTGCTCGGAGGCGGGGCCGATCAAGCCCCCCTGGCTCTTCCCGATCTCTTCCTCCCCCAGACTACTAAGTCGCTTTATAGACACGCCGCACCCACACTCGTAATTTTTAATTTACCCCTTTGTGCGCCCTTCGCCCGCGCGCGGCAGTCGCCACTCGTGAGAGGGGGCGTGGCCGCGTCGGAGTTAATGAAAGCGAATGTCCGATCGGAGGGCGTGTGCCTGTGCGTGTGCTCCCGTTCGGAAGTAACGTTTCACAAGACGCGGTGGAGAGCGAGGGAAGAACGGCAGGCAAACGCACGCCAGTTATTGCGTCGAGGGGGCGGAGGCGAGGGTGCAAGCTAGGGCGGAGACCGCAGAGTGTAGCTGACGAAGGCGGTGGAGAAGTGAGTGGCGGCAGAGGTGGGAGTAGTGAGGACGGAGGAACCGCCACGCCATGACGCGCTCTGTAGAAAAGAGGAAGCGTGGGTGGAGACAGTGAAGGAACGGATTGGGTGGCGGCGGCGGGGGGCACAAAGGCGAAGGCCTGGGAGGAGTGAAGGTGCGGTAATGGCCAGAGTGTATCCTGCGGGCAGTTTTCCCTCATCTCCTCTCCCCAGGTAATCCCCTTTCACTTTTCATTATCTAAGAAGGCTAGGGCCGACTCCCTTCAGTTTCGTTCATCTAGCGTTTCGGAGAAAGTAAAAATTATTATTAAATTTCCATTCAGAAGTAGCGCAAATAGACGTTCTCACATCAGTCAAGAGAAATATCGAATACTGGTGAACATGGTAGAATCCTCGGAATTGTGTGCGATACCTCAGCGAGGTACGAAAATGCTCCTGGTTTTGAAGAGAGGTTTCAAGTTTCAAAGGAGGTTTCAAGTATTGTTTCCACGAACTTTTTAAGCGGTGTTTTTCAACGCTGATAATACTCTAAAAGGACGTGTAGGGGTTTCTTAAAAACAAACAGAAGAGAATCGATTATAATCGATCAATGTGATTCTGAGCAGGCGACGGGAAACGTAGAATACTACGGAGGAAAACGCAAAGGGAGGCAGTCGGGCTATGCTTTGGGGGGGGGGGGGGGGGGGGAAACGACTTACGAAAAGTTGACCGCGGGACGAGGTCGGTATACGCCGGAAGGCGGAGACGTGGCTGGAGATGGGGGCGGAGAGCGGGGGCGGGGCCCGAGTGAATAACGCCCGGGCCGCGCCCTGGGGGGTGCCGCCTCTCCGAGGCGCGGGGGTGGTTTCCCTAGCGAGGCAATTTGTCGGAGCGTCGCGTCGTGTTGGCGCGCGGAAACGCGCGCCCCGCGCCCAAGGTGGTTGCCGAAAGTTGTCACATAAACGCGCCCGCCGCATATTTTAGAGGTTTCGGGGGAAAGAAAAGTTAAATGCGGGCTAATCAGTACAAAACCAACAGCTTAGTTCTGGGCTGCCGAGGGAGAAGACGGAAATAAATTTCCGAGGCGCGAGAATCCGCAGGGGGAGGACGCTGAAAAGATACAGCCCCTGCAGAAAAAAGAAGCTGGTGTGGAAATAATGGTCGAAGTTGGGTGGCGACATGGAAGGTCAGGAAGTTCAAAACCTATGGGATTTGGGGATAGGAAAAATGTGGTGTGAATATTCTCAAAAAATATTTCCGACTCTCCTCCATTCTTCGGACTCGAGCAATCCCACCATCATTTATTGAAAAGGTGGTATGGATTAGATCATTGGATGCTTACTCTTCCTTAAAGTAATATTTTCACACACTTCAGATCATAAAAAAATGACCTTTTTGAAGTTTCTTGGCAACTGGTGGATTATTACGAGTGTTAAGAACTAGCTGAAACGCAGCGATTACACCGCACATAACCATACGACCCAAACGGAAAATGGAAAACTCTAAAGATATAGTTTCATGTCATTCTCAACTTACTCTCCAAATGTAGGAGGTTTATACTCGTACCTATTGGAACATATCACTATTAAAACAGATTTAAGCATGCTTCTAAAAATGTAACTGAAAGATGTTTTATATTTACCAAGACCTCCACATATATGTTTGTAGAGGACCATAGCACAAAATCCTGGTATCCACCTTAACTCAAACATGTAATGTGTCGAAAATAATTACAGCCACTGGACACTTAACTGGCAAAAGGATTTACGTATAAGACGACACATCCCTATTCGTGCAACGAAACGCCTCCTTTACAGCTCCTAAGCGATCAATCTAGTCATTTCAAGACCCATTACCTTTCATTTAAAGGAAAAATCACTAAGTATGTTTGAGGACGAAGCTCAAATTTCTTTCTAAACGAAACCTCTTGGCGGCTTAAATATATTCATTTCTATTGATGTATTTTTTTAATAGAAAACAAAGGAAAGGCACTACACATGTACAATTACTTACTGTTGCGTATTCGTGCTTGCACTCTTTTTCGAATATTTCGTGAAACTTCAAGAAGATACCTAAAATACCCAACTAGGCACTAAGAAAAAGAATGGAAAAAAAATTGGCATTAGTGAATTATGACTTGAAACTATCACCATTGACATTCAATAGTTGGTGACGAACAGCCCTGTTATTCGTTTGATTTTGCCTCTAGATAAGAATCTGGGATAAGAGAAATATCAATTCCACCGTCACTAATAGTTAAGTCCAATAAATAAAATAATAATGAGTCCATTAAATAAAAGAAATCAAAACTGATTTAAACGCAGGACAATTACTTACGGACCATGAATTACAACTTTTGCAAAATTCGATTAAGAGTAACACACTATCTCGATCCGTTACAGAGAACACTAAATATACTTTTGAAGAATTGCGCAAAATACTCGTACAATCTCACAATGCATTAACACAATGTACTATCTCACTGTTTCATCGGAACATGGATGTAAAGTAGTGTGTTCAAAATAGTAGCGAGGATATATAACACCCTGATATGGATTTCAGGGAATCTCCAACATCGCTTCTACACACAAAGGATTTTTTCCTTTGATCGTTCTATATCTTGGGGATGCCACACACTCGTAAATTTGCACGTACAAGTCCTAGAATTTACTTAATTATTTAACGTCAAAACAGTTAAAAACAGAAGTGTATTCTGTGCACATTTTCTCATTCTGGGATCCCTGCCCTAAGCAATATACAAGTTGAATTCTGAATAGAGAAGGAAATGACAGTTTTTGGCAAGAATTGATAAAAAAGTGATTCGCTCCGGTGTAATAAACTATTTGCGAAGGTAAATCAGTTATAGATTTTGGCTATTATCCCTCATTGTATCCTTCGTGAAGGAATCTACTTCCTGCTGCGACATGTCATTTTAATAACTACATTCTTCACTGAACTCTAGAAGGCACGCACAACAAAATATTGGAAACAAGTGGAAATACAGCACGTCTTCTTCTTCTTCTTTTATTAAGGTTAACACCTGTTTTCTTTTTCATACTTCACCGTCAGGATGACTCAGATGTGGAAATCCAACTTTCGACCCATCTTTTCTTCGGTCTGCCAGGATCGCGTTTTACTGTGGGGTTTGAATCTCTCGCAATCTTGATTATTCTTTTTCTGTCCGACCTGGTAACGTGCTCATTCCATTTCTTCTCGTTCTCGTAAATTTTACTATGTCTATTATGTCACATTCATTTCTTATATATTGGTTTCTCAATCTATCCCATTTTGTTACACCCAATATTGCTCTTAATGTTCTCATCTCTGATGTTCTAAGTAGAGTCTTACTTCTTCTATTATCGGCCCTTGTTTCTGCTCCATATGTTATTACTGGTCTTACCATGGTTTTGTAAATTTTTACTTTGCTTTCTACATTAAGAAATTATTTCTCCATGTCACATCTTTCAAATACCCTGATATTCTTGCTCGGCTAATGTAGAAAAATGACAGCAGAAGTGCGCGGAAAGTTAAAAATACACGGGAGTACGGAGCGGGGTCCGTGCGGAGACCGAATATCGAGGCGAAGTCTCGGCGCTCCACACAAGGCCCTTCGCCGTGCCGCGCCGCGCCGAGTGGTGGCGCCCCTCGCGTCCCTGCTCGGCTCGGCTCCGCCCCGCTAAAAAAGCAAGCGCGCCGCCGCCGCCGCCGCTGTCGCGAGGTGGCGGGGGCGGAGGAGGGGGGCGACCCGACGGATTAGGCGCGCGTCCGGATTTAGCGGCGGGCCGCCCCGGGCGCAGTCCTTCTTCCGCGCCTCCTGCCCTGCCGCTGGAGTTATTTCCTGCCGCCGCGCCGCGCCGCGCCCCCTCCGAGCAGGCCGCGTGACGAACGCCCTCCGCGTTAACAGTCGCCAAATCCTCCGCGACGAGCGGCTCCCCTCAACAGAGAGCCCGGGATCCAAGTTTTGCAGGTTGTTGCTGCAGCTTGCTTCTATGCGATCCAAATAGGTTCCACGTCCCCGCAGCACACTGCACTTCGGCCGATCGTTTGCATACGTTTTTAGATATTAATCTGTATATTAAAAAAACAAACGAGGTTTTTCCCACGACTTCGTTTCAAGCTTCTATCGAACCGATTGTATTTCTTTTTCCTCTGGACGAAAGAATGTGATGTTGCTGTTGATTCACCAACATTTACGGTGTAAATAAATAAAAGAAATCATTCTGTAATAGTACGCAGAAGTCAACTGTTTACTTCCAAAGGCTGTCTGTTTCAATTATCGATGGTTAGGAGTATATCGATAGATGCAAGACCGAGCCGCCTAATGCCTATATTATTTAGTTCGTCAAGATTGTGTTTCAAGAGTAACAATTGCATTTTGGTACAGACTGTTTGCACGTATTTGTTTTCGTGGTGTATCTTGTAGGGTACATTCTGACATTGGGTTTTGTTCGGTTTTACTGAAGTAGTGAAGTTCTGTAAATGTTATGTCCCATTCCGAATCGTTGCCCAAGGTGTGTTCGTATCTACCCAAAACAGCAAATAAAAACCGGAAATCCCTCAGTGAACGGTGTATTAGCTTCTGAAGAAATGGGAGTTTGGAATACGAATCATTAAAAAGCTCGCAAGTAGTCAAACACCAAAACGCTGGATCATCTCTATGATAATTTCGTTGGTGGGAATCTTCGATTTGAATCTCTGGATCTGGCGACCTGCCCGTTTCTTGCGAGCTCCTGACTGGTTGCGCAGTTACCTTGGGATACATTGGGAGAGGAACCAACAGAATTTCCGACAAGATGTATCTTCCGCTTATCATTTGGCAACCGTTCTCGCAGCTAGATAAGTTAACAAGATTTGGGATTCCGGAATGGAAAATCGGTCTTAAGTTTTATTGTTGAAAACCAAGGATCGAACACAAGTAAGGGAAACAAGGTACATGTTTCTACCTCATGGCCTATTTTCTTAACGATCATGATGCAATCCAATTTTTCTGAATGTCTAGCAAATGTTTTTTAAATTCATTTTTATTTACTGATTTATAATTACGTATAACGTGTTCTATTGATACACTGAATGATTCCGGTAACTATAAGAAATTAGCAAAATGTGTTGTGAATTTGTCAGCCGCTGCAGGGGGGGCAGAAGCTCCATTAGAGTCCCCTCCCTTGGAAGCAACACTGATCAACGCAGTTTTAGTAATTTTGAGTTTCAAAGTTGTGATTTCTTCGTTTCGGTGTGCAACACGTAAGACGGAATATACTACGCCAATACACAAACCTAACATGCCGTCGAAACCGACTTCGATCAAACGGGCTAGGTAACGAAAAACTATTACGATTATGTTTTCGGTATCAGTCTAAAAGAGTATTTTATTGGATCCCTTCACACCCATTGATTGGTCTAGTAAATAAACTTCGTCAATAGTTTGTGAAGTCATCGCATCAAAAGGTTATTTTAAGTGAGAACTTAAGAAGAAACTCGGGAAGACAGACTTTTGAGTTAACACGGCGTAAGTCCAACGGAACGACCTCTTCGCAACGTAATGTACAGTTACTTTTAACACAATATCGTGATTTCGTTTCCTGAAACGCCGCACAAAATAAGTAAACGAACTCCCATGATCACACCGCGCGCTCATTCCGCCCTCACCCTCTGTGTAGTGCGCCTCCCTCCGCGCTCGCGATCGCCAAGTGGCGTCCATCAGCGGCTCCCCCTCGCCGGTCAACGATAGGTACGCGAAGACGTCCTGCGGTATGCAAATGGGCGGGCGGGCGGGCCGCCGCGCCGCCGGGGCCATCCATCTTAACGCCGCCACCGCCGCGCCGCCGCCGGCGGCCGGCCGAATTGCAACGGCCGCGCGCCCGCCACCGAAGGCTTTCATTTGCATAAAGCCGCACGAGCTGCGGTGGCGGTGGCGGTGGCGGTGGCGGTGGCGGTGGCGGCGAGGGACAGCGAAGGGCGCGAAGTGCGCGCCGCTACGCGAGGACGAGGTTGGTTTGCAGCTGCCGGCGAGAGGGGAAAGCTGCAAAGCTGGAACCGACAACTTCAAGTGTACGCGAATGAAGCGATAGGTTGAAGCAACGGAGGATGGACTGTGGACGAATTAAATTTATTGTTGTTTATTAATCATCCAAGGAGAAACAGAGACTAACAAGGGGACTTCGATCGCACAGTTCACTAGGCGCACACTTGGAGAAAGAAAAAAAAACCCTAACTCGAATAAATGTTCCAAAAGCCGATGTGAGAAAGGTCGAGATATACAGAAGTGAGGGAGTCGCAAAGCTCAAAATCAGTAGAAGAACACCTATCCCCTGGCGATTAAGGGCTTTCCCACAGGATGTTAGAAGGCAAAATGTTTACATTCAATGATAATAGATGGTTGTGGTGGCTCAGAGCATTGTTTGAGCAACTCCAGCGCTTGTGACCAAAAGTTCCTAGGGTTCGAGTAGCGACAGTGGCAAGATTTTCGATGCTAGCTACATAGGTAGGTCGAATTCAGTCGCTGTCTGGAGAATTCTAGTAGCCGGTTGCTCTCAGAGCGATAGTTTCCGTGGTTTCTCCGATCAACATCAGGCGAATGCTGGAGCAGTACCCTAACAAACGGGCCACGGACTGCGCGCCGATCCTTCCTTACTCTTCCTTGTCCTACCCTCAATCCTTACACACACACACACACACACGCTTATATGCACTACCAACCACACATGACCGGAGCTTAGAGCTTGTTCCAGCCGGGGCTGTGAGCCCGGTTCGTAGAACATTTCTGGAATATGGAAAATCCGCAAGTAGACTTGTACGTCGGCGCCGGATGTCACCACCCAGCGTGGGAAGAACACCAACACCTCCGATGATAAAAAAATGCTCCGTAGGTTTACCTACGGAAATAACGACCATACTAGTTGCCGCGCTCGTTATCACGAAATAAAATTCAATCCCCGATAATACTACTCTTCTTTGCTCCTCGAGGACCGTTCAATAACACCAACTGGCTTAATTCCCTCTAATAGCAAGTCACAGTGTGGCTTTATTCTTCGACTTCAAGTTATCTTGAGAGTGTCCAATAGCATTTTTCAATCAGTTTACTGCCAATAACAGGTGTAGTCACTCATGAATGATTTTGAACAGTCTCCGCATATTCATATACTACTTTCCGCGATTCGCCGTGATGGACAATCGCGTCGAACACATTTGTTACCACCAGATAAAGAAAGAGCGGCCAACGACGAAGGGACAAATTAGAATACGTAGGGAAGAGAGAACGTAGATTCTCATAGGGACACAGGGTTGCGGGCGGGCGGGCGGGCGGGCGGGCGGGCGGGCGGGCGGGCGGGCGGGCGGGCGGGCGGCGTTTGGCGCCAGTCATGTTCACCACCCCGCTCCCACCGCTTACACAGGCCAACTGGGAAGGCAGCCGGGCTCCTGGCGAGTGGCCGGTTTAATCAACGCGCTCGCCCAAGGGTGGAAAGTACTTCCTGTAACGACCTGCCGCCTCACCCCCAAGGAATAGCCTCCTGGTAACTTCCTGGCCAGCTCTCCCAACCCTATATCTTCGTAACTTTATCTTAATGCCTCTCATTTATACAAATTTCCTCTTCGGATCATAAATTCGAAAAATTCTCAATCAATTTTTTCTAACGACAGAAATTACTTTCGAGTTCGTAGCGATGAAGAAATAATAAGACAATAATTAACAGAAGTCTGCACATACAAGATTATACGACACACAACGTGAAAATGGTACAAACATGAAATACATTCTTCAGGCGAATTGTTTTCTTTGTCATAATAGGAAAAGCATCTATTAAAATACTTAGGATGACTGGTTTATCAAGCTAATGGGTTTCTTTGTTTGTACTCTCAGGGCAACAAACATTTTCACCCACATAACACTCTGATTGCCTGAAGCTAAATCTACTAAAATGGATGTAGTGTCTTTGGTACTCACTTTGTGGCTGTGCCGACGCCGGACTTTCCACGTCGACAACCAGCCCTTCGTTGCTCGTTTCATCCTGCGGTAGAGCCCCGCTGCCCTGCGACACCTGCGAGAACCAGTAAACGACTGACATAGAGCATAATAATCGGTAAATGCATCACTTTCGAAGCAGCTTTTTACCGCGCTTCATAGAGGACACTCTGGCGTTTCAGGTCGAAAATGTTCAGGTTGACAATTATTGCAAGAAAGGGAGTAAATATAGAGCACTCTAAGATAGAGAGCAGCGAGATCTCGCATTGAAATGTATTTTCATTTTTATTTTCTGCCAAATTAAATTTAATTAAAAAAATGTACTTGTCCGGATTTAAGCGCCAAAGTCGCTGGCATTATTTTTTTTTATTTTCCACAGGTCAGCATAATTGCTTTACAGGGATTGTTTTCATGCTGGCGTTATAAATCACTTTCTCGTCACCAAGCAAGCGAATGCGATCTTACCTCGCTCTGGCTGGGGCTGGGAGGGCCAGAGTCGGCGTTGAAGCCTTCCTCCAAGCCGTCTTCTCGCACGCGCTTGCCGTCGGCCTGCGAAAGCAAAGAGAATTACGTACAAGCGCCCGTCTGCTTCTTGGAGCCGCTGGAGGCACGTCGCGCTGCCCGAAGGCGGGCCTGCCGCCCCCGCTGCGGCCGTGCGGTCGGACGCGACCTCTGGATCCCCGGGATCCTCCTTATTGTGTATTCTGAGGGACGAGCATCTTAATCGCTCCGGAGCGATATGCATTACTCCTATGACAACTACAAGGCGGAGAATTTGCATGCTCGCCACACGTTCATGCCGAGCACAAGCGGGCCTGGTCCGTATGCGGCAAGGGTTTCCTTGGTCTGACGAACGACACAGAAGCACACGGTAGTAAATGCAGTCAAGCTTAATTTCCTGTTGCATAAGGGAATGTTACTAAGTTTCTGCATTAATATTTCACGGTATGAGATATAAAGTTACCCAGGAATAATAAATTACATTACGGTCTATATTCAGATCGAAACCTATGCATTGTCCAAAGACTCCTTTTAGTAATTAACTTTTCACCCAAAAAAATGCTTAACATGTTTTCTATACTTAATTATTAATTCGTGTACCATTTCAATTACTGTTCTTAGAAGTGATTTCTCACGGCAGTATGAATCGAAAATATAACAAAACCCCTTATCCTCCAATGCTAACATTGCCATTTTTTGCTGGCCGGCGCCTCCATGTGGAAGTTGGTTTTCCTTTCTTTACGTTAACGTTTCTTCGTTTTCAGATTTATAAGTTTTGTGCGGCGTTTTTAAAATACTTTTGCGCCAGCAGGCTCACCTTGACGACACCCAGGAACTGCTTCCGCTTGCGCTCGCGGTCCCGGTCCCGGTAGTAGTCTGCTCGCTGCTCCTCCATCAAACGGCGCTCCGCCTGCCGCTGGCGATCTGCACACAGAAGGAGGATAAGTTATAGACACGCCGCACGCACGAAGAGAAAACCACAAGATTTTCCTACGATTTACTATCGGTCAAACAGAAAAGATACGGGAAAATGAATACTCCATCTACAGTTCAATGCCATCTCTTCATTTTTATATGAAACTCTTCTGTTCTTAATTTTTTTCTATATTTCCTTATCGGTACTTCAGCTGTTATTACATGGCTTAATACCCCGGAAATAGAATATAACTTAATAATAATATTATTAGCATTATATCATATAGCAACCACCTCTGAGGTTGTAGGAGTTTACCCAAGATAGAAGGAGAATATAAAAATCATTTGAAGATCAAATACTTACTAAATTAATCATTACAAAGTACTGTGCAATGCAATAATAAAGGAGAGTGTTTTTGCTCCAATACTAAATTATTATTATTTTTCCCTCCGGGTGTTTGTACTTTCCGCAAGCCCGTACGAGCAAGATCTGCACTGTTCTACTGTATGATAATATAATACAGTTAAATTTATTATAGTTAAATTTCACTTCATCAATGAATATGTTATGCTGCAGAGAATTAAATACGCAGTTCCTCTTACGAAAGACTACACGATACGGAAAGCCTAAAATCACATTTTTTTGTCAACATACCAGTCCTTTGACACTACTCACATTTCTTTTCGATTTCCTCGTCGTCCAGCAACAACGACACCACCTCTTTCGGTTTTAAGGTGTCGGGCTTGAAGTTCCCTCCACTGATGACCATTCGTTGTATCTGGAACAAAGAATTTCGGATTAATTCCGGATGCCACCGGCAATGCTATATCTAATTACCTACGATTTCTCATCGTTGCAGCACCTGTCTGGCACCGCGTGGGAAACCACGCAGAGCTCTCGCCGAAGACGCGACGGATCTTGATATCTCCATTATTACAATGATTAAGATAAACCTTTTTAAGATCTGGGACGGCGCGGCGGTTTCTTTCAGCACAAATAGAACAAGGATGTCAAATGTCAGGAACGTGAGTCTCGTTTGTATCATTCGATGATGGTTTCGCGAACGTTTTCCCCAGTCGCAGAAGTTACAACACGCACACGCACACACCGGCACACTAAATCAGACCTGAGATTATCTCGCGATTGGCAGGTTTAAGCAGACGGGGGCGGCGTGACGAAACGGAGAAGCGGCGGCGGTGGCGGGGCGGAGCGGGGCGAGGCGAGGCGAGAGGAGGCGAGGCGAAGCGAGACGAGTCGAGAAGGGGCGTGGCGGGGCGGAAAGGGCGGGTGGGAGGATGAGGCGGCCGGGGGGAGGGGGGTCACGATCGCAGCACGTGAGGCCTCGCCGCCTCGCTGCCCTCGACGGGCCGAGCCGGCGGCGGCGGCGGCGGCTCCCCTCCCGGCACGGCGTCCGCCCGCCCGCCCGCCAGCCTTACGAAAGCCGCAGCGTCCCCGGCCCTTCCCGTCCTGAATGATAAGTAACGACTGCATTACGAGCGGTTAATCGTTACAATTGCCGCCTACCGATTGCGGCTGCGCTGGCCGAGGGGCGGGACGGGCGGCTGTGGCCGAGGCGAGCTTCTTGAGAACAAAGCGCGCGTTGCCACACGCCGTCCGCGCTACGCTCCACCGGCTACCGCCGCGGATGCAACGGATACACCAGGCCCGAACGCCGACCTGCGGCGACGTTACATCCACATCCATTGGGAGACCGCGCTCCGGCCAGGGAGAACCAAAGACTTTGAGGTCGGTGTACATGTTCTGCAATGGTACAAGTGCGGCTGAGGAAGCAACGTAGAGTAAACAGGGAAGAACGAACGACCAAAGATAGCGTCAGATCTGCCGCATTTCAAAACCTAAGTTTGCACAGAGAACATCGACACGAAGGTGTGGCGGAAGCGTGTGCAAGGGAGAGGGGGGAGGGGGCCGAAGGCACGCACGTGTCCGTAAGGCGATCCCCGGCGGGCCACCCACCGCATCTTCCTTCCGGAGAGGGCTTCTTTCGAGGGCCGATGGGCCGTCGCGCGCGGCTGCTCGCTGCTACCTGCGCTACGCGGCGCGGAAGCACGTGCGCGGGAGCGAAATACGAGAACACCGATTTATTTCATGGTCGATCGGCACAAAAAGTAACGAGTCGATCGGATCTTCGCCTTTTTATGCCCACGGAGGAGACTTCGAGGAACGTTTTCATTTTTCGATTAAAAAGCGTACATTACGTGAGAAATTCATTAAGTACATAGGCTTCGTACGCATTATCTCCGAAACTAGGATAATACACCGCATAAGAATATCTCTGCTAAATAAATTAAAACAATTTGCCTGGGAGATATGAAAAAGCCGCGCCGTTTCATTATCGGAAAAAAAGTGAAAAACATTTCGTATGCTTAATGGTACTGGGTATGATTCTGCAACCGCCACAGGCGACTACTCGGCGTGCACAGTCCACGCCAGCTTGACGTGACGGCACGAACGTAGAATATCAGTTTCTTCATGCCCTCTGTTTCAACAGCACGGAGGCACTTGATTTACATCTGATATTAGAGCTCCTCTCCTCCATTCCACAGAGGCCCGTTTGACTCGCTGCACCACTCCTGCAGCAGCAGCAGCAGCAGCCGGCGACAAAGCCTTGGGTCGCGCCGCGGGGGCGCCGAGTTGCTCCCCGCCGCTGCTTCAGCACACCGCGCACGCCGCACAGTGCGCCGAAGCCCTATGGTGAGCGCCTATCACGTAAGGCTGCGCCAAGGCAATGTACGCTCTTCTGCATATTTTTGTTTCCCGCCCTGTGTTCTAAATGTTCTGAATTTTGTTACATGGATTTTATTTACCCTTTACAGACTTTCGACTGTGAAATCGAGCGGCGACTTCGCAGTTTGCGCATTAGTAATAAAAGTAACATTTTATATTATTCCGAAATTCATGAAATTTCCGACAATTGTATTACTTACACTTAATTAGTGCATTCATTTTTTAGACATAAAATTTAACACTAAGTGTGAAAGTGTGTTTTTATATTTGTGAATAATATAAATGGCCGAATTCGTGTCTGCGGTCTAATAGTCATTGCTCCTAACCTTGCAGTATTGTCCTTCACACAGAGCGAGATATATTATTAGTAGAGGGCTGATTGTTATGAAATATCAATATCTTTTTTGTTTTTCATTTTAGAACAATCCACTTTAGTATAGATATTAATTTTATGTTATGACAAAAGGAAATAACCCATTTTTATATGGCATTTCCTGAGTAGCCTGTTTGATTTCTTCGCTCAGAAATCGCAATGTCTGCCGTTGTATGGGATCTAAGGTTCATGTGACTTCCAACATCGCCACTGATTGTTCGGCCGATTTCGGAATAACTAGACAAAGATTTGCTGGTAAAGAACACCTCAAACCAAAAGTTTGTCAGCTGAGTGCACTTCAAAGAATAGAAGCAGTCTCTGTGACATCAGTAACGTATCCAACAGGTTGACTTGTTCATCGGAATCGGTTTTGATCCAATTGTTTACATCGTTTTCACACGCATTTTAAAAACATTTTAAAAGCATTTTATTGATAATTTTTGCCGCGGCCTAGGTCATCAAAATCCGCCTCCTAATTATTAATTTTCTCTACTTTTTATTAACTCCTCTTTCCTGAAGTAATCCTCGCAGTCTCGATTTCAGAACTTAAATACGGTACGGTGCACGTTTAAGTTATTCTTCCATTAGCCACAAAATACTTGCGTTTTAGTAAAGAACCCATCGTATCCCTTTAGATCTCGCAAATCGCTCATCGTCTCGTTCCCCACCCCCGAAAGTCGTCTCACCACACGCCCGCCTTCAACGCCACCTCAACCTTCCTATTATTTATTATCCCCTATTCATACAATCCCTTACAATTCTTATACTTTTTATTGAATCCAGCAAATTTAGAAACTAACATTTCTACTAATTTTCCCTTTTTTTTCATAAAAAAGGGAAAATTTTTAGTAAAAATTTATGACATATATTCATCTCGGTGCAATAAAAGTCGTCCCACCACACGCCCGCCTTCCGGCCCAGTGTGCGGCGCGCCTCGTCTCCGTGACGAAATGAATACGCGCGCACGCTGCTGGGCGCTTCGGGGAAAGGCCTCGCCCGTCGGCCGGCCGGCGCTTAGCATTTCGGTCACGGGGGCGGGGACGAGCCCGGACGGCCGACCAGCACACGGCGGCGCTCCACGTGAGAATCCGACTCGCGCAGCCTACACGTCGTTGCGATCGCCGAGGACACGTCACAAGACGGCGCGGAGGTGGCGGGCATGGACAAGGACATGGCGCGGAGAGAACAAGCGGTACCGCAATGGCGAGCACGAGACGCCTGGAGGGGAGAAATTGGAAAACGTAACGACAGTTAACACAGTCCACAACGAAGGAATAAGCGCCAAGCGATGAGACCTTATACTGCGTGATACACACGGTATATAATACCAACCGTATAAAAAACAATGCATGACAGAACACACCAAAATGTGCACAGAGACTTACGCAATATTCTACGAAACGAACGTGGGTACAGCACCGTTTACCTATATAACATTTTAATACCGCGATTTTGGTCCATATTAACACATATCAACCATCATTTGTAAAACGTCAATATTAGCGCATTAAGCGCGAATATTTCATTCATTTGAAACAAATACATCAACACACATTCGAGAATCCAAAACCCAGTTCCATTACACGCAGAAACACTGCCCAACACTGAGAAGTTATTCTGAGAATTTCAAACTGCGGTGTCGCGGCGTTTCCATTGTATTGCAACCTCAATAAATCCAGAAAGATTCTACAAAAATAAGTGCGAGAAATTCGTATGAGCAATTTCGAAAATTTTTAAAAATTACGCGAACTGCACTTATATTTAAAAAGATGTACATGACTTAATTCAAAGATCTAATTTTCAAGAACACATTGTATTTAGAAAAAACCTCTAGCATCAATATTGTACTTTTACTACGATAATTCTTTGCAATTTCGCGAAAATTCGTAGCGTACACCAATTATGGGACCAGTGTCATTTTATTTAAGTGTCTGTTCTTCTATTCCTAGAAAATTTCACACAAAATTTCCTGAAAACTACTGATTTTCGAAAATCTGTGCGAGACCTTTCTTGAAGATCTATCTTTGAACAACACATTTCGTTACCGAAATCTCTATTTTGAATATTGTAGTTGTAGGAAGACGCCGAAAAATTTTTGAACTTTTGTAATTTTTGAAGAAAAAAAAATTTAAAAAATGATACTTGCGCAATTATATAAGCGATATTTACACTATCCGAGGGCAAAGTTTAATAAATAAAATTGAAGCCATTCATGAGAAAAGATTTTAACTATATGTTGATAAGACTTCATGTGAAGTAATCCGAAAAATTAAAATATCCGTTTCAAACTCGTAGAGCTTCGAGTTGGTTCAGATCGATTGGGGAATATAAATTTTAGAGACAATCGTCTGAACGGTTTAGTCTGACCACAGAAAGATACACGTTTTGCCGTCAATCGATTGACGGCAACATGACGACCGAGACTTGGCCATCACGCCGAAGTTAGGCGTCTTCCGGGTAGCTAAGAATCTTTTCTTACTAAAAATGTTTTCCTTCTTTGGAAACACGAACACATTAGTTCAAAATTATATGAACGTAACTTCATAAATTTGAATTTAAAGCATGCCAATAGTAGCATAATTTGTAAGTTGTAAAGAATTTGTACCAAAGGGGCCGAGACAGGCATTCAGTTACACTCTTCTGGCTCTTAAAATGGCCAAATCAAAATTTGATTTTGAATAATTTGTGTCACGTGCGGAACGTAAAAGGTACATGTGATTTTCAGCAGAAGACTGACGAGGACAAGGACCCACGTCGATGTGGGGGCTTTAGTAACCCACTCGCGATCACGATCCTCGATATCAGTGATAACTTTCGACAAACGATTTTGTTCACCCTCGGTACAGGGATAAAAAATTATGATTCACCATACACTTGCAAAGGGCGCTGGACTCCTTCCTCCGAAGGCCATCTATTTCTATAAATTTGATTTTCCTGTCCGCATTCAAAAAATATTGCTCAATTTCTCTGGTGGACTACCGTCGGGAACTTGCCGAACCTTTCTACTTTTTCGGCGAACTCGATCGCACAGGCAATTTTCATTGTTTTGTCTTCTTCCTGCGAGTCATGAACATTGCGGGGCCTACATTGAGTCTTAGTCAATTTTCCTACAAAACAAGCATTGTAAATCCACGATCAGCTTATTCGGTCACCTGTTCTCTGCGGAAGAGGGCAGGGGGAGAGTTTGTAATCCATAAAGTGGATATACGTTTTATTCCTGTGGTCGTCGCCAGCAAGGGGACAGCCCGATTGCGTGCCAGAATCACCAGGCGGTTATAACAGGGGATGGCAGGGTTCTTCGCCGCCGCAGACTGGCGCAAGGATACCATGTTACCTTCCTCTCATTCTAGAGTTCAAAGACCTAGTCCGAGCCGACTGATCGGGAGTGGGTTTTCTCCAGACGGCTCGGCTAGAAAAAGCCGAGGTCAAAGCTAGTATACTGTGGCACTACGGAAGTTACGAAAATACGGACTAACGTACTCCCAGGTAGTTGAGTTTATGATCACAAAATCAAAAGGAAAATGATAGTCACGTCAATCGTCGGGATATCTATTCCGTCCACCTTTTGGTTCGCCTTGCAAGGTAAACTTAAAGAGTTCAGCATACGGGGAGGCAGTGAAATTAGAGAAAATAGTCAAGAAAGAAAAACGAATGATTGGGAGGTAGCGAGATGAGCCGTGAGGGAAAGAAATACAATAAGAACCCTCCCTGCACCCACATATCAGGACGCGGACAATATCGCGAGTTAAATAATGCTGTTATCTCTAAGTACGAAAGAATTTATATAAACGTTGTTCATATTACGTGGGTAGTGCTGTTACAACAAATAATAATAATTATATACCAAGGCCTTCGATTCGATACCTCATTCGTGGCTTTTGTATGTCCTTCGCTTCTACAAAGTAAATGCCCAGTATGTGAACCTAATCCAACATTGCATGGCAACTTGGCGTACAAAGATAAGAGTCTCTTTTGCTGGAGGCAGATATATCACTAAGGAACTGAGGATCAAACGAGGAATTTTTTAGGGCCATAGTCTTAGTCCCTTATGGTTTTCCCTAGCTCTAAACCCTCTCAGCAGAATGTTAAGAGATTCGGGTATGGGACATGAAATCACCGAAAATCCCCATATCATCATTAATCATCAGTTCTACATGGATCGATCCTCGTTGCTTGAACTTGTAAAGTCCTTCAGCGATTCTATTTGTACGGAGTTCGGCATTGTACGTGCACGTGAAAAGTGGAAAGAGGATACCGATAAATATTTAGGAGTGCATCTACTTTTGAGCACAAGTGAAGCAAAGATGAGGCGTGATATTCAAAACGAAGTCTTGCCAAGAGTCGCTAAAATCTGTAAAACAACCTCATATCAGCCAACAACACTTGGGCAATACCTGTGGCTGTCTATACATTTGGTGTTCTTCATTGGACAACAAATTTACTGCAGGAACTTTATCCAAAAGTTAGGACCACTCTTACCAAGTACCGCATGCGCCTTCCCAACAGTTCAATGGCAAGGCTACACTTACCTCGGAACGAAGGAGTTAAGAGGTCTTCTGGATTTGAGTTATTATGCGCGAAGAAAATCAACAATCTTTGCAAATACTTCCTTCAGAAAACGACGGTTGTGCATGAAGCAATTTGTGACACGGACAAGAATTTTACCCCACTGAACCTGAATCACGCGGACTCTGAGAAACCATGTATCACCAAAGAAGATAGGCTGAGTGAGTGGGCCCAGAAGCGTTTGCACGGCAGGTTTCCCGTTGAGATCAAAGGGAACGCTGTGAACATGGGATCGTCAGTCTCCTGGCTAAAAAAATCTGGCTCTTTGCTCAGACAGGAGGCTTCGTCATTTCTGTTCAAGACGAAGAAACTCCTACTCGCAATTACCGAAGTATGTGATTGGGGATATAGTGAAGAGGACCGCTGTTGCCATTGCAATCAACCCGGCGAAACCCTCCAACACAATGGGCTCTGCATTGGTACAAACAGAATACCTCAGTCGGCACAACGACGTTGCTGCGGTAGTCCATCAAGCCCTGGCTGCAAAGTCAGAGATGGCACAGAAAAGAGGTCCCATACTACAAGTTCAAGCCGGATTCAGTTTCGGAGACGAAACGGTGGAAGCTCTTGTGGAATGTTGTAGTCACCACTAATCGCAGGGTCGAAGTCAACAGACCTGACATAATATGGGTCGGCAAGGGATTACAGTCGACGTAGCTATCCCTTCAGACTGAAATATAGCTGCCTCCTTTGCAAAGAAGCGAAAATATGAGGCCTTAGCTACTGAACTGAGTGACATGTGGCGGTTAGGGCCTGTTGTAGTCCATGTGGTGATCTCTGCAAATGGACTGATCTCTGAAGAACTAACTTCATCGTCTGCAAGGCTTGGCCTTAAGAACTGGCACATTCAGACAATGCAAAAGGCTGTTCCTACAACGGGCGTTCCTACAACGTTACGTAACTGTAACGAGTTTTGCATTCAGAGACACATTAACAAATTAATAAATAGAATACATGTTAAAATCCTACCAGCACCGTAACTGGACAAATATCGGATGGTTGTAATTGAACTTTCCCTACGTAATAGCCTCTATTGGCAAATCCCATCATCGCACGTACGTTGGGAACGTTGCCAAGGACATGGAGGAAGATAAATAATGCATAATCAAATCCATGGAAGCAATTTTGATGTATTTCTACATCATAGAAAATGTGTAGTTTCTATGGAGGTATGGTCCTTAATACTACGAAATGTTCCTGAAATGGCGCCCATCAAATACCTGGATAGTCTGAAAGAGGTAGATAGCGCGAAATTACTTTCGAAATGTACTTGCTATCGTGACCCTAGAAGAACTATTGAAATTTGACCCGTAAAATTATTTCGATTTCTGAAACTAGGTATTGTCAATGAAAGTGGCAATAGCATATTGACAATGGTAGGCCAAAAAGATAATTTGTAATAAACTGCATATTACATTTTTCGATTTTCAAATGAAGATCTAAAAGACCAACATTATTATCAGTTCCAAAATTTGGGAGTTATAAAGTCTGCAATACACGACGACACCTTATAAAATCTATCTTCTTAGGGACGTAAAAAAAACTTCACAAGGAATTGTAAAATGACTCACCCTGATTTATTGCGGTGACGCATCAGATAGAAAGCAACGAACGGGTCGCCCAGGACACTTACCTCGCTTTTCTCCCTAGCGCGCTGCAGGATACGTTCCTCGATACTGCCCTTGCAGATGAGGCGGTACACCGTCACCTGTTTGGTCTGACCCAGACGGTGAGCGCGGTCCATGGCCTGCTGATCCACCGTCGGGTTCCAGTCGCTGTCGTAGAAGATCACCTGTGCACATAGAATAAGCAATGCGTCATTACGAGCAAGGAGTCGATCACAAAATTTAGAGTGCTGCAATGGGATGAGTGTACTGGTATTATTCACCACCATTCTATACAGAAAGTTCATTGCACTACCCCCAAATAATCGAAAATAAAATCGTATATGTTAGGAATATACATTTTCCATTTAATGTCATTCAATTTTCGAGATATTGTTGCAGTATAGAGTTATAAATCCTTTTGAAATCATAGAGCGGGCATCGAGCGCCATCCTTGGCGTTCCCAGGCAGCGCACCAATGTCACGCTCTGAATATCTGCTCTTTTATACTTCGTGTTTTCTTTCTTGGCGCACGAGGGTGTGTCAATAAAATGGAATATCTCACGGTATTTCACGTCGTTCTCAGTTCTGCTGCAAGGAGACGCATGATCGCGACTGTATCGAGCAGTGCTGGCGATCATGCGACTCCTGGCGGCACAACGGAGAACGACGGGAAATACCGCGAGATATTCCATTTTATTGACACACCCCCGTGCGCCAAGAAAGAAAAAACGAAGTATACTGGACGTGCGTCCCTAAGCCTCAGCATTGGGCCCCGTAGGCTTTGGCCCTGCAACTCTTGTAGACACCGGCTTACGCTGCAGAGCGGTGGCTCTGAGCAGCGAAGGTTGGTCATCGGTTTCGGGGGTCCACGCAGCGTTGGGCTCCGAGGGGAATACCATTTTTCTGTCTGCATCTTAATATAATAAACTTCGCATGATATTTGAAGTACACAAGTTCAGTCAATTCTTGAGGGAATTGAATGCAATATTTCTGATGATAGGTTTGCTGATTCAAAATGTGTATTTGATGGCGCAGTTTGCTGTGTGTGAAGTTGGCCGTCAAGGCAGAAGGTTCATCTCCTTCCACACGATTTGTGAAATGCTCTTCCCGACAGTCATTGCGAGCGTCGTGAATGAGTGTGCGGAAGATCTAAAGAGTTAGTTCTTGGTGTTGATGTTCCTGCTGCCGACAAATCTTTCTCTGGGAAGTACAAATTTCTGCCGAATTAAGACAAGACTTTCCTACAAAATTACATATTTTTCGGGATTTTTCGTATGATAGGTACCAACGAACAATTTTGTAATGTCGTTGGTATACGGCATATCATTTTTAGATTAAAAGCCTTTTCTTCATAGTTAGGACACTTTGTCAAACTCTTAAGAGAAAGAAATAGAATACCAAAAATTTTAAAAGTGTGTTATCGTACACGCAACAAATCTGATGGCTCCAATCAAATGATACTTGTAGTGAGAGGAAACGCCCACCGACAAGGGGCCCAAAACCGAGCCCCGTACCTGGGAGGGGCTGCTACCTCCTCCCGCGCACGTGCTCGTGGGCGCTGCCGGCGACTTCGTCTCGCGGTGCTCCCGAGGGCCATCGCCAACAGCAGCAGCTGCCGCCGCCGCCGCAGAGGCGGGAGCCGCGGCGTCGTCGTCAAGCGGCTGAGCGCGGACATGGATGAATGGGCGCGCGCACGCACGTCGTAACTCAAAACCGAGCGAAGTTATGCCTGGCTTCGTATGGGCGACGGGCCCGCTAACGCCTCGCCCATACGCGCGGAGACAGAGACGCGAGGGCGGGGGCGGCGCCCGGCGGGCAACGCGCAGCGTCGCGGTGCGACGAGGGGGGCGGGGCGTGGGAGAGCGGCGTCGCGGGCGACACGTGCGATGCGGTGGCGCGTTTCACGGGCTATCGCCGATTCATAAACCGATGGCGCTGCCGATTTACGGGTCCAAGGCTGCCTTTCCCACCGCGCCGCGCCGGTTTCCGTCCGCCTGCCGGCTCTTCCCGCGCCTCTCTCATCCGATCCCCTCTCCTCCTCCGCAGCCGCCGTTTAACGACTCGCCCGGTTTATTGCCGAATGAATGCCCGAACCAACTTGACTTTCAGGATTCTGACAGGAAACGAGATTTTAACGTCCTCGAGCAGCGACTGCGGCGGGCGCGGAAGCGGCAGTGATAGTGATGGTGTCGGAGACGCTCACTGCGGTGGAGAGGAGAGTTGGGTAGCAGTGGATGCCTGGTAGAGATGTGATGAATTGAAATGGAGTACGAGGCGCATTCGATGTTGGCTTGGGGGCGAATACGACAGATGACAGTCGGGAGCGGCAGTGTTTGTATTCGTGAGCGTATCTACAAGCAATTTCCCATTGTAGAAAACAACACCTCTTCTGCAAGGACGAATCTCATGAGATTTGAAGTTAACGCTATCGAGCACGAGATCATTTTGTCGCGATGAATGTACGTTGTGAAGGGAAACGTCTAAACATTGAGAATTCTTGCGCACATTGTTACACCTTGATTTACAAATTGTTTTGGAATTCCTACCTCTTATAGTCATATGTATTTCATTTATGTAGTCTTGAAATTAAATTAATCTAATATTAATTAGCACAGTTTCAAGTTGACATTTCATTGCATCATTTAAGAATGTTATACAATAATTCATAACAAATTATCCAATTCGTAATAGAGGCCTACCAATGATTTCTTTTACATTTCACTGCTCCGTGTATGATTTATGAAATTTTCAGTGCCATTTATATACTTTTTTTTATTTATTAGAAAATGTATAACTCTAAATTAATTACGAAAGAACATAACATCTCAGAAGAGCCTTCTATTAGTAGCTTAATGTTGAACATTTAAGCTAGAGGTGCTACAACAGCACATATTTCTCGCATCAGTAACGGTTACGTAAAATTCTGTCCATATTAATACATCTCAGCAAACTCATTACCAAACTTAGGCGCGAAAATTACCCCACGTAGTCGTGACACACACACGCACGCGCACATCACTGCGAAGGGGCATCTATAACCCGTTTATGCACTACCCTTGCCGTTCTGATTTATCGAATAAGCTATTGTTCTCTCACTCCTTCGTGTTTTTTAACTTCCACGAATGCAGTGCACACACAGCGAGAACTCAGAATAAAGTTCACTGTCTCGTAACAATGTTTCTAAACCGCCAGAAACATGTGAAACTGTAAGTTATACACAAACCGGAAGTTTTTTCTTCGCCCACAAAAACATTAATGCGTTCCTTGGCAAGTCGTCACAGAGAAAAAGTTCAAAACTAAATTCTCTACTTTTGGCGACTTGGCAACGCTCTATACTTGGGCGCTTCCAAACAATGTTCCTCCTCAGAAACGCATCCGCTTGACAGGAGTCTAAGATGAAATCGCTGTCGTGGCGAGGGGCCGAGTCGGCAACAGGATAGACGAGCGAAGGCGATATATCAAGAGAAGATCGATAGGAAAACGGAGAAAAAAAGGGCATGGTAATAATGACAGGAAAAGAAAATCTCAAAGAAGCGAATTCAAAGAGGATAACTCAATAATGAAGGTGAGGCAGAAAAAATCCAACCTGAAAAATGTGCCGGTGCTCATCTCACAAAAGTAATGCCTACTAAACAATGCAAACAGAATGTTTAAATTGTCAGCTTCAGTTAGTAACGACTTCTACATTGAGTCTCTGGAAGTAATGGGAACAAAAATTAAAGCGGAGCCAAATGAACAACAATTTTTACAACTCTGACCTTTTGAAAGTCAATACGTTAACAATCCCGCAGCATTATAAAAGTTTGCGGCACTTATGAACATTTTACGTTCTTTGAAATCCAGTCACGACTCTCCGTATTACACTGCATCTGTTCAAGAAAAAACAATTTTTATTTTGAATCGGACACTTACTGTTTAGAATACTAATAACAATCTACAGAAGAAGTTATGCAATGCTGCAGCAGAAAACTGCGATTCTTCGACCAAAAAATTGAACCCTACGTGAAGTATATTATTTCCTTTATCACGTTCTGTAATCAGAATCCAAGTTTTGTGGGTCCTTGATGACGAAAAACTGACTTATGGCAAAATGTTTGTCCGTCTGCGAACGACGCGATCTATATCGTACTCAGGATTGCCTATTATATTATTTCAGTAGTATAGATATATTTTGCCGTTCTCATACGCAACCAATCTTTATAAATGAGGAATCTAACGGAAGAGAATTTCACGGAGACAAGACGAATTACACTTTCACTTTAAAATATGAAGGATTTGTTGAAAGAAAAAACAAACGCATCTCCATATTCACTCAAAAGCAATCCGCACCACTCGGGCAGCATTGTTAAAATACATTTAGTTAAATCACTCATAAACAAAGAGTTCTGGGACCTTAAAATCTGAAATTTTGAGGCCAGTGGCCTCAAAGACATTCCATGCACCGTTATTTATAGGACAAGAGCTTCTCGGATATTCTACTATATTTTGCTGGTCCGGCGTTTCTCGATAATACCCCCAAGTGTTCAGAGACGTGCAGAAACTGCAACTATGTGAAATTAAACTAACTAGCGTACCCGTGCGAGAACTCTCGCATGTTAAATCCCACCCTTTCCATATGCATTTGTCTATCCGGAACTACTAATGTACTTACAGAATATCAAACAAAATAACAATGCAATTGATGTTTGAAACAAATTTTCAATTAACGTTTATTCAACATTATAGAGAGATGTTCTTGGAACAATTCATACTTCTTTAAAAACATTTGAAGAAATTTTTCAATCTTCCTTGAGAGTTAGCTTTTCGCTTTCCTTGATAGTCAAATAATAAAAAAGGTTTTTACTCTTGAGAAAGCCAAGTAAAGTAGTGCGAAAATGCCGGATCGGGCAAGAACAGACCTACTCAATGCAACATTATTTAACTTTCCTTGATTTGTTATGAAGAACCGAGTGGATTTTGGAGAGTCAGGGTGCCAGATTGCTGGGGTGAGAAAATTGAAAAATTATTTGTGTACTAAAAAGTATTGAATCATTTTCTGCGTCCTTAGGGACCTCAAGAAAAGCAATTCCGAGCCAAAAAATAATCAAACTAATGTTTTCACCTTTGAGTACTAAATACCATTTGTTAGCATTAGAAACAATTTAGTAGGCAATGGTAAGCCCACTTCGGTATATGGGAATGTTGCTCAAACGATGTTTGCATTTTTAATATCTTAACGAACAGACACCTTGAGTTTAATATTAAATGGTGTTTTATTTACAATATGAGTTTGCAGCTGGGCGTTGGTGTACATACTTCCAGATACCGCCAACATTTAAATCGTGTGTTTGGACTGCGATCGTTGGCAGTTATCGGGTGACTTGCACTATTTTTTCTATAATTTTAAATTTTGTTGTTTTTTAATTGATTCACGTAGTATTGTAGGCTACCGCGTTTTGATTTTTGTTTTCCATTTATTTCAAGCCATTTTACTTTAGCTACTTTAAAACGTTTGTTCTTTGTGTTGTGCCATAGCACAAGTTTTCTCCCACCACCTCTGCGTACCCGTGCGAGAACTCCCGCATGTTAGACCCCACACTCATCCCTATTCTTCTATTTTTATTCTAAGAGGGAAAGTAGTTAACGAAACGTGTTTATTTGTTTAAAATCTATAAAAGTAACTTGCAATGTACTAACACAATTACAAATAAAATAAAAACAATGCAATTAATATGTAAAAGAAATTTTCAATAAATATTTATTCAATATCATGGAGAATTTGCTTGGAACAATTCCCAACACTTAAAGACATTTGAAGTAATTATTCAATATTCTTTGTCAGTTAGGTTTTAGTTTTTCGTGATAGAAACAAAATTATTAGCTTTTTACTTTTGAGAAAGCTACGTGTCTGAACCCGTTAACTTGAAAATTTCATCGAATGATAACGAAAATATTGGTACAGGTAAAACACAAACACAGTCTTCACTCTTCACTGAACACGCACATCCCTCCACATTGAAGTACACAGCACTTATAGACCATGAAAAAACGTTAATTGAATAGTTTCACTACACGCATAAGAAACAATCTTCATAGGTATAGGTATCAAGCAACTATAATAGTACTTCTAGTTGTTGCTGGAGAGCAAATCTTGAATTAATGATTATGCAAATAAACCTCGTCAGACTGCACAAACTACGGTGTTAACAGAAAGCGTAAATAAAGATTTTCGAATCTAAGCCTGCTAAGCGTGTCGCCCCAAATTGCTACCAGCAGGAAGGGCTGAAATATAGAGGTGGCCATGATAGTATTAAAGCGTGGAACCGAAAAGTTAATTGAATGGATCGGAGAATGTCTCATCTTGTAGATTATGGTGTGAAAAACGTTTCTTTGAGGCCTTTGGCCTCAAAATTATACTTTTTAAGGCTTTAAAACCTTTGTTTATGAGTTATTTGCCGATGTAGGTTGACATGTGATGAGGGTTGCATTTTACATAAATATTTCGATGCGTTTTTTTTTAAAGAAATCATCCATATTTTTAAAGTCAAAGTGGAATTCGTCAAGTCTCCGTGAAATTCTCTTTATTTAGAGCTCTCATTTATAAAGACTGGTTGTGTGTGAGAGCCGGAATCCAAAGGTATACTACTGAAAAAATACACGAGACGATTACTGATATTCGAGGCAATTGAATGGCACGGGTGTACCTCTCATTTTTGTAATAAAGTTAATTAATATTTCAAAGAGCAGGAGTGTATGTAGGGTAGTAGTGTCGCATGGACAATTTTACGTAGCTTTCTTAAGAGTAAAACGCTTTTCTAATATTTTTGTGAGTACCAAGGAAAGCGAAAAGCTGCCAAGCAAGGTTGTCTACTTCAAATGTTTTTAAGGAATTGCTGTGAATTGTTCCAAGAACATCTGTCAATAACACTGAATGATCATTGCGTCAAAATTTGTTTCAAACATAAATTTCATTGTTTGTTATATTTATTTGATATTCTATAAGTACATTCGAAGTTTTTATACATTTTTTTAAACAAATTAATACGTTTTGTTACCAACTTCCCTTCTTAATAACGAAATGGAAGGATAGAGAAGAATATACAGTTTAACATGTGAGAGTTCTCGCACGGTTACGTTAGTTTTCACTAAAACTGATGTCACCCGATCGGTTTATGTCGCGGCCCTTTGAAACAAATATTTTTATTTTTGATACACAACAGTTCCAAAAGGACTCCAAATTAATTCTATATTTTCTATTCTCAAATCAAAGTACGCTTTATGAAAGTGGCGCGAGTCCGAAAGTTTGGGCGTCTTCCTTCACCTTCAATATTAAAGTCAGATATTTTTCAAACAAAATATGTTCAAAATTTGATCTTAAAAGAAGATCATGCACAATTTTTTTTAAATAAGCTAATTTTCGCTGTGCTGTTTTAGAATCATTTGTTTCAAAGCCAACGTTCTGGAGATATAACAAGTACAATATTTATTAATTTTAAAATATATACAATACAAAATACATACAAAACAAATCCTGTAATATATTGAAACATGTCTTACGGTACATTTTACCTAGTATGTTTCAAGGTGCCATATAGTATTTTAGTGATTTTATAATACGTATATAATATTCGAAGTATCTCTGTTAAGTACCGTTTTGTTATTGAAAATTAAACATTGACAACAGACAGACATTTTGCCGTCAATCAACTTTTCGGTATCAAAGACCCACAAAACATGGATTCTGACTACACAACATGTTATAAGAAGTAATTTACTATAGATAGGGGCACGACTTACACACTTTTCCGTTACCAGGGTAACAAGAGTTTTCCTGTCGAATATTCGCCGTTTTCCGGCGTAGAATTACAACTCTTCTTACTGAGAAAAGGCGAGAAAGTAAAAAACGACTTGTTGTAAATTGACGCAAACGCAAAAAGAGAATTTATTATTCTTTTTCTAAAATAAAATGGTCAAAAACCCACTTGAAATAAAATATTGCCTGCGATTTCCGAAGATCAAACGCACGTTGATATAACCAGGTGAGCGGAGACACGACGGTCCACAGAACAAGCTACAACGTACAACAAAGGTAACGCACGTTTTCTAGCTTTCAACGCGCGCTCTCGCTACGCCATGTGCCTTGGCAGCAACGCACGTCGCAGACCGCTCGTGTACCGTTTCAAAAAAGTACCAGTATTAATCGAGGATGCACGTTACTTGTCGCGTTAACGCAACGCTCGTGTGTCACAAATATAATGCGCTATATTTAATTAACATGTTAATCAGCGGAATATGATGATGCACGGTTCTATAATTACGTTTGACTTGTTTCAAAAAATCCAAACTTATTTCGGTTATCAAACCTTCATAAGTATTCCAAATTACTTGCTACTGGGCATTTTATTAATCAAAACTATGGCAATTTGTAAATTTTTTTGTATTTAAAAGAGAAAAATATGGAACATTAACAGATAGCAACGATTTGAATTAATGTTAGTTACTTAAAAATTTTAAATAGTACGTTTGCAATATTATTCTTGAGCACATTATTATAATCAAATGATAATGAAATATTCAATGAATTGTCTAACTCTTTGAATGTTTGGTAATTGCTTTCCGTTTCCGTTAAAGCCCGCACTTTGTTAGAGCCCTGAGGTTCTCCACCGCAGCCTGCCTCGTTGAAGAGGCGGGAAGGGGAAGAGGAAACGGAAGGCGCAAGCGCAGCCAAGGAGTGGCGAGCGCGCAAGTGCCGCGGCGTGTGCCACCGCCGCGAATCCGATGTGAGCGAGTGCACGGGCGGGCAGGGACGCTGGGGACAATGAACATGTTTGAAACATGAACCGCGTCCGCCTCCCTCCTCCCTGTCTAGTTAAGTCTCGGGGCGTTCTCCTCCCGGGTTGGATGGAATAAGGAATTGGTCCGTCACGCCGCCACGGCAGAGTTCGAAGCGGTGGCGGCCGCATGCGAATTCACGGCTGCGGGGCGTTGCTGCGCGAAGCGCCTCTGCATTCGGCACTTCTAAGAAACTCAGCTACTGCCCACGCGGATAACGAAATGGCAAAGGAGCTTGGGAAGCGGTACCTCTACGAAGCTAGTGTGCTGAAAGAGCACGTACTTTCTCGCATTATGTGTAACTTTTGCAGCTTTCCAAAATTCAGAGGGTCAACGAAAAAGGAACCTCTGCTATTTTTATAACCGTACTTCGGTCTTCCAGAAAACACTTTATAGAAAAAATGGGAGCCGTTTTATCAAAAAAATGTTGTAAACTGTCTTTACTTTAAGCAGAAATTGCTTGATTTCTCAAAAAAGGTGTTTTGGCCTTTAAAGATATTTTTAGAACAATTTTATTAGGGAAAATTATCAACTAATATTGTGGTGTTGCATTTTATTTATTTATTTTTTTTTTCAATTTTCGAAAATACAAAGAATTTGCCGAAAATGGGACCTCCGCAATGGTGTTAGTTTACTTTGCCTAATCCGAAAAAAAGGAGCTATTTTTGAAAATGTCTTTGGGGCTTCATGGAAAATACCCCCAAAATTCAAAATATACATTTCCGATTTGCAGGGATTCGATTTCAATAAAATCGATCGAGGAATGCCAATTTCGAAGAAAATCGCTTGAACGACTTAGACGCTAAGAGTTGATCACGGACGGACAGACATAGATGGACGTTTTGTTGTAAACCAATTTTTGGGCATCAAGGATAACGGTATCAATAAACGTGGATTCTGACTACACGTGTTAGAGGAAGTTGTTCAGAGGAATCATTCAGGACCATGAATGATCCATTTTTCGGTACCTAGAGTCCAAAATGTTTTTCTGTCGAAAAATCACCGTTTTTTGCGGCGTTCACAATACTATTATGTAAATAGTGTGCGAGAAAGTACAATTAACATAATTTTTTGTTTCAACCTGGTTATAATAACCGAGGCCAGGTCCAAAGTTATTCGAAATGTAGTAAACAATTATTTCCACGTTGAAATTAGATTTGTCCAAGATCCTTTTACAGCCGTAATGTAATCTTAGCGAAGAAATGTATTGATTTAATACAAAACAAACTAAATAACTCATTTTTAGATGCATTTCTATCTTATATTATTGCAAACTTTGCAATGCAAAGGAAGTTAACCTGGGTGTAATGACCGACAAAGGCATCTTTCATCCCGATCTGGCAAATCCTTTGTACCGAGCTCATCGTATATCCGCGGTTACTCGATCGAAGTACGCCTACAGCCCTGCTGATATCTGAAAACGTTAATTACACATTTTTGCCGCGGTGACGCCATTGAGAGGGGGAAGTTGGAAAAAAAAAATTCTGAGCTCTATGCATCTCACTACTAATTCGCCCATCTCTTGTACTTACTCTCCATTTTCCCCATTAAATTGGTGTTTATATAAGACTTTACCTGGCTTATTTTTGGCACATGTATTGGGACTGAGTTAACAATAAGAGGCAAGGATAAGTTGAATTCGTCTTTTTGCATAAATTAGTCACCTTTCGCAGGTACGTGTAAGCAGAGCTATAGTCAGATAGATATCTTTTGACTATTTTTTAATTCGAATGATGACTCAATTACGAATAAATAAATATACTCTACTACAAGAAATCATTTTAATTTTTTTCCTACCTTCATATTCTACTACTGCACACACCTGGATTCATGACACTTTGGTGTAATATTTTATTCGCACATAGGTCTAATATTTCATTTTCACTAATTGATTAATTTTTTAAATAATATTGTTAATAAAAACAGTCACCCCGTAGGTTTTTTTTTTTATATATTGTCCACGGAGAATTCTTTTACAACATCGCTCATATTCTTTTCGTAACCTTCCAGGAATGATATTTATTTTATAAATTTCGTTTGGTAAGAGGATTTTTGACCGTTTTAAACTTCATTTACATTAATATGTTTAAAACACTTCTGGTTTTCCGTTTAGAAAGAAGTCTGAGCTTTCTACTAAACCAAATTTCATTATTTTTGCTTTAAATGAAATGGGCCCCAGATATGTTATAGCTTGCTATTATTAACTGGTTTAAAACATGTATAAATGTGTTAAAATTAACTGAATAAACGCTATTCTGCCCTCAATATTGTCATTACCTCGTTTTCAAAACCAATTACATTGTTCGAATGGTCATTTTATTCTGCGAGTTGCAACTGATCAAAGGCAGTTGACATTTCGTGAGTTTATAATTAGCAATATAAAGATAGATTTTTGAGTAGAAGACTGGATGTTTTTAAATGCATACAATTTTACAGCGCAAAAACATTTTTACAGTTATTTAACAACAAGACCTTAGTAATACGTCTAATCGTATTTTGAAACTAAACTTGCTTATTTACATTCATGTTGCGATTTACAGGGCTATTCTTGCTAATTAACTAGAGCCTACAAAATAAATATCTCTTGTGTAGAGCAGTTTCTCGAAAAATGTCTGAACTCGCCTTCTATTAATATAAATTGCGATTTGTAACTGCATATACGATTTGCAGAACAAAATTACGCAAAATATGTTTCCCTCTTTATATCTCATACACGTTTTAATCCCATATTTCTTCCCACAAACCGCAACCTCTTGGCAGTTTCAGGAGTTTCTAATTTACACTAATAAAAGTGAATTCAACAACATGTTACCGACATCGATACCACAAACAGTAGATAGGGAATTAGTAGGGGCTCTTCAGGATTGTTGCAGCGTCCTTGCAAAGTTTGGTAAAGTTTAATAGAACACAAATGTGGAAAATAAATAATTTAAATAACGTGTTGGTACGTGTACAACGATCATTAGTTTTCGCTTGTTGTTAAAAGAAGATGGGTTCCTAATATATTCCGCCAGAACCAGAGTACCCAATCGATTCGCTAGAGTCCAGCAGCAGTGCGTAAGACGAAAAAGCAAGATCTAATAGCAATGTATTCTAAAATAAAATTATAGTATTTTATTAAAATTTGAACCAAATACTTAAAAATAATCTTAAACACCGTGGGTTTCTTTCCTTTTTCTCAAGGATTGTATATGAAGAATGCCGGGTATATTACTAGTACTACACAAGAGAAATCCTTGAACCTAAAAAAGCATTTAACACCAACGGCTGGAAGTGCCAAAAGTCTGAAGAGCAGGCGGGAGCGCCGGTGAATTATGGGGGACGAGGGGCGGGGGAGTAAAGAGGGTGGAAGGCTGGGGCGGGGGAGTGAGTCACACAGCCTGGCGGAGGATGAAGCTGTTGCGGGAGGCGCGGCGCCGCAGCCGGCTAATGAAAGCCGATCATCTGCCGCTTCCCACGCCTCCAACAAGGTGTGTTCCGCGGCGCGGTCAGCCGCCGATGGTCCCGAGAACCGCACCCCCCCCCCCTGGGGGAAGGGGAGCCAAGCCCCGTCGAGTGGCCGGGTGATGCACGCAGCCGGCGGCTGCGTCCCACCTCCCACCTCCACCCCCGCCCCCGCCCACATGCGGGCAGCCCGCCGCCGCAGCCGCAGCCACGACCCTGCGCCTCGGCGCGCTTCAGGCGTGAAGCGGAGACGCCAGGGAACAGAGGCAGATGGTGAGGAACTTCCGTTTCGATTCACCACTAATCAACTTCCATGTTATGTTCAAGGGTTGCACCAAAAGTTATGATTTTCCAAAATCAGATTCAAGAAAGAAACTGAAATATACAATATTGGAAAATCACGACACTCACTAACGTGTAAGTTCTTCTTAGAAGTATGTTGACAAATATAAATCACCTTATGCTTCTGGAATTATAGATGAACAATTTGCCGACAAATGGCTGAGCAGTAAAGTGTATCGCACTAAATAAAGTAAGGAACTTTTATTCACGTCATTGTGCAGAACGTATTGTAATTTTTAACCCGAAATGACTAGTTTTGCGTAGTACGTTTCCAAGTGTTCTGATTTATCAAAACACCCACATTCAATCAAGAAATTGCCATCCCTAGTCCGGTCCAGAGCGGCGGCGGACGGTGACGGTGTCCGTGTCCGTGTCGGCGTCCGTGTCGGCGTCCGTGTCGGCGTCCGTGTCGGCGTCCGTGTCGGCGTCCGTGTCGGCGTCCGTGTCGGTGTCCGTGTCGGTGTCCGTGTCCGTGTCGGTGTCCGTGTCGGTGTCCGTGTCGGCGTCCGTGTCGGTGTCCGTGTCGGTGGCGGCGTGGGACCTCCAACGTGCAGGCGTCGAGCCCCCGCGCCGGCGGTCGGATGCGCCTCCCTTTGGGACATGGCACCATGACGGCGCCGGCTCTGCCTTTGATCCCATTGTGCCCGGGAGCATTGTCGCGCGCCCGCGGCGCCCCCGGTCTCGGTCTCGGGCGAGCGAGCGTCACGCCGCGTCACGGGCGCTCTGCCCCGCAGGAAAGAAAAAAAAACGCGCGCGCGGAAAGACGCTAATCCGCGTGAGCGATGCCGCCTGGGGGCCCGCCCTCCCATCGCCGCCGCTGCCGCAGATGGACCGCGCGGATTTTTAGCAGCGACGACGGAGGCGACAGTAGGAGGGAGAGCGGTGGAGCCGCGCGACGGCCTTTCCTCTCGCCAGAGGACCGAAAGCATAGAGTAAAGATGTATACATCCTTAGTCTATGCCGAAAGTGACCGGGAGCAGAAGTAACGCAAAACTACTGAGATGTCTGAAGAGATATTCTTAATCACTTTTGCTCGGGCCTGAGGCCCCCGAGTTTGGGGGTTGCCCTCGGGTCGGAAGCATCTACTTAGCGGCCTAGATACACAAATAACTATTATTTGAAATTGTGTAATACTTTCAACATTGTATCATTAATAATAATAATAATAATAATAATAATAATAATAATAATAATAATAAAAACATTTGAAAAAAATAGAAACTGTGTATTTTTGGTCGTAAAAGATTTGGGTGGAGCTGGGTTATGCAAGGAATAGATCGGAAAGAGCAAGGAGTACGACCAAATAAAGAAGTGCTGCAATGAAATGTATACTTTTAAAGAAAAGAACACAATTCAAGATGAAGATGACTATTACGAAAACCGAATGAAATGCCGGTGAAATTGAAAGCATCGTGAATATTCAATAACCCACCATTTTCACTCAAAAATTAAATTTACAAGTTGTGAAAGATAGTAAATTTTTCTTTGCTACTTACAGCAGAAAACCATACACACATCTTTACGTGGTTGCCACCAAGAAACACTCATATTTGGTTTCACTGAGAAACCCTCTGTTACCGAAGAGCAGAACTGTTTCAAAGGACAATGGTGGCAATCTTCCCTTTCACGATGCAATCACTACATGAAAAAGTTTATGCGAAATGCGGGATTCGAACCGACTACTCAGGATTCCGCGAAGTTCGTTTGTCTTTGCGGGACTCCGAACCTCCCGAGTGATCCAAATACCGCAAACCCCAATTTTCGCACCCCTTTCTCAAAACAGCACCAGCCTCAAGCGAGTGCTTCGTTAGCTGCGGCAGCCGCGCCGTGCCGCGCAGGTGCCCGCCGCCCCCGCCGCCGCTTCGAGCCGCGACGGCTCAATTCAGATGCGGCCGCGTGATGTATGAAGCCGCAAATGGGAAAAAATGGACCTCTCTCTCTCGCGAGAGCGCGGCGCAGATAAGCGCGCGAGAAGCGACACCTCGATTAATATTGATGGAGTAATCAGCCCGTTGCTTTTTCTCGCGCGGGGGCCGCCCCGCGCGCGGGCGAATCGCAGCTGGAGGCGCGCGGCGCCGCCGCCGCCGCGGCTGCTGCTGCATCACCTATCTCGGCCCGCGCGCCGCATCGCCCGCGACAGCTATCGATAGCACCCGCTGTGTAGCCAAACACCGCGTAATGAAGATACAGGTGGCCTGGCCATCTCTTCATCTGCCGCTGACGCAGCACAATCGAACCCTTTTATTGCGGCTCATCAGAGATGAAGCCGCCTTTAATAGGCGGTGTTTGTGTTACTGGGCGGACGAGGCGTGTGACGCCCCGCTGTAGTCGCTGCCGCTGCCGCCGCCGCGCCGGCTGTGCCTTTGCCAAAGAGGGGAAGGGGGCGTCCCTAGGGCGAAGGGAACCAGAAAAACGCTACGCAAGGGAGTGTGGAAGGGAAATGTCAGAGGGATAGTTTGTGATATAAAAAGCGGCGCAGTGACAGGCTAAGCAGTACATTCAGGGACGGATTAATGTTAAACATTACATTACGCATGGTTTGACGACAATGGTTGGTATGTCTAAGAACTTTTCGTAGGATAAAATAAATCTCTCTTTAGAATAAGATGTACTACAAAGAATGCATAAAATTTGTAGTACCAGTTACAGAACTTAAGCGCAATACACCACAGGTTGAGAACGATAACTTCCCTTTCCTTCACAAGAGAACTTTTAGAAAGTATGTCTCGTTTTAGGGTTCTGAATATTTTTTATTGTCTTAGCGACAGAGGACCATCGCTCGTTTTTTCAGTGTTTTAAGCAGTACATCCAAAGCCGATCAAACGTAAAAAAGGTAAAATGTCTAAGAAAAATAGAGTAACAAACTCAATGTATCCCATAACTGAAGCATGAAGCAAAAACGGAAAGTTAGAGATGTACAGTAATAACGATGGCTTGCACAACATGTTTGCTTTCGATATCAAGTACGAGTTGAAAGGACCGAAAGTAATACAATCTTCAATAATGCCAGTAGATGTCATGGAAACAAAAGTAATGAGCAATCGAATAAAGCGTAAAGAGCACAAGGAAACTGAAAAACTACAGTGTTTACACAAATAAAAGCGTAAACGAGTGAGGCAGCAGTGAAATGGGGTTAAATCTGTGTCACGATTGTTGAGCATCCGACGCGTCACAAACGGACCAATAATCTTAATATATAAAATTGATATGTGAGTGTGTGTTTATTTATTCCAGCGTATCTCAAACACGTGGAACACTTGCAATCAAATTTCGCACGAATGTATTTGAGTGACCGAGACCAAAGAACATAGGCTTTCGCGATTCAAAAGTTACCCCAAATTTGTTTTCTTGTATTTTAAATATTAGGTTTAATGCAATCCGCAATGCAATTCGGTATATAAGGACTGCGGAGCGCCCCAGGGGATGGGCTGGCGAAGCAGAGCGTGGGGTGGGAATGGTGAGGGAAGGGGGAAGGGGGGGCTGAGGTGGCCGGGTGAGGGGGCGAGGGTGGAATGGAGCGGTGTGCAGCAGAGCGGAAAGAAACCGAGCGGGATGAGGAGAAATTGAGAGATGTGGAGTGAAGGCAGGCGTGGCTACATGGTGTACGTAAAATTATTTCCATTTCACATCATAAATAGAATTCAGTCCTTTTCCTACGAGATGGCTGATCAACACGAGAACAACGCGGGGATACTTCAGCGAATCAGGCATAAAACTCGAGAAGGTACGGGACGCGCACGAGAAACGCCAGCAGGCGCCGGTCCTGCCTGGAGAACGGCCAATGACAATTAGCTTTGAATCCGCGTCCGAAAACAAATGTGAGGGGCGCGGCGAGCCAGGAGGGCCCCCGAGTGATGGGCGAGCGATTGCGGAGGCGGAGGCGGGCGCGGGGCGCGGGCGCGGCTGACGTTTCAATCAGCGGCGGAGCGATGGGATCGCCGAGGGGGCGCCACTCAGCCATGGCCAGGACAACGCACCCGCTCGCCCGCCAGAATCCGAAGGACTCCTCCTGCAAAGCTTCGGGCTGTAATGAGGCTGCGCAACTTCAGGGCTCCCTGCTCAGACAGGGTGGCCACTTATATCGCGGAACATTTTTTCCTCACTTTTCCCGGTTTTCCAGTGCATTATTTTTATTTTTCAATGAGAAGATTTGTACAGTTTTTCAGAGTTTTTTATTTTTATTATTATTATTATTATTATTATGATTATTATTATTATTATTATTATTATTAAAGCAAGGCCGATACTAATTTATCTCTGATACAATAAAATATTTTTAAACTCTCCATAAATAAAAATTGAATTACTAGTTTTTACTGGACTAATATTTTAAGGAATGTTATCTAGTTATATAACAGTCTAAACATTTTCCCTGACTTCTAACGATTCTTCTGCAAATTCCCTCATTTTCCCCTGACATTTCCAGAGAAATGAAGTTCCCTGACTTTTTTCCGGTTCACCAGTAGCTATCCTACTGTGAAGGCGCACTCGCGCCCCACTTCGCTGCCCAAGCAAGTGTCAACATCAATTTTAAAATGTTCTTTCGTCAATGAGACACAGTAAAAATCGTATTAAACATATTACACAGTAGTGTTAGTAATATCAATAAATGGTTTTCAAACTTTCAACAGTGCAGGTCAGAAGGGCTCGCACAGAAGGGCTCGCACTCCACTGTTCGCATACGAGGCGGTTCTCCTCATAAGATGTAATCATACGAATAGGGGCAAAGATCGATTTAAAGAGAGTTGAAATTATTTCCTCGTGCCGGGACGACGACGTCGAGTATTTAATCGCACTCGATTTGAATATGTTCTCCTACGCTCCTCGGCAAGCGTTTAAGAAGGAATGTTTGAAGAAGAAGGAACATTTAAGAATGAATTCCCCCGATACTGATGTGGGGAGAAATAGAATATCAACATTGGGATTCGGGTTTGCCGATTTCGCAGCTCAGTCAGTCACCCCGTTTCCCGTCAGATACGGCCAGAGACCCAAGAAAAGAACACGGCTTATTACCGAGACTGTATTCTGTGAATTTCATGTCAAATTGCCCTTTACATTCCGAAATTTTATTGGAAAACTGTTTACGAGGAAGTTGTCCCAGAGACAGAAATGAGCGGATAAGCGCTCTAATCGTAGGAAGCAAAGGTTTTCTGCTCCTTGTATTAGGTAGCTCTCAGACCGCGGAGGAACGGAGAAACGCATCTGGCGTGCAATCTACGGACACAATTATGCCACGTCAGAAGTCTGTCCAAGGTGAGTCCAAGAAACCTCTATTAACAAAGGGATGCTGGCGACCTCGCACGGATAGCTCGGGGGTTGTTGAGATAAAGCATACACAATACGGACATGGTCACGGATTTGGAGCGGGAAATTTAAAACACGCAGTCACGCTCCATTAATCTCGCAATCTGTTAACAGAGTTGCCTTTGGATAAAACATATGCCGCAGGACGAACAGAAGTTAGCGAAGTCGTTCCCCCAAGCTTAGTTTGGTTACAAAGCAATGCCCTCATTAGCTCACATACGACATATGCAATACCGTTAATGGCGATGGCTAGTAGTGACAGCAAAGATTGAGCACTGTGGAACGCCTTTTGCCAATAGGTGACAGCGGTACATGTTACCGATATGTACATGAATGGGCGAGTTAATAAAAAGTTATTAAAGCACAGACAGCCGCCTCCTAATTATCAGCCGCTGGAAGAACGTGTTCAGATCGCGAAAGTACTTCTCCCCCATGCGTCACATACGGTTTCTAAACTTCTTTTACATTAAATAAATAGTATATACACAAAAGATGAACCACGGAAAACCACACCACATAAAAGATGAACCACAAGTACCTACTCCCAAGCTCCCAAAACCTCGCTATTCTATAAACCAAGCAAATTTATTTTTATAGTGCCATTCTTCCAACTCTGCCCCTCAAGCCCCTATGGCCACGACGGAATATCACAAGGTATTCCGTGTCTTTCTCCGTCGTACCGATAGAAGTCGCATGATCGCAAACTCTGCTTGATACGGTCTCGATCATGCGATACCTGGCGGCACGTTGGAGAACGTCACGAAATACCGTGACATATTCCATCGAAGGGAAAAGTTAGAAAAATCGCAGTGTACGACAGCGTCACTACTGTGGGCACTGCGCCGATCAAGTGACGGGTTCGACTCAGGCGGGGCGCGACCACCACTCTCCACCCCATTTCCGTCTACAACGAACAGCACTGGCGACGGAAGAGGCGGGGGCCCTTTCCTGCCCCGTCGGAAGTCCGCGCCCCAAACGACGTGTCAGGTGTCTGTCGGTAACGCTTCCCAACAAAAGTGCACTTGCGGCCCCTCCACACGCTTAAAAGAAACACTTGAAGCCGCTAGGGCACGGAATCGCTGAATGGTGTGCAATGCGCATATCCGCCATCTCTCGGCAGTCTGTTCCCATCATGCCCTTACACTATTTTCCATTCTCTTTGACATCGTACTGTGTTATTTCATTTTCTCTTCGTAATCATAATTCAAGTTGTTTCATTTATTAGAATACTGGACCCCGCTTTGCTCAGCTGTCCATTTCGGTCAACTCCCTAATTCGCATACAATTTTAAGAAAAAACAGTTCAATTGGAAAGCGATTTTACTGTTTAACAAAACCAATTACATACACATTTCATAAATGTATTGTTTATTCAATTTACTTTCCTTACGCCAAGCACCCGGCTTCCGGCCAGGGAGCACGCCCGTCCTCCACCTCAGCACATGGAACGTAATACTCCAAGCAGCACTGGCCTCAAACGTGCTCCGGGAAAGTGAGCACGGCACGCACTGCCCTCAAGAGGGTCTCGAGGAACGGCGGGCGGCGGGGCGCGGGGATGGGCGTGGCGGGGGCGTGGCCGGGGCCCGGGGGCAGGACGCTGGCGGAGGACGAGGGGCGTGGAGAGAGGGAGAGAGGGAGGCACGCGGCGCGTGGCCGCGCACGAGGACCCTCCGCGCGTCCGGCTGCAAGAGGCCAACGCTCAGCGACATCCGATCCGACACGCCGCTGCAGGGCCACTTCAAATTTCGTCTTTCTTTCTCGCAACACCATGCGATTACAGTTATTATTACACCTGCTTTATTTGCAATTTGATCTACTCGATCATTCGGCAAATACAATTGGACATACAATTATTGACCTGCAAAGAAACCAGCCAATTATGGTTCTTCTGCGATTATAGTAATGAAATAATTGATGAGATTTTACGTCTGCTTTTTTTCCATCTTCAAAACCACTTTTGCATTGGTATTATCGTATTTCGTGATGTTTTGGAACCGTTGAGACATAATTTTTAGGATATTCTTTTTCTGTCTTTTGATATTCAAAGGGCATTCTGGAGAATGTCATCGATTTTTCGGGCAGTTTGGTCATTTCCTTCCTTCCACAACTTCAATGCATTTTAATGTTCTTTTCTTTCTCTTTTTTGTTTCCCATGCCGGTTGGTCATCAATAAAACTTTCCACAAATCCTTACTGGAAGTTCATCGACGAATTTTCCATGCTATTTTGTGAGGACGAAAATTTTCCTTTCAAAACAACAGTAATATGATATTAAATTCTGTGAAAACGCTCCTCGCGCAGCGTCAGAATTCAACTTCGTTTATCGATGAACGAGCCAAGTATACTGCCCCTGCCTAAGGCTAGTGCAGCATTGTAAATTGAACCGTATTTTAGCAGTCAAGTTGAGGGCATCCAGGTCGGACTGGAGCCGTATTTCATTCCATGTGCGTGTTGGTTTTAAAACTTTCTCGCTACCGCTTACGCAGTAGAAAGAAAGGTGTGTAATGCTGCGTAAAAAAACGGCGAATTTTAGGCAGAAAGACTCTTATTACAGGGCTCTGGTAACTAAAAAGTGGATAAATCCAGTTGCTAAATTTAGAAAAAAAGTCCCGTAACACTTGGTGTACCCAGAATCCATGTTCTGTGGGTCCTTCATACAGAAAAATCGAATGACGGCGAAGTCCATCCGCCCGTGAACAAGGCTAACGGCTAAACCGTTCACCCAATTTTCTCCAAAATTCATATTCCCCAATCCATCTAGCTGATGTCACGACCCCTTTAATTTGAAATGGATATTTTAATTTTTTGGGGGGTGGGAACTTTAAATGACGCGCGGAATCATTTTCAAAATTTTCAAAAAAAAATATCTCCACCTTTTTTATTGAATTTTATTGTTGGGTACTGCGAAGAGAATGGTACAAGTCTCATTTTCGTTGAAAACTCTGATTTTTCAAAAATAAATATTCAAAATTTGTTCGGTGTCTTCCTACATCTACAATTATGAAGAAAGAGACTTATCCCCTCAATGATATCGGCTCCTTAAAGAGATTTTGAAATGAGATTATGTGCAATTTTTCGGAAATTTGAATACTTTTCGTGTAATTTTGCGTGAAAGTACGGACGAGAAAATACATGTCCTTTAAGCACCGCTAGTTTCTTGCTTGTTTTTCTGTAGAGAATATACTGTAGGGCAAGTAAGATGAAAGCAATGAAGTCGCGTACGACGTACGGTAGTACAATTTGTGTGTCGACAGACGAAACAATCATTTCCCAAGTACATCATTTAACTATGTGATGTAGCCTATTGAAAGCTGGGATGTTATATTTTCTCAGAGTTGTATGCGTAACAATACAGACGTTTGAATGTTAGATTTATAATTTACATATCTTATGTTTCAACAATAGGATAGTTTTTCTATTGTTTTTTATTTTCTCTTCCTTCTTCTGTCTTCAATTTATATGTAGCCAGACCTTTGCAAACGCAGGCAGGTCGGTCAAATTTCAATGTGTTTGAATGAGATGCGTGAATTTGTCCAACGTGGCTGACAGCGAAAAGCTTCAATTTGCAATGGGGAAGGTCGGGCATTAGCATAAGATTGAAGGGCCTTGTGTACACGAGCCTTCGTCAATCTTTTTGCAAACGTAAAGCCTTTGTTGCACATTGTAACTCACGTTTGAATGGTTAGGAGGATTGGATATAAATTATAACTTGCTGCATCTTAATACTAATTAAAAAATAATAATTTTGATTCCAAACAATTTTTCACAGGCGTCGGCAGCCTTGGGAGCAATAACGTTTCTGTGCCCCCTAACCCATTCAATTTTTTAAATTACGTATACTGTATAACATTTGACATGTACAAACATTTTCAGGCACGTTTTTAATTTTAAAATGTATATTTGGGCGGATGTAAAAGGAATCGTCTCTGACTTGGCCGCATCTTATCGGAGTGGTTTCGTATGTTATCAACATTTTAGTTTTCGACCATTTTAAAATGTTTTGATTTTACATTTTGAGGAGTTTCTGAAGGAGGTTCGAGTCCAAATTGGCCATTTTTCAAGGGTAGATTCAAAAGTTTCTTTACGTTTTGCCCTGAAAATGTCCAATTATTTGGCAATTTCGGGCATTTATGAGCTAATTTTTACAAAAGTTATAAATTAGTAAGTAAAACAAAATTGACGATTCTTCAAAAAATAGATAGGATGCAGTAAACCACGATAACATGGATTTTTAGTATGTCAGGGGCCAGAAAAGAAAAACAGTTGCAAATAAATCACGTACGCCTTGGTTGAAGGATAAAAACTGATTCACTGTACAGTCATGTGATAAAGCAGAGATTCAGTTTAATTCCTATTAGAAGTGGAAGAAATACGAGTATAAAGAGCTGGGTAAGGTCTGAGAAAGTACAGTAATCCCTCAGCAATCGCGAGAGTTGGGTTCCCAAAACTATCGCAAATGTCAAATCCGCGAATGTTGAGTCTATCTTTTAAAAGTGTGTTAGGTTCCTAGATATCGAAAAACTAAAAAAAGGGAAAAAATATCCGACAAACAATTGCAGTAGAAGTAAGAGCTACTACAAACAGGATTCAACATCCCAAACAGAATAAATAAAATATATTTGAAACTTACTTCAAAGTTGAAAGTCGTTGGATTTAGGTTGTTTTTTTTAATTTTATTTTATTTTTTATTTACTTTAAATCACCTTTCTCGTTGTAATATCTAAATAGCAAGAGCTGCTGTTTATATTTCTCCTTTAAATTTCGAAGTTATTTCCATGTTCGAATCACAGTCGAATTCCCTTTCAAACAGAGCATGTTGACGTTTTAGAACGCCATTTACCGATTTGAAGTTGCTCCAAGATGGAGTTTCGCTTCCGTTACTTCATCATTACGTTCGAGGTTCTCTTCGCTGATGATTTCTTAAAAGCTTCTCTTCAATTAGGTCAATATAATGAGAGTTGCAAAGATCCTGAATGGCTTTTATATTCATTTGGCCAAAACCCTTACCTCCAATTAGACGCAAATGAATTGAATTATTTTACAATTGTGTTATTCTATAAATGTGAATTGACATTTAATCTTTGAAATTCTTGCAGAACATAATACTTTGAGCTGCAGTGTCTTTCCCAGATCTTCGTTTCCCAGATTACGCTGATAAAGGAAATTAAACGTGCTCGCTTTCAAAACAAAAACGCCCAAAAAACGCACTCGTGAATGTTGAAGTCGCGAAAAATGTTGAAGACGTTAAAACCGAAAGCATTTCTCAAATCGCGAATGTTCGGAACTCGCGAATAGCGAATTCGCGGATCGAGGGATTACTGTACTACTATATTGGATTACATTTTATTTGTATCAGTATGAGGAATATCCAAAGCATCTGCATATAAACGTTAAAGATAAAAAAATATAAGTCAAAGGTGCTCTACAAGAGAGAGAACACATCCAGGTGAATAAATGAGTTTAGTTATTCACTGTCTAGACTGGACTCGCTCTACATTATATTGTTCAACAAATTCGCTAGAAAACAATATATCCTCTCTGCAATGAGCATAACATTTCATTATAACACCGATACCACGTCATCAATATCTTGTCTTGGGGGCCGTCCATAAATTACGTAACGCAAATTTCGAGTATTTTCAATACCCCCTCTCCCCCTAAGTAACGCTGCCCAGACTCCCTGTCTCCCCCTTTAGCATTACGTAATTTATGGACCCTTAATTGAAAAAAAATCTTATAACATTCATTTCTCTCCGAAGGTCTGCGTGAGAAAGTTACCCGTATAATGCCAACTCAATCCTCGAACAATTTTGAGCTTTGAAAGTTGGCAGCAATGAAAGCGAAGACCATTCTTTCAATGTGCGTTCCATCATTCTCTCGACATGTACGTGTGGATATTTGATAGCTTTCGGGATGCCGGAACGACCAAATCCACAGCTTCACTACGGCACTGCAAAGAGGTGCTCGCAGTTGTTCCGGGGCAGGGGCCATGGCGCGGAGCAGCGACGGCCAGTAGGCTGGCGGTGTCTAATGAACCCAGGAAAGCGTGGGGTGTGTGAACCAGCGCCCAGCTATGTTCACAGTGGCGCGCCTGCCGCCATCCCTCCGATGCCTCCGCCACCGCCGGTGTCCACTTGGTACGCAGCGCGCGAAGGCGTCCGTGAGGCTTCTGCGGGGAATCTCAAACAACATGTGCGCGCGCGGTAGACGCTGCGTGGCGTGGCGAGGCGTGGCACGAGGTGGGGAGGTGTTGGGGGGGGGGCTGACGTTAGGGGAGGGGCGTTGGGGAGTACGGTGGCATGGTGTGAGGTGGTGTGTAGTGCGGAGGAGTTGTGTGGGGTCGAGTGGGAGGGGTAGGGTGGGCTCGGGTGGCGCGGTGTGGCACGGGCGGTTTGGGGTGGCGGGGAGTGGGATGCCGCAAGGGGCGTCGCATAGAATGGGGTTTAGTGGTGCGGGTTGGGCGTAGTGAGGTGAGGTGGGGGTGGGGTGGGGTGGGCGTAGAGGTGAGCAGTTAAGTGGAGTGGCTTGGCGCGAAGCGGGAAGGGGAGGGGAGGGGTGGGGTGAGGTGAGGTGGGTGGGGCGAGGAGGGGCTGGGCGGGGCAACGTAGTGTGCAGTGACGTGAAGGAGGAATGGAATGGAATTGAGGGTAGAGTTGCGTGGTGTGAAGTGTCGCGTGATGTGAAATGTCGTGTGAGGTGCTTGTGTCGTGTGGGGTGCTTGTGTCGTGTGGGGTGCTTGTGTCGTGTGGGGTGCTTGTGTCGTGTGGGGTGCTTGTGTCGTGTGGGGTGCTTGTGTCGTGTGGGGTGCTTGTGTCGTGTGGGGTGCTTGTGTCGTGTGGGGTGCTTGTGTCGTGTGGGGTGCTTGTGTCGTGTGGGGTGCTTGTGTCGTGTGGGGTGCTTGTATCGTGTGGGGGTGCTTGTGTCGTGTGGGGTGCTTGTGTCGTATGGGGTGCTTGTGTCGTATGGGGTGCTTGTGTCGTATGGGGTGCTTGTGTCGTGTGAGGTGCTTGTGTCGTGTGGGGTGCTTGTGTCGTGTGGAGTGCTTGTGATATGTGGAGTGCTCGTGTCGTGTGGTGCGATCTATTCAATTGTCTTTTAGTGTGGTGTGCGGTGCCGTGTGCAGTGCCCTGTGGTGTGCTGTGTCGTGTGGTGTGCGGTGGACATGAGTTTCCCAGTCCACAATCGTCGAGGTGAGGAGTTGAGCGCTGCGCCGCGCTGCCGCCTCGCCAAAACGTCGGCAAGGTCGCGCACTGCGGTTGTGAAGGCACAGACGCGCAGGAATTCAGCCAGCAACCGCCGAGCTAACCGATAGGTCAAATACGTTTGGAAAACTAGCGACTGGCACATTACATCAGTTGGCAACATCCCTAACATTTCAGGACCAGATTTTGATTACACTTCTAGCAACCGCATTTCTCACTTGTTCCCACACTAAATGATCTTAGTTCTAAAGCACATTCTAATGGAATTCTTTCTCAGATCTCTTGACAGCTACGATGATATACATAAATAAAATCGGAAAAGTGGATGAATGCTATTCATATATGTCGTTCATATGCGTGTATGTATGTACATGCAGTAAATTACTTCCTCAAAAATGTTCTGTAATCAGAATCCATGTTTTGTGGGTTCTTGACACAGAAACTAGTGGAGCAACAACACATGTTATCCATCAATTGTACAGTAATCTATGTGATTTTTATGAACAACAGGAGCTGAAGTTCAGGACTAGTTATGAATCAAAAATCATAATTTTCACATATCTATATTCCTTGTTCTGACATGCCAGCAAGTATCCTGGGTGGGAATACAAAGATATCGCGTCTCGAGCATAGTAATGCAAGAAAATGAGTGTGTTGTAAATTAAAAGCAACCGCTAAACCAATATTTGACATTATAAACAGTACACTGACACGGAGTCTGTCGGACTGCCCAGACACAATCAATCATGTAACCAACTGTAGAATTTACATCTGACAGAGCCCATGAGGAGTGAATTTAGAGGAGTTGCCAAAGAAAGAAATGTTTAGAATCAATTTGCGAAGACATTTGCATAAATAATTGTTGTAGTGATACAAGGATTGAGAAACTTTTTTTCTTTGTTTTCGAAATGGAATGAAGCGGTGAGGTTTCAACGAGTAGGGATATGCTAAGCGACATAGTCATGATGTCGGTGCAAGTAATTTTCCGAATTCATAGTCAAAGCGTGAAAATCATGTTAGGAATGTTGATTCATGATTAATTTGAAATATTTAATAACTTTAACAGAGAATTGGTAATATTTTTGAATTTTAAATATTTATTTGGAGTGTGAGTGTGATATGTTGAAATGGATAAACGGAGAACAATTTCCATGCTGGTTTCAGTCGGTGGCTGACATTTTGCAGTTCCTCAAGCATTCTCAACAAAAAGGAAAGTCAAACGAATGTCGGTTTGCCAATTATAGGATGGAATTTGAATGATTTTGTTTTAAATAAAAACATTTTAACTATTTACGAGAATTCAATGCGAATGCGATGGCGAGAGAGTTGTCATACGTAAAGGAAACACCAAAAGAATTTGCCTTAATTCCATCAACAATAACAGGGTGGCCACTCACTTCCTGGGAATAATTTCCTTCACTTTTCCCGGTTTTCCAGTTAATTTACGTATATTTTCTACTAATAAAATTTGTATTTTCAAACTAAAAAAAAAATTGAAGGCAGCCTAATACTACTTGGACAGCTTTCTGATTTCGCAGGACAAACAACAAATCAACACTATTTCCTCAACAAATAAAAACAGAGCAAAGAATAACAGTGATTTTAATAAATAATACCTGCCTTATAACCCTCTCAGAATTTTCTCAGACTTCTAATGATTCTTCTACAAATTCCCTGATTTTCCCCCGACTCTCAGAGCAATACAATTCCCTGTTTCTTTTCGGTTTAGCATGTTTTCCAGAAAGTGGCCACCCTGAATAATTCGACAACCGAAGCTGGGAGTGCGGGTGGCGCGGGCACTTCACTCGTTACACGCTCCTTCGGCCGAGAGTCCGAGGTGGCTACGCGTGCGCGCTCGCGCGATACCGCACGGCAGGCGTGCGCATTCCAAGCAAGGCCGCGCCATGGGAACACCGTGTCCTCATCTTCCCAGAGGGCGGCCGCTCGCAGCCGTGGCGATGCCGGGGGGCGGGGCGGGGCGGGGCGGGGCGTGGAGACGACCCTGCGGGGTGCGTGAGCGGCATGCGCAAAGGACGCAGTGACGCCGGGCGGAAGGGTGGTGGCGCCGCCGTCGCCAACTGCGCCTGCCGGCCACCGCTCCACACGAACGTTTCTCCGCTCGCTCGAGCTCTTTGCGCGAGAAAACGGGACACCAGACCGTATCCGTAACTTTTGCACAAGTACGCACACTATCTTTCATGACCATTATCACTACCGCTTCTGTCACCACCATTTTCTCCATTGGCAAAAGAATCCACCGTATCTCCCACAGACACAGCACAATCCCAACTTTATCAAAAGGAAGGACATATTAATCTCGAAAATCAGTTTGTAACTTATCCCCGTGCAGAAACAGTCACAATATCTTCTTGTTCATAAATGTTCAAATTATTCATAAATGTCAGGAAAAGCGAGCTTTCTTAAAACTATTGCAGGTGGTGGATTCTTTTACCACCTTTTGTGCCTTTCCAATAAAGTTCACGATGGACACTTTTAAGGTCATTGACTACATCGAACTCAATGATATTTGCGCAATACTTCTTTTTTTTTTTTCTACAGCGCCTCCATTTAGGTACTGTTCTGAGTTCGGACAGTTATCCACTGGATGATTGACGGGCTCATTCACCCAGAGGCAGCATCGCATGTTTCAGTGCGGGCCATTCCCGGTGGGGGTGTCCCCATTTGTCTTTCAATGCTGATTAACAAAAACTTCCTCTTCCTTCACTCCAGTTAACAAGGAACTAACAAAGATTTATTCGAGTTGGAAGTGGCAGCGATTCGCTTTCAAAGGTTGAAGACAAGTTTCGACGGCAAAAAAAAAAAAAAAAAAAAAAAAAAAAAGGACACCGAACTAATAATCAAGGCAAGGCCGATAAGATCAGACAAGTAGTGTACCTCAGCTTCTGGGTCAATGATCCACATCTCGATCAGGTTTTTACTTTCCCGTATACGTACGTATACACGGAGTGATATACGTAGTATAGGGAAAGTTATGTAATGCTGCGCGAAAAAAATGGCCAATTTTCGGCGGAAAAAAATTAATTGCCGGGCCGTGAAAACGAATAAGTGGATAAAACCAGTTGCTAAATTAAGAAAAAAAATCCTCTATCTCGTGGTGTGGTCAAAATCCATGATTTGTTGCTTCTTTATACTTAAAAATCGATTGACGGCATTCCGTCCGTCTGTCCGTCTGTGGTCAACGCTAGCGCCTAAACCGTTCGGTCGATTTTCTTCAAAATTGATATTCCGCAGTCGATCTGATTCTAGTCGAAGCTTTGTGATTTTGAAAAAGATTCTTTAAAATTTGGGGGTACTTTATATGAATCCCACCGGGGATTTTCAACATTTTCTCAAAAACGGATCCAAATTTTTTCTTTAAATTTCTTGTATGAATAGAGGAAAATACACTTTTTAACATGGCATAGGTCCGATTTTCACGTACAGCTCTGAATTTTCGAAAATTGTGAAAGTTTGAATTTTTTTCGGCGTCTTTCTCCAACTACAAAATTGAAGATAGAGATTTTTTCTTCAAATAAAATTTGTTCTGCATATTGAGTTCTTTAATAAAGGTCATGTAAATGTTTTTCACAATTTTGGTAGTTTTCATGCAATATTGCGTGCAATATGTGCAATTTTAAAAAATTACAAAAACAAAATTTTCTCAAAAACGGCTCCAAATTTTTTCTTTAAACTTTTGGTAGGGATAGTGGTAAATGTACTCTATCAATGACATAAAAGCCATTTTGGTCTATCGGTTGGTTTTTTCAAAAATTACCAAAATGTAAATTTTTTTACTTGTCTCTCACGTCGTTAATATTTACATTATCGGCGATTTTTTTACATTATTATATTTACGAGTATATATGCTTTAAATAATGTCAAGTAAAGTTTCTCGAAAACACTACCGTTTTCTGTGAAAAGTAGCTCAAATTTCGGCATTTTCAGAAATGCTCAAACGTCATTTTCTCGTATATGGCTGCAATTTTTTTCTTGAAACTTTTGTAACGGATAGTGCTAATTACACTCATTAGTATAGCGTGAAGTTTATTTTGAGTTTTTTTTTTGTTTTTTTCAAAAATTATATAAATGTAAATTTTTTGAAAGATCTCTCACATCTTTAATATGCACATTATCCGCAATTTGTAAAGATGATTATATTTGTGAGTGTAAGTGCTTCAAATAACTTCAAATAAAGTATTTTGAAAACTCAAAAATTTTCTGTGAAAATGAGCTTCAAATTTCGCATTTTTAGTAGTGCTAAAACGCCATTTTCTCTTAAATGGCACATAATTTTTAAAAGAAAATTGCCATTTACGGCTAGGTTTTTGTGTTCTTTAATATTCTAAAATTAATGTTTCTGTTCTACCAATAGGAAACCGAAAAATTAAGAAAATGACAAAAAAATGTACTTTTGGCGATGATAGATGGTAGCTGGCAAGAAAGAGTATGTGGCAACTCCGAATAGCTAGCGAAGACCCAGGAAAATAGAAAACTAATGCGGGAAAGTCTGTGCCATTCTGTTTCTGTTTTTTGACAAATAAATACGGTCATGCTTAAGTTTTTCAAAATACGAGTAGTTTTTCTTTAATTTTGTGACAAACGTAATAGGCCGCTGTAAATTTACTGCGCTTCGGACAGCTGGATGCGTCGTAAATTAGAATGTGCAATTTTGTATATTATTTCTTTCTTCGTTTCTTACATTCGAACTTTGTTATAGACTTACACATTAATATTTTAGAAATTGTTTATTTTGAAATATTTGAAATAAGTAAAAAGAATTAATAGCTCTCACTTGTCAGAATAGTGACAATGCAGGGTCTGCAACAATGGAATTCACTTTGCGCTCGCGAATATCTGTGAATTAGTGTCATTGTTGTGACCTGAAGGAGCTGTATGAAAAGGAGTTATAATTGTCTAATTTATGTTGATATTTGCAGGCAAATATTTAGTTTTGCACCAAATGCTGTACCATTTGTAGTGAGTAGAGAATTTGTTGCATGGTTTTAAAATACTCTTCCCTAATCATGGCCCAATGGAAGGCATTTCTATATTTCCAGGGTATCAGGCTTCTTTTTCCAATACAGGGTTACAAAACTTTTGCATTCTATTTTTGTGAAGTTGTAGAATTCACATAGTTCTGACAACACTGCAATGGAAATAGTGAGTTCCAAGCGAAGATGTTTATAGCACATAAAGTGCAATATTACAGTACTACTTAGCTGTTTCCTCTAATACGGGAAAGTAAGTGCTGTTGTAGCACCACTAGTTTCATGCAGTTTCTCTGATCCTTGAAGCAAATGCTGAGATGGCCCCTTGTTTTGCTTCTGGACATTAATGTAACTTCATTATCTGTGCATGTCTTCCAGAGTTATATAGTTATTCAAATTATCCTTCTCCATGTTGTTGCAACAGGAAGTATATTCCTCCACGAAGGATATAATGGGCAAGAGCCCAAATCTATAGCTTATTTGCCCTTGGAAAAGAAATTTTATTACATTGGAGTGAATATTTGGTTAAAAATTCTTGCCAAAAACACTCATTTCTTCCTGTATTCAGAATTCAACTTGTATAAGGCTTAGGGTCAGGATCCCAAAATTAAGAAACATGCACAGAATACACTTCTCCTATCCTTTTTTTTTTTAATGTGTCACCCAAAGGAAATACACTCGCATTAACAGTGCTTCAAAAATGTGAGTTAGGAGAAATGAAGAGTAGAAAAATAAGCACCAGAACATGCTTTGGAAGAGCTAGACCTCTGTAGAAGCACACGGAAACCCACACAATCATATCCTGCAAAATCGAGGGCCTATCATTCTAGAACCCTAAGCGTCACGACAGCACTTTTTGAGTAGGCTGCCACTGTGTATTCTGGGGCCTCAAACCAGCATCCTCTGATGGAGTTTTAGATCAAAGAAACAAAAAAGTTGCAGGAAGCTTAGCTACGACCCAACGATCAAAAGAATCTGAAACAATCTACAACAACCGGTGTTTTGAAAAAAAATTTTGTGCCTGTTCACGTGTTCAAAGATGCAATAAAATTAATTTTTGTTTATTTTATCAAAAAAACTTTTTACAATTGAATTTGCTGTCAAGGAAATACAAAATATGTTTTTGGGAAGTATAAATTATTTTCATATTTTTCAATCAGAAAAGCTATTGTTAAATTGATGCAAAATATACAAATAAAAAACAAAATGTTTTTGGTGTAGAGGGGCAGGGGTGGTTGGGAGGTTAAGAAACCTTTTGACAACCTAATTTCTGTATCAGAGTCATAGTTTAACTATTCATCTGTCATTTCATTTTAGAAAACTTTTTACCAACATATCCATGGGTAGGTACAGTTTTGTAACTCTTCTGTTTTATTTTTGTGGGTGGTTGATGCTTCATCCTATACCTTGCGTATATGTAAATGCACTTGGATAAATATACTTGGATCTTAAAATGCTACATTGAATTGTCAAAGCTTTGAAATTCTTCCTCCCAACTTAAAACTTTAAATAGCTTTTTAAGACATTCAGACTGTTGACATATTCTTCCATGTTGGGTTTTCATGACTGTTTCCATAGGAGTTTTTAATGAAATGTAATTTCTAAGATTCTTGCGGTAGGATTATACTTGAGTATGCCAACACTGCTGCTTTGAGTATGCCAACACTGTTTGTTTGCTTTGGGGAAAAAATTCCTAGCAAACTGCATTTTGATTCAGATCCCTATTTTAGAACAAGTTCACATAAGTATGATTCCATACAGAAATTCAATTTTAGAGTTAATATCATCAGGCCACATGGTAAAGTCAAGGCACAAACACTGTTATTTCAAAAAACTTTTAATTCCTTTTCCAAGTTACTAGTGAAAATATTGTTGAGTTTAGGACTTGAGCCATGCACTACACCATGTTAAAACTCCTGAAAATGGAGGGACTGGTGCTTCACAGGAACTTCCCAATTTATAAAACAATGTAAGCTTTCTTGGCCAGAGTTAATGAATAAGCTGATAAGTGTGCTCCAGTTGAATTCACTGTTTCAGACATCCATTGTTTCACACAAGGTATTCAACATTAGATATTTATAAAGAAGGAAAATTAGATATTTATAAGATATTAAGAAACTGTACTAATGAACTCAGAAAACGCAATTGATATTTCAGAAAGTAATTGTAACATTATGTTTTCACATTAACAAATAATTGTAAGATGTTAATACTTATTAATAAGGTTTTCACATTGCTCACATTGTCTCAGGCACAATGCTTCGTTTACTTCTGTGTCGGTGGGGATAAATTGATACTTTAGCAAAGGATTAAAATTAAAATATCAAAAAGATTAGGATATAAATGTTTTCAATGTGAATAATGTAATGAAAATTCAAGTGTTCAAACCTCAAATATTTTACAGTTTGAGAGATAGTGAGATTTGAGAATTTGAATGATTCATCTCTAATTAAAACACTCATTCATCTCTAATTAAAACACAAGATTACTTACAGTATCAGCTGCAGTCAAGTTTATACCAAGCCCTCCAGCTCTTGTGCTCAACAAAAATACGAAAATGTCTTCCCTAAGAAAACAAAGACCACAAATTATGACAAAATGTCACTGTAAAAATTTAAAATAAAAATGTAGCACAAATATTCTGAATATTCACCTTGACTGAAAATCTGCCACCATGTCTCTTCGTTCTGATATTTTTGAAGATCCATCTAATCTCATATATGTGTGCTTTCGATGCCACATGTATTCCTGTATAATACAATAAGAAACATCAAAGAAGTGGAAAGAAAAAAGTAAAAAAGCTAATTTCTTAATTCCACACACGTACCAAAAGAACGTTAATTTTCAGAATTTAAAAATTATATAAGTAACTAGTTGACATGCTCATGAATAAAAGATGACAAATGATGTATTGATTTGATTATTGATTCCAGAGAATAACATGCGTCCATATTACATTTTGTACTATTATATATTTTAAATTAAATGTGAAATACAAATCAAATAGGGTAGAGGATTTCATTCATTAAGATACAATAAGAACTGGAGAAAATGATGGTAGAATAACCACTAATTTGATGGTGTTCAGGTAAAGGGAGTTTGTAAGTCATACAAGCAAATTTGATGGGAAAAAAAAAAAAAAAAAAAGGGGACATAAAATTCTATGCGAAAATTGTAAAACAGAGAATATTTTACAAACATTCAAATCACACTATTTGTTTGTTATGTGTAACTCCCTCAGTAACAAAACTACACCTCAAACAAATTATCCGCAGTAAAAAAGACATTACTTTCACCTGAACAGCACAGACTTATAAGTACCCTGTGAAAATTAAGAGGAAATTTAAAAGTCCAATTAACCCACATTAAAAAACCTTGTTAACAATAAAACAAAATTATGGCAATGTAAGTTTTCGTAAATTAAAGGAGGTACATGATACATAAGTGGAATATATTAAGATAAAATATAATTAACAAAAGAGACCCAAGACAGTCAAGATGAATAATAGTTGTTAAGAAATAAATAAAAGAAACCATGATTTTTAAGGCTGAAAAAATTCTCGCGTTCCTTCAGAGGGAAAGTAAACCAGCTGACCCATGTTGTAGATTAACCGCATTTAAAAGCTCGTCAAGCATAATAGAAGTCTCTGTGCTAAATTCCAGTCACCTGTTTTGTCACCTCAGTGGTACTATCTTTCTCTGCTAGATGGCCAAAGGAGTGCATCAAAATTTGCGTGTGCAAGCAAGAGAGCAGGCCTGATGGTCTATGCCTCACCATGTACAATAAGGCATCATTGATGGATTGACTGACTAATAACAGTGTCACAAAATTGACAAAGATGGACTTCATACTGATGAAAAAAACTCTAGCATTAGCTGGATCATCTTTGAGCCTAAATCCTACCCTATTTCCCTTCCCCAATAAATTGTGTGAGCATACAGGATGCAGCACCAACACCATTTAGGTGCGGCCTGGCTCCCTTCCTCTAATGTAGGACTAGTTTATGAGCTATGTACGTGCAAATAGCGAGTGCCACAACTGATAACGGCTCATGAGCCACAACAGTATGATAAAATGGGAGATCGTTGGTTATCACCCACAGCGACAGCACCTAGAGGAAAAGTCTTAGCTGGAAGGGGTGGGGATACATCTTTAGAAACCACAGGTACAAAGGATGTAAAAAAGAAACAAGCTGATTATTTTCATATTTTTACGGTTTAGAGTTCCATTGATATAAGTGACAGACACTAATCATTAATTTATATAAATATTCAAAATCATTTTAAAACAGGCAAATCATTTGCTAATAAACTGTCCCCTTTCATCCAGATTCTAACGAACTGAAAGAAAGATATGTTCAATCTTTTGAAAAATTATTTCAAGCTTGAGCATCTGATAATGGTCACATGGAACACAAAAATTAAAAGAATAAATTAATCCAATAATAAAAACAACAGTTCAGCAGGATTTTTATAAATTCATGGTCAATGGGAACGTAACACATTTAGAGCAACTAATTTTATCTTTGAATTGCATAGAAAAAAAAATTCAATACAAGTAAAAAGAAATTTCATTGTCAGGAAAAGTACTAGCAAGAACTTATAGGGGAAGAGTCAAATGAAAATTTGGTCAAATTAAAAGAACAAGATTTATTCACTTTTTAGTATCAGCAAATAGATTTTCTTTTAAAAATTTACCAGTTTTTTGCACACAGCATTACAAAACTTTCTCTGTACTGCTTATGCAGTATTTGAGAAAGTTAAAATAGAAAATGTACTCTATGACAAATGAAGGATAATGCACAATATGTAGAAGACTTAACAACAATATTTTAAGAATAGAGGGAGAATACTGATATATTGAATTGGTGCTTATACTACTTCCAGAAAATAATGTGTTACTGTGATACACTTTGTATTATGTATTTTAACTTTAATGTAAAATACAAATTGAATAGTACAGAGGAAAATTGTTGTTTTTGGCTATTACAACTATATTTTTTTTCTTTGACTCCTGTCATCTGTTGCCCATGCGGTGTGATACTCAAATAGTTTCGATTCATGGTTTGTAGGGCTCTTAACTCACATATCAAAAGCTTTTCTATATGGTTTATACTTTACACACAAACCCTTCAATTCTGGCATTTATTACCTATGCTTAGTTAAAATGCTTAGGGTTTAATATAATAAAGGCAATGCAGTAAACTCACCTCCAGCAAATCTATCATACGTGTCATCTGGGAATAGATAAGAACACGATGACCTTGTTCCTTGAGACGCCTCAGAAGTCCATCAAGAACATACAGCTTGCCTGCATCAGTAACCAGGGTTTGTTTGTCTAGACAAAGATGAATACAATTTAATGAAAAATTCCAAAATTCTATTTTACGTTTGTTATGGATTGCTAATCATCACACTGAATCTGCTACTTCCTCCTTCATCAAATGAAAATTTGTAAATTAGCTACCTCATCACAAAAGACCAGAATTTGCACGAACTACTGATTATTCCTAACTGTAATGTTTATTAATCCATTACTTTGTTAAAATTCTGGAACTCTTTTTATTGATTTTTATTAATATTTTTTCTGTTTTAACTTTTATATCTCGGATTAAACTATTATCCGTAAAATAAAATTTTAAAAAATTGCAAATGACCAGAAAATTGTCTTGATGAGTATGTTAAAACTTATTGCCTGAGTTATCACTATTTTCTTGTTCCTTAAAATCATCATAATCATAGTTTTGTCACTAGTCTCTTTATCTTCACATGAATCATTCTCTTTCTTTCTTTTTGGTCCTCCTCCCATACTGTGATGTCCTCTTGCCTTTTAAGGTTTCCCAGAAAATTTGAGGGTTGCATGTGTGTTCATCTTTCATTTGATTGAACTTAAGAACAGTCCCTTCAATATCCCCAAATTTTCCTCCTCACCTGCTCTTGTTTGTGGTCTCTAATTCTTGAACAGACTGAATTTGAAATTGGCATTGTTTAATGTTCATGTGATCAAGTTGTAAACTGCGATTTTGTACATTTCTCTTCCAGAACAAGTTTCCATGTTTACTCAATACAATGCTATCTTTAGAGATTCTCTCTTTATTGACCCATTCAAAAATATTGGACTGAGTTGCTCCTAAAAATTCATGGCGTATACCGAGAATACATCCGTGAATTCAATTATGTATTATAAATACAAGTGAAATTTTTGACTTCACAGTTTGTTATTTCATCAACATTTACAAGTTTCATGCAAAGGCAACGTAAAGATATGTTTACAAAGGCAATGTAAAAATATGCATCTGAACTGACTAGGCTTAATTTGCAAATATATGAAGATTATTTCTTAGTTAAATATTTAGGATAAAGGATATTCTTATATTTACTGTGAACCACTACAGGTTCTGGACAAATAGACCTACTCTTCTTTCTTCTCCCTCACTCTTTTTTTATTCCATAAATTTAAATTTGTCTTTTTTTGTACACTGTGTATCTAAATAACAATTCAACATCACAAAAAGCCCCAGATTTCAAACGAAATGTGCTAGAAAATGCAACATAACTTTTCAGTTTTATATTGGATTGTCAATTATGCTAGAAATATGCTCTGTACAGAAAACGCCATCTATAATATGACATTCTTACTGAAGAGAAATATGTAATAGACAGGATTATTTAACTTACTGTAAAACAAATATTTTGAACTTCAAACAGTTCAAAACATTATATAACACTGACTAAATTTTTTTATACAAATGATTTCATTACACACCTGGAACAACAATATTTGACCAGCCATATTTAGGAACTGCAGCTTCTATACCACCCACTGGTTGAGTGTTAAAGTACTGTGCTCTTGCAAGATAAGCATTTGCCAAATCTGGACTACCATACCACATGGTCTTCCAGCCTTCCAAATCATGACATTGTTGATGACGAAGAAGACTCCAAGCTGCTCTTCTACTACTGCAGAAAATACTACTTGAACGGGTTTGTATCTAAATAAAAAGAGAGAAGAAATATTAATTGTTCAAAAACATTAATAGCATTTAATTCTTCCAAAAGCATAAATCACTGCAGATACTCATGTTAATTTTTTCATTATAATCAATTTCTCTATCTCTTTTTTCTTAATATCAATATATCATTATCCAAAAATGTTTCTGTCAAGTGTATGAAATTTCTTTGACTGACATTATACTGATTTAAATAGTGGTGGTGAAAGGTATAATTAGTAGATGATTGCTTATATTAACCATAAAACTGACATTCTGAAAGAACCTCTGACCTGCTAATGCATATAGAACCACAACGTAAGTATAAATGAGACTAGTGGTGTAACAGAATGGGAGAGACTTTCTCTTGTTGGTTTTCTAATCTGTTTAGTCTGAGTTAGCTTTTCTGTTTGCCTTACCCTTTTCCCATCTATTGTGCTATCTAAGGACTTATTCTTAATACTTCATTACCGGTGATTTGTTCACATTATTACATTTATGAGTACATATGCTTTAAATAATATCATATAAAGTTTCTCGAGAACTCAACCGTTTTCTGCGAAAACTAGCTCAAAATTCCATCTTATCAGAAACGCTCAAACGCCATTTTCTCATAAACAGATCCAATATATTCTTCAAACTTTTCGAATGATTAATGCTAATTGCACTCTTTAATATGATGTAAAGTTCAATGTGGGGTATATTTTTGTTTTTTTCAAAAATTACACAAATGTAATTTTTTTTAAAGATCATTCACAATGTTAATATGCACATTTCCAACACTTTGTAAACAATTTGAATTTGTGGGTTGATGTACTTCAAATGACTTCTAATGATGTTTTTCACAAACTCAAAAATTTTCTGTGAAAAGGAGCTTCATATTTGGAATTTACAGTAGTACCAAAACATCATTTTGTTAAAAACAGCTCCAAATTTTTCAAACAAAATTCCCATTTAGGACAAGGTTTTACTGTTCTTTAATATTATTAAAAGAATATTTTTGTTCTACTATCAGGAAAGGGAAAAACTAAAAAAGGAAAACAAAATTTATATTTTGGGTAGTGATAGATAGCAGCTGGCAAGAGAATGTGGTAAGTCTTAATAGCTAGCCAAGAACAAAGGAAATAGAAAACTAATACAGGAAACTGTACCATTCTGTACACCACTAGTTTTATAATCATCGGCTCCAATAGAAAAATCAAAGTGCAGTGTGTTCTGAGGCAGGCAGACAGAAAGATAAACAGATGGCCAGATGAACAGGCATACAGACGGATAGAAGATGGACGGGTTTTTTTTGGTGGGGGCAAGGAGGAGAAGAAAGAGAAGGAGAAAGAGGAGAAGGAGATGATGAAAAAGACAAAGAAAAAGAAGATGAAAATGAAGAAGGTGAAAAAGATGAAGACAAAAAGATGAAACAGAAGAAGACGAAAAAGAACAAGACAAAGAAGAAGAACAAGATGAAGAAGAATATGAAGAAAAGAAGAAGAAGCAGGAGGAAAAGCAGAAGTATCAAAAAAGAAGGAAAAAAAATTGCTGTCCATGTCTTACTGATTGATCCTGTATGCACTTAACTAAATTCTTGCCATTTAGGGAAGAGGTAATGATATCACACCTTTTGTGGCAATGAACACTGAGAGAAATTGTTTAAATGCTGCAACTGAGATTAGTGGAGGCTTATAAATATGTGAAGTACACAATGTAATCATTATTATAGTAAATGGGCAAATAAAATGCCAAATGATACTAAACTACAAGTCCTACTTGAAAATCCATTCCATGATCTTCACTACGAACAAATTATCAATAATTTTCTGGATGAAATTGAAAATATTCAGGATAAAGTCCCTTTTCAACTGTTGTTGCCAAAAGCTCCATAATGCTTCTCCTGACCCATTGTACTTCTCTTCAGTGTTGGAAAACTACACACAGATGCCAAAATTGTAATTGGGACGGTTATAAACAGTTTTAACAGCATCACAGTTTCAGAAAGTATCATCCAAGTTGCTTTTACAGATAAATTCAACTTCCTGCTCCAGCCACAGAACAAAACCTCTAAACAGTACTAGAGAAACTCCTCAAGTGTTCAGATGTGCACGTGTTCGGATGTGCAGTTCCATTACACATCGCTGGCTCAGTTACAAGGTTGTATGTAGAACAGTGCTGCTTTCGAGAAAAAGGCCTTTGAAGTTTTGAGCATCCTTATATCATTTCTGTATCAAATATTCATATTTTTGGTTTTAATGATTAAACTCAGGTGAAAATAGAAATAAATGCAGCATTGATTTCCAAATAATATCATTTTTCAGCAAATTATTGAATATTACGTTTTTACATTGGACTTTGTAATACTTAAAATCTGGATTATTTGAAGCAACAAAGTTGATGTAGGACATTACACTTTCAAAAACAGGAGATATCTATGTATTATAAGAAATAGACATGTGTTAATGTGAAATGACATGTGAAATGGCATAGACAAGTGTTCAAATATCTAGGGGGTAAATTCAAAATGTCTCAAGGACATCGGGTGAAAAACACCCAAAAATTGAAGTATTCGTTTAAAATTTTAGGGCATCCACATCAACGACATAAATTGGAAAATATTAATTGTGGCGAAAATTCTGTGAATGGTTTAGACTCGTGTTGTTCACAGACTGACGACAGACGTTTTGAAAGGAAATATTGTTTTTCCGAAAGCAGGGACCCGCAAAACAAACCCGTTTTTTCCAACAAAATCTTGTGGGTTCCATGTTTACATACAACTTTGTAACTCAAAGAGAAGACGAAATTGTACATAGAACTTTTAAAAAACAGCTGTATTGCCCAAACCAGTGACATCTGCCATCTTTTAACCACATTATGAATTAGATTTTACTTCAAAGAACTCTGTAACGTTACTAACTCATTTTTGCAATATTCCTGACATACACCCTTGTAACCTTAGGCCAGTGACAAGGCTAGATCACTTCCTATGCACCAATCGAGACATATGAGGTGTCATTCAAACATCTCAGTCTCCTGATGTGGATCTGATAATTTTTTTTCTGGTCCGGCCATAAGATTAGAAGAAATTTCCAAAATGTGTTTTTTATTATGTTTTGGCACCGCGATCATTGTGAGTATGATGGGAATTAAACCAAGGCTACCAAAATAGATCTATGTAGGTGGCGATGATTAAACCCTATTACCTCGTGGTTATTTTCCCTCCACGACACCGTAATTTTCTTCCATGAGGATGGCATCACTGATTTTTGACAAACAAGCAAAAATTAAAGGAATATCACTGGCAGAATTTGTTGTGAATTTTCTGAAGTATTTCAGTTGTTGTGAATTGTGAAGTATTTCATGCGTGCTTTTTTTTAAAAAATTTACAAATTGCTTAGGAACATTAAATTTGAAGAACATGAAGTGAATAAGAAGGAAACAAGAATTGTAAATAATACTAAAAATACATTTCTTAAGCATGCAAGGATTGATTTTCAATTTAATGTGACAAACTTATTTCCAAATTTTCCAAATTAATTGAGAATGATCTTATATTAGCATTAGAGAACAACACAGAACAACACCTTACACGTGATCATATATGTTCATATTAGAAAAAAAAAACATAAAAATTACAGCTGTACTAAATGCTAACTATTCACGTCATTCAAAAATCTGCAAGCCTTTTTTATGGCCATTATAATTTTGAAACGCAATATTACCAGTTCATATCCCATTTGCATGTAATATACAACAGGAAAATAACATTAACAGCTACTACAATTCATTGGTAACTCCACTGCCAGATACTGTATGAACATATTTGAACAAAGTTAGGCATGAAAAAAATGACATATGAAAGAAATTTTCAATAGATGAAAGTACTTTTAAAACAGTTTACAGTGTCGGCGACGCCACATTCACTAGTTCTTTGGTATTATCGATCATTGACAATTTTATTTCTAGATATCTTGAGACTATAAAGGGGATACACTTTACAAATCTCATTCAATTTCATACTGGAAAAACTAGATCCACATTTGGAAAACATTTCTGACTGAATTACTGCCGTTGCAAATAGATGTCCCATGTATTTCAATATTTATCAGATCAAGGAAAGATTACTTCTTTTGCCTCTCTTAGTTTCAAAGTATCAAGTTTTGTTCTCTTCAAATCATTGGCATATCTTTTTGGATCTTTCATATTTTTCTTAATTTTATTAATTTTTGTTTCAAAAGTACCAATATATTAAGTAAACTTTTAATTTTCAACTTTTCTTCTACCTAATGAAGTTAAATGATGCCAATAAACTGGACAATGAATTCATAATACAAATGTTGAAATTTGTTGGACTTAAATAAACACTGTACTTACAATAATTACAACAATGATGATGGTGATAGAAATTACAATAAGATTTATAGTATTCTACCAGTAAGTATTTACACCCTCACTGGCTGCAACAAGCTTTGCAGACCCACCAAACAAACCTCGGTCGCATTTGACAGTACATTCCAGACGCTTACAAAACTTGGGACACAAACAAGTCGGTTGGACTCCAAACATCACCAGAATGAATGAACAGGCAGAAAACAAAAGAATATGAGATTCAATGAAAGGAACAAAAGCAATGGTTGCACAAACCTTCAACCAAGGCAACAACCACCACTGTTTATAAAAACAATCCTCGTTTGTATAATAGAAAATAATTACCTTAAAACAGAAAAATAAAATATGGCTGACAAAATACTCTACTTTTCTAGGAAACCCCCACTGAAATCAGATTAGCTGTTCCCAAGAACAGGCCACATAGACACAGCAAAAATTACTGAAGAATTAAATGAGAAATCTGGGGATACCCTGAAAATAATGATACAAGAGTACAAAGAGATTGTAATTTTAAAATTGAACACATTAATAAATTTAAAGTAACTTTTAATAGAAAAGTAATAAATATCATACAAATAACACGTTTCCTTCAGAAGAAAGAGAAGTGTGGAAAGAAGGAAAAAATGGGTAGAAGTTAAAAAATGGCAAGCAAGAAAGGGAAAAGAAAGAAACAAAAAGGAAAGGAATGGAAAGAAAAGAAATGAAAACGAAAGGAATGGAAAGAAAAGAAATGAAAACGAAAGGAAAGAAACAACAAACTTGAACTCACCTTCGGGCAAGTATAATGTAGAAATGAAGGTAGGTCAGTAGGCTCACATTCCCAAACTTTTGGTGGGCGAGGAACATGTGGGAACTCTGGTAATATTGGACACTTTCCACCTCGACTTGCTACTGGACTTGAATTTTCTTCTTCACCAATTTTCGATGGAGATTTCAATTCCTTTGTGAAATTAGGAGATCTGATCATCTAGAATTACAAAAAATGTACATATTTTCTTTAAAATAATTACTCAAAATCAATAACACACAGGTGAAAGCCTTTCTCTCATTAGAATACAAACCTTGGGAGAACCAACTGATCCCAACATTTTCCCAGGGCTGGTCATCAAACTCTCTGGTTCATCTTTCACACTTCCTGCCCCTCCAGGAAGACTTCGGTGTACTTTACGTGACCGCAAGATGCGATGCTCAACGGTTTCTGCCATAGCATGAATGACATGATCCAAATGGGAATATATCATATTGTTCCTACTTGACACTGCAGTGAATATCAAATGTGCCAAGGCAGTGCTGGTCTGGACAGCCGCAGGCGATAGAGCACCAGAAGCAGAAACTAACAATAACCGACAAACTGATATGCAGTCCCACCACATAACACGATGGTAATAAGGTACATCTTCAATAACTCGTTTGTTCAGCCACAGCAACCTGCGGAAGTTGAAATGCCACATGTGTAATTGAAGAAAAAATATCCAATAAAATTTTGTTGTCTGGTGATTTGAATCAAAATAATTTTAAGTCATGGGCTCATTTACATAAATTAATAGTTTTGTTCACCATTATAGATCGATAAACGGGTCTTTCATCTCGCAACCTGAGTCTGGGAGCAGCGTCTATCTTTGTCATCAGTCAAGGCACAATAATGGCTGGTATGTCAGGATGGGAGATGAGGAGGTGAGAGTCAGGAAATAAGCTACAGCAACTTTCCTCTTTCTTAGTTTTTCTCATTAAAGACTCATTATCATCAGGTAAGTGGTTCACAGGCCACATAATTCAAAAATTAAAATCACAAACAACATAAAATGTACAAAATTTTTAATAAACAACATAAGTTTCTTTCTAGGATATGTGACAAAAGGAAACTTAAAAATCAAACTGTCACACTCATCACAACAAATTGATTTCTGAGGCCCCAACAATTTCCATATCCTGATATTTAAAAACTTCTAGTTGTATACAATATTGTAAACAACTTAAATTTTAAACCAACTTTTCCTATTCAATAGACCAAGAATACTCACGTTGATATTAAACCTCCTAAAGTCAGTTTCTGCAACTCCATGGGACAAATATTGCACAGTCTTGTAAATGAAAAACAGCTTTCCAATAAAGGTCCTAAAAAATAAGATGACCTTACTTTATATAACAAAATGATAATAAAATTTAAATACATGTAAATAAATAAATTTCAATGGCAATACCTGTCCTAGAGAGAGGAAAGAGGCTTCGATGAATGTACTCTGCAGTAAAAATACTGAAGAGATTATAAAGAAGATGATACCGGCTTGGAAAAGAATCAATTAACAATGCCTCATCAAATACCAGCTTGGGTAATAAATACTCGCATGTTTGAATGAAAAATGGAGATTTTGCTTCCCGGCGTTCAAATAATTCAGGGTGATTGCACACCTAATCAGAGAGAGATAACATTTATCATATCTATTGTAAATAAAATATAAGCCAAGAAAAAATTACTTCACTGTCATTCGAATTAAAATAATACCTTTCGAAACTGCATAACAAGGTTCATCAAGCTTGATGTAACACTCTGGGAAGTTTGATTTGTACCAGTATAAGAATACAACAGATCTTCAATACGAATTTTTTTCTTCAGAGCTTAAAAAAGAACATAATGAAATGCAATTTAATAAACACATGAGGAAAAAAAGTTCCTAAAGAAATAACTAAGCTCACCAGAATACAGAAGTTTCTGTCGTGTAGTAAGAGGGCAGTACACCATCACTTCAATTTTATCAGATAATTCATTTTCAACATCTTTCTTAATTCTTCGAAGCATAAATGGTTTAAGAATCATATGCAATCGAGATAAATGTTCTGCAAATGAATAAATATATATTAAAAACAATAACATAATGAAAGTAAGTAGTATTTACTTTCATTACATAAAGCACTTACTTTCATCAATTCCAGTTTTATTTTCTGCATGAGACTCTATGTCTTTAGAGAACCACTCATTAAATTCATCATGAGAATCAAAAAGTGTTGGCATTATGAAGTGAAGTAAAGCCCACAATTCAGCCATACTATTCTGAATTGGTGTTCCACTAAGCAAAAGTCTATTTCTACAACTAAATCCCAGAAGTAATTTCCATCGTACGCTATTATGAAAGAAAGAAAAAATCAAGAGAAGTTTCTAAAAACAACAGCTGACATTTACTTACAACAAGCAAACCTTATTATTTTTATATCCATAATAATAATAATAATAATAATAAAAAATAATATATGCAAAATTACCTGCTTGTGCTTTTTAACGCCTGAGCTTCATCCAAAACTAAGTACTGCCATTTAATTCGGTTGAAATACTTAAAGTCTGTAATTACAAGTTGATAACTTGTAATCACTACATGAAAACTTGCCTCTTTAGTGTGAAGATCTTTTTGATCCCAGAATTGTCGAAGGATTTTTCTTTCCTACACAAGAAAATAATTATAGAAAAGAACCTTAGAGTAAATTAAAAATGTAATTGGTGAAGGCACTTTTATATTTATCTTCTAACCTGAGGGCTACCCCAATAGGGAACAACTTTGAAATCAGGAACAAAACGAGCCATCTCTTGTTGCCAATTGTGAAGTGTAGAAGCAGGAGAAATAATAAGAAATGGTCCCCACACATCTGCCATGGAGAACACGATAATTTAACTTTTCAACATTTACTTTATGAAATTATCCTTAAGTTTTGATTGATTGTCTGTCATAATTGCATTAAGAAAAAGTTCCATTTATAATAGACAATCAGGTTAAAAATCCAGTTTCATGTAATTCGTAAAATTCAGTTAAAATGAATACATTTCACAGATCTGTTCGCCTCCAAGAAGAACAAATTAATAGAAATAATTATCATATACATTGATAATTATGCAGAATTAAATAATAATTCAAATAATTCAATTTCAACCAAAAATGTCTTCCGTTATCGACCCCTACCTCCCTGTGGTCACCTGACGACCCCCTACCTCTTAATTATTTTCATTTGTTTTTCTTACATTTGCTGAAATAACTAAATTTGGCATTTGCGATGTAATATATTTATAAGGTAAGCTTCCACTAATATTGTTTTCTGCATAAATAATGTCTTCTTTCTTAATAATCGATTTCATTTTAATATTTATACAATGAATTTAATTTTAGCCAAAGAAATTGTACCTAAAGATAGAGATGAACAGATCTCTGAAACACTATGAATTTTAACTGAATTTTATGAATTAAAAGAAATAGGATTTTTAACTCGACCGTCTATAATAAATGGAACATTTTTCTTAATACTCTATGAAGTGTTTTGCATTACATTACAACACACTTACCATACTTTTCAGCAATGTGACACAGAAATGCAATTGACTGCACAGTTTTTCCTAAACCCATTTCATCTGCCAAAATACCATTTATACCCTAGAAAGGAAAATCATAAACTTTTAAAAATACAGCATTAATTATATGTTATTTTCTAGAAGTAATAAAAAACTACACATTATATTTAATGCAAAGTTTATTGATGATATGTTCATTAAAACACTCTTGCTAGAGTATTTGACTACAGATTCTCATTCCAATTTATATACCAAATCTCGATATAAAGAAAAAAAATTACCTGATCATAAAGATTGGCTAGCCAGTTCATTCCTTTTAGCTGATAATGCTTCAGCTTTCCTCTGAAAATGCTTGGTTGAGGACGTTCTTCATCAGCACTTATGCTTGTTTCAGTTAATTTGAAGTCTTCAGCCAATTCATGAGCAACACCATGTGCAAATTGTCGTGTTCGAACTTGTTCTGCTTGGAAAGCATCTCTTACATTCTTTTTGCACTTCTGCTTCATTATTTCACTATTAAATGAAATTTACATTTTGAGTTTCAACCAAACTACAACTTCATAAATTACACATAACTTCACTTAAGTCAAGAAACAAAAATGAACAGAACTAAATTACAGACACATTCCACACTTAACTTTTACAATGAAAATCTTCAAATACGTCAACATCAGGCCTTCAATTAGTTACAATTCATGTACCATTCTTTATAAAACTTATCCAAAAACATTAAATTCTTGAATAAATTTACTTATATTTCAGAAAGGAGAAAAATTTTTACTGCTAAATTATTACAGCATTACTGCATTGTATCTAAACTTATCATGAATAACCAAAGGAATCAAATTGACATGTAAAGGAAATGTAACAACGGTACTTTCTACAGGAGGGAAAGGAGAAAAATACTTGACATAAATTTTCTTCTTCTGCATATATTTACCAAATAATGTATTTGCTTTGATGTTCAATGGAAAATGTTCAATTTTTAAGTTCATATGCAAGTGTTCATGTGAAAACAACCGAAATAAGTTCAAGTCACTCTGAGCTCATAGCCTCATCTCACAGCTTTCCTCCAGATAGAATAGGAAACGTTTTTAATGGATCTATATGGAATGCAGGGAAGATCTCCATAAAAATGCCATCTGCTGGCTTCTCCTTCAACCAGATGAACATGTCTTGGGCAATGAGTTACATCATTCCAACAGGCAAAGACCAGATGTGAGCAGAGCAGCAGGCACACAGTAAATAATCTTAGAATGTTTGCTGACAGAAGCCTGGAGAAAACCAACTAATCAATCATTCTCGCTTACCACATTGCTATGTGACACATGTGATCTAATTTGTATTATGTTTCGTTTGAAGCAATTTATGCAAATGAGATGTTTCCTTCTCTTAAAAACATGTACGATCCACCACAAAATTGTAATATTCATGAAAAACCCACCAAAGCAAATGCGGTACTAATAGCATTCCTTTCTACAAAATACAGAAAAGTATTCTGTAGAAAATAATTAAAGAAGCTAAACTACTTATTGAATTTGGGTTGGCATAGAATTTGGTATAATCTACATACATCTTGCATTGCATTCCATTTGGTTGCTCATATAGAAAATAAATACGATCGAACCCAATATCAAGCATCAAAGAACACTACTGTTGATTCTCTTCTCCAATTCTCACACATAAGTGTGTCACCAAGAAAGATTGCACCCAACTTGGTATCTTTCTCCTTATGCTGAGATGAGCCAGTTCGCAAATTAATGTTACCCTATCGAAAGCTTTAGAGAAGTCCAGGTAGATGTCTATTGTGTCACCTTTATGTAACTCCATCATCTAATTATGAAATAAAGATAATAGGTTTGTGGTTGTAAATCTACTTGGTATGAAACCAAACTGCTGCTGGGGAATACATCCAGTTCTCAAAACAAGTTAAAAATGTCATTTGTCAGAATCCATTCCAAAACCTTTCATATTGAGCTGATCAGGCTGATGGAATGTCTGATTGTGAATGTATGACTAGTTGTTTACCTTTGGTTTTGGCAATGTTTTGCTCAAAGTTCCTTCTGCAAGTTAGGGACTCATTTGTTAGTGTTTAATAATTTTGTAAATTTTCTGTGTACTACTCCAAAGCTGCTCTCTCCCTCTCTCTTTTTCTTTCTTTTTAATTTTTTTTAATGATAATCTTATGATCCCTTTGGTAATCCAAGGTTTATTTGGATCAGGGTGCGCTCTCTCTCTCTCTCTCTCTCTCTCTCTCTCTCTCTCTCTCTCTCTCTCTCTCTCCCCCCTCTCTCTCTCTCTCTTTTTTTTTTTGAGAGTTTGCAAGAGTTTTGATTAATATTTATTTGGATGTCTACCTTTTACTTTGTCAATCCTCTGTATACGAGTGTTCTGAGGTTGAATCAGACTGCGTAATGTCTCTTTTCACTACCTGGATATTTGTTGGTAACAAAATCTGGTTTTGTCTGTTACCAATTGAGAGATGCAAGCGTCTTCATATACTTCTCAGAATTCCTTTGTTATAAGTGAAATGTAGTCTCATCTTGGTTGGAGCCAATATAATAATGGAAACTTGTAATCAATGAGGATAAAAGTAAGGCCATCCACATCACTTGCCACATGAAGCATTTTAAAAAGAGCTGGGTCAACATCACAATTTTATGTGGTGGTGACAGAGGTCGATACATGGTGCAAATGGAACATTTTAAATAATGTAGTCAAGAGAAGGCATCACACATACATCTCAGATTAATTCGCAGAAAATTTTCCAAGAGTATTTGAAGAAAAATCGCTTACATATGCTCCCCTCATAAATGTTGGCCAACACGTGCTGCTGCACAGTAGATACCTCCCTTGGGAAAAGTTTCAAAACTAATCTCCAAATGGATTAGGTATTTCTGAGTTAAAAAGGCACTCTCCTTTCTCTTCTCTCTCTCCCTCACTCATTCTATCACATTTCATTCTTTCTATTCCCTTCTTCACGATTTCAACTTTTCCACGCAAATAGCGTACTATTTAATGCACATTTTCTCACATTACCAATCTTAAGTGCCCCTAATCCCCCCATATATTTGTATTGTCACCGAGTACAATCCTTTGATTCATTATAGTTTAGAACACCAGCAAGAACATATCTAAATTGTCACCTCCCGTACGAAATGCAGTCATCTTCGCTCCTGTAAAGAGACCACCAACACTAGTTCGCAAGTACGAGGCATGTCTCCTACCTACAAGAGTTAAAGGGTTTGTTGCAGGTACTACCGGCCAAATCTGGAAACCAATTTGTCCTCTTCTACAAGGACTTAAATAATACATCTCTTACCCTCCATTGCCATGACGAGATATCATGAACTTGACAGTCTCTGGAGATTTTCCACCTTTCCATCAAATGCCATCAGAACTTGTGACATCGAAATCAAATGGTCTATATATTACTCTCCTACTGCTACCTATGGGACCTTGCTCTCTAAACTCCTAAGTGGTATGGACAAACCATGCTGGAAATTAAGAATGCGAAGGCTGGCTGTTTATCCTCTAACATTTTATTAGAAGAGGTGTTTCCGTGGGCACTTAAACATGCCAAATCCTCCCTTTCTGGTGATAGGTTCAATTTACTTTCCTTTCACCATCATAATGCCTTTGCGGTATTTAATCTTGCCCAAATACAAGTTTTAGAGGCTAGAGTAGTTCCGTAAGTTTCTATTCATCCTCTCGCCCGCAAAAACTCCACCTTTTGGTACCACACACCCTTTCCACCCTTTCTCTACACGTACAGGCCATGGAAATCGCACCATCGTGCTGCAGACTATCAGCACGAACATTGCCACGTTAGCAGATGAATCTAGGTTCCTGGTTCCTCCGAACCATTTTGAACGCAGCTGCATCAACCATGATGTCCTCCATTGCTCCCCAGACTTCCTTTCCTTCAATGCAGATGTATATTGCTGACTTCTCTCAGCTTTCCTGAATAATTCTCAGGATTTACAGGCAGACTCAGTGATTTCCAACTTGTCAAGCCTCCCTTTGCTGTTTTCTTAGTCAGACAACAGGTTCCCAGTTTTTCTTCCCTCTCTCACCCTAAACCAGTAATCACCAGCCTGACCAAATTCAAGTCTATTTTGCCCTTCACTCAAGGAATTCTTATCTAGGGAGAAGGAAGAAACATCGAGGAAGCGATTCTCATGACTGACGAAGAAACTTTATATCGGGTTGTAGCAAATGTTCTCATGCGAGTTCATGCTTGTTTGTTAGCAAATGGGGGACATTTTGAACATTTTTTTATGATGTTTGCTTCTTCCTGGCACCAATTCTTCTTCTTCATAATAAATAATTTATTTTCCTTCTTTACTGATTACTAAACTAGCTTTCTTATTTTTGTTTGCAGGGAATTTACAAAACTTTTAATAAGGTGAAGATAAATGGGATGGATAGCAAAGCTGTAATGTATCACCAAGCAGTGATCATCTTTCACTGACAATAAGCAGTGATTATTATGCACCAACTACTGAGCCTGCTTTTTGAAACTTTTTTATTTTTAAAATAACATTATTTCAATAATAATAATAATAATAATAATAATAATAATAATACTAGCATCTGTTCTGAGAATCTAGAATTAATAATTTTTTATTACTTATCTAAAACAAGAAAAAAATTATTGAAAAACAAGAAATAATGTATTCCAGAGAATAAAATACAAGTAGATGAATAGTTACCTATCATAATCATCAATTGAAGCAAGTCTCGGAATCTTTTCCTCTTCCAATTGACTCAAAATGCGCAACTGTTCCTGAGGGTTGGCACCTCCCAATTTGCGAGACATAAAATGAGCATAAAGTTCAGTTTGCGTAATAAGGAAGTTCAGTTTTCTCTGCTGACGCTTGGCCTAGAAAAAAGTAATACCAGTACTAGAAGGAACTCTTGTTCAAAAAAGTATTTATTTTGTACATAATGCAAATGTTTATGAAATAACCTTCTTTTTAGTGAAATATAAAAAGACCACCAATTAGCAAACTATTAAAAAATTGAATTTCCAAATGTGTAAATAATAAAGATCTACATATAAATAAAAGTAACAAAGTAAATGTATCTATAATATAAAATTTTGAGAAATTAAAAATTATCAATGTGCACAATCAGTAAAGATGACAACAATTTCTCACCTCCATAAGTTCTCCATCTAATTTTCGTTGTTCTTCAGCCTCTTTCTCTTGCCTTCGTCTTGTCTCACGTTCCACACGGTCATAACGTTTCCAATATGCTTGCATTTCACGAGTCAATCTCTTAGCACGCCATACTGTTTCCTTCATATTCTTTTGAGACTACAAAAAGATCAGTCTTAATTTTCATCAACAAATTACATGCAAGTACAATTACACCTGCATTAATGGCCACCTCTTTTAAGCAGTCACCTCCATTAATGGTGTTTTTTTGTTGCACTAATTGCTTTTTACAGAAGACATACATTAATATAGTCTCTTTTAAGTAGTAACCAGGTCCCATAGCCACTGGGTAGGCACATTTTGTACATTGACCTGAATTAAGCTGTCACATCTAATGATTTTGAAACATAATAGAATAAGAAGTGGAAGATGGTGGCAATTACTGTTCATTATTAACAGCATTATTAATATTATTCATATAACAGCAGACAATTTTCATGTCTTTTTATGAAATAATGTGTCTACTTTGCCCATTCCACAACAATCTTGTGAAGTTTACCAACCCCAGCTTCCTCTCTTGAGGAAACTTTTCAACAGCCTGTGAAGCAAGCCACATTTGTGAAACATATCTGAAGGCCATTACCTTGGCTGCCCCACTCAAGTTTATTTAGAATATTAATTGATTCTTCAAATATAGTTTGCTAGCGAGTTCAATTTGGCAGGGATTGAAAATGTCACAGAAGGTGATGGGGTTCTTCTCCGATGGATAGTGAGATCCAGCGCCAACCTACAAATCAGTTAGTGGATTTTTCCTACCCCACAGGTGGGGTTCCAGTATCTCCCACCAGTGGGTCACAGCCTCAGTGACACGCTTTAAGCTTCCAACTGGTCTTCGACCTTTGTGTGGTAGTGCAGTGCATGTATGTAGAGGGAGAGGACAGGACAAGGAAGAGGCGTGGCCTGTTTCTTAGGGTAATGCTCCTTTAATCACCTGGCGTTGATCAGAGAAACCACTGAAAACTACCAAGCAGAGCAGCCAACTGCTAGAATTACCACCCAGACAGCAGCTGTATTCAACCCAGCTCTCTAGCTAGATGAAAATCCTGCCATCATCAGGATTCAAACCCTGGTCACAGGCACTGCAATCAGTTGATGCCCTGAGTCACCTAAGCCAGTCATAACATTCTCAAGAAAGAAAGTTCTGTTTGAAAAGAATCTGATCATAGACCATTAGCTTTTCTCTGTACTTTAAGTGCAATTAATTTACCCTTTAAAATGTGGCAACTGCCCCATAATCAGCCATATTACTCGATTCCCAAGTATTTCATACAAAGAGGCTAGATGTTTACTTGTAATGTTGGCAAACAACACACCAACACTAGAGGGCATTAGACTCCTTTTTATGCACCCATTGTTTTTTTTCAGTCTCCACAGATCCCAAACAGGCTCCAGGCTGTTGGGTCTTGCATACCAACAAAACTAAACAATCTAAAGATACATTCCTTGGGCTCCTCTAGAACGACAATCATTCTCAACTACTGGTCATCTATGTCGATGAATCGTCAAGACTTTTATAATGAACTATAAGAGTGTAAAAAGAAAATTAACATAAAAGCATATCTGAAATAATTCAATATGGGAAGTATATAAATTTAGGTGGGACTTACAATGACACATAAACATGATAAACAGACAAGTGTAAACCATATAAATAGAGTTTTGCTGTGTTTCAAAAGTTCAAAACGTATTTCAAAATTCTCAGTTACGGAAGACACCATTACTCAAACTACAATGAGTACAGATTTGTTACAGTGTAATGGTTATCAATGTTACTATTGTGGAAAGTACAAGGTCAATATTCTTTAAGTATTGGCATTGCTTAAATCGTGAAATAAGTAATGGAGGGTGCATAACAAATGATGTAAGAAGTAACCATCCTGTTGGATCCTTCAAAAATAAAACTTGCTCATCGGGGGGATCCAAGAGCAATTATTGCAAAATTTGTGCATGCAATTACATGGAGGGCAGACAAAGTGGCTAATGAACCTCCACTTGAGATACACAGAGCCAGAATAGACAATGTAATTAACAGATGTATTTTTAATAGTGTTGCTTGAAAATAATTTGATTATTACAACTGTTAACAAGCATCAAAACAAAAACTATCCACTGTTACCTCGGACCATAGAAGACATTATAACTAGCTCTCCCATATGACACAATAAAGAAAGGCACAAGGTTTATCTATTTGATTCTCGGCTACAAGATGTATATATATATTTTTACCATATATTTTTACTCTGCACACATAATGCTCTAAGTAACATGACAATAAGCAATATTATCTTCAGTACATTGAAACGCAACAATTTGAGAAATGGTAAATGTACCGTAGCATTGTATAAGAATATGTATTCCCATTAGCATATACCCTCACTGAGAACAGAGATGAAGAAACATACACAATTACTTTAAACCAATTGATTATTGCTGAGAAAGACTCCATAGAGAACCCAGACCACCAGCTCAACTCACCAACTTTGAACTTGCTTCCTTGAACACATTGCGAAAAGTATTTCTACAACCTGCAGGTTGTCTACTTCATCAAACATTGAGCATTCACAGAAAATTTTTAGAATACATACGAAAAGATGAAAATGAAAATCGAACAACTTTTGTAAAGCTTAAAGGTGCCCATTCAAATATTAGGAAGACTTAACAAAAAATACTTCACAAACCAAAATCAGATTGACTCTATAGTTGAAATCTCTGGTGGTATCTTACAAACTAATGAAGAATCAAGAATTTGATGACACCATGGTCAGCGATGATTGTGGCTGAAACCTGTACGATCATGTTACAAATTAACCAATACAATAAAAATAGGTTTATAATCTCACAAGAGAATATTTATTCATGTGAAAAAAATCTCTTGGTCCATACTTCATGGGTGAAAATATTAATGGGTTTAGGGGACAATGGTCAAACAAATTTATGGGTGAAAGGTCTGTGAGCAAGAAGATTGCTAATTGATTTGTCTGTAAATTATAATTAACTTGTAGTTTATTGTTTAAGTTGTATTTTTAAATGAGGTTATTTAATTCTTTACGTCATAAAAGAAAATTAATTAAAATGATATTAAGGAAAACACACTTTATTTCATAGTAATTAGCACAATTAGACCTGATACATGCATCCCTTTGCCACATAGCTCTAAATGCCCACATCTATTAATGGCCAATTTTTTTATGGAATTATTAGTGACCGCCTAAGAGAAGTTTCTCTTAATTTAAAAAAAAAAAAAAGTCTCACCTGCATTGCTTTTTGACGCCAGTGTTTCATACAATACTGAGCAATTCGTTTGCAGCTAGTTAACATTTCCTTATGGTTATTCGTTTTTGACCGTTGAACCTGAGTAATCAAAATATAGTTAGAGACTTATAAACTTAGTTAGAGAAGTATTTCATTCTTATGGAAAATCAATAACATTCACATTATTCAACAAACCTTCCCCAGTTCCTTCTTTGACATCATCATCCAGATTTTTCTTCTCCGAATAGCCATCAGTTCAGGATTTTTGGCTTGTTGCGATTTTCTCCTACCCCTGGTTAATTTTGTAGTACTTGGTGTCTCCAAATAATAATCAGGGTCATCTTCTTCCTTCAAGTTGAGTAATCCTTCTTCAAACTCAAAATCATCCAAATTTTCATGTTCCTTAAAGTAAATGAATCCCCATAATAAATTAACAAAAATCTTAATATAATTAATATATGGAGCTTATATGGATGTTTAAAAGTAATGAATGGACAATAAAAATTTTCACCTGGTTTTCTTCAACATGCCTTTTCTCTTTCATAGTCGATTTCCTCATTCTCTTGATTTTCCTTTCCATTTTTTCAGATTTTTTCTCTTTTCTCTTTCTCTTACTTCCCACAACAAGCTTCTGATGTTCTGGATATTTATCATAGTTTGACAATAAGCCAGCACCATAATATAAGTATTGTGAATTCTATAAGCAAAACATTATCATATAACATAGTGCATATTGTCATTTCTAAAAGTTAATTACAATAGTTAAAAATAAATAATTTCTGCCCTCCTCATCTGTTGATCTTTGAGGCATTTACGTCATGGTCACTAGTTTTTCTCTTACATTAGCAAAACGGTTAAAGAAATCTAAAATAATGTCATAGAAAGCATCACACTTGTAGTACATAAAAACAACTCTAGATGCTGGAATGCTTCGCAGTTACACAAATGGTATGCTCCACACATACATAGGATGAATGTAAGTTAGGAAAGACATACTATGGATGTGACAAGGCAAGAACAGCTTGCTTTTATCATATTGTCATCCTTCAGTGTAGAAATGGCAGAGAATGACACATGAGATCTTGTAGAAACTGGGTTCAATGCCCTTACTTTAATGAAATGTGGGTATGTGTGTGTGTGTTTTTTAGCAAAGACTTAAAACAAACCACATCCTGCAATATGATAGAATGATATCAGCAGTGTACTAAGAGACTGTTACCTTGTGCCATTATAAACAAAAGTATTGGAACTCGCATCATTCTCACCAGAACAGTCTCCCCGCAATTTTGATCTCTGGCATAGACACATTGCCTATGCAGTGAAACATTAGAATTCAAACTTCACAAGTGATGAAGTGCTAATAAACATTATATATCACAAAGAGGACACTTTTGATGTTAAATCACTTTGTGTTCTACACAATGAACACATCATTGGCATTATTCATAAGCACACATAACCATTTTTCTAGTAGAACTCGTTCACACCATAAGAAAAAAATAGCAAACACAACTTATACCTTAACACTTGTACATTAAATAATAAAGGAAAGCATTTTAAAAATTAAAACTATTAGGAAGGAATATGGAACCAAAATTGTAACACTGAAGATAAATGTTTTCCGTGTCTCTGAATATATTTTGTAAATACACTTTCCAACTAAAAACAGCAAAAAAAAAACTGGTTAAGACCCCAGATTAAAATTACAGAATGAAAGGTTATCTTGAACTGTACATATTAGGTCCTAACACCTCTTTTCTCATGAACTCAAGGCATACCTCTGAATTTGTGTAATATCGTGATCGTAATCTTTTTTTGAGCACATGATGCCGTAACATTTCTTGAACATCATGTTCCGTAATAGGCTTGTCATCTCCCTCAGAATCAGAAGAATCTGATGTGTCACTAATTAACACGTCCCTCAGCCATCGACGACTCTTTTTCACATTGCTGAAGTTATACAGCCGAATTCTGTCTGATCGTCTCTCTGCACACAAAAAGTAAAAAATTCATAACTTATCACTGAATAATCAGAGGAACATTTCAATATAATTCTAAATATTCAATACATTCATCTGGAACATTACCTTCCTTGGTGGTAGCAATGCCATTAATTATTTTGTCACCTTTTGATTCTTCAGTTTCTGTCAACTGAGTTTCTGATTCTGAATCACTGGAGTTGTCATCTTCACTAGAAAAGTACCATACAATATTTAAATCAAACAACTAAAAAGTTAGTAATGCCACTGACAGAGCATGCAGAGTTGAAACTAACCCAAGAGGAGTGTTAAATATGTTCTCCACATATGAAAGGAAGGGTTTCACATCAAGACTCCTTTCCAAACGTCGCAAGTGCAAGGGTTTAGCTAACTGCCCACTAAGGCCCATTGCATTACAGTCATCAGCCATGGCATTGCACAAAACACCTTGTCACAGACGCATCTTCTTACATTCCAGGATAACAGCTATAATGCAAACCAATGTTCGATAGGTAAACAAGCACTTCAACCGCATTGCACAACGAAAACACGTTTATTGAATCGTTTGATTAGAACGCTTTTGCTGCTTTATAAGAGAATGTTCTCATGAACACAAAAGTTCTCGTTAACGTTTGGAAACATACTCTACAGGAGTTGTTTGTTTCTACTAGAGGCGAATTTTCCACCGCACATCTTTTATATTCATTATACTTGGGATTAATGGATGGAAATAACCTTAATTTGAACATAGTAGTGACAATGAATTCTGTTAAGGCGTTCACGCATTTAGTGCATTTAACTACCGCGATTTTGCAGAAGTTTTCATTTTACAGTTAATACATACATATAAAGAAAATACAGTAAAGGTATTATCATCATTGCAGTTAATCCACTTCAAAGGAACAAGAAAGGCAAAATGGCGTTCCTCATATTCCAGCAAATATCTCAGCCAGTCCAAAAACCGACTCATTTCTATATTTCTGTGGGGAAGATGGCACCCCGCCATCATTATTTTGTCTTCGACATCCAACTTCTTTTCATAATTATCTCAGAAAACAATGTCTGCATGGGATTTGAAAATTACTGCATACATTTTTTTTTTATTTTTAAAACAATTATGTTTCAAAAATAGTTTTATCTTCATATTGATAATACAAATAGCGGAAGTACTACTCCCAGTTTCTACAAGTAGGCTCGCTCGACAGAACACTAAAAATTCCACTTTATGAAGACACTTCCTCGAATTCCAATACCTTTCGTTTCCTATCGTGTTTTAATCATTTGTTTAATCATGTATTTTGATAGTTTGAAATGATCTAGGTGTTGAATTGAATATTGCCTTTGAAATATCAATAGGGCTGGTATTTACAGTTATTTTAATATAATATTCATTCCGGAAGATGTTAATACTGATATATTAGTTATTAATAAATAATAGTTTAAAGCACAATAGAAATAGTTATTAATAAAGCTTTCATATCAAATATACATTTTCAATTACATATCAAGAAAACATTTGTATTTTTAAAATGCTATTTATTTGTACTAATTTTACATGCTTACATGTTTTAGGTATTTTAATAACTACATGTCCCAATATAAAACATTTTTGTAAAGGTAATTTTTTTGTGTAATGTTTTATTGCATATGTTCATATTCAAAACGTTCAAAACTTTACAGGAATGGAGAGATGGATTATTGAAATAAATAAATATGTATGTGTCGCTATGTATAACATTTAAAAAAATACAGTAATTGTACAGTGTGAATTGTTAATATTAATGGGTGTGTTCATAACCACCTAGGCGATAACACATCCTTGGATGCGAGTTTATTCCTCGGCGAAATCCTTGCTTTCAGATGTGAGAACCCCCGGAAGCATTGGTTGTGGCTTCGTAGATGTTGGCGTCGGCGTTGTAGAAGGTGGCTAAAGAAGAGAGATAGTTTGTGTGGAATATTAGATTTTTTCTTGATATATGTGACTTCTTTACCACAGCATACTTCTGGAAGTCTCCGAATTGGAATCAAGGTACGTGGTATTGTTAAAAGATACTTTTTAGTCTCTTTCTTTTCACTCCAAGAAACAAACTGCTTGCCGGTGTTATCGATTTTTCGTTGCATTATGCTGACTCATGTTTTCGTTTTAATTTCTGTAATTTTTACGGGTCAATGATAGTCATTTTGCATGGTGGTTTATTAGTTAACGTTTGCATTGGGCGAGTCCAATCGATTTGCTTATTCAATTTTATTTTTTATTTTTTTTACTTACCGGAGATAGCGATACGGAGACGCCATTCTGGTGATCCAAATTAACGGTCATTTTGTATCCATAAACATCTTCGAATTGTGTGATCCTTTTTTACTTTTGCAGGGTGTGTATTTAACTTTCGGTTTAAAATTAATTTGTTTCAAATTTGTAATTTCAAGAATTGCAATTTATGAAGGTATCATTATAAAGCCAGAATCGCTTAGCTCCATCAAAGTTCGCGGGAGCTATATTTTGTGTAATTTTATTTCACGGGTTACTATTTTATATTGTTTTGTTTTGTTACCTTTCTTTAATATTGTTTTGAGGGGTGCTACTCCTGTTAGCTTATTGCGTCTAGTGCGTGGACTAAGAATCTGTGCTAACCAAGTAGCCACCACTTAATCCTGCCACTCCCAGTTTGATACATGCCAATGTTTTCTTATTGGTGAATTTAATTCAAAGATAGTAGTCAAAGATTAAAGTTTGTTTTGTAGACGTAGCTCTCATTTATGAATTGATATTTTGGACTCCTACCGTGAAAATATAACAATGTCTTAGTTGGAAATGACATGAATAACATCATCTTGGGCATGTGGTAGGATTCATATGTGAAAGGCTTCTTTTATTTCCTTTAAGAATGGGCACCCGAGTTTTCGTTGGTGGCTTAACTTACCGAGTTCGAGAACGCGACCTTGAGAGGTTCTTCCGGAAATATGGTAGAATCAAGGAGGTCGCAATGAAGAATGGATTTGCCTTTGTGGTAAGTTGCTAATTTAAATTTGAATTCGTTTTTGTTCATTGCAGCATGGTAGGGACAAGGGTGTATGTCGGAGGCCTTCCGTTTGGAGTCAGGGAGAAAGACCTTGAGCGATTTTTCAAAGGCTATGGTCGCATTCGTGATGTTCTTATCAAGAATGGCTATGGCTTTTGTGTAAGTAAAAATGATATTGTTTAATGTTGTAAGTATGCATGCTTGTTATGATTCATCTTTACATAGGTGTAGCTCTGATGATAATTTTGGATCTGAATTGATGATTATAAACATCCATGGGTACCAACGTACTGATTTATTTAGTGTGTAATTAGAAAACTCCTGTGTAGCATTAGGGAGTCAACATGGTGACTTTGTTTCAGGAATTTGATGACTATAGAGATGCAGATGATGCTGTGTACGAGTTAAATGGAAAAGAATTGTTAGGAGAAAGGTAGGTAGTTTTAATGTAAATTTAGGCATTGCTTTGGGGAGTTGTTTTTGTTGCAAATGTGTAAACTAGCAGATTATTGATCTCAGATTATGTTGTAATCCTTTAGTTTGATATTCAATTATCTTTGCTGCTTTGTTTATTAAGTATATGTAGGGTTGGAAGTAGTAAAAATGGTGAAACTTTGTATTCTGCTTTTGTTTACCTCTGCTTGCAGTTAGATTAGATCTTATGGTTCTTTAAATATTTTATTAAATTTCTAGCACATGAAGCAAGGGCTGGTGGAGTGAGAGGGGCACCCGCCCTGCGTAACGTTGTGTGTTCTCTTGTTTGCAGGGTTATAGTGGAACATGCTCGTGGTACCGCTCGTCGTGACCGTGGATATGGCGGTGGCGGCTATGGACGTCGACGTTCGTCGTGGATGGACAAGTAAGCCGATTTCATTGCTTGTTGTTGCAGAGTCTCTGTAGAGAAAGCTCGCGGAACGCCGCGTGGCAGTGACATGTGGAGAGGTTGCAGTCGAAGTCGTGGGTCGCCCCCACGCAGACGGAGTCGCGGTCGGGACAAGTAAGCTGCGAAGAGATTAGGGACCATTCACGTTTGATGTGTTCATAATATATGTAACTAGATTGTCTTGTTGTAGGTCCGCTTTGTCCTGCACTTATTCCCCCTCCCCTACAAAGGTTTTTGCATCACGAAGTGTAGAACCAGGCCTTAGTCTGATTTGTGGGCTGTTAATTCAGGACATAATACTCTGCCTTGAATTGCAAAGCATGAGTAGTATTGTGTATTGTGAATGTCATATTTCGGGTATTAATTGTCTTGACATTACCATTTTTAATTGGGTTAGGGAAAATGTTCCTCCGAGAATTAGCTTTTTAAAATGAGTAATATGTGTTGGTAAGGTGAGTGGAAGGAATTCTCACAATTCTAACTATCAGGATTATTTTATTTATTTTTACATGTTAAACTTGCTGATAAGGATAGTTTTTCTTGTAAGGTACTACTTTACTAGTCTTGGTGAATACTGTTTTCAGTGTGTAAAATATTATTCCATATACTTGAGTAAAGTGTGCCTTACAAGTTAACAAGAAAGTTTGGCCCACCTGACCGCTTTATTTGTTTCAGGGATATGGATGTCCGTATTCATGACAGGTATGCGCTGCTGTTTGTTTTTATAATTCATAAATATAAGTGAGCTTCTCTGGCATGAAAATTGATGGGTTTTGTTATTTAGTTCTAAGTAAGCCGGCTTGCCGGTTAAAAAATGGCTCTTAAAAACTTTAAATTTTCATTCATTGAAAATGTATTGCATGATTGATAACCCATTTAATTGAGTTTTGTGTGGCTTTGTGCATGAAGATTTTAATCATATTGCTGGCCTCATGTGGTTCTCAATAAATTCAGTTAGGCAGAGTTGTATGGGGAGGGGGCATTAGAAAATAATTTCAGTAAATTTCATAATTATCCTTCTTTTTCACAGATACGGACCACCAACAAGAACTGAATATCGTCTCATTGTAGAGAATCTGTCAAGCCGTGTTAGCTGGCAGGTAAAACAATCTTTCTGTTTCCTTTCTTGATTGTTTTTTTGGGGGTTGCATTGGCTTAAATTGAGCTGGTTTTTGTGAGAGCAGTTTTAGTCCAGGGAGATGGGTTTTCTCCTCAGATGTAAAGATTCAATTAATGTCTAAATCATTTATATAATTAGAATTAGTTTGGTGCTTCATTAGGAAGCCACTAAAGTACTTGAGTTTTGATATTATGGACCATCCAGATCTGTGAAAGGTTACATGATAGGAAGCAATTTTACAAGACATCGGATTATTATTTCTTCGCTGTGCATCCCTCAAGGAACAATATATAGAAAGCAATTGAAGAAAGAAGCTAGGCTACACAAGTTTTTTCACAGATCTGTATGGTTAAAAATTTCACAGGTCATTATTTTAATGGCTTTCCTTTGACATTAATATTGATAGCTAATTGAACTGCTCTCACATTGAATATGTTCAAACCATGTCTAAAAGCTAACGCTGTTTTTTCCGAAGAGCCTTGCCCTCTTCACCCTGGAGGGATGATCCGTGGCCAAGCCGTAGGGCCGTATGACAGATGACTCGTAGTAAAGGTGGTTGTGCAACCCCGTGCTTTGTGGTGGCCAACCCGATGAAACTAGGGCAGGGCATCGCTCACGTTTCCCTTGGGGACCAAGCCTGGACAAAGATGATGCGAAAGGTTACCACCCCCCGCCCGCGCGGTTGCGGTTCTGGTGCATCGTTGGCCATTGGCATCCTGGTCAGCTTGGCTCGGCTCCTTCCCCCTCTGTGACAACGTGGTCCATTACGTGTGGTGTGCCTTGATCAGACGAGGCTCGCCCACCTGACATTCTGTAAACAGAGCTCACGTGGGCCCCAAGGTAAATGGATACCGACAACATACTGTGCACTGTTTTCCTCTCGCTACATGTCTTTACAGCATGCTTCAAGTGAGATTGGATAGAAAGTTTAATGGAGGGATGAGAGCTGGTGTAAAGACTTGATTTGGGATCAGTGTTAACATCTTGTGAAGGGGATGGTGGTTTATACTTATAGTGCTTGAAATTAGATTACTACATAGTATTCTGTACTTTTATTTAATGACAAGTAATGTCCAAAATCTAACTGCACTTGAGTACACAACTTTTCTTGTATCTATGTTTGGTCAGGATTGTAACATGGGACAATTCAGTTTTAACATTGCAAAAGTTCTCATGCCTTGCTGAATCTTGGATGAATTGATCTTTTAATAGAAAACACCGTGGGATATCATTGGACAACCTGAACGTGGAAGGTGCACAGTTCTTGGTAGTTCTGAATCCTGGATAATCATGGCTTTATTAGAAAACAACGTGGGAAATCTAGAACATCCAAACTATGGATTTTACTGCTGAAAGGTGGACCGAAAGTTGAAGATGAAAAAAAAAATGAAGTCTTTCCATTATATCAAAATGTTGATAATCCAAAGGGATCATACTGGATTTAAGACTTTCAAGGAAGATATGATCTGGTGCTGGTGTTGATGCAGTTGCTGCCTTGAATTGTGATGGAAAGAAAACCCTCAACCCATTGCCGTGCAGAGGTGGTCATCAGTTAAGCCATATTATGGAAGATGATGAAATGCTGCTGGTAATTTTCATGTGCAGTCTTGGCAGGTGCTCCACTGAACAACGGAATCGCTGAAATGCTGTACTAATGAGATATATGAAGAAATTCTACAGATCCAAGGGTTTCTACTATATGAAACATCCTATTCAACAAAACATGAAATTGTGGCATGGCACTAAAGCCCTTTCCAGTTTGATGTATTGGGATGAGGAAGTAGAATAAAATCAATGATGATTGATGCCAAATGGAAGCAGAGCTAACAAGTGTTCTGAAAGGGTGGGGGGTGAGATGAGAATTCTTAGAACAAAGAAAAGTTGTTACAATGGTGAATACCATTAGGTATTAGTATCTAATTTCGAGCACCAGACTATTTTTAGGTCATTTAATTTCTGTTCTAAATACAACTGTTCAACACTTATAGGCAAGTCTTTGTGCATTACTTGTTTCACAGTATTTAGTTTGTATACTAATTTAACATCGTAGATTACAGTAATTTTCAATTATAGTTCTGATCACTCCTAGTAGATACTAATATAGTTCACTGTGATGCTGTGTTATTAGGATCTCAAGGATTACATGCGACAAGCTGGAGAAGTAACATATGCTGATGCACACAAACAACGGAGGAATGAAGGGTGAGACTTAGCTGCTTTATTTTTCGTGTGTGTGTGTATATCTGTATGTGCATATGATTTATTACTTTTGCATACTGCTCATGTAGAACAGAGGAGGCTTGTAATGCTGCAGTAATGTTGCCCTTTGAAACTGATGATTTTTGGGAGGGTAGTTCCATGAATTTTCTCTCGTGTGCTCTCTCCCCCCCTATGGAATAGTTAGGTTTTGACTTCCTCCCACAACTACAATATTAAAGATAGGTTTTACCCCGGAAAAAGGATTTTTTCTTAAAAATTAATATTCAAATTACATGTATATTTTTAAAATGGTGTAGTTTTCACTTTTCTTTTGAATAAACTGAACTTGTGTACAAAAATTGTGAAAGTCTTATTTTTGAAAATTGCAAAAGTTATTAATAATGCATGAAAGTATGTGATGTCTTAGTAGTTGAATCATTCATAAATCTAAATTTAATTCTTGGTGCGCTTGATTAGAGAATCAATAAAGGATGAGTATATCTTTCGGGTCTCAACTGCTCATGTGGAAACAACCTTTCTGATGTTCTATATGAAGTAAGGTAAAATAATTTTACTTGTGAAGTTGCTACAACCTTGAATGCTTTTTGTAGGGTGGTTGAATTTGCAACTCATTCAGACATGAGGAATGCAATTGACAAGTTGGATGATACAGACTTAAATGGAAGAAGAATAAGACTTATTGAAGATACTCGTAGAGGACGTCGTCGATCTCGGTCATCCAGTTCCAGATCCAGATCAAGGTCACGCTCAAGATCTCGACGTCGTAGCAGCAGGACTCGTTCAAGGCAAGTTATTTCCTAGATAGTTTTTTAGTATGAAAGTGGTCAAATGTCTTTTGTAAAAATCTTTAAGCATCTTTCTTTTTAATTATAAATTCTGATTGGTAGTTGAATCATTCATAAATCTAAATTTAATTCTTGGTGCTCTTGATTAGAGAATCAATAAAGGATGAGTATATCTTTCGGGTCTCAACTGCTCATGTGGAAACAACCTTTCTGATGTTCTATATGAAGTAAGGTAAAATAATTTTACTTGTGAAGTTGCTACAACCTTGAATGTTTTCAGGTCACGAAGTCGTAGTCGTCGAAGCAGTAGGTCTCGCAGCCGTCGCTCAAGTCGATCAAAGTCTAGAGGCCGATCAAAATCGGTATCAAGGTCAAAATCACGATCGCGCTCAAAATCAAAGTATGTGCATTTCTTGTTAGTTATCTGGGTTGCAAGGAAGGAATAAAACAGCATCATAAATATTTGTTTTTGTTCTGCAGATCCCGTGAGAGGTCCAAGTCCAAATCACGATCTCGTTCACGGTCCAGATCAAGATCACAGCCAAAGAACAGATCTCAGTCTCGGTCTCAGTCGAAGTCAAAAGTGAAGGATGACTCAAAGTAAGTAAATCTTCCTTGAGTGGAAGTGTTGCTTTTGTTAGTGTCTAATGACTTTTCTAGCAATTAGTGATGTGAACTTAAGTGACTTGAAACACTCTGTAAGTTACCAACGTGTTCTGAATTAATGCAGGTGAAACATTTGAAAAGACTTCGATGTTATGAATTTTAATGCTCTGCATTCTTTAATTAGGGATAGGTCACGATCCAGATCACCCAGCAAGGAACCCAGTAAATCCAAATCGAGGAGCCGATCGAAGTCTCCAGAAAATAAGGATGAGCAAATGTCTCCAAAGAAGGATGATGATTGAAGAAATTGTGTGAAATTGGAATTGCCATCCACTGTGTGTAGTTCAAAAGTGTGTCTGAAGACTACTAAATCTTCCTAAATTGATCTTGGTGAATGAGGACTTAGTTGGTGTAATGAAATGTTTTGCCACTTGGACTGCAAGAATTTGATAGGCTGGAAGCTGAAGACAGGAGCTGGCCTAACTTGCCTGGCAATCCTCAGTCACTGCAATACTTGTGAATATTTTGTGCAACATAGTTCTGTATTTCTAGTTTTTTGTTCCTGTTTTGTTATATTACTTTCAATTGCATTTGAATTAGATTTACTGTTTTCAATGGAGCATGGCTGGTTGACTGGGTCCATTAACAAGAATGAGTGGTTTTGGGAATTCATTTGAAATTCCAAGGTATTTAAAGTTGTACAGATGTAGAAGTAGACCTTTAATTGCTGATTTGTATTTTTGTTTCCATAATTTTGTCACCAATGGTGACTTACCTGCAGAATATGCATGTCAATTTTTTTAGTACCTGGAATAAATTTTACCAAAATAATTTCCAGCATTTCTGTTTCATTATTTGTGTAAAGTTTCCTATCCAGTGTATTTTCTCTTTAAATTATCTAAGTGCAAGAGAACTAAAGTAAAAGGCAGTACCTATAAAACTAGATACGCCAAGGTTAACCAGATGTACTTCTTTACGCTTGTAAAATTGTTCAGTAGACAGGAATTTCATATTTCATTGTATTCATAATACAGGTGAGGATGACCAATATTGAATTTGAAATGCACCTGGGGCCTGTGCTTAGGGGTCAATCCATTTAAGTGGTGCAGAATTTAATAAATTGGTCACTCAACCATCTCAAGGAAATTTATAAAATACAACTTTTTTTGTTTTGGATGTTCAAAAACATTTTATTGTATCTGGTTTGCAAATGGCAACTTTTGTTTCATGCGATGTGCAATTTTTAGTATTGGCAAACATTTACTTTCCTAAATTATTCAGCTCTGGGTAGTTCTAGAATGAAAAGCATTTGATTAGGTTGACTCTGGCCTGCAAATTGAAATGTTATTTACCTATCTTCTTTTTATATTTGGGAAATACTTGCAACCAAATCTATGGAACGCAGAACTAAATTTGATTATCAAAGAAGTAATAGAATCTGTCTTAACATTTAGATGTTTTTGGACACCCAGAACTAAATTTATGTACAAAATGTTTTTTCCAAGGTTGTCAAGCAACCAGTGCTGAACCACATAAAATTGATTGATCCATTAGTGCTGTTGACGTGTAATAGACTGGAAAAATGTGTAAGATATAGTCTTAAAACACCTTTCAATAATATGAAATAACGTTTTTTAAAAATTTCTTAAACGAGTTTTAAAAATAAAAACTTTCTATCATTAGTAAAAACTTGATCTATTGTTATCTAAACTAGTTTGGTAGCCAGACCAGACAATCACTGCAGTGTGCGACATTCTCATTGAAGTGTTACATATGATCGCAGAATCTCAGAAACTAAGATGCTCTAAGATGCTAAGAAACTGCATCAGTGATACTTTTCACACATAGATATGAGGGGGGGGAAAGCCGTTTTTTTAAGCACTTTTCATAAAAAATTAAATAAAATCAAAGAAAATCGACATAAAAAAATATTTGCGAAAGTTGCAAAATATGTAATTAGTACTTAATGTGAAATGAAACTAGTGGTGCTGCAGAATGACACAGACTTTCCCATATTAGTTTGGTCTCGGCTAGCTATTTGGACTTGCCAATGCTCTTGACAGCTGCCATCTATCACCGCCCAAACTATTACTCGTTCACTTTACATTTGCAGACGGAGCGCTGCGATCTGTTTACATGAAGTCACCGCCGACTGAATGAGAAACGCGCGTCTGCAGTAAATACTGACCGTTTATAACATGATATAGATGGCGGTGAGCAGCACACAGAACCCTGGCAGGGCAAGAACATAACCATTAAGTAGTAGATAAGTGCAATAAAGAAATAAAAATATTGTACGGAAATGTTGTGAACAGCGAGTGCTGTGATCTATTTTGTTGTATATTACCTTAATTATTAAAGGGCGCGACTCCAGCTCACTGTCAGAAAGACATAATTCGTCAGATGTGTCCGAAGCGCTTGTTCTGCCTTCGGAGACAGCTGATGACATCGGCACCATTCGTGTATTCTCGGTAGTGTGTTCGGGCCTTCGCTTTCAAAACAACATTAGTTCCTAATTCTGCCGTCTGCAAATGTAAAGTGAACGTGTAATACATTTTATTAATTTGTCAGGTTTCCTAATAATAGAAAATAAATAGTTAAACCTGGTCCTAAATGGCAATTTTCGTTGAAAAATTGGGAGCTGTTGTTAAGAAAATGGTGTTTAAGCGCTACTGTAAATGCAAATTTGAAGTAGCAGTCAAGTTTGGAGTTTTCAATAAACTTAATGTGAAGTCATTTGGAGTACTAACACAAATTCAACAGTGTTTACAAATTGCTGGAAATGTGCATTTTAACAGTATGAGAGAACTTTAAAAAAAATTACATTTGTGTAATTTTGAAAAAAACAAAAAAAAAAACAAAATGAACTTTATGCCATATTAAAGTGCAATTAGCACTATCCATTTAAAAATTTTGAACATAAAATTTGAAGCCATTTTTGTGGAAATTGAGTTTGAGCATTTCTGAAAATACGAAATTTTGAACTAGTTTTCACAGAAAACTTCAATTTTTGAGAAACATTTTTTAACCCTTTCACTGCTAACGACGCACCGGTGCGTCAAGCATTGCCGTGCCCGTAGTGCTAACGACGCACCGGTGCGTCAGAGCTCGCCGTGTCATCACTGCTAACGACGCACCGGTGCGTCGCGCTGCTCTTTCGGGTTCTCGTGTCCGTTGTTCGGTCGCGTTCAAAATTAGGCGATTGCCATGACATGGATCCTGTTGTCGACACTTTGAAATTTATTTTGGTGCCTACTAAATAGCGTTTCAATGCTTCTGTTGTGAGATTTTTCACGTGTTGTGGAATGCATGGGCTGCTTGCACCGCCGGCCGTCCTAGGGCCCGCGCGCGTTTCCGGCCAAGCACGCGCAGGTCAAAAGATTATTGCAGAACCAGAATAGAAAATCCTTTTGTCTATCCACCCTCTGTGTTTACTTCAACACATTTCCGGGGACTGCTTCTCACTCACAAGGGTAAAACTTGTAGACCAACTGTAAAATTGAAAAATTGCATGCTTCACACTTGTGATTTTGCTTTCCTAATGTACGGTACGTGTCTTGATTTTCGATTTATAAATGAGACGTTTGGCATTGTTTTTTGGTACGATCAGGTGCCGGTCCAAATCCCGTATCTAAAAGAAAGATGGAAAAAGTGCGTTGTTTTGATAACTGAGAGCGCGTGCAAGAGAAAATCGCACGAAAAAGTATTCAGCACACGGCGCACAGTGGGCTGAAACGGGCTGAAACACGCGCATTGGGTTTCACGAGCAATTATTTTAAAATAAGGCCTCCAAAATGTTGTTGTGCGCTACAGATCTTTAATATAAGATCTAAAATAACTAAATTTTGTAAACAATTGCAAATTACAGATGGCGCCACCCTCATTTTCAACAACTATTTTCATGCTGTTTTGGCGGAGATTAGAAAAACACACAAGCCTGACAGGAAGATAGATTTAGAAAATATAATAAAGGAATGCGTACCATTGGATTGTAGAGGATGCTAATTTCGAATTTGCTATCAAAATAGTCAATTCAAAATGGCGAATCCAAAATGGTGACTATTTTTGAAATTGAAATTCAGTTTTGCCAAAAGTATACCATGAAAATTGTGGGATAATTTACTGCAAATTTGATCTCAGATTGTAAAATTCAAAATGGTAATCCTAATTTTAGGAATTCAATTCAATATTATCTAAACTACATATTATAGGGTTTGTGAGGGCGTTGATTGCGAATTTGCTGTAAAAATTGTAAAATAGTGAATATCAAAATTTGAAAAGTCATCGAATTTCCCAAAATTAAATATTTTGGGAATTTTGGAGGAGTTATGTATTATATGTCAAAAGAAAGAAAGTTAAGATTTAAATGGTAATTACAACACGTTCGAGTACTTTTAATGACATTTATTAAGTTTAAATACATGATCAGTGGAATTTGAATTATTAATAAAAATCGTAATGGTAATTAAAAAGGTTGTTTATCATCTTCCTACAATTTCAACATTGAAAATATAAATTTTTAATTTCCCGTATACGTACGTATATACGGAGTATATACGTAGTGTAGGGAAAGTTATGTAATGCTGAGGAAAATCGATTTCGAGATATCAACGGAAATACACGTTTTGGGGTCCTCTGATACCGTGTTTCTTTTCAAAACGTCCGTCCGAATGTCTGTGAACAATCGTAGCGCCGAAACCATAAGTACGATTTCTTCCAAAATGAATATTCCTCAGCCGATTTGGTTGCACTGCAGGCGTCGCGATTTTGAAAGACATTCCTCAAAATTTGGGGGTACTTTATAGTAAGCCCCTCGGACATTTTCAAACTTTTCTCAAAAACGGCTCCAATTTTTTTCCTTAATTTTCCTATAACGATAGAATAAAATGCACTTATAAAGGTGGCATGGGTCCGAATTTTTCTGAATGAAATATATTCTTTAAATGAGATCATGTACAATTTTTCTGAATACTATTAGTTATCGTGTACTTTTGCGTAAAATAAAGTGTTTAAAAACAAGATTTTCTCATAAATGGTTCCAAATTTGTTCATGAGTTTTTTTAATCTAGAATAGAAAAGCAAAAAGAAAATATTCTGTAACCTAAAAATCTGAGTGTGACTTTCAATCTCTCAGGCAAAGGTCAAGAACATCACGCGGTAATATTCTTTTCTTCTTTTTCATTTTACTTGATGCTCTACAATGGGAGAGCAAGGGATCAGATATCAATAAAAATCTTCGAAAAATGTCCATTAAATTATACTTTCTTGACATCTTTCTCGAATTTTGGCTTAGAAATTTTCTAAAGTTTTTATTTCTACGCTCTGTAGCCTCTTCAGATAAAGTTCCTGAATATAAAGAAACAAGACTATCAGTTGAAGTTTTAACTAATGAATGATTTTCTGTGGTAATGTAGTGAATCAACAGTGCAGAGAAAGTACTTATTTTCATGTGGAATATCCAAGACAATGAGAATACTTAAAATTTTCCTGGAATCAACCTGAAACAATTAGAGCTAATATGTTCCCTACGTTAGTAAATCGCGTACATTTAGGACGTAAGTCATTAGTTTTACAGGTTGATGGTGCAATATATTGCAATACTCATATATTGAATGCAATATATTGACTCAACTTGTTCAGTTTCATGATTAGAATGAAACTATTAACTAGACTACCTTCTTGAGTCAATTACAAAATTGTGAATAAATTAAAAGCTTAGTTTTTGTAAAGTAGTGTTTTTATGGAACTTAAAAATATAATACATTGATTTGCAACTACTATATTGCCAATGTTTGAAACATGGTCTCTACTTCACACTCTCTAATGATACAAGTTACATAAAAGAATTGTGTTAAAAATGTATTCATACCTATAGGTAAGTCATGATGTTTAATGATCTCCCTGCCATGAACAAAAACTTTATGAACGGAAGGGCTCATAGGCCAAAAATTAAAATCTTTTTTTTAACAATTTTGCTGTTTTCAAAGCAAAATTGCCAAATTTATCGGCGTTCAACGGCTCAGTTGTGTTAATGGCCGTCAAAATAGTTGCTAATGCATATTTTATTAAATAGGAAATTTTGCCAGGATATTTCATGATTTGGTCCAATACTCCTGCTGCTTCAGGCTTTCCATGTTTTCTTAATGAAGACGAAGCCGCGAACATAAGTGCATTACTTTCTTATTTCTGCAATTCTTATTAATTAATGAAATAAAAAGTACAACGTATTTCAAATACAAATTTCAATGTAAGTAATTTAGTTCTTATAAAGTATATAAGTGTAAACAACTCTGAACAAATGAAACACTATAAATATAAAATGTGTAATTCATTAAAACCAATGATTAAAATAGTAATGTGTAATTCATATGGTAGGTGGAATTCACTTGCCACATGTGGAATTCATAATATTTAGGTAAACAACATCTCAGGGATATTTTGTTCTTGAAATTTGCAAAAGAAGGTAGATACGAATACAAATCCTCTTAAAGTAATGCAAAAATTTCGAAATTATTTCGAAACTGATCATTAGATAAAGATCATGGTCAATCTTACAAAGAAAGTCACGGAAGCCTCTGCCGACCTCCCTCCCCTCTTCTGAACCCCCCTGCTCCCGATCGGCCTCCCGATCACAAGCCGGGGGGCTCGCTCGGTTCCCACGCTAGCAACTCACACAGACACGCACACAGACGCGGCCCTCGCCGGCCGGCCAACTTAATACAAAATGACTTGTCGCCTGTCCGCTGTGGTGTGCACACGCTCGTTCGTGAAGCTCAAATAATCATTGTACCGTTCGTATGTGAACAACTGTGTGGTGGACACGAACTCTGTCGAAATCGTCAACTAACGGTGCCGCTAATATTCGGCAACATATCTTCAACTAATTGTGTCGGTCTTATTCGGCAATGTGGTTGCACACAATTGTGGTGCACACGCCTTCCCAAACTATTAAACAATTATACCGTTCATATACGGTAGCCAACTTTACGGTGCGCACGAACTCTCTCGAAATCTCAAACTAACGGTGCCGGTAATATTCGGCAACATACAATTGTGTCGCACACACTTCTTGAACTACTCAATTAATTGTACACGGACAACACTTCAAACTATTGCGGAGTGACTTTAAAAGAATGTCATGTATCTCATTTTCATTGGGCTCTCTGAATTTTTGGAAATTTCAAATTGCAAATATTGCGACAAAATATGTGCTTTTTAGCACCAATAGTTTTAGAGGAGATATTTAGAAAATCGAACAAAAATTTGCCTTGAATATTTAATAAAAGGAAAGAGAAACTTGGAAAATGTTGAAGACGTACTTGTGTTGCCCTTTAGTACACTACATAATGGAAGTTAATTTTAGAGATTGCGTTTGGTGGTGAAACTCATTATTTTTTCAAAAATCCAAGTTTATAAGACTTTTACCACTATCTTGATAACTATCTCCAGCAACACAGCTTGATTCTTTACAATTTAATTTAAAAATTAAAGAATTACTATTAAATATTTAAGTTCTTATCAAAAGTAATTTCCAGAGTCATATAACAAAAAAATCAATTCTATAATCACAAATAAATTTATCTTTGGGAGATTTGTTATATTTTTTGGCACAAAAATATCATTACAGAAGTTTTGAGAACAGTTTCAATAATTATGCAGTAACAAAATTTTATTTAAAAGTAATTTTATTTACTACAAAACAAACAATACACAATATTTATTACTACATTTATATCTCAGCATACTGAATAATTTCATTGGGAACATGTGACAAAAGCAGTACATCACATGTATGAAAAAATCAATTATAACAATACACATTATTGACAACAATGTGCATTTTGTCAATTGACAACACATTTGTGTCAACATATGACAACAACATATGACAAACATGTGACAACATATTTCAAAACTTCTGAACCACAATGCACAAATTTTACAACTTTTGAAAGTGTACAATATTTTTTAATTTTCCTGTAAACACTTTAGAGTGTTACCCAGTACTACCCTCCAAATTATTATATTTAAAGGTTTTCATTGAATTCTAAAGAGATAAATAATGTTAACTTTTTTAGAAAGAGACAATGTTCCCATATATTTTGTAGATTTACTGATTGAATTGATTGACTTACTTAAATTTGAAACCATATCTGTTTTTGTTTTTCAGGATAAAATTTTTAAAATGTTTTGAATAAACAAAAATGTATGGTTTCAAAATCATACCTCAAAGAAGAGTATGTTGCTACATTTCTAACAAAGATTTTGAAACTTCTTTTCAAGCCCCAACATTGGTCTGAAAACAAATTAAATAGCCTGACATAAATTACTAAAGCAAACACTCTTTACATCTATTCACATAGTGTGAACATAAGATTTCTTCTAAACTTCTTTGGTATGATCATCTGATCTTGCTTCTTACCGTAATGTTTCTGTTCATTTAGAGACGAACCTACAAAAATAATTTCCTCAATTCATCGAGAATGTTACTGTTTTTGATAGTCATAAACATGGAAAATTCTGAAGAAATGCTATCATTACTTTTGTACGGTTCTTAAAACAATGAGAAACAAATGTCAACTTACGGGTAATATTTCACTTGGTCAAATGTGAGAGGCTGATTTAATAAGATATTTTTTCTTTTTCCGGACACCATGGATTGTTTTCATTTGCATTTGCTTACAGCAACTTGGCAAATGTTATTTCCAGAAAAACATTAGATTGCTTGCTTTTCATAGGTTACGTTGTGTAAGACATACACAATTAAGTTACAAAATCATATAACTGCAACTGCAATGTATAACATAATACAATGAGATCGAAAATACACAATCTGGTAAAAGTAGTTGTGATATATTATCTTACACTAGTAAAAACGCAATTAAACACTAAATAGCTTGATATAATTTTGTCCTACTAGCTCGAAAATAAACTATACCCTTTTTCCTTCAATTATTGCAGTTGAAACAATGAAACAAATAATTGTTCTTGAAAAACGTGTCACAAGAATTATGTACAAAATAGTAGCATGAATGACAGTCACACTCTAAAAAGCAACTTGCAGAGCGAAGTAAAGGATGTAACTCTTGTTACCAACTCTAGCGAAGAAATAAACCTAATGTTGACGATATTACAATTAATATGTTGTAAAATACAAAATATTACAGAACAAACGCCGCGCCTTGATCTGGACGGACGGAGCTGTAATATACAAAATATTATAAAACAAACGCTGCGCTTAATCTGGACGGTCGCGGTTACTAGGTAAGGAAGATTGTGACGGGCGAGAGGGGGCTCTGGACTGGAGAGTTGGTGGTTGACTGGCATCGTGGTGGTAGCGAGGCGAATGTAATCTGAATTATTTAAGTAGGACATCGACGTGAATAGGGAGGATAGATTGTGGAACAATAGGGCGAGAAGTGAGTCAGCAAGAAAGAAGCAGACGACTTCGGCGACGACCGGCGCGAAGAGGGATTTTCGGCGCGGAAGTCAAGGGGCTACGAACTGCGAGGCCATCGTTTCACAACGCCAGACAATTCGGTACCGTGAACCTAATGCATGAAATCAAGCAAGAGAATTTTTATATTGTTAATCTCAAATTCCATTCTTAATAAACAAAATTATTGTTGTGCCACGTTATACGTAATTCCTTCGGAATATAAATAATTTCAGACTTCCAGGCTTCTCTGTATAGAGAGCATGAGAACCAAAGAACTGAGCTAGCAAATTAAATTAGATAAAATAAATCATTCATTATTATATCACAATGTGCATCTCTTTTCACGCTCTTATGTATTTTTCCTCGTAATTTTTAGATATTGTTACTTCCCTCACTATCTTGTAACAATCAATATCTTCTGAATTAAATAATGTAGGTAACAAAATTCATATGTTTGAGCTCCAATTTGGCATGATAGCCACTGGTAGAAAGACGCGCGCGTGCTCACGCGCATGCGCAGGTTCCGAGCATGGCGCGTGGCTTTTCTGGCATGTTCAACTTTTTACAAAACGCTGTCATTTTGACGGACGCAGGTGGACGCAGCTGCATTTAATCGTAACATGTAGTTATATAAATAGACTTCTTTTTCTAAAAAATCCTATTGAGGAGGACGGAGGAGAAAAAAAGTTACAGCCTTTTAAAGTAAGACCTATTTTCCCATTTAAATAACACGGAGATTAATTTCATTGACAAAAATGCTTCGTTTTGAATGCTTTTTTCTTATATATATCGCTATCAAAATGTGATATAAAACTTGAAATTGGATTCAGGAACTCATAAATAGCATACAGAGTCATATTATTTGCCGTTTCTGCAAATTTTGTTTTTTCTCCCAATGCGCGCATTTCGGGCCATTTCAGCCCATTGTGCGGCGTGCGGCGGCCGCCGGATGGCTCAGCACAGCGCGGCGGTCGGCGCCCCTAACGCGTAGCAGTGAAAGGGTTAAAGCACATGTACTATAATACAATGTCAACTAATCGCCGCTAATGTAATTATTAACGACGTGAGACAAGTAAAAAAAATTACATTTTGTAATTTTTGAAGAAACAAAAGAATAGAGCAATATGGCGTCATTGTCATCTCAGAGTACATTTTGCACTATCCCTACAAGAAGTTAGAAGAAAAAAATTTGGAGCCGTTTTTGAGAAATCTGGTTTTTGTAATTTTTTACAATTTCAAATATTGCCCAAGAACTAAAATTTTCAAAAAAATGTACTGTAACACAACTCCTTATTCTGGTCGTGGCTGGCTCCCTACGGGAATTATCTGTAAACTAAGTGTAATACTACAGCATACTCAGGCTTCTATTAATTAAAATAATAACACATCTTTTTGTGAGAAAAGGGAGAACTTTCGAAATTCCGTTCTCCTTTAATTTATTTCTTTTCAAAACGATGGAATTCTCTCGCTTTCGTGAAGCCCTTACCCGATCACTATACAACATGTAAATACAACAATGCAAAATTTCATACATACACATACGCTTGGCAACGTCAATACATAGGCTACAATAACACTTCAAATCCAAATAAAACCAACTGACTTCTATTTAACTTATGCAGGAATTCCTTTCTTTTGCAAAATATTTATCTAAATTTCTTTTCGTACGTACGTTGACCTATTTTAATAATAATAAAAAACATTTTTTATATCACTTTGCTCAGCAACAACTCGCATGCATTATGCCTTAAAAATACTTCTCAGCATCTCTCTCAATTGATTTGCACAAGTTTACATTAATTCGCCTAAACATTCTTGATCTTGTACAGAATTTTTTTAACTTGGAATACTACGCAAAACAAAACTGCAGGCACTTTGTCAACTGCAGCCGGCACGGCGTCGTTGCCCAAACACGGTCACCAGTTTGGGTGCCCGATTGCACGCGCCGACATATCAACTCACACCAGTTCTGCGTCCGCCAACTTCCACCAGAAAACTATAGCTTCCACGAAATTTCTAATTACTCGCGACTGCGATTTTTTAAGCACAAACCAAATAAACTTCTTCTTTAAGCTTCGCTTAAGTTCGCCGCGTCAGTATCTATTCTTATGATAAAGTCCTATGTCCATTAGCACTGCACTACTCGATAAAATGTTCTAAGTTCGATCTGCATAAAAATCTCAAAACCGCCTAACATGAATTCGATGTTGCCATCACAAGCTGACTCAAAAGTGAAATCAGCGGCGATTCACCATGTAACTTCGTGCTATTACATGCCGGCGAATTCCATTCTTGCATCTCCATTGTTGCTTCATGGAATTTTTCTAAAATTCAAAATATTAGTTATTTTAACATGACTCTACGTTTCTTTATTAATGCTCATGCTCAATGTCCGAGTTTTATTGCCAAAACATACTTTTCTAACGCTTAACATGCCAAAAATGATGAATTTCTATGTCGAAATTATGCACTGCTTCGTCAATTGTTTTTGACATTATTAACATACAATATTTCTTCAAATAAATAATTCCGACGTTCTATAAGTCTTTTAAGTATTCCATAATTTCGTTAATTTTAAATAATGATGATTTGCAACGCCTTTCGTCGCCCACATCAAGGTTTCTTCATAAAATCTTGCCATTTATGTTATTGTATTTTGACATGTCACGTTAACTTTTCTCCACATCTACACATTCAAAATTTAAGTGAACCCGTCGTCCGATCGCGTCCAAACAAAGACCAAAATGTTTATTTATTTCATCTCTAATTCCCTATTTCGTCAGACTTTATTTCTGTATGCGTTTTCAAAATTATCAAATATGACTTTCCGCGGCGCGTCATTCTTTTGTTTTGCCACTATCGATTCACGTACAGGCTGGCCGCTTAACTATAGTCTAATAAATGTTTACATTTACTTCAAAACTGTTTATGGGGAATTTCGGGGTTTCTATGCCATAAATGAAATCATTACAGTACATTACCTTCATGAAAGAACTCACTTTTTACAACAAATTTTATTTGAAGGAAAAATTACTTTTCAATTTTGTAGTGCTAGGAAAACGCCGAAAAACTTTAAAACTTCTGCAATTTTCGAAAATTCAGAGTCAACCGTGAAAATGGGAACTCTGCCACCTTCATAAGTGTATTTTACTCCATCCTTACAAAAAATTAAAAGAAAAAATTTGGAGCAGTTTTTGAGAAAATTTTGAAAATGTCCGGGGGCCTTCATGCAAACTACCCCCAAATTTTGAAGAGTTTTTCAAAATCGCAGCGCATCGAGTGGACGCAGGTCGACCGGGGAATATCGATTTTGGAAGAAATCGCACGTATGGTATTTGTGCTAATGATGTTCACTGACGGACGGACATTTTGAAAAAAACACGTTTTCAGTATCAGGGGCCCCCAAAACGTATTTCCGTTAAAATCTCGAAATCGATTTTCCGCAGCATTACATAACTTTCCCTATACTACTTGTACGGCAAAGTAAAAACTGCATATTTTATTAGGAGAAGGACGATTTTGACCAAGATTACAATTTTGAGAATAAGTAGAAAGACTTGTAATTGAATCAATGATTGTTGAAAGGCACCAAGTACTAATTTTGAAATAACTGGTAAGGTACAAAAAACGATTTTTGCTTCACAAAAATTTATCACCGACCACTGTTAATTTTTCTGAATCGCTGTCATTGCATTAATGCCAGGTTTCTCCACTTGCTCATCTGGTTGCCACAATTTGATTTTGAAATTAGGTACTGCGAAGACAAAAAAGAAAAACATAATTCCCGATTAATTAAACCGTCTTCCCTATCTCGCAGAAAGTAAACAATGTGGGGCAGCGGCTCTAAAGCCTTGCAGCTGCCGAGCCCATCCCAGAAATTCGGCTGGCAAACGTGAGTGTGGCTAAAGAGCTAGACCACTTCTCATAACGGCCACTTCTCGTAATACAAAATTTCAAATAACTTGTCCGAGCTGGTCGGAACCTGGCCTTTACAAGATCTGGATAGATATCTATCGGGCATTTATTGCATGGAAGCATTGCTCCCCCTATCATTTCCAAGGATATCTTACATTTAAATACCACTTGACTAGTAATTTAGAATCATTTAATCATTCCAAGTAAAAACAGTTCAAATTGGGCGCGACAATCTTATCTTTCCAAAATGAGCACGTAATTATTATTGCCACCAACAGAGAGGGTAGAGTTCGCCTGTAAAGCTCTTCGGAAGCACTGGGCTGACTGCTTCCAGCGCCTCAAGGTGGCTCCACACATTCGCATTCGCCGAGCAGCTGGTGTGTTCGGCGAATGTTCGCTCCCTTTGATGTGTCCGAAGACCGACACGCGGCGGGTAGGGCGAGCACCAAATTTTCATCATTTGGCAAATAGCAAGCGACCCATCCACACTATTTGGGATTCGGCGAGCGGTTGCTCGCTGTTCCGAATAGCGAATGTGTGGGAAAAGGATCAGCAGGTACAGAAGCGCGTGTGGGCTCATTCGGTCGAGGTCGCCTTTGGAAGCAATCGGCCAGTTGCATTACAGCGTGACTCACTGCGCGCGTGTGGTGGGCCCCGCATGTGCTCATCGGTTCTGTAGTATAATTTATTTTTTCTTCGAGTTATTATTTTCTTGTTATTACATTCTTATGATGGTATTCGAATGAAGACGGAATATGTGAATAAGATAATAGTTTTATACTACTATTAAATATGATACGAGGCCGTTTGCCCCTATAACAGCATCACTAGTTTCATATGTAGGGAAAAACATATATTGAGATGCGAAGTGACGGAAGCATCAACGAAGTGCCGGGGTGCCTGGCCGGCTGCCCCCGAAAGTTCGGCCTTCTCGGTCGTCGCCGCTCGTGCCGGCTTGACCGCGCCGCGCCGCCCACAAGGGGCGGATGTCCCGGCGGCGTGGAAAGGGGAGTGGGGTGAGGTGTTTTTAGAAATTCGACTTTCCGATGCTCCTATTTATCCGATTTGCATGTTTGACATGGCGTTGGATTCTGGAAGCTTGTCGCCATCGCGCTATAAGCCCGCATTTTCGAAATTGTTCCCGGAAGTACGAGAAAAAAATTAAAAATCTAGTTTCTGCTAGATTTTTGGAAAAAGGGCTTCGTAGCGTAAATTCTATTATAAACAGGAGTCAAATGCTATTTACAGATCGAAAATCAGACCATTTGTTCAGACGTTATCGGTAAAGTAAATTTCACTGAATTTGGTGCTGCCACGTGATGGCGACAAATTGAACTTGTGTCGGTACATTTAACCAACTCCACCTATATTAGGTAGGTGTTGATTTAACCTTAAGCCAGACCTGCACAACGCCTGCTCCCGCGGGCATTCTGCACTTGAGAGCCGATCGTCTGCCCGTGACAGCTCCGAAAGTGCAAGTAGTGAGGAGTAGGAAGCTTTGCGGGGAGGAGAGAAGTCTGACGTTGCACGACGCGGCGCGTAGATTGAATGCCTGGGCGTCTAATAATGACCCATGCTTCAAAATTAAATGCCCATTTGTTTAAATGGATTATGTCTAGTATTTCAAGTTACCAGGGTCATAATTCACTGTTTACGTTCTGTGCACTACTGTATATCCACCTTTGTATCCACCACTGTATGTATTTTCATTTTCTAATTTTGTTTTTGAAAATAACAGGCTCATTGTGACTCTTAAGCATTATTTTAACGCAATAGTTTGAAAATATATGCTGATATATAAGAAAATAAAAAAACTATTTAATTCTAACATAAAATTTCAATTTAATAATTGATTGTTCACCAGGAATGTTATCATCTCCAAATCATAGAAAAATGAACAAAATCATGAGAGCAATCTCTCACATCAAGATTGACATAAAAATAGAATATGTGGCAATTCCAAGAAGGATAAAGTTTAATAGAACATTTGTTACCATTTTCCCCCATTATGAAACTGAATAAAAGAGATCAACGAGCAAACTTCTGTGACGATATATTACGGACAATCATAAGATAATCATGGGTATTGGTTAAATAGAATGCAAAGGGCTTTATATTTTTATACGATCTCGTAAACGACTCTACACTCTTGTCAGAAATTAGAACAGAAAATAATAATGATTTTTTTAAGAGCAATACGTTTTTGCTTTGAGAGAAGTCTTATTCAATTAAACATAGTTAATATAAAATAGTTTATAGCTGTCATCAAACAAAAACAATTTAGTATCAAAATTTTGTGTTTAGCACAACACACAATTTGTGATTACATCGTAGCAAAGCAAATTACATTATAAGCCCTACAAGCAATTATAATACTTGGTGTCGAAATCTAATATGTATAATTCGATGTAGTTTCATATTGCGCCCTGTCACATACCGAGAACAAACATTTGCAATGTAATACAAAAGACAATATTACTTGAACTGTATATGACCGTCAGGTTCTTGCCGATTGCTCTTTAAATTTACGCGCTATCTTTCGAATTGCGCATTCTGATTGGTGGTCCCCACTCCTAGATTGGGTCTCATCCCCACCCTTCATCGATTTTCTCATTTGCACTGAGTTGCCCGCACGCAGCTCCTGAGGTCAGTGAAAGTGCAAAATGCTGTGCAGGTCTGCCTTAAGCGCTACTAAAAATGAGAAATTTGAAGCTCATTTTCACAGACAATTTTTGTTTTCAAAAAACTTCATTTGAAGTCATTTGAAGCACATTAACTCACAAATACAATAGGGTCTACAAATTGCTGGTAATGTGCGTGTTAAAGATGTGAAAGATCTTTCAAAAAAATTACATTTCTGTAATTAAAAAAAAAAAAAAAAAAAAAAAAAAACATACCCCCAAATGAACTTTACGTCATATTAAAGAGTGCATTTAGCACTATCCGTTCCAAAACTTTGAAGAAAAAATTTGGAGCCATTTATGAGAAAATAAAGTTTGAGCGTTTTTGGAAATGCGGAATTTTGATCTAGTTTTCACAGAAAACTGTTGAGTTTTCGAGAAATTTTACTTGACATTATTTACAGCAGTTGAACTCGTAAATGTAATAATGTAAACAAATCGCCACTAATGTAAATATTAGCGACGTGAGAGACAAATCAAACATTTTCCCCTTAATTTAGCAACTGGATTTATCCACTTTTTCGTTATGACGGCCCGGCAACGAATTTTTTTCTGGCGAAAATTCGCCATTTTTTCGCGCAGCATTACATAACTTTCCCTATACTACGTTTATTACTCCGTATATACGTACGTATACGGGAAAGTAAAAACACTTTTTCGGTATCAGGGGTCCCCAAAACGTGTATTTCCGTTAAAATCTCGAAGTCCATTTTCAGCAGCATTACATAATTTACTCTATATACGTGGAATAAAACAGTCATTTGCGAAACCTCCGGGCTCTAGCCATTATACACTTCCATTCTCATAAATGGAAGCACATCTCAAGTTGTCATCTGGAACTGTAAGTAAAAATAGCATCCCGTTCTGTTGGGATATCATTTTCGCATTTTCAAAGATTATTTTGTTTCGTTGCCAGCTTAATGCATTCAAATAAACCCACACAAGTGACATACAATAAACCGATATATAGTAAAACAAAGTGTAGATAAGATGCACAATGTGAGTAACGATCTCAGATTTACAAAGGGCATCTGGGCAGATTAAAAACTCAAATGCAATGTGGTACTGTTTGTATTAGATACCAACCCCTACTTGCAATTCTTTTGTCTCATATACATATTTCCTTTGATTTACTGAGTTGTAGTAACTTTTAATTTGATAACTGAAGTTGCTTATTTTAGGGATAATTGGGGATTTAGTAAAAAATACACGACAAAAATTAATATGAAACATTCTTATTTCAAGGTCCTTACAAAACTTGAATTCAATAAATATTTACATGATTAAATTATGCATTTCTAGACAATAAGTTCTTTTTGTAACACTCCAGACTACAAAGTGGTACACCAGTTCGAGAACAGCTATATTTCTTCAGATTGGAACAGCCATCCACGCCACATTTCTTACTAAGAATTATTTTCCTGGAAGTATATATTTGTATTTAATTAGAGATTGTTATGCATGTGTACTTGAAGATGTACACTTTGCAAACACTTTGTTTCCTAATTTGTAAATTGGAACGAAAGTACTACTCATAAAATTCTACCTATTTGTGAAGGAAGTTGCTTTTACTTAACTAAGGAAGGAAGGGAGAAGCAAATGGGGAGGGATGCTCCAACATTAAAAAATAATAAGTTATTTATGTCAAACAAATGTTTGTGATGTTAATTATATATTCATATAGTTTTGTTACTAAAATAAATATCAATCATTAATGGCAGCAGTGATTAAAAACTTCATTATTTTGTAAATTAGATCTCTTAATGAAATTGATTAATATGTACATGATTTGAATAGCACCGCATAGTGTTCGGATTTCGAAAACATGATGAAGATGAGCAAATATACTAATTTAGAGCATTGGACTTTATGGATAATGTAAGTGTCAATATTAGCCATTAATTATTATTTCTTCAGTATATCTTATAGAAGAGGATGCCAAGAAGTATGTCCAGGCTTTCATGAAAATAAGTTAGTTATTTCAAACATTTTCAGTAGACAGAATGTGGAAAATGTAATAAAATCAGAACCAGAAGTTATAATGGAATCAGAATGAGAGAATGAAATGGAAATGAAGCAAGTTTCAAAAAATGTCAATGTTTATTAAACAACCATTTCATTCACATTACGAGTAAATCTCCTTAGAGATTTTAATTTCAAAATCATTAACAATTTTACTTCACGAGGGAGGTGCATTGTTAATAATGTACTAAAATTATTCTTTACATTTCAGGCAAATTAGGTAATTGTATTTTAATACTTTTTAAATTTACTATTCAGAAGACTTTCTCAGTTATGATGGTCAACTCAACATAGTATGTTCATGTAAATTAGCATCGGGGAGATGAAATAATAATTTTGCAGTCCTTTTATTTTGAAAATGTTGCATCAACTTAATTTGTTGGCTGATCCCGACAGTACGGTACCCCTCGCTGTCACCACCTCCTTAATACCTTTTGTACATATCGTACCAATAGGCGATTTTCATGGCTCGTAAAGTTTTGAGTCGCCCTCATACGCTTTGTCCCTGTCGCATTATAATGCCAAATTACTTCCGAAGGTAAGTTTTCTGCTTTGTTCACCCGGATCCAAGTCATGGCGAGGCTCAGACCTTTGGCCCTCGTGTTCACTATAAACAACCTTGAGTCTATCCATCGCATACTTACCAATTCACTTTTATAAGAAATTACTTCAGTAAGCACATTATAAGAAAGCCTCTAGTATTCAAACTGCGCAGTGAAGGAAACTGCGGACTTAAGGAGGCCATGACAGAGAAAGGTACCGTACAGTCAGGATCAGACAATTTGTTTTTCTTTTCTACACAACAAATCTGAATAAGAAAATGTCAAACTTTTCTAAAAGGCAAAGATAATGTGTCTTATTTTTTACTTGAAAGATCAAAAGAATAAATATTCATTTTTTGAAAGAAATTTGTCCATTCTATTTCTTGAATTATCTATTTCAATAAATATGTTCTCTAGACACAGCAACATTTATATTATTCAAGAAATTTAACTTACTCTGAAAGTTGTTGTGGCATCAAAGGGAAGTCCATTCCAGAAGGAAGTGAGATGGTAATTTGGTCACTGCTATTTCTGTAGCTAATATGCGGTACTTGTTTCCTAAACGATCTTGATTTGCAACCTTTTCCACCTTTTGACTCTTGCTTTTTCAAAAGACGTTCCATAGTTTTTTTCTATTTGGAAGGAAAAAATATATATATATTTATATATATATATATATATATATATATATATATATATATATATATATATATATATATAAATAAAAGTGAAGTTAAACAAAAGTAAATTTCACTACAATCAAGCAATGCCTTTGATTATACAAACCTTGTCTTTTTCTCTTTTTTCATCTGCTAATTGCTTTCTTTTCTGAGATTTTAAAGCAGCTTTCTGCAGTGCTTCAGCAGTCATTACTTTTTCTTTGTAACCTACATTTAATTCCAAATTATAACATCAGAAAACTTTTTTCAAACATCATTTTATGTAAATACTTCACACAAACTCACCAGAAGGAAGAGACATTAATTGCTCTCCCCCAGGACTAGGTTCTTTGTCAGTTTTTCGTTCAAACATTGCTCTTTGCCTTGCAGTCATCAACTTGGGATCTTTTGGTTTAATTTTCTTTAACTCATCATCAACCTAATGGTAATTCATTCAGATTATAATCACTTAAAAAGAAAAAGAACACAGAAAACTAACACAAGGATTTAAAAATAAATTTTCAATGTGGCAAAAGAAAGGGGTATGGATGGGGGGAAGAAAATGAAACAAACAAAAATGCCAACGTAGCAGAAGATGCAGAAAAAGTTTCGAGGGGGATTGTTTCAGAAAAGCTGAAATTTGACTGAGCATATTATTCTCTGTTGAAGCCCTGAATGAAGCTTTTGCTGTCACATGCACATCAATGATACCAGGATGTCAAAACGCTATTGCAATAGGTCATAGTCATAGTTCACAATAAATGACTAGATGACTGGCTCAGAGATGTTTAAGAGCATGAGACACTAGACAGTATGCTCCACGGAGAGCAATAATTAGCTACTTTTTTCCAGTTCAATTTTCACAATATTACCGAAACATTAAATATCCCACTATGGCATGTCATGAGTAATCAGTGCTCACATACAGTTATTAGCATTTAACTTTATTACTTGGTTTTCTGTATTAAAATCCACATGCATAACCAACTGTTATTGAGAATACATTAGTAGTTGTCAATAGTAGGTTGAATGGGATTTGAATTGTCTATGATAATACCTTTGTAAGATTTTGTTTGGAAAATTTAGTTTTATAGACCCAACAACATTTTACAATAGATTTACTTTGTTTCACAGAAAATTTGTTCACTTTGTTCATGAATTGTAATGAAAAGCTCATGAACGAAAGTAAATCTATAATTTATGAAATACAAATTAAGGAGCCAATTTTGGGTAAATAATAATAATAAAAAAAGCATAAAAAGTCAATGCCCTGACCAGAAAATCAAATTAGGACCATTATATCATTAAAGTTCCTTCTTTTGTTGTAACAGGAATGACACTGAAAAGTTAAAATTAATTAATCGTATTCTAAATCTACACAATATTAAGGTAAATAATGATCCTGATTACTGAAAATAATAGATTATATCACAAGGTAAAATAAAATAATTTTTTCTAGAAAATGACTTCTATTTATTTCTGAATGCAGAAAGTAGAGCTACTCTTCATTTGCACCATGTTATAAAAATTATCTCAAAAGATAAGTCTTAAAAATTAATTAAACGTACCTCTTCCAGCTTTCCTGATTCTATAGCATCCAACCACCGTTCTTCTTCACTAGATGTACCACTGTCTTTTCCTTTCCCCTTTTTCTTTTTAATCTTTGGAGATGAATTGACAGTGCCACTTTTCTCTCCTACCTTGACAGGACTGGATTTTTCTTTCATTTTTTCAGGAGACAAAGAAGATCCACTTCTAAACATTTTTGATAATGCTCTACAACAATACAGAATTAATGTAATGCTGCCTCGTAATACATTACAGATGAATTCAATTAGAAACTTACGCTTTATCACTGGCTTCCTTCCCAAATTTAATTTTCAGTTTAAGAGAAGGTTTAGTTGGATCACAGTCATCGAATGACAGATCTTGTGATCCTTCACTTTCTTCCAGTAGTTTCTTTCTTTTGTGTTTCTTATGTTTGTGCCTTTTATGTCGCTTTTGAGGAGAAACTTCGTTTCCATCTGCAGCAACACACATTTTGAAATAGGAAGAAAAACGATATATGCCACAAAACATAATTTTAAAAAATTTCCCTTCACTTTTATACCCTTCAACAGCTGCACATTAACACTGAAATAATGACTAACAACAATGCTTTTTCACTAGTCCTGATTGAACTATACCAATAAAATTCAAAGATTTATATAAATTAATTGACTCCTTTTACTTATACTATTTTAATTACTAGCTCCTACCCTGTGCAAAATACAATCACAGTTTCGACTAAAGAAGTCAATTATTGAGAATAAGAAAAACTTTACATCACACATTATATTTAACACATAGCCCTTAAAATTAACTAATTACCAGCGGTTTCGTCGTCTGTCGATGTATCTTTTCCATTTTTTCGTTTACCCATTGTTTCAAGTAACCTCAGAATACCTGAAGTAACTGGGAAGTATTCATGAATCAACGCAGAACTAACCAAACATATTTGCGGACTGACTTTATTTATATTATTTGGCGCACTCGAAGTACAGTAAGATAAATGTGTAAAAACAGAAAGGATCAGATTCAAGGTACTGCTGAATTCACTTATCCCTGGTGGTTGTTAGATAGAATCAGAAACACAGAAAAGGAAACGCGCGCGCCCTCCTGTCACGGGGGGCATTTTCATGCTCTGTGCTCTATATTATAGTCCCATGCAGAAAATAATACTCTCTGCTTCGTGCTCTCTGGCGAGAGCGCTCGCCACGACCGTGGCGTTGGGTACGTTGTAAGGAAGAACTAAGCGGCGAGGCGGGCTATTTGAACTTCCATTTCAATAATTAAAACGCATGTTAACAATATATACATATACACAACAAACTCTAATAATAATTTGCGGAAAAGAAATTCATATAAATTTGCCTGTGCTTCTATCTTTAAGGCCTTTTCAGGGTCCCATGGTGATTGAAGAACCTACCTATTTCATTTGGCTTAAGGAGGGAGGGAGGGACTAACTTACTTATTCCAGCAGTCACTCAATCTCCAGAGCCACATTCATCGACCTAAGGAGTTAAAATACCTTTAGGAAGTGTGATTGTAATTTTCCCTTCACAGAGGATGGGGACAGAACCCATTCTCTTCAGTACTTTTTTATTGAGTATCATTCAAAGTTTTGTACCACTTTCTTACAGTAGCATGTAGCATCATGTGAACAAATTCAAAAATTAAAAACATTAAACAATCTTTTGGACATTTTCCAATCATAATACTAAAATTAACATTCTCCATAATTTTGCTAAACATTTCTTGGCCAACACAATACATATTTAATTTTAAATTCATTAATATTACTTTCAAACATGGACACCAAACTTTTAACGAAATTAAATAGCCTAAGAGAAGGATAACGTAATCCACTGTTAACAATCTCATACTCTTTAAAAATTGAGAAAATTACTCCTTCAAGTAAATTGTGTTCTTGATCAAACAACAAATTTCTACATTCATGTCATTGGTTCTCCAAAACTCTCTTGGCTAGGTAACCAGGAACATTATGTCCTGCATTTTCCCTTATAAGACTATCAACAAAACTGACATTTGGGAACAAATACCTTAACTCTTTGGGTGCCTAAAATTTAATCTGATTACAACTTGCTTTTGTTAGTCTCTATCATAAGCAAACACATTTTCACATCTGAACTGAGAAATTAAAACTTCATCCCAATCAGCCTGACAATTACTCCTTTCGCTGCACAGAATCATGGTTTGAGAAAATACAGCCATAAATGCAAACTTAAAATCATGGCATGAAGGTTTTTGCCTACACCCTCCTTTATTCCTAACCATACTAAATGTATTTTCCAGACAATCTTGATTAATTCTCCCCATCAATAAAAGAAGACATTCCACAATTCTTCAGTCTCCCAAAGTAATTTTGCACCATTCAAATTTTGTAATAACCTATTGATTGACAGAACATGAACACTTTTACCCCAAGATTTAATAAAATATACTGTTTGGAAAAAAGAAATTAAATTATCCCATAAATCCATCAATAAATTTAGCTGTTTGCCAGGCATCATTTGGATGCATATTACAACTCTGAAAGTAAACAAAACTCCTGCAATGTTCTGACTTTAAGTTTGGGCTGCAATTCTCTCATTCATTTACTTAAATCCTCTAACATTAGCACAATCTTCATTTAATTTTCTCAACCTAATGCTCTGATTCTTATCAAACATAAATATAAACAATAAATTTCCATCGAGCAGTTTCATTTCCACCAAATATTTCTGAAACAAATTTCTTGTATTTTTGAACAAATAGGAATATCAAGACAAGCAAGAATGCTCTCCCCATTAATATGAAAAAGGGGAAATTCTGTGGTCTCAATCATCAACTTACAACCCTTGGTTCCTAGGTCACACACTGTTGCAAAAACTTTGAGCCCAAAGTTTTGTTATCTTTCAGTGACAACTTGAATACGTTTTGAAAGTACTTTAGAACACATATCTGCATGTGAAAAAAGTAACCCAACACTTGCTGACAGTTTTTACACACACCTCCAACCACAAAAACTAAAGCTTTATTTGCTCTTTTATTGGATTCTGTTACTCATAAAACTAAAATTTCGATCAAAGCCATCAATTACATAATTACATCTTTAATACCGTATGTGAAGTCAGGAAGAAGAAAGGGTGAAGAAGTTCATACATAGTCAGTTTTGCTGATGTAACAACGGTGTGACTTGGTTTCCACCAACTCACTGAGACTTTTCTACAAATAAAACTAAAGACTGTTCCAATTACTATTTTTATTATAACCTATTCCGTTTCTGAGAATATGATTTTTTTATAATCTATTCCATTTCTGAGAATACAAATTTATTCTCTACATTCTACAAAGTTTATCTTTGCCTAATTTGTTGCCACAATGTATTTAATCATATTGGTATATAACATTAATGCACTGTCTCTGATGAAATATGAATAAACATGCCAATTAAACAGACACACAATTTTTTTTTTCTTCTTCTTCTTTTCGTGTGAGTGTGTGTTCCAAAAATTAAAAACATCCAGGGGTATGTTTCAATCCTCAGGTACATATTAAACTCTTAAATAGGTGTGAATCATCATATTATATAGAGCATTACATAATATGGAAGTTTTTATTTTACGAATAAAAAAAAGTCTGTTTAATTGGCCTACTTATTAATACTGATATAACATTATTAGGCATTGTTATTTTATTATTAAAGTAAAAGCAGAATTTAAAAAAATACAAAGGTCACTTTTTAATTACCAGGGTCATAAGTTGGGAGAGGAATTCTATGATTTTGCATATTTTTGTCCGTTGCTTTGGTGCATAGTTAAATGAAATTTCTTGACACTGGGTTACAATATGATGCAACATAGATTAATATTAATATATTAATATCTATTCATTTGTGAGCGTTTCTTGATTCGAAAGAGCTTGTTATAGTTCCGTTTCCTATAGATGATAAAATACATGTGCAAATGAGGGATATTTCTTGACAACATATTTTTTAAACCAGTTACAAGAACTACATCAAGACATAGAAGGTACTTCACTAAGGTGAATATTTACATCAATTATTTCTCTCATGAACGTAGATTATATTATGTTTGCCCACAAATATATTTCATTCCATGCATTCTTCTCCTGAATTTTATCTAGATAGGATTTTAGAGGAATTGAAATATTTAATTTTAATTGCATATTAAAGTGCATATTTGAAAATTTTTAGGTCATAAATGCATATTTTTAAAAACATATTTCAAGATTTTTTTAGGGCATAAAAATCCTCTCTAGTCAAAAGTTACCAAAAAAAAATACACACTTCCTTTACATATGGAGACTTAAAGATTATTTTATTGAAGAATATATTTCATTTAACGTAAATATCAAAACCTGGAAACAGAATAAAACTAATAAAAAACCATACACATTTATATTTTGTAATTCCTATATTTACTTTGTAAGCAGCGGTTATACATTTGAAAAAATAAGAGAAAAAAAATAATAATAAAATAAAATAAATACACATATTATGTTAGGGAATCAAACATTAAGAGTTGAAGGGCTTTACTACGTTAATCTGTTCTTTTCAAAATCAGGTTAATATTTCCCGAGAAGTTGGAAAAGACATTCTTCTACTTAAAAGTTCCATGACGCTGGAGAATTATGTGGGAGGAGGAAACGTGATCTACAATTTAGCTGGGGTGATGTTTTTTCATAAAATGGCAGTGGTTTACATGGAAGTCACCGATCAGCAACCTTGTAAGTTGAGCTTATTTTATTATCAGGTGAAGAATTTAGCGATGTAGATGTCTTGAAATTTCTTTCATCTTGGATTGAGTATGTGTGCGATTTAATAGGAGGAAATAATTATAAACTTAGTTTGAAGGACTGTCATTTGATGTTTCCTCTTTCTTTGAACAACCCACTTCATGATTCCTAATTTCTAACTGCTGAACACAAACTTTCCCAATTTTAACAATGTGAAGGAAAAAGGTAGATCTAATTAATCTTTAATAACAGGTTTAACAAGATTTCAGAAGATATAAACAATACATTTTATTGAACATATTTACAAGCACATTCCAGCATTTCACTGTACATCAGTGAGAACTGTCTAAATTAAGAGACTGTAAAACAAATTTTTTATCAATTCCATCTTTTGACACCTGGAAAGTTTGAACTCCGAGTCGTTGTACAGCTTTAATATTACGCTCATCATCATCAAATAATACCATTGTTTCATAAGGAAAGCCAGTTTTTCGGTGCAATTCTTTGAAATGCAGTATTTTAGAAGTAGGATAAATTTCTTTATAAGTGAATAACGAGTTCAAATTGAAAAGTTCTAATAACTGATATGCTCCCATTATATCTTCTATTCGTGATGCAACTCCTAGTACAAACCCACGGGAAATGAGATCGCGAAGAATATCGATTACTTGAGGAAATGTAGAAACTAATTTACCACTTGCGTCTTCCACTGAATTTTTTTCTGTTCGTCGAAATGGGTTTGTAGTATCTTTGTCAACTTGAAATGGCCAAAGTGTGCGATCCAAATCGAAAACTATAATGTTTGGAGTTTTTGGTGAAATGTCCATTACAGTACACCGATGATTTTTGTTCGACCATTCACAGTGTCTTCGAAATTGTGGAAATTTTATCAATTCTGCTCGAAAATCTGACAATAACCTCCAACGCTGCATCAAAGACAAATTCACACAAATTTATCACTGCAATTCTACTTCAGTGTGACCAACCTACATTTGATCAATCAAGATCGGTCGTGTCCAAAGAGTATATAGCCAAGATCTTTGGTATATAGGTCATGGTCGTGTCGGTGTCAGCAGTCAACACGATATATACTCTCTGGTCAACACTATTCGCAAAATTTTCATGATGGTCACCTGTGTATATAGCGATGTACATATACTGCAATTTCCCTAACTTTAACCCTGACAGAAATCAGCTGTTTCGCTGCCATCCAATCGGGAGCTTATATTTCGCGACAGTGACGTCACTACGGTGACGTTCAAGCATTCGATTAGATGAAACTGTCAACAGCTGATTCCTTTCAGGGGCAAAGTTACGAAAAACGCAGTATAATACCGGTACGGCGGGAAAGAGTTGGATAGCAAGTTCTGGTGTGCGCGTAAGCGTTTCCTAGAGAATTAGCAAGTTTTTGGCTGTATTATGCGGTTGCTAAGGTTTGTGTTTCTTATCATATTTTTTTATTTACAACGATATTTGTTTTTTTTTGTCTCTTTAAGTTCTCGTTGCTCATTTCGTAGACAAAGATTTAAAGAAGCACTTTCCTATCAGACATGTATACGCCAAGTCAATACCTTTTCATTTGAAAATGGTTCGGAGCAAATATTATTATGATCTTAGCGATAATGCTGAAGTGCTACTTTATATTTAAGTGAAATATGTAAATCAATTCAATCCACGTGTCCTTTCATCATTTGTGGGAAGTACCAACGAATGTTGGGCCGCTACGCTATTCGAGTAGAAGCGATTCCTTCTGCATATTTTTATAAACTGTCGGCTTTTTAAATTTTATTTTAGAAAATTGTATTATTATCATCGAGACAAATATATCGTACGTTGAACTTTAATAAACGTTTGGAAAAACTCCAGTATGTTTATAAATACAGTCTCAAAAATGTTGGTAATTTTTCACGGAGTGAAGGAACATTCAACACAAAATTTACCAGAATTTGATTTAATTTAATATATTAATTTTACAAAGTTTTATTATAATAAATATATGCTTATTTAAAATATAATCAAATATTACACTTTTTATCATATTTTTTTATGTTAGCAGCTTGTGCTGAATTCATAATTTGATGGCTGAATCTCAGTTTTTAAGGCAAGCGTTGAAAATATTGCTAGTTATTCCTAATGATTTTAATGTTATCATTTTTTAAACGTCTCAATGTTTTCAGTATCTTTTGCTTGCCAAGTATTAATGAACATGTGATGCCATTTCTGCGATACAATTGGGTCATATGACTTGATAGCCCTGACGGCAGAAGTTAACAGTTGATTTGGTGAGCAAGGTAATATTGAGGCTCTTAGGCATTTAAATACACAAATAAAATCTTGAAAACTTTAGTAGTTCAACCGACTAGAGTCGGCCATGCTCATACATATTATTATGCTGTGTTTATTTCACACGTTCGGGCAATGCATGTAATTGAAAACTTATTTATTGTGAGAGCTACAGTGAGTGTCAAAAGTATTCGTACACCTAGTCGTGTTTCAAGAAAGCTACAGTAATTAGGTCGATAAACAAGAAAAATAAATTGTAGGAACTTAATGGTCTTCCCAAATCACCTTTATTGCACACACACACACACACACAATGAGAGAAAAAAATATTTCACTTCCAAAACCAACACAAAAATAAAAATAAAGCACTTTTCCCTCGCGACAAAAGTATTCGTACACTGCCCATATCTACAGTAATATCTATTCTAAATAATAATAACTTGATCAAATGAATCCCTAACATTTCGTGGGGTTCCCTTTGTCATCAATTACTGCCTGAAGTCTTCTTGGCATGGACTCTACCAAATTAGCAGTAAAGGAAGGTGAAATTTTCTCCCATTCATCTTTCAAAACTATCTTAAGTTCACTTACACTCGAAGTCTCTTTCTCTAAATTTTATATCCAGTGATTGTGGTGGCGTATGCAATGGTGTGGGCATGTTGTACAGAAGCCAAAGCCTCGAATTTAGAGCCGTGTGTTTGGGGTCATTGTCTTGCTGAAAATATAATTCCGTCCCAATCCCAATTTATCAACAGTTGGTTGCAAATTGTTTTTCAAAATGTTTATATAAATAAACTGGTCCATAACCCCTTCGATAATCTGCAAGTTCCCCACACCAGAAACACTCATGGAGCCCCACACCATCACTGATCCTCCTCCATGTTTAATGGTGGGCAGCAAGTTGTGCGGATTGAGTTCTTCGTTCTTCTTTCGCCAAACGCGTTGCTTTCCATCGTACCCAAAAATATTAAATTTACTTTCGGCGGTGAATACCACTCTTTTTCAAAAATCCTGGTCTTGATTCCGATGCAAAAGAGCGAAATTTAACCGTTTCTTTCTATTTGCTTTTCCCACCCAGAACTTCTTACACGCATGTCAACCACGGTAACCTTCCCTCCTCAAGATGCGACGTACTGTAGCTGCCGAAATAGACACTCCTCTACTTCCAAAGTCAGTGCACTTCTAGGATTTTTTTTAAATTTCACGTACAATGAATCGTCAATCTTGATGAGACAACACCAGAGGTCGTCCGTATATCGACTTATTTAAATAAGATTTTCTCACACAGAATCGATCTATTATCGATTGAACGGTCGACCTGGGTTTTCCAAGGGCATTTGCAATGATCCTTAGAGATTTACACTGGTTGTGCATATTAATAACTACTCGTCGCTCCTCTGCAGTCGTCTCCTTTCCTTTGCGACCCATCGCGCCGACGAACTAGCCTTGAACTGTTTCCCAGGGACCGTTACAGACGACTGATTGAGATTTTGTAATTCCCACGATGAGGAAAAATCGTTACAAATTGTGATTCCCGTTCAGACACGCATAGTTTGCACTCTCGGTCTCTTAGAAATAAAAAAAATATTCCGTGTACGAATACTTTTGTCGCCCAAAAAAGTGTCAACCTTTGGTGAGGGATTTTTTTGCAAGACTTATGTAGGTCTTTTTTATTTTTCTTTATCTAGGAATGGACAGAAACAAGATGTAAAATCATAATTATTTTTATCGCAGATTTTTTATGAAAATTTGGAACGATTCGCAACGCTTGTAAGCGGAAATGCGAGGTGTACGAATACTTTTGACACTGACTGTATGCAGTGTTGTTGTACCAGTATTCTGATCATTGATATACCAGTATTTTAATGAAGATACCATGTACCAAGATGAGGATCCTGGTATGCTTGAATACCAGGATTTTATGTATATGGTAATGAAGTACGATCTAAGATTTGCACTATACTTTTCTATTCAATAATTTAAAACGAACATCAGTATTGCAAATGACTATGAAAACACTGCCGTAAAAGCATTAAGTGTGACGTAGGACGGTATTTGGTAGATTTTAAGAACAGGGTTCGGCTCCTATTGACGCGCACGATTCGGTTCCGAACGAGTCACTTGCGGCACCGCCACAGTGTGCCCGGCCACACGGCCACGTGGCCAACGCACTTTCGTGTGGAATCGTGACGCTTCGCTACCCGTGTCCAAGTTGAGGACGAGGCTCGGGCCTTCGGCCCTCGCGTTAACATAAAACATCCTTGAGTCTGTCCAACGCATTTTATGCATTTAACATTATGCATGCAACGCATTTTATGCATTTAACCATTGTAATTCTCCATTACACATTCGCACCACACCGCACAATGCACAATGCAAGCACAAAGGCATCTTCCCGCTCCCTGAGTGATCCATTCTCGTGGTCCGCGTGAGTGAACCATGCGCAAGTGAACCGTGCGCCGTTGTTTTAGTGAGCCGAACCCTGTCCTTAAAATCAGCCCGGTATTTTTCCAGCATATGTTACAGCAGAAAAGTATACATGTTATACTTCGGTTTTTCTTCTAGGCGCACGGGGGTGTCAATAAAATGGAATATCTCATGGTATTTCGCGTCGTTTTCAGTTGTGCTGCTAGGAGTCGCATGATCGCCAACTGTATCAAGCAGTGCTGCGACGCCCCTGTGCGCCAAGAAAGAAAAACCGAAGTATAGTCTTCCATTCATGGTGGAAACTTTTTTTCTTTGTCCCATGCTTCCATTTAGTCTGTTGATTTAAAATGAATCAATATCGCATTAAGTTTAACGAACTTCGTGTATGCGTGGAAAACAATAGAGTTATAATATTAACAATTTCAGAGTCAATTATCATTGATACCAGGATTTTTGAAGGTTGATACTAGGACATTTGGCAAAAATATGTCAACGCTGGAGCTATGTTCTTTTTAGTGGATTGTTTGTATTGCAAAAATGTGGAATATCTGCTTACGTTTGCAACTGAAACATCCGAGAATGACAGGACAATCTTAAATGTTTTGAACTGCGAATTACAAAGATAGTGCCTGTGAGTGACTACTATTGACTTGACCATCCAAGTTCTCTCGCTTCCAAGCAGAAAGCCTCTTGTAGCTTCCGCTACTGAAACACAGCGTGGTGCACAGCGGGTATCGTGGTCACTTTATTCATTTATTTACGTCAAAAAACAGTTTAAAACTGTGTGACGAACTATGGGGAGAATTGAAATTTGTGCACGTTTTCATAATTCCGTGATCTCTATCCTAAACCATATTCTAGTCGAATTTTGAATACAGAAAAAGAGTGCTTTTTTCACTTGCAGTAAACACGTGTTGAAAGGGCCGGAAGAAGCGGGGGCGAAACCCCAGGGTGCAGGTCCGGAGGGATGGTGTCCGACTTGCTCCAGATCATAGACTTTGCTCTACGGCCAGATGCATCGCAGACTCTACGACCAGATCCATACTCTGTCGCACATCGGGCAGTTGCACCCGGGGGGGGGGACGCGGTCACAGCGAGGCTATAAAGGCGGGTGGGCTCTGAGAAGGGCCAGCATTGTTCCTCAAACTTTTGTCGTGAGACCTTCGCTAGACGCCAGAGTGCGTGGGAGGCCGCAAGCTTGCGGGTATGAGGTGAGCGTCAGGCTCATGTGACAATGTGTTGCCAGTTAGCGGATGCTAGCGGGTAGTAAGTAAATAAACAATGTGTATACCAAAGCCATCTTGTCTGTGATTTGTCCAACCCACGACGTCACACTCTTTTGTTCCGATGGGAGTAAAATTTTACTTTCCAGATTTCTGGGAACAATAATCCAAAATAGCTTACTCTGCCTCCCGACCCCGTTTTCTTCTGTCCACTACCGCACACAGCTTGGTTATTATGATAATACAATCTTGGATAAACTTTATTTCAGAGGAAAAAAGAACGTCTCACTGTAAGTGTACCTATACAAAGAGAAACTTTTTAACTCTTCAGTGGTCGCGTGAATTACATTTGTAGTCCATATTTATAAAAGTCTTATTAACAATATTTTAAGAATAAATAATCTTTTAGTTCAAATATAGACGAGTTATGGAAACTAAAACCCTGACCAGTTACAAAAACTATTAAATTTATTAGAACGTTGATATATTACAAATTCTATGAAATGCTACACAAAATTGTATGAATTATACCAATAAATATACTGAAATATATGCGAGTAGATGTTTGTTTTTGAAAAGTCTTGTGCCCAGTATGTTCTGTACACTTGATATATTTTGCATTACGATTATTAAATTAAGTAGTTACAAAATTGTTTAAACATTCTGAAAGGTTTTAAGCGCCCGTGAGCAAGCGGACTATTCGTGATAGGATTTGAAAGCACTTCAAATTCCTTTCCATCCAATAACGTACAATCAGAAGCAATCCAATAAAAATAATTTGTTTTTGACAGGGCCTTCAATATTACATTAAGATTCAAAATGATGATAGTTTTAACAGAAGCAGTTATATGACATACTTTATTATTGAGTGGGATTTTTCTTGCTTGCTAAACTATTTAGGTTTTTGGTAATACAAATACATTATGACAAGTAGAAGACACAGTCCACTCTTAAATAAGAAGTTTTATGCTAAAGAAAACAAATGATACAAAACATGTAACAGATCACTTGTAAGATTACAAATTATGACACGAGGGTAAAATGACTTATCACCAGTGGCAGCTCGTGACATTTTTTTCTGATGGGGCCAGGTATAAAAACACGAACATCTCAGAATCAACAACATATATAATTAAAGAATCGTCTTTTAATCGATGGTTTAATTAATATTAATTTTTCAGTTAATTAAACCTTTAAATCTATAATTTTTCCACAAAAAACAAGTAGGAATTTTTATTAAGTCATTTAAACAAATATTGGTATGTCAATGGAAACAAAAGATTTTTACAAAAATTACGCTAATGCCATAGCTCATCTTTTGGAATGTTGAGATTTCGAAAGGGAAACGTATCGTAAAATTAAGACAAGTTGACTTCGACTTGTTATGCCAGTTGTTTAATCGGCTTGCACAGAAATAAAATCAGCTACGTCTATATCTTTCTTCACTTCCTCCAAATACACTTCATATATACAATCTAGCAGCTAGTTTTTTGTCTTGTTTGAGTTATGTTTATAAATAAAAGAATTATGTAAATGATCATCTAACACGCTATCCAGATTTCCGAGTAACGATAAGTATACAAAATTACATGGTAGATTCGTAGGCTTCCGCGGCCGGAGTCATTATGTTCTTGGCTGTAAAGCCAAGAACAGCCAAGAACAGCCAAGAACACAAAATTACATGGTTTTTTGAATCTTCAGATTCATCATGCCCTCTCAATGTTAGTTCTTGAATGATGAGTGCCACAGTGTTTTACTAAACACTCAATCATTCTACCTAAAATATGTCTATTTTTGCGACTTGTTCATTATGTTTCTAGATTGAAATTTTGATCGCCGAATCAACCTGTACAACAATATTCACGGTTCCAAAGTTGTAAATTTGCAAGCATTTTCTAAATGCAATACACTTTCTTTGTGTTTCTTTATCCTTTCGCTCAAATGTTTCAGATCCGTACTGCCTACTGTCGTCTACAATCCCCCACCAAATAATAAACAATAAAAGCAAAATTAGCTTCTTCACTCACCGTCAACCATGATTTTTTCTGAAACCTCGTATTACAAAATGTTCGTTTCTTTTTCCATCAACTTGTGTAAATGATTAGTCGGTTGATGTGCTTCTAATCGTTTAATATCATTTTTTTCCTTCAAGTTCCGGAGAATAAAACGGAAAGCAGTGTAATGGATCCACTGTGTTCATCTTACAGCGCGCAGAACTTCACGTCCACATTGAAAAAGGCGCGCTCAGACTGCCGTTTCTTTGCGAAGGGCCCGCTGATGAGGGCCCCTAGGACAGCTAAAATTAGCAAGCAGTGGTCGTGCCCAGTGTGAAAGGGCGCTGACCTTGTAAACAGAGTGGAGCTATCGCTTTGGGGCCCATGCAGGTCGGGCCCCTTGAGCACTATTAACGCCATCTTTGAGTGCGGCAAGAAACTTTGACCATCAATTCTTAGTTATTGGGAGTTGGAATTAGTTCTGGGGTCGAATTGTCGACTTCACGAATAAAGAATTCCAATAAAGTACTGAAATTATCATAAAGAGATTTACTGTAAAGGTAAATAAACATTTTTGTGCTTATTAAAAATTGGTGGAGCCCGGCCCCTGTGGCCCCTTAGGACGAGCCGCCCCTGCGTATAACAAGTCGTAAATCAAACGGCTATAGAAGAAACGGCTATATCCGCCGCTATGCAGCTGAATTGTTTCCACTCGCGCGTAAATCACATAAAACATATTCAATAAAGTTTACTTTACAGTTTTTCCGCGAGTACCAATTGCCAGATTGATGCAGTTTTGATGTTGCTTAGACAACTCCAAAGTTCAATTTTATTAAAACATGTCCATCTCTCAATAGCAAAACACATGACTTGATGAATAACTAGTGACAATACACATCACTGCAGATTTAGCACTGTTTTGTTGACACTTTTGAACTGTGATGAGTACCGCACTTTTAGAGATCAAGTAGATTGTGACGGATCAAAATTAAGGCGTGCCACATGTTCGCGCTACCCAGGGGCGGTTTTTTATAAGGTTCACAGGTTCACGCAACACCCAAAAATTGAGAGAAAATAGAATATACACTTCGTTATTACAATATCATTAATAGTATGACTTTTTTCTGCTACTTTGTATAATTTTCATACCAGTATTATGTTGACGAACCGATGTGTCCACATGGCTGTTCACGTTCTCGAAACAACACCTTGTTCAGACTTCGTTTCATAAGGACCATTGGGTACCACGTGGCTTCGCTTCTGCGCTATCATAGGGCGCTTTCATCGTATCATGTTCACACTTACGCCGTGAACTCCGCTTGGCGCAGCACTCGGGCATCACGCCATCTTACTCGAGACGAAGTTTCCGGCGCGCTGTCAGTAAAACAGTGTCCTCGATACGTCACTCCGAAACGCAAGTTTTGCTTCTGATGTGGATGGTGAAGGCCGTCTTAAAATCAGTGTAAACATTTGTTTACATCTCGGGTTCAAATAGTATTTAAGTTATGGTGTCTGTGCATCCTGGTATTCAATTATTTCTCTAAAATGAATAAAGTTATTAATTTTATTAGAAAAAAGTTTGGCTATGATGATATTCTTGAAATCACGAATGAAATTTTGAGGAGCCCAGTGGGGTCATCCTCCTTCTTATTTATACTTTGTATTGTGTTGTGCATATAGTCTGTATTATTCTAATCAGTTCTGTAAAGCAGCTAAGTGCGCTGTACCAGAAAAAGATTCAATAAAAAAACAAAAAAAAAAACGAATGAAATTATCTCTTGGTCCGGGTCAGCCTGTTCTGAAAATTGAAACAACTGTGAAATCAGCAAAACGAGAGTTTCGTCGACGATTCAGCCTTAATATTTACTCGACATATAAGCTGAACGATCATTTTCAACAATGAAGCTGATCAGTGGCGTATCTATGGTATGGCAGGCATGGCACGTACCATGGGCGCTTCTCACAAGGGGCGCTATTTACAGTATACCCTTTAAAACAGCTAACAACAACCTTAATTTCAAGCATCCCCATAGGGGCGCAAATTCTATGTTTTCCAATGGGCGCCTGAATACCTAGATACGCCTCTGAAGCTGATAAAAACATTTCTTAGAAATATAATGACAACCGAGCGATTGTGCGCCCTAACAATTCTGTCAATAGAGAAGCAACTTATTCGTGAAACCAGTAACTTCAATGAATTAGGCTAGTAATGGAGAAATTTTTTACATCGGCAATTGGATTTTCAATTCAAGTAAACAAGGTAAGTTTATAATTTCCACATTTGTAGGTAGACTGATCAAATTAATGATAAATGTTTCGTTCTGATTGTTGCTTAATGAAACTTGTAACATTGAGGCTACGTATAGACGCGTAAGGGTCAAAATTAATTTATAGCAATAAGCGAGAAATTAAGCTTTATTTGAAGATTAGTTATTAATGTTATAAATATTATTATTTTTTTTCACAAGGTGGTCAGGTCAGTGCTATAGCATAGTAGACAGCGTGCTCCTTGACCGCAGAAAAGTAGCCGGCCAACGTCCACATATCAGTCGTTGTGTGTATTGAAAGAAATGCGATACGCCGTACGTGCTGCGTGGGCCGACTTGTCGCCGGCAAGGGATGTTGCGCTGACCTCAGCTCGATTTCGGAGCGGCTGCGCGACCTCGCTCTCACGGCGCGTTGTCACACGTGGGGGGCGCATCCGAGAAAAGTTTATAATCAGTTTCTTGGAATGGAAACGATAATTTTTCATGTCATTCCTTCTTTATAGTAGTTTTTAGTTTTTACATTCACTTACCATTATTCGTCAAATATCCAAATATTTTAAAATATATTTGAAATTTAAGGTGAAATGTTCTTAAACAATTTAAATAGTAATTGTGTCCATTAATCGGGAAATATTGGAAAGACCCACCTCACGACCATTGCGTATGCAACACCCTTAAATTTAACTCACCCACCGCCACTGGCGCTACCATTGTTTTCTGCTCAGTGCATCACCTAAAGTGCTCACGTGCTCGGCTGCCACGTCGCCCCAATCATCAACCGTCACTACTCTCTTTCTAAAGGAAGAGATGCCACTTGCACACTGGCAAAGAGTTTGATTAAAGTAGGTTCGCTTTATCCGACACATTCGGAACCTTTATTCGGAATAAGTTTCAGTGTCAACAACGAATGTACATCTCACACAGATTTTCTGAATTTGTTCTGAGAACACCTTCTGGACACAAGACTGTGTCTCTCTCGGCTTTCTCTCATTGGATTGCGTCTTTCTGGACACAGTTACATAATTACGCAGTTCAGTCGAGTGCTCTTGTTTCGTTGACGTCCGAAGAGGTATAGGCCAGCAACTTTGAAAGCTCCCTTCGAGTGCGCATGCGCGAGGAGGGGTGACTCCCACCATCAACCGATCACTTCCCCTGAAAATATCGCTCTCTCACTCGCTCTGCGCGAGGCGGCGTGGCCGGTCGAGGGGAGGGGGGTCTGAACGCATAGACAGTCTGCTTTGTTCGTGGGCCCAACGTGCAGCAGTAAAAGTGTCAGTCATCCAAATCAAAACAGTTTCAGCTGTCTGTGCACAAACGCTGAATCTTCATGTATTAAAATTCAGTAAAAGAAACATATGTGTGGGAAGCATCGCCCCTGATCCTCAGTCCTGTCCCTTTCGTCTTCGAGTGCTGTGCAGCGTGGCGTGTCTTAGCGTAGGCCTAATTTCAAGTGACGTTCACAGGCGTAATATTGTGTGTATTTGTTTCTAACTCTAGGACAACCGTTTGCAGGTAATATAACCTGAACATCAAGCTCCCTCTTTACCATCCCGATCTCAATTCCATCGATTTAGTTTGGAGTTCCATTAGAAATAATGTTACGAAAGAAAGCATCGGTACCCGTCTATGAATTAAAGCAATTGTATGCCGAATATCATTTTCTAAATATCAGTGGCGTAGCGTGACTCACACGTTTGGGGATGCTCAACAATAACACACAAAATGTCACTATCAACTACTTCATCTAACAGGCGAACGCAACACAAGGCAGATACACTGAGACTACTTCCACGATCTCGATTGCTTACGACGGTGTAGGCGCTTCCCACAAAATCCTCACAGCAGTCAGGGCTGCCGATGTCTTGAAAGCAAATTATACAATGGCTCAGCTTTAATTCTTATACGCGAATGGCAATAAGACCATTTGTTAATTTATACATTGCCGACTTAAATAATATGTAATCTATTTAAGAGATAATACAATTTCTTGGATATTAATTAAGAAATAGTAGTCAGGCACTATTTCTACAGTTTGTACCCATGACCAAGCGGGGACTCCCGAGTGAGAGAGAGAAAGATAATTTACTGAACGCCTGAAGTGTGCTGCGCTCTCGTGCACAAACGAGGTTCTTTCCGCAGTAGACGCTAGCGTAAAGCAGTCGGGTTTCTCTGGGCCAGGGGTGAAGAGGGGAGAGGGGAACCTCGCCATCTGCGCATGCGTCATTGCTCGTCGCAATCTGGCGGCAGACGCTGAAGTATTTTAGCTTTCAAGCAATCAGAGGCCAGCTTCAACAGCCCGCCGAATTCAATCATAGGAAATCAATTTAAAATTAATACAAAACGTGTTTCACTCAACAGACCACTTGTAAGATTATCAATACAGTATTTAAGGTTCTTATATATGGGGATGCTCAGCATCTCAGCGTCCCCTGACGCTACGCCACTGCTAAATATTGCCCAAATCAATGGAAGAAGTGTTGTGAACACGTTAAGAAAATCGAAGAAGAATATATGAAAACAGACATGTCGACGAAAGCAAAAGTGGACAAAATTATCGTTTCTTTGCGGGGCAGTTCCTCTGAGTGTGAGAACGACAATGACGTCACACAGCGAAGGCTGCAGTGACATTGATGACTTACAGCTCCTCCTTGCTGGGGGAGGGCGACGAATCGCGTGCTCGCAGTAGGTCAGATATTCTGGCACTGTAACAGCGGTGGGAGAAACCAGCGAAAGTAAGCACCTCCCAAAAGGGAGATTTCAAACTTGTCCCCCTATAACAACGTCCCATGTCTTTTGGTGACTCCGCGCGGATTCCAGATAGAAGTCTTTCGCTTCTTCTTATTGCTGTCGGCATAGTTGTTCTCTTGATCATCCTTTTCATTTCTGGTTTCGTAAGGGACAAAGCGCGATTCTTTAGAAATCCCCCCCCCTAGTCAACCTTTGTATAATTTGATTTAAACAAAGCGTCACTTCAAGGTCACGAGCAGGACGAAGAGGAAACCCTGTCTTCAGGGCCGTTTTAATAGCATTGGGGGCCCTTGGGCCTAATTTATTTTGGGGGCACCCTATGCTTACTTTCAGCAATCTCCCCCCCCCCAGAAAAATCGATGCTAAAATATAAAGAAAATCCTATCAATTCACATTGTATTTTGTTTCTTTTAAGAGGTATTAGGAAAACATTTCTTAGTTTTTCACATTAACATTATTCAAACAAAAAAATACACATATTTATAATTACTTTGAAAAATACTACTTTTTTATTGAATAGTACATTTGAAATTGAAACGCATCAATCAGCAGCATTCCATGTTATAAATATTATCTTTTGTTGCGCGACGCAACACTCCGTTATGCCAATTTTTGCGTAAGTTTAATCATACGTCACATTTGCATACGTCTTTTATGTTATTTAAAAAAAAATACAATTAAATATTTTTTAAGAACAATGGGGGACCCTGGGTTCGGGCCTTTCGGGCCCGTGCGTTAACATGCAATTGGGAGCTTCGTTACGGATTATATTTTTGGTAATGGAATCTCGATTGGACGTCAATGCCACCCTCTCCTTCCAGCTCGTGGCCTTGAAGTGCCACTCTATTTAAATTGGAATACACATTGTTATTTGCTTAAAAATTCGGAGCATTGATTGCAGCTACATTCATGTCAGCTTAGATCAAAAACTGGAACACGAGTGGTCGCGCGGACTACTAATGTAATCCAAGCTATTTCCGGTGCTTATCGCAAGTGCAGCAGTTATCACTTGACATATTCCGCTATTATTCAATAGCTTGGATCTTCTACGAAAGGTAGGTTTTGAAAAGTCCATGCCAAAAAATTGTCAACTCTTGCTGTAAATAGCGAATGAATAAGACTGGATTATTTATTTATTTATTTATTTACGTCAAAAACAGTTAAAAACTGCGTATGACGAGCTATGGGGAGAAGTGAATTTTGTGCACGTTTTCATAATTCTGTGGTCTCTATCCTAAACCTAAATCTAGTCGAATTTTGAATACAGAAAAGATAGGTTTTTTTTTTCGAGTTTTGTTGACAAAATATTCGCTCCTATATAATAAAATCTATTTTCAAAGGTAAATTAGCTATAAATTCCTGCCCTGAACCCTCATGTTCTTCATGAAAGAATAATACTTTTTGCCACGATAATATGAAAAACGAGAATTTGAATAACTATATTTCCCACTGAAATTCAGAAGACGTGCACAAATAATGAAGTTACATTTATGTCCAGAAGCAAAACAAGGGACCATCTCAGCATTTGCTCAAGGATCAGGGAAACTGGACGAAAAACCTGATCGAGATGGGGGCCATCAACCCAGAAACTGTGGTACAATACTTGTATTACATTAGTAATCCCTGCTCCCCCCGCCTTAAATCATTATAGGCAGAGGAAAACCAACGAAGAATGCTCTCTACGTACGAGTGGTGGCTCGTGCGTACGTTGCTCCGTTGCACAACCCTCAGAAAATCGAAAAAGAGCGTATTATATCTTAGGAATATACATTTTCCTTTTAATGACATTCAGTATTCAGGATATTGCAGCAATACCGATGTATATAAAATCAATTTGAAACCAAAGAGCGTCCAACTAGTACTCTCTCCGGCGTCTGCCCTCTCAGGTATTGCACTACGGTCTTGGCTCTATGTCTGCTGCTTTTACTCTTTGGCCCTATGCTTAACCAGCAACAACATAGGGCCTTTGGTGACGCAACCAAGTGGGTGGGAGGTCTTGTCACCTGGCTCTGTGCATCGTCCGAGGCAGTCCGAGGGAAATACCAATATTCTGTCTTCGTCTGATTCAAGTTGCAACTTAATTTTATGAATTTCGCATGTTATTGAAAGTAAACAAGTTCAGTCAATTATTGATGGCATTCTATGCATTGTTTATGATATTTGGAGAATTTGTTTTCATTTGATGTTAGGTTTGTTGATTCAAAACGTACTTTTGATTAGTTCTTTGTGTTAAGTTGGCCGATGTGGGAGGAGTCTCTTCTTGTCTCATGGTGAGTGCTTCTTCGCTGCCTCACGGCAGGCAATGTGTCAGCGGTCTGCGAGCGTTGTTGTGAATACGAATGTTTGTAGAAGATCTTTCATTATTGCAATATGTACTAGAGTAGTGAAGTTTTCGAAATTAGATAATTTTAATTGTGTAAAACGTGTTCAAAGAATAGAGCTTATTGCTAAGCACTGGAGTGCTATTCCCTGTTTTTGGGAAACCGTCTTTTTTGCTACTAGCTTCAAAAAGTACCAGGAATATTTAATTATACGTTGAATACGTATTTGATAGCCAATTTTTCTTTATTAAATGTTGGTAACGTTCATGACGTCCCGTCAGTAAAATTTCGATGTTCGTAGCGATTGTTGTATTTGAATAGAAACCAGTTTTTGTTGTTCGTGCGGGTTTTTTAGTCGTATTTGATAAGTCATCTACAAAGCAACGTTCTAACATACAGTTTTGTGTTTTATTGTACAAATCTCCGTCAGAGACATTCAGAACGCTCGAAGAAGCTTATGGAGATGCAGCAATGAAAAAACAACAACAAAACAGGTACTATCTCTGGCATAAACATTTCAGTGAAGGTCGCGATAGCGTGAAAGACGACCTGCAGAGAGGCCGACCAACAACTGCGACAAATGAAGCAAGCGTTGAGCAAGAATACGTTATTGTGAGGAGAGACTGACGAAAGAGTGTTGAGGAGATATTGGTAGAGGTCGGAATCTGTCACCATCAGACTTTTTTTCTCTTTCCACGGCTGAAAACTCGTCTAAAGGAGCAAAGATTCGTGAACGCTGATGAAGTTACAGCAAATGCGACGAGAGCACCACAACAAAAAAATTGGAAATAAAAAAAAACACGTTTTTGGCTGCATAGGAGTGTGGGTGGTGGGGCGGGGGCTAAGAAACCTTTCAAAAATATTATTTTTATGTTAGAATTATAGTGTAACCACTCATATGTAATTTGGTTGAGGGGAACTTTTTACCATCTTATCCGGGGGGACCCTTTATGGGGACCCTTAACCTGACAATAGGTATAAAAGGAAGCGTATAATTTGGGTGTTAGATTGCAATTTTACGGAAGATTAGATTTATGTGTAAACGAAAGGAAATTATTTAATCCGTACTTATCGAATCAATGAATATATTAAAAAAGTCCAAAACGAAAGAATATAAAATAATATCTGACATTTCAGTAAAAGTCGATAAGTTCTTATAACCAATGCCACTTATTTTCCTTTCAGTCATAATGTAGTTACACACAGTTATAAGATATTTGGGGGGAATTATGGGGAAATTCAAAAGAAACAATAGTAGTCATTTATTTATTTTTTCAGTTCAAATGAACTTCCTACATATACTTTCATCCACAATTGAATGAACGGAGGAAAAATAATTCAAGTTTACAATTTTCATGTGTTTCTTTGAAATTATTTTGAGCATAATATTTAAATCCTGAGATTTTAAATCTGTAAAAAAAAATGTTAATGGCACATAGTCAATGTACATTGAAGCGTTTGAACCCTCTTATTATTCATTGCTTTTAATTACCTTATAAGAAGTTTTTCTGATGTTCTATTTCAACTTGTCTGACTTTTCTGATGTTCTATTCTCACTGGTCCACACTTTTTTCACTTTCTCTTACCTTTGGACTTCACGTAGTAATTTTGACTTTGCACTTGCAGTATGTACTTTTGTATAGAACTCACAAAGCACAAATTAACACAAGTAAGCCCTGAAAACCACTCACGATTGCATTTTAACTGGTTTTAATTTAGCATTAACGATTGTCGTATCTATGTCGTTTAAGTCGCTAGTCAGTGGCACAGAGACATTTGGAAAGACACAGAGAGGGAGGACTCGTAAGTTATTTTCGTAGAATTTACTGCGAATGAAAGGGATCACACCCCTGAGTAATTTTTCAGTACATCTACAGCAATTCCGTCGAGCGGAAGCTTAATCAACGCTGCCCTCGAGATAAAAACCACAGAAACATCATCCGGCTAGGACACCGGAAATGTTGTAAAAGACTCTTCCAGAATAGAAGAAAACGAGAATGAAGACAGGATACAAGTAAAGAAGTGTTCCAACAGGAGAAGACTCATTCAAGATTGTGAAGACTGCATTAAAATACTGTGCGTATGTCATATAACAAGGACCCTGGAGAAGGATATTCAAATAGAAAACTGCCACAGCAAACAGAAATAAAATTATTATTTTAAAGATAAATTAATACATTTAAATTTTGAATTCGCAGTTTTGTAATACTTTTCTGAACCTCTGAACACAAAATCAATTACCGAAGAGAAACTAGAATTTTTTTTGCCAGAATCCAGTAAACGGCCCTTCTACAATTTTTTCGTGATACAACAAGGACGCAAAACTCAGAAGTTAGCATGTTCCATTGATGGCTCTGAATGAGAAAATTTGGAAAGTGGACAGCTCAGATTTGATGATGTCCTATTTGTAACACTAACGTTCGAATTAAGTAAGATTATTTTAAAGATGCGTTTATGTCTATGTCCTATTTGTTGATAGACCAATCAACCAATTCAATCATTCACGTATTTCACTCACTGATCTGTTGCTCATTGAAAATGTTACGTCCGTCTCCAGCCACAATTTGAGTGTAGTGCCTAATGACGAATGCGACCCTGCGTGCACCAGATGTGAAGTAGCCATCTGTATAAGAATACCCTTTCTCCCTTTTTTAATGGATTTAATGTAAGTATGGACGTACACACATCTTTGAATCAGGACACTTCAACTCATCCGGCTCTTAAGTCCGACACATAGCAAATCTCCCTAGTTCGCGAGTTCCTGGGGCATTGGGCCGGCCCACACTCGTGCATTCACCTTCGCATTATCCATTATAAGTAATGTCGCACTACAATCGACCCCCTTATCGACTTTCTGAGGCAGTCCCTAGGCTCATCTCAGAATTTTCTTTTCGGAATTGTGAATAGCTTCTGAGATACCTCGTGCGGTCATCTCAGCTAAACTAGCCGAAAGTAGTAGATACATCTGCAGGGGAAGGATCCAAGTTTCTAAGGCGGTGCACGGTAGTTGGGTCTGTGCTATGACGTCACGGCAAGAGGAATCAGGAATGGCATTATTCGAGTGTAATGTTTTACAGTGCGTCACAGGCATGTTTCCTCGCCACCCAGACGGACCAAGAAAGAAAGGATATTGTTGGAAATGTGCTACTCGACAGATGGGAATGCTCACCAAGCCACAACACATAAGTAAACAACCATCCTTACGTGGAACTCGGAACTCCCGACCCGTCAAAAACGAGCTCGCTACCGCACTCGTACATTAACACCCCCTCCCCCTAAAGTGTTCCGGATTTTCCTAGGTGTGCGGCGGAACTGTGCCGTTTGGGGTCGGGTGTTGGGGTGCTTCGCGTGCACTGGGGACGGTCTCCATCTGTAGCGCGCTGTAGACGCTGGTGCCTGCTCCGCTGCTGCCTTCGTCAACTTCTCCCATGGTTGTCCCGCCGCATAGTCGCCTCCGCAGCAGTCGCCCCACCTGCAATGCAACAGTTCACCGAGAAAAAAGTCTAAAACTCCCATAAACGTTAGCATAGTTGGAATGAACATACATAATAAAAATTTGTAATTTATTATACTAGACGATAAAGATATACTTTATCCACAGGAGAAAGGTATTATCTCACGAGCGAGAATAGAAGAAAGTGATGTAGCGTTCTCATGTAGATAAAAAATCTTCATCATCGTGTGTAATATTTTATTTTATTTTATTACAATTTGCAGGAAAGTGTAAAATACATTAGGGACAAATAGTTGACTGCACCACTGTTTGGAGCGCGTGCGCCAATACCTGGAGAGCCCAAGAGTATATGTTTAAATTTATCACCCATAGGTGATAAAGCAGCGAATTATTTGCTTTTAAAAGTATATTTAACCTCGCAAATAAAATGAAGTGAAAAAATATAACGAACTGATTCCTGATTAATGAACTGAGTGTACAGTTACGTAATGAACAAGTTTGATGCTACAGTAAACTATTACGTGCTACAGTATCCTGTTTGGGCCGTTTTTTCACTAATTGCCTGTAAGCACATACAGGAATGCGTTGGCTGCAATTAAGTATTTTTCTGTAATTTAAATAGTTTGAGGGCAATTAACACTGTAGGGGGAGAACGTCGATTCTGTTGCTCCTACTCGTAAATCTGTTGTAGATATTAAGAGAAGGGTCTGATTGGACTCAGTCTTAAAGTCACAAATAGTATTTTTCCATTAAATTAAAAAAAATAATTTCAGTTCAAAAAATGAATGCAGTACGAAGCATTTGCATTTCCTTGGTATAACAAGTTCCAGTACATTTACATCTTCAATTTCACTTTTAAGATTCGTAGTTTACATTGCAATTACGATAGTAAGACATTTCCGTCACTTGCTAATCCTATTACAGGCTTCTTAACGTCCCTTCGTTACCCAAGAACATTCTATTTACTACACGAAAATCCGTCTAGAGCCTGGTGTGTATCTTCACGTCTCGTGCTGTGTAGTTATAGAAAATCTAAACTATTGCTGTTTTTACAGTGTTTTAATTAATGTATATGCTGAATTAATTATTAGCATACATTTAGAAGTTATAAAAGAGAGAAAAGTGCGATGCTCCAGGTTCAGAGGGAATCTCCAGTGAATTATTAAATGAATGGGATTCTAGAACCAGTACACAAGAGGAAAAATAATGAACAGGGTATAAATGGAGGATGTACTACACCCCAGAGATTGGAAAATGATTAACATAGCACCAAAACATAAGAAAGGAAGAAAATATTAGTGTGAATATTACAAAGGTAGAGAAGTAACAAATGTTATCAGCAAGATATATGGCATAATATGAAGACTGAATAAAAGATGGGTTCAAGGAAAATGAGAAAGCAAAAGGGTAAATCTTCTTAAACAACCTTATCTGTTTGTATCAAGTGAAGCAAAAGAAACGTAAAACAGGGAGAGAAACTCATAGTTTTTCCTTGATATAGTGAAGGCTTACGATAGAAATAGTTACGGGGCAAAACAACAAATATATTTGTGATAAAAACATTGAAGGAATTTTATACAACTATGTAAAATTAAAATTTGTATTTGATGTTCTGTGTTATTTAATCGATGTGGTAATGTATTTGTTTGATAAAATGCACTTACTAGCAATATTAAACAATTTACTCACACACTGTTTTCGATTTCAAAATGTCTGTTGAAGAAGTCGAAATATTTTGAAATGCTTCAATATACAGAAGCAAATTAGTTAATCTTCAATATCAGTGCAATACGTGCATTGAGAACAAATTCAGCAGGAAAACTGAAATAATTTCTAAATATTCTGTTCTATATTTTTTGTAGAATTTGCCATTTGAATAAATACACCCACTTCTCAAGACTATCACAAAAATTGTTTAAAATTGTAAAGTTTTCGTTAAAATTGGTTCACATTTTCAACATTGTATTTTCAGAGTTAAAACTGGAATAAAGAACAGTATGCTGTATATCAAAGTAACAAATCAGTGTTGAGATAACCATCAACAGAAAAATTCATTTTGATAAGAGTGCGGCAATTTCGAAAAACAGACGAATTGTTTGAGTTGGGTGCATTTTAATTTCAGGGTTCATTTCTTTTCTGAAGAAATATATTAATTTCTTTTGTAAATAATAAACAATTTATGTGTTTCTGGAGTGTTTATCTGTCTCTGCAATGAAAATGTTGACATAGAAAGTATTTTTTCAAACCAATTCCTGAGTGCTTATTGCGACTCAGCCATTCGAAATATTGAAGGAGTTTATTAGACAAAATATGCTTAAAATTGTCTTAAGTGCTTATTTTCTAAGTTTCGACCTTTCCTCCCCGGACATCCTGCGTATATAAAACAAATAATCTGAAACTGAGGCAATCAAACGAAGACATTGCGACAGTGTTGTCAAAGTCGATGCCACGAGCGGGAGTCCGTTCGCAACGTCGTAATGAGTTCATTACCTCGACACCAGAGACCACGCCATCCCTATTGTAAAACGGCGGGGTTACTGCTAACAGTTTCCTTTCCCGACGCTAGTTGCGCAGAGAAGCTCGTGGCATGCTACGGTGCCACGAATCGTGCCACTGCCACCAGTAGAAGACCTTGATACTACTGCATTACAACGTTTAATACACCTTGAGAAATCCTGCCCAACGTGTTGGGCTCACCTTGGTCACCTCACCAAATCTTGCTCACCTTGGGCCTGCAGCACAGCAGCACGAAGACGAAGAGTCCGCGCAGGATGTTGACGACGTCCATGACGGTCCACACGAGGCTGTCGGAGCCGTCGGCGAAGGAGGCGACCTCGCACAGCCAGCTGACGCCCGACAGCACGAAGAGCGCGCAGGCGACGCCCGCGGAGCGCAGCAGGGAGCGCGCGCGCCGCCCGCGCAGCAGCTGCGCCGCCGCCGCCGCCGCCAGCAGCGCGTTCGCGCCCAGCAGCACCGCCAGCGGCCCGTAGAAGTACGCCCACCCGGCCGCCGCCGCTGCGCAGGAAGACGTTTCTCATTTTTAAACATTAAAAAAAATATTTAATACGTCTGTAACAAGTAATGTACTTCAGCTTCCAGGTCAATGACTCCCATCTCGATCAGGTTTTTGTCCAGTTTCCCTGATCCATTGAGCAAATGCTGAGATGGCCCCTTGTTTTGCTTCTGGTCGTAAATGTAGCTTCACTGTGCGCACGTTTTGTTGAGCACTCCTTTTGCTTGTAGTTCATTTACCGTTGAAATTGATTTCCTATAACTCGGGAACAAGCATTTTTCAAATATTTTTATTTTTCTAAAATAATTATTTTCTATATTCCTTTTTTTCGTTTTCTATTTTCGTAGTTGTGTTCTTTTTGTATTCTGGGCCTCAAGAAAATGTTCGCAGATAAATCTCTTTCCCCACACGTCATATACAGTTTTTACTGTTTTTTGACAAATAAATAAATAAATAAATGTGGAATATATCATACTAGGAAAATCCGGCAGACGTTGTTCTGCCCTTCATCTCCCTCTTTCCCATCCCATCGCCCTTTCTCACTGTCTCTCCCTCCTTCCCTCACTGTCTCTGTGTCTCTGCCTCTGCCGCTCTCTGTCCCTTTTATTCACATTTACTTGCAGATTCTGCACGTCTCTGAGTAAGTGTGGTAATGTCGGGAAGCGCTGGACCAGCAAAAATGTAGGAGAGCTCATTCTGTAGATTGCGGTGTGAGAAACGTTTCTTTGAGGCCCGGCCTGCAGCACGTCCTCGTTTATTTATGACGTAATATTATCATCATTAGGAGGAGGATTTTGGTGACCCAAAACACCGCCAAAAACAATTAATGAAATTCTGTAAATATATTTTTCAAATACCGTAAAAGCAAAGAAAAATTACGTAAAAAAATCGATCAATGCCAGTTCAGATGAAAAACAGACTGTCCGATATGTTACTAATGTAATCGAGGCTTCTTCCTTTCGTTCAAGTAAACTCAGCTTGCAAACGTTTGGTTTGGACTGTTATTTATTAGCAAATCTGTCCTGTCTTTAGGTAACGCGAAATCGGCCGAACTGGCAATGGCGCTGATGGGCATCACAGAAACCTTAGATTACGTACTCACCACAGCTGACATTCAGGGGACGCTAAGATGCTGAGCATCCCCACACCCCCATAAAATATTAACCAAAGAACTCTAGATATTGTATTGATAATCTTCTCAGAGAGTGAAACACATTGAGTGAACGTATTACATTGACGTTTTGTATTAATTTTCAAGTAATCTCATATGATTGAATTCGGCGCGTTGTTACAAGCTGGCCTCTGATTGCTTGGACGCTAAAATGCTTCTAGCGTCTGCCGCGAGACTGTGACGAGCAATTACGCATGCGCAGACAGCGAGATTTCCCCACCCGTCTTCATACCTGCCCGTGGATTCCCGAGTCTCGATAAGCTAGCACACGGATGAGAAAAGGTTTATGAGCAAGTTGCTTGTTTGTGCACGAGAGCGCAGCACACTTGAGGTTGTCAGAGAAATATTTTTCTTTCTCACTTGTGATTTTGTGCTTGGTCATGAGCACAAACAGTAGATATAGTGTTTGCCTACTAATTCTTAATTAATATCTAAGAAGTTGAATTCTTACTTCAATCTATTAAATTTTATTTTGGTTTGAAATATATAAATTCACCAGTGATCTCATTGCCAATCGCATATGAGAACTAATGCTGAGCTATTTTATAATTTGCTTTCAAGAAGTGTCCTGACAATATATCTGTTGAATTATTGTAACATGTTTCAATAACATAGATTCTAGAGAACATTACGAATCATGACGTCTTCAGTTCGCATTATTGTTGAGCATCCCCAAACGCGCCAGTCATGTTACGCCACTGTAGGCTACTCAGGAATTCTGTGGAGAACATTTTTTGCATATTGATTATTATTTGAAGAACATTCCATTAAAATTGCATTAAAATCCTTGAAATCAGCGAAAAATGACGGGAAAAGGCAAAAAATGACTTAGTAGTCAAAATCGACGAAAAATGCAAAAAAAGTTGTGTAAAAATGAGTAATTTCCATTTGTCATAACATCAAATTAACATCTCAACAAAAAATTATTGTTCTAAAATGGCAAGAAAAAAATGACATTTCATTAAAATCCGCCCCTACTGATAATATTACGACGTTAATAAAACATCGTTGACTACATGAAATAGTAATTTATGCAATTAGTTTATAATGTTAAGTTTTATTGCATGAGTACATGTTTTGAAAACAGACGACGCCAGGAGCAAGCTTTTTTTTAAATCTGTACAAATGCAATAAAGCAACATAAAAGAGTTGCATACGCAATTTTTTTAATACCAGCGTTATAAACGACATTTTCTGTTGCAGTCATCAGCTAACACTCCCTGCCCTCAGTTAAACTCGTCTGCCTTTTTACACCACAGAGTACCTTAGTCTTATCTCCACTTCATCACCCCGCTGTGACTCGTAAGCCCATTGCGACCGAAAACGTTCTCTGTCGCAAGTGTCTCGTATGCCCATGGCTCTTACACCATATTACTGCACCATAACAGCAACATTTTTTATATTCTTAGTGTATACTGTTGTACTGTTATTATACTGTGGTTTTGCAATATTTGTAAAGACTTTTTATTCGAATGTTGGTAGTCTTTCTGTTAGATCGCTGCGTGGGACGACACAGGGTGCGGGAAGGGACGTCGAGAGGGAAGCGCGGGATGAAGATGACGTAACTAACACTGAGCTAGAAGATAGCGAGGCAGCGACTGCAGCACGAGATATCACGTCGTAGGTCGCTGACTACGCGGGTGGCGGCGGGGCGTTGCCAGAGCACAGCGTCGACAGTTGGCGTCATGGTAGTCCGGGACTGCTGTAGGTGAATTGTAGGAGAATCCGCTCGAAAATTTCAAATTTGGAACGTTAATTGACACGCACAGATCTGTTGTAATAATAGGCAAATGGAGGAAACAAAAATTCGCAGACGTTTCAGTACTATCCCGTTACATACAGAAAGGACCATAAAGTTAAAGAGGAGGGAGCATTTCCATTTGTGTAAATAGAAACATGAATAGTTTTGAAATATTTACTAAATACGTGAGCTATAATGTGTTCAGTTACGCGGAATGGGGAACAATGCTATTTTAAATGTAGGGGAGGTATATCATGTTCCTAAAGAGAGTTTGGCAGCATTACATTAATAGAAGTGACTAAGTCTGGGGACACATTTAGGAAATTTCATAACTGGTAGAGATCGAACTTTTTTCCAGTTATATTGTGGCGAGGGGTCGAAGATACAAGAAACTATGGAGAATCTCTCGTTAACGAACTCATTTGAGACAATGAATAAAGTCAAATAGTTCATGTTCTGGAATGGTTCGCGTGGTGCTGGATCTATTTTTAGATCTCCTGGACCAGATGATGGCAGCTCGAGACACAAGATCAGATACAATTGACCACGAGCCTGTGTTCTGCCGGAAGTGTCGCAGGAAACTAGACGCTCAAAAAATACCAGGAAACTGATATATAAGTACAGTCGTGCTGATACAAAATATTTTCAGGCATACTTAATAGGGAACTGCAGCTAGTCTGGGAATACCTTATAGGGAACTACAGATACAGGAACTATAGTCTGGAAATAGCGTGGTTGGAAGTGGAAGAAAAATGAAACTCTTTTAAACGAAAGTACTTATAGGTAGGAAATTGTTCCGCCTAAGATAATCAAAGAGAATAGCGTCCAGCGTATTACACGACTAATATAAGGAAATTGAAGAGGAAGGTCAGAAAAACGTATGCTGAACGCACAAGAGGTCTCCTATTTGTAACCCTCTTTAAACATCTTTGTAACAAATTAATACAGCAAGAACTTATTCCACAAGAAAATTATCTTCGTAAAATTGTATTAAACGAGCGAACAAATTGCGAAAATTTACATAGAAACATGAAAAGGAGAAACAAAGAATCTGGTCGCTTCTTATAGATGGAAACGAAAAATGTTTACTAGCAGATATGGGGAAAGCCGAATATTTTAGTGTATAATTCAAATCGGTATTCGGGTTAGGATCGGTTACTTCCAGTACTTTCAGAACAACCGAAGGAGAAAATTCTAAGAACAATCATGACTCATTAGACAAAAAATATTTATTATAGTAATGAATACATTCATAGGATTTGATAGTATCGCCAGAGAACTGTTAAAAATTGTAGAGGAACCAATGATTACATACTTGACCCAATTGTTTGTTACAAGAATAAATAATTTTAGCGTGCCTCACGATTGGAAAAGGGCCATTGTGATTCCAATATTTAAACCGAAAGTCGCTATGCATTTCTAAATATACGCTAGTAAGTCTAACATCTGTGATTTGCAAAAAAAGTGGAACATCTGATAGCTGACTTCTTGCGCAGGAAATGGGACAAATTGGGGTGGTTATACGAAGGCAACATGGATTTGAAAAATTCTTTTTTTGAGAAAGCCAAATTATTACGTGTCAAGATGTTGATGATGCATTAATACAGCAACGGTTGAAAGTGTAATAAATTTTTCAAATGCATTCGATCTCGTTTTGCACGATATGAAAATTGTATCTACATACAATTTTTACTGTTGCAGACCACTAGTACCAGACAAGCATGGCATCAAAAGGTAATGCAAAGTAGCAAATAATGAATACGCTCTCGCCAGGAGAGTACACTGCTTTCGTGATCTCGGCGAAATCAACTTCAAGCACCCAAAAATTGCTTGAACGGTTCGATGTAAATGGTTGATGAGGTCTATAAACACATGTTGCCTCGATTTACGTACTTCAATCTCATCCGTTATTAGCTTTATATCGGCCTAACGTCGTTAATAATTGTACCACACATATAACGTTTTAATAACACTCCAGTGTTTTACTTGTAAATTATCTAACTAAGGTGCTTTATATTGCGATTTTTGTAGGAAGAGCTCTCAAGATAACTCAAATCCCATCTTCGCGATGGAATATGTCACGGCATTTCGTATCATTCACAGTCGTTCCGCTAGATTTCGCACGATCGCGACCGTATGAAGCAGTGCTTGGGATCATGCGACTTCTACCGGCAAGACCGAGAAAAGACGCGAAATGCCGTGACATATTCCATCGCGAAGATGGGATTTGAGTTATCTTGAGAGCTCTTCCTAGAAAAATCGCAGTATAGACAAGTGTATTCATAAACTTTCAATCTGTGACCTGCGTGTCATGTACTAGCAACACTGACGGAGGAAGGAAAGATCGCAAGCACAGTCGCATGCAGCGCTGCTCACTGTGGAACCAGCAGCTGGAGACGCCGATGTCCGGCAGAACGATGGTGTCGGGCAGGTCCTCCAGGAACTGCAGGGCGACGGTGACGGCGGTGATGAGGGCGGGCACTCCCCACGCGTACAGGGAGTACCACAGGAAGATGTGGCGGCTGCGCGCGGCCAGCCGCTGCTCGCCCCACCTGCAGTCAGTGCTTCCACTTGCATACTCTCAACGACACACACTTTTTGCACCTTTTGTAGAGTGAGGAAAAGATTAGGAGAGGGAGGGGAAATGAGTTATTATTGTTAAGATTGGCGGGAATTAGTTAACAAAGAGACTGAGAATTCTGATTGGGAAAGGGAAAGATTTTAGAATAAAATGTTATTCATTCGAGGAATTGACTAGGGGATAACTAAATGATTTAAGAAATTGATTCAAAGGGGCAAAGATCAGTTATTGCAGAAAAACTAATAAAAGTTAAACTCATAACTAATTTTCTATAAAAAACTATTAAGTTGGATGATACTACAAATTATTTAAAGAGGAAATCTAAGGAAAGCGACAGAAAAAGGAAAGGAAGATACAGGCTAGGAAATTAAACTAGAGGGATAGAATTGACTAAATAACGAGGTGGAAAAGTTAGAATGGAAGAGGGAGAATGGGAACATATATTAGAAAGATTTTGTTTTCAGGAAGAATGTGGGAAAGGTGGAATACAGGATAAGGTGAGACGGATATTGGCGGTATTGTATACAGCTTGGATTGTGTGTGTGTGTATATATATATATATATATATATATATATATATATATATATATATACGAGGGACATTCAATAATTAAAGAGACAAATTGGTCTGGAGAAATAAATGTTTATTTTTACAAAACAGGACTTCTCCTACTTTTTAATATATTTCTCACCAACATTTATGCACTTGTTACAAAGGGCTACCAGCTTTTGTATGACGGCTGCAAAGTACTTTTTATCTTGGTGTTTGAACCAATTTCCCACAAATTTTTTTGACAACCTCGTTATCTTGGGACTTCTCCCAACGTAATGCCTCCTTCAGTGGGCCAAACAAATGGAAATCACATGGTGCTAAATTGAGGCTGTAAGGGGGATGAGGCAGTACCTTCCAACCCATTTTGTCAATGGTTTCACGGGTTTGTTGTGGAGTGTGAGGACGTGCGTTGTTTTGCTGGAGAATCACATCTCTCCTCTGAGATCCATGACTTTTCTCTCTCATGACTGGCTTCACCTTCTTCAAAAACATATCTAAACAATATTGGCTGTTTACTAAAGACTGTTCTTCATGATAATCACAAAAAACGCACCTACAGCGTCCCCAATTTCAGTCAACATGACTTTTCTTGCTGATGTGGCGAGAACGATGTTTGTCAGTCACTGAGCTTCGACCATTTTTGAACTGTTCCACCAAATTGTAAAAATTCTCACAGTTCTTACAACTTTCAGCATACATTATGATCATTCTAGAATATATATTAGCTTGTTTGTCACCTTCAGCACGTTGAAAACGAATCAAAGAATGTTCTTCAATCAATGTGGAATTTTCAAGTGGACTCGCCATCGTTCATCTTAATTTTGAGGTTATGAACACAACAATGTTGATCCTTCAGATGGTCAGGGTTCATCCTAGTGATGCCAACGCAAAGTCCTAAAATTACCAAACTCGTCCTACCCACTGTTTTCTCTCCAGACCAATTTGTCTCTTTAATTATTGAATGACCTACGTATATAAATATATATATATAAATATATATATATATATATATATATATATATATATATATATATATGTATATCGAGAATATCATCTCTTGAAAATAAGTGAAATTTTTTAAATAAAAAGGCGAAATGCACGAAACAGTTAATCTTTTTCTATAATAGCATGGAATAAAAAAATTAACTTACTTGACAGAAGTTGCTATGTCAAAACACAGAACATTCAACCAGAAGAAAGTAGCTAACATCATGTACTGGATTATAAAACCTGCAAAAGAAGAAAGAAATACGTCTGTTAGTAATAGTCTGTTAGTAATAACTTTTGTATAGAGTACTAGTGTTTTTTATATTTATTTATTTAACGTCAATAACAGTTTAAAACTGCGACATTCTAAGGAGAGAAGTGTATTCTCTGGTCGTTTTCTTAAATTCTAGGATCCCTACCGTAACTCATAAACAAGTTGAATTCTGAATACAGTTGTAAATTAGCGGTTTTAGCTAGAGTTGATAAGAAAATATTCGCTACGGTGTAATAAAAACTATTTGCAAAGGTAAATCAGATACAGATTTTGGTTATTATCCGTCATCGTGCCATTCTTGAAGGAATCGACTTCCTGACACGAGAACACGGAGAACGATAATTTGATTAAATATATTTCCTACAGAACATTAGAACTGGGAAACGGAACGAAAAACTTGATCGAGAGGCGGTCTTTGACGTAAAAGCTGAGGTACAGCACTTGTTACAGGTTCTTTAAAATTATACAGTCCAAATGTCAATTAAAACTTTGAATATAATTGTTAAAATTAATTTTACTTTCCTTTTTGATGATCGATATAGTCTCAAATTGTATAGAAACAGTTACGGAGAATAAAAGGTTTCACTTATAACTTACATGTGTGTATCGATTTTAATTGTTTAATGACACCAGGCAATGTGTTGTACATGTTAATTTTTTGTAGAGTTGTTGCTGACGCCAGGTGTGTATGATTACTATGTCGAGTGTTATAGTTATAAACATCGATATTCGTTGAAAATATATTTCCACCCTTGAGTAAATCAGTTTTGATACAAATACCATTGATTAGTAACTCAAGAAGCAAAGTAAATGGTAAAATCTCTAGCCTAATGAAGAGAGGATTATAAGACATACGTGCGTGGAATTTGCTTATTATTTTTACAATTATTTTTTAAATCTTAAGTCTGGGAGCTATAAGATGGGTTTCCATAGAATATTTTATCTCAGGCGGGAATGAGTATTCGCGAACATACACAACGAGCAGTATGAAGGCTGATTGTATTTGAAAGAATTCTGAGCGTGTAGCATAGTGAATTTAATTTTGTTTTCAATTTATCTAAATGGACGTTCCATCTGAGGTATGACTGAATTCTGGAAGATATTCTTTGACTGCCATGGAAAATAAAAAGCTATGAACTCATTTTTTTAAAAGAAATTTTTCCTCTTTAAGCTTTTTCTATATCCCGTGATGCTATATCTTTGCGGAGTTAGTTGCGTGTTGTGTGTATGTGGTGCGTGTTTTGTGCTCACTCATGAGATATGTACGTGTGTGCGTGCGCATGTGGTGTGGGTGGTGCGCGTGCGTGTGTGAATATGTGCGTGTGCTGTCACCTTTCAGGATTTATGTTTGTGGGTGCCTGCGCTAAACCGTGAGGTATGTGTGTGTGTGTGCGCGCGCACGTGTGGTGCGTACGTGTGTGTGTGTGCTCCCCCATGGTGGGCGGGTGTATGTGCGCTTGTGGTGTGGGTGATGCGTACGTGTGTGTGCGCGCGTGTAGAGTGGGGGATGCGTGAGTATATGTGAACGTGTGCGCGAGCGCTCATTCACGAGACGCGTGTGTGTACGAGCGTGTACACGTCTGCGCGTGCTTGCGCTCACCCATGAGGTAGCACTCGTCGTCGGCGACGACGGCGCGCAGCTGGCCCGAGGCGAGCGCCAGCAACCCGTACTAAACCATGAGGTGTGTTTGTGTGTGTGTGTGTGTGTGTGTGCGTGCGCGCGCACGTGTGCGTGTGCTCCCCATGGTGGGCGGGCGTGTTTGCGCGTGTGGTGTGGGTGGTGCGTACGTGTGTGCGCGCGCGTGCAGTGTGTGGGGTGCGTGAGTATGTGTGAACGTGTGCGCGAGCGCTCATTCACGAGACGTGTGTGTGTGTACGAGCGTGTACACGTCTGCGCGTGCTTGCGCTCACCCATGAGGTAGCACTCGTCGTTGGCGACGACGGCGCGCAGCTGGCCCGAGGCGAGCGCCAGCGACCCGACCATGAGCGCGGCCACGTGGCAGAGCAGCGCCTTGGCGCCCGCGGAGCGCCGCAGCTCGGGCAGCAGCGCGTACACGACGAGCGTCAGCAGCAGGAAGACGGCGCTCACGGCGAACAGCGCGCCGTACAGCAGCGAGCGGCCGGCGGGCGCGTCGGGGTCGGCGGACGCAGTCGTCGGGTGGCAGAAGAGCGCGTTCTCCACGCGCGCGCCGCCGCGCAGCTCCGCCCAGTCGCCGCACCAGCGGTCGGGCGCGTACGCCGCCCCGTGGCCGAACCCCTCGAACAGCGCGCTGCCGTTGGCCAGCACGCGCACCGTCTGCCCGACAAACACAATCATGATCGATTATCTCGTGTTTATTTATTTATTTATTTGGTCAAAAACAGTAAAAACTGTAAATGACGTACGAGGGGAGAGATTATATGCGCACATTTTCTTGAGGACCAAAATTTAAAAAAAAAAGTTTCTAGGTGCGTCAACTGCGAGGATCATTAGTCCCGTAAGTGTAATGCATTTTTTTACTCGGGAGGTGGCGGTGATCTTTTCCCCGCCGGATGGCGAGATCCGGCGTCGACCTACACGCCGGCCTGCGAGGTTTTCCCTAATCAAGTGTCTCGCACCAGCGGAGCACCGACCCAGCCACCACAAGCTCTAAGCTCCCGACTGGTCTCCCGATAAATGTCATATATGTGTGAGTGTGGATCAGGGATGAGGTTAGGACAAGGAAGAGGAATGAAAGATTGCGCGCAGTTCGTGGCCCGTTTGTTGGGGGTATTGCTCTGGCATTGCCCAGGTGTTGAGCATACAAACCAAGTGAGACAACAGATTAGAGCTGCCGGCTGCCAGAATTCTCCTCCAGACCGGCTACAATCGACCTAGCTATGTATGTAATATCAAATATCCTGCCATCGATGGGACTCGGTCAGAGGCTCGAAGCGACATCAGTCGATGCCCTCTCACACCTTTAATATACATTACCATCAATTTGTATACATTACCAGCAATTTGTTACCAACACTGTTGTATTTGTAAGTTAAAGTGCTTCAAATGAAGTGTTTCGAAAAATCTTTTTCTGTAAAAAAAAGAGCTTCAAATTTCGCATTTTTAGAAGTGCTAAAACGCCGTTTTCTTAAAAATGGCTCCAAAGTTTTCAAAGAAAATGGCATTTAGGACGATATTTTATTGTTTTTTAATATTCTAAAATTAATATTTCCGTTCTACCATTGGAAACCAAAAAATGAAGAAAATGTCAAAAAATGTACTACGGGCAGCGATAGATGGCAGCTGGTACGATTATGTGGCAATTCCAAATAGCTAGCCCAGACCCAAGAAAATAGAAAACTAATACGGGTAAGTCTGTGCGATTCTGTAGCACCACTAGTTTTTTTTCTTGCGCAAGAAACGAGTTGAAGCAGACAACATACACCCTTACGCCCACGTCAATCTTAAGGTAACCTCAGAGGCGTATCTACGGTGTGGCAGACATGGCACGTGCAATGGGCGCCACTCACAAGGGGCGCTATTTAGAGTGTACCCGCTAAAACAAATAACAACAACCCTAATTTGAAGAATCCTGACAGGGGCGCAAATTACATGCTTGCCATGGGTGCCTGAATACCTAGATACGCCTCTGGATAACCTTAATGTCTTTTGAAATTGCGTGCTCGGTGCGTCGGCTGTGCGTACCTTGGGGCGCTCCCCGCCGTGCATGTTGAGCAGCACGTGGGCGGTGCCGGGCGGGCAGGCGGGCGGGTTGGAGTCGAGCACGATGTGGTCGACGTGCTCCGGCGGCGGGCCCCCGGGCTGCGGGGCCTCGAAGCGCGGCGTCCACTTGGGCAGCCGGTGCTCGGGCTCGGCGCACGTGAACGACACGCGCGTTGCGCGACGCTGAAACACGCACCACGCACGCTCCATCATTCGAAATTAAAAGCGTGCCTTATCGATTGAGTGATTCATTGGCTAGTGTCGACGGTTAAGGTCCCGTCATCTGCTTAAGCCACGACGAAATCGCTCCTCCGCGCAGTTCATTACCCCGCCACCAGAGACAACACCATCCCTATTGTACACGGCGGGGTTACTAATAGTTCCGTATCCCGACGGTAGTTGCGCAGAGAAGCTCGTGGTGTGATACAGTGCCACGAAGCGTGCCACTGCCACCAGTAGAAGAACTTGACACCACTGCTCTAGGACCTCCCTGCAAAGTTTCTCCACAGGCAACGAATGTTGCCACCGAGCCATCGCAGCCGTTTTAAGTCATTAGGATAAGGATCCGCTGCCGCTCACCTTGCACGGCCTGGTGCTGCTGTCGGTTGCAGCACTTGCTGACGCACACCGTCTTGGCGCAGGGGCAGGCGAGGAAGACGAAGTGCGGGTCGGGCGCGGCGCGCACGCGGTCGGCGCAGAAGTCCTCGGGGCCGAGGGCGAGCGCCGGCTCCTCCTGGGCGTCGGTGCGCAGCAGCAGCGTGCCGTTGGCCAGCAGGCGGTAGCGCTTCACGCTGCTCGACACGAAGTACTTGGCGCGCGCGCGCTCGCAAGGAGGGCCCGGCCCGAAGCGCACCACCGCGCCCGCCGGCTGCCCCGCCAGCAGCGACGACACGGGCTCGCCCGCCTGCGGGAACAAGCACAAGCAGAGGCGAGTAAAATACGTCGATGGCAAGTCGACGGTTCTCCAGACGGACTCGGTGAAATGAAACTCAGAGAGTGAGAACACACTGAGTTTATTACAGAAGTGAACAAAATACAGGTTATACAAATTTCTATTACAAAGTCGAAAATGGTTGTGAACGCTTTACAATGTTTCCTTACAAACTATATAGACTACTTCCCCACTCCTGTTTGTAAGTACATGGTGGAGGGGGAGACACTTGTTATGGTCAGAGGCGCGGACGCGCTCTGGGTGGCCCTTATCACGGGCGGAGGGGGAACTCCGAGGCAGGGGCTTGGTATCGCGAGGACTGTGTCCCGAAGTGATTTTTCATGATTACATGGAGGTTAAGGGGCAGGCGTTACTTATTGGAGCCTTCGACGTCTTATCTGAGCGCAGGGCGCAACTGAGATGAAATTTATTAGTATTTGTTAAGTGCTTAAGATAGAAGTGCGTTAAAATTATCGGGGACACGAAAAGACGCCTTTTCTCTGGTTCCAAGATATCGGTTATCGGGCTTCGTGCTTTAATTAAATTCATAAGCCCTGCCTTGCTCCGGAGTACATTGCGTAATGCTAGGTAGAGCCTGTACGCTCTGTACGTGGGGATATAAGTGGCGTATGTACGGTATGGCAGACATGGCACGTGGCATGGGCGCCACTCACAAAGGGCTATGTTTAGAGTATACCCGCTAAAACAAATAACAACAAACCTAATTTGAAGTATGCTGTCAGGGGTGCAAATTCTACGCTTGCCTTGGGCGCCTGAATACCTAGATACGCCTCTGTGCACAAGTACGCCGTTATTCAAGGCACTGGTGCCACCCGTTCGCTAGACACGATGTACAGAAGAGGAAAGGTTGAATTGAATTGAAATGAGTATAATTGCCTTATTTTTACGTGGCGAGACTAAGCCATGAGGCCTGCTCTTCCGTCTGACCACGCAGATTTCGTTAGGCTCCTTGTCCAACTAGCGGAGAAAGAAGGTGCTTCTTGGGCGACGAAACAGGCGATTTGAATTTAGCTCAGAGGCTTCATTTAGGCTTGAGAATCTTTGACATGCAGTAAATCTACTAACATGGGACAATCGACTTTACTTCCCCTCCGAAAGAAGGCGTACGAAGGATTTTTCGCCCCCGATAATCCACGGCTTCGATCTTGGGTATAACAGTCCGATACGCCAACCAGGTATCTCCATCAGCGGGGCACCGCCCCAACCGGGACAAGCTCTAAGCTCCCAACTGGTATACCTACATGTGTAGTAGTGTAGTACATGTTAGTGAAAGTGTGTGTGTGTGTAAGGGGTGAGGATAAGACAAGGAAGAGGAAGGAAAGTTCGCCCGCAGTCCGTTTGTTAGAGTACTACTCCGGCATTCGCTTGGCGTTGATCGGAGAAACCACGGATAACTACCAATCGGTGCATCCGGACTAGAATTCTCCTCCAGACAGCGACTGAATTCGACCTAGCTGACAAACTAGTGTCGAAAATCCTGCCACTGTGGGGAGTCGAACCCTAGGACCTTACGGTCAAAGGCACTGCAGTGACTTCAACGGTTACTTAGAGTTGGTTGAACAGCTTGAGGTCGAGGAGAAGAACGGGAGAAGGGATAGAAAGGGAATGAACATGGAGGGAGTGAGCATTTAGTGTTTCCGGTCGCCTGATTATCATACCAGGAAGTGTAGTGCATATTATATCTTGTGAGGTGGCGGTATACGTCTCCCCACCCCCACCCCACTGGATCGTGAGATCTGCTCTGCTCTGTCGTTTTTTTCGTAATGAAAATAGTGAAATTAATTGAAAAAATAATTTCAGTAACGCAGTTCTAACCTGCAGTCTTGCAATGATTTAATTCATTGTATCTATTGATTTGGGAATGAGTTTTGAATGTATCACAAGGAAAGACACAAAGAATAATATTAAAGAATAATTTTAATATTATTCCTAAACTGTATTACGTTATAGTATAGTAGGTTACGGAGATATTATCGAAAATCTCTTGAAGTTAAAATATATATTAAAAGATAAAGAAACAAAAAAATATCTCAAATAAAATGTGAAATGCTACATTGTTGAGAATTTCTCAAGTTACAATGATTTATTGATTATAAAAGTTCATTATTAATTATGTAACATTTGAGGTATATTGTTTTTACTGATTTATTAATTTACATTTTAATTATCACATATAAAAAAGGTTACTCCACTTTATCTCCACTTTTCGATTTACTGTGAACCCCTTCCTTGTCGTTACCTGCACATTAAGATCTGGGGAATAGCTTTGTTAGGACACATGTGCTTGAGTGTCCGAAGAAAAAGAATAATGGGCTATTATTTCCTTCCCACTGTAAAGCCACATTTTAAACATCGACATTCCTGCATTAAGAAATTACATTTTTCAGATCACCCTTACTGTGGGCTTGAATAGTGCAATGCACTGGAGAAAATGTTATGTGAACTGTTTTCAATACGCACCCTACCGAACCGTCACAGTATCATTTCAGTATGCAAACCTCTCCAGCAAAGGGTAGATATATAAATGGCTGGACATGGCTAGTTAGAATGCGCTCTCTCGACACATCTTCCCTGAAGTCACCTTTCTCCTAAACGTTTCAGCAAAGATGTGATGAAAGATATGCCTATCGAGAAAATTGCGGAGATAAAAAACGCCAAGTCAGTAGCACTCTTGTGGAAGAAAATTGCTTGTTGATGAGATGCGTCAGAAGACGATGTTTGCACACAGGCATGGCAACGCTGTTGCCTAATTGTGACCTGAACTTTGTTTCTCAAACGCGCTCAGCGCTTTCGCATCATTACATTAATCAAAGGCAAGGCAAATCCAGGATATGAAATGCACAACGAAAATGTATGGACTCAGGATTTGAAGACACTACCACTGACTTTGTCGGTGTCATGGTTTGGGAGATGTTTTGATAACACATGATATCGATGACTTTACATCAGAGGCCAACATTTTTGACGTACATAGTAATTTTTTGACTTTAAATGTGATTTTCTATATCTGCATTACACAGGAGAACCTTGGTATGTTTCTAATTTTTTGAAACGTCTATTATGACTATTATTTTCACCTCACCTATGCCATTTCTGTTCTTCAAAGAAACACAGTATTTAAAAAGGTTTAAAATATACTTTATTTGAAATATCAAAATTTTCCATGTTAAGAGAAACTCTGTATGGCAAAAATTAATCGATAAAACAGCAAGTAGGTCAAATTGCAAAGAATACTTAAGCTTCTGGTCTACAAAATAATGAAAAGTTTCTGTTCCTGAAATCGTAAGGAATGAGAATGCACCAGCTATCTTCAGTATTACGGAATCACTCATTAGTGAGTCATAGGAAATGCCGACAGGAAAAGTCACTTAATACGGGATCAAACATGATTGTCCCCATAAAGGAACCTTACTAATTTCGGAGAAGAATAATTGAAATTACGTTATCACTAGAAAAATATTGCATCTTTGTTACCCTTTATCCCTCTTGGAAGTTTTAAGTATTTGAAAAAAACCCATTACTCGTCTCCTCTGCAAAGCAACATTCATCGCACTGACGTCACTCTCTCAGAATTCAGACAGATCTGTTCTCCGAAATCGCGGTTACGTTCATTCACAAAATGCTTGAAGTTTTTTGCAGATAATATTACATTAGGTGTAACTTCAATTTAGGATTATGAATATTTTACAATTATGAATAATTGTTTTTGACGAATAATGAAGCCAGAACGATAATGTTAAAATAATGATGAAGATGTTCTACTGGATTATTGCTGTTTTAATTTATTCGTAGTATTTAGTATTAATAAGTATTTAGTATATATTAGTAGTAATACATTTAGTATTAATTTATTCACAGCATCGAAAATTATGAGCAAAAATGAACTCTATAGAATTATCGACCTGATAACATATACAAAGTATTTAGACATTGCGCGAGGCTACAAGATACTGAATTTAGATGATACTCGGTCAAAATCTTTTTGTAAAAACTGTGATGGGACTGTCGTCTGAAGTGAATCTAATACAATCGTTTTTCTTCCTAACATAACTTTCGCCAGCGCCCTAAGTATCTTTAGTCTAGTAGCTATCTATCTAGTGTCGAAAATCCTGCCACCGTCGGAACTCGAACCTAGAACCTCTCGTCAGGGACATTACAGTGACATCAACTGATGCCCTGAGCCACCTCTCCCGGTCACGAGCAAATGATCTTAAGATTGCTTTCACACACGCGGTGTGCTCTGTGAGTTGATGGCAAGATTACAGGGCAGGACGTAGTAATAGAAACAATCAACAAACTTTATGAGAAAGTTGTAAATTAGGCGCAGCGACGCGTTTGTGTTCCGCAATTATTTAATTGTTTTAAAAACAAATATAATTATTTCAGCTTTGTACATTCTTAAAAATCTAAGTAAACCCAACGCCTACGCGTTCCACGACGGAGCGAGCGTCATCAATTCCCTTAACCGTGTGAGATTTTTTTGGCTGCTTTTAAGGGGACGCAGCAAAGATTAAAGGCCCGCAGTGCCCCGCGTACGGCTAGATTCACGGAGCTTACTGATCCATCCCGTCTCGATTTTTTCCTGAACCACCATTCGAAGCTAGGAGCCGCCGTGGCCAGAAGAACCCAGTGCCAAGCCCCCCGGCTTAAATAGCTCAGGGTAACACTTGTTGCCATTGCAATGTCTCTGAACCTAGGTTTTGGGTACCCAGGGCGGCAGATTTTCGACCCTAATTAGATAGCTAGATTGAGTTCATTGGATCTCTGAAGGGTAATTCTAGCATCCGGCTGCTCTGATCGGTAGTTTCTCGTAGTTTTTCCGGTCAACACCAAACGAATGCAGGAACAGTACACAAACAAACTGGTCACTGACGGCAAGCAATTTTTTCTTTCCTTTTCCATGTGCTATTTTCACCCATTACTTTCACGCACTAAATCACCACACAGTGGAGGGGCCATTTGGGAGCTTAGAGCTTGTCCCGGCTGGGGGCGGTACCCTAGTAGTGAGAGATACCTGGTTAGGGAAAACTCCGCAAGCCGACGTGTAGGTCGGCGTGTTGTCGCCATCCAGCGGAAGAAGATCACCGCCATCTCCCGCGATAAAACATACCCTACACATGTGGGACTAACGGCCATTGTCGTTGAAGCGCCCGGAATCCATCAATCTGGGGCACTATATAATACATAATATCCTATTTTCGTCCTGCTCATCCAAGATGTCACCTGATCGTAAGCGGGCGTGCCGTCGCACATCCAGGGCGCGACGATCACCGCCACCTCACGAGGAAAACAAATGCACTTACGGGACTAATTGCCTTAGCAGGCGTCGCGCCCGTAATCACTAATCAATCAACTCTATAAACCAAGGGTATCCAACTTGCAAGACCTCAAGGGCCGCAGCAAAAACCTCCATTATGGTTGCGGGCCATATTTATATTACTTGGGCGATCCACACTTGACTACTCCGTATTGTTGTTCTCGGTTGTTTGCCCGGCTGCTCTGAAAGGGGGAGGCGATGAAACCATGCGCGGGATCATGCTGTACAATTAAATGCATAACCAAGGGAATGCACATTGGGATGATTTTGAATTTATGAATTTACTCGAAAAAGATAGTTCTTAGATCTAAACTTTACCTATTTTTACATTGAGTGAGTGTTGACCACGACAGGACGCGTGCGCTAAGCGCGATGTTCTCGCCCGACATGGGTGCAAGGGACATTCACTTCTGACTCTTAACCTTTCGCGGGCCGCAATTGTCACCGCGGGCCGCCAGTTGGATCGCCAGGGCCGCCAGTTGGACAAAAAACTATCATGGCGGACGTACCTTTGGTGAAGCCTCGGAGGCTTCCCCCACCCCGCGGCAGCTGAGATTTCCCCTCCCGACGATAAGGAAGCGCGGAGGCCACAAAGAGAGGCGACTGCGATACACAGCGATCCCACTGGCCGACACTCGTCATCACTACCTCCTCGTCAGAAGAGGAACTCGCGCTGACAGGAGTGTCCAAAGAAATGACTAATTCATCAATGTGTTGGTCCATCACATTATCCTATTCCTGAAACCGTTCTTTAAGACACACCCGATTTTCTGTTGATCGTTTGGACAACCTTTACTGTACAAACACGTAAGCTGCCTTTCTTCTGTTCCTTTTCACTCATCAGTTTGTTATCGCCAAACTCTCAGTGTTGAATTACCGCGCAACCCACGACAGAAAGAGAGAGAACTATGTTATGACAAAGAGCGCCGGCTGGTGGAGAAATGTTTGTAGCTTTGGAGGGGGGAACCCACGTTCGGGCATGCGCAGTAGATTTATTTGAGTTTGTTTGATTGATTGATTCGTGATTCCAGGCGCGTCAACTACAGAGGTCATTAGTCCCGTAAGTGTGGTGCGTGTTTTTCCTCGGGAGATGGCAGTGATCTTTTCCCCGCTGGATGGCGAGATCCGGTGTCGACCTACCGTAGACTATACTGCGATTTTTCTAGGAAGGACTCTCAAGATAACTCAAATCCTATCTTCGCGATGGAATATGTCACGGCATTTCGCATCTTTCTCAGTCGTTCCGCTAGATTTCGCACGATCGCGACCGTATGAAGCAGTGCTTGCAATCATGCGACTTCTACCGGCACGACCGAGAAAAGACGCGAAATGCCGTGACATATTCCATCGCGAAGATGGGATTTGAGTTATCTTGAGAGTCCTTCCTAGAAAAATCGCAGTATAGTGGGGTTTCCCCTCAACCAGGTATCTCCCACCAGCATTGCACCGCTCCAGCCGGGGCAAGCTCTAAGCTCCCGACTGGTCTCCCGGTATGCGTGGTAGTGTAGTGCATGTTAGTGTAAGTGTATGTGTGTGTATGTAAGGGATAAGGATAGGACAAGGAAGAGGAAGGAAAGATCGCACGCGGTCCCTGGCCCGTTGGTTAGGGTACTCCGACATTCGCCTGGTGTTGATCGGAGAAAAAACCGATCACAGCAGCCGGTCGCTAGAATTCTGCTCCAGACAGCGACTGAATTCTACTTAGCTGACAAGCTAGTGTCGAAAAGAGTCTGTTAGAGCTGTAGTTGCGTAGCATCCCGTTTTCGTGCAAGGCGTCGTCACCTGGTCGTAGAGGGGCGTGTCGCTGCTCATCCAGGGCGGGAAGCCGGCGGGGAAGCGGCGCAGCAGCGCGGCGGCGGGCTCCTCGTCCACCTCGCCCGCGCTGCCCGCGCGCGCGCCGTCCGCCTCGTCCAGCGCCTCGCACGCGTCCAGCTGCGCGCTCAGCTGCTGGCGCCGCGGGCAGCACTTGCGCAGCAGCAGGCGACGCCTCGGCGGCGCCTCCCGCTCGTCACCTCCAGCCGCCGCCAACAGCGACAGCGACAGCGCCAACAGCAACGCCGCCGCGAAACGCGCGGTCATGCTGCGCGCCGCACCGCTCGGATCTCACCGCGTCAAGTTGCTGGAAGGAGAACGGGGTCAAAGCAGTGATAGTGCGGTTTTTCTATGTTTCGGTTTTTCTTTCTTGGCGCACGGGGGTGTGTCAATAAAATGGAATATGTCACAGTATTTTGTGTCGTTCTCGATTGTGCCGCTAGGAGTCGCATGATCGTAACGGTATGGAGCAGTGCTGGCGATCATGCGATTCCTGTCGGCACAACGGAGAACGACGCAAAATACCGTGAGATATTCCATTTGTTGCCCCCCCCCCCGTGCGCCAAGAAAGAAAAACCGAAGTATAACTCTGCCTCTCAAGGCCTGTCTTCACGATGGAATATGTCACGGTATTTCGCGTCTTTCTGTCGTGCCGGTAGATATTGCATGATTGCGACCACGTCAAGCATTGCTCGCGATCTTGCGACATCTAGCGGCAGGACCGAGGAAGATGGGAAATGCCGTGTGATATTCCATCGTGGCCATAAAGGGGCTTGAGAGGCAGAGTTAGAAAAATCGCACTACAGAATATAATACATAAAGTGCCTGAAGGCACTGATGGATCCAGGGAGAGGTATGGGAGCCATGCCTCCTCAAAAGACTAAGTTTTTGTTTACCTTCCTTTATTTGGCAAAATTGATTTTAATATTTATTTATATTCGTATTATGTAATTATCAATAATATTGTATAGTATCATACGTAAATAATACACAACATAATAACAAATATGTTCATAATTTAACAAAAATCGACAATGCCCCCCTCCCCTCAAAAATGATCGGCTGGATCCGTCCCTAGCGGAAGGGCCGCCATCTTTGCAGCAAATTGAAGCCACTGTTTTGCGATCAAAGCAGCGCCCTCTGAAGAAACAGAGTGTTCTAGTATTCCGTTTGGCGCTGGTTAAGACTGGGTGGGTGCTGGCCGCGCGTAAAATAAATCCTCTTACTCTGTGTTTCACGACCAAAAACCAATCATTTAAAAATGAAATCACAATAAGTGATCCGTCAGCGTCCACCAAGAGCGCTGAAACTGTAGAGTCAGCCACACTATGTAATATACAGTGAACCCTAACTAACACGAATTCCAAGAGACCAACATAATCCGAGTTCATGTTATAAAAATTTGTTCTATCCAAGTATTATAAATGTCCGTTTTACCGTATTCCTTTACTGGTACCGAAGTTTTATTCGTGTTGCTGCGGAATCCGTGTTAAGCGAGTTCGTGTTAAGGGTTTACGTATAGTATATTCTAGCTCGTTGGATCAGCCATTCTATTCAGTTTATTCTAACTCGTTGGACTAAACATCTGTCAACGATATTTGGTGGTGATTAACATTGTAGCTTCCTTACTGAATTTCTTTTGCTTATATGCGTCATATATTGTTTTTGAAACGTGATGAAAGAATTAACAGTAACTCTTGTCCATTTTCCGTATGAACTACTTAGTCTATCTCAGGCATGGTGCTGCTTGAAAGCTGGAAGACCCCGATGACTGCACATGCAAATGACTCGTTTGCACTGCTTGACAAGGAGCAGTTATATTTTCCCGAATAACTCGTAACAGACATTGATTGAAGAAATGTAACTTAGTACATATTTAGTAGAGATAGGGTGCATTGATTTTGCAAAAGTGTACACATTTTGCCGCATGGAAAAAGTAACTAAACGAAATGCAGATGCTCTTTGGAGCTTTTACAAATAGGAACGAAAAATAGATCTTTCTCTCAGAATGAAACAGATATTTCAGACATGTGACCTCGGAGACTAATGCACATTTTACACCTGTTAAACAAAACCAAACAAACAACACCTGTTATTGATGTTTACTGAATTATTGAGGAGTTCTGGAGGATATTGACCCATTCATTTCTCAAGGCGGTTTCCAGTTCCTGTACGGTTCGGGGAGAGCGATTTCTTTGAGAAAGAGTGTGCCAAGAGCATTCCAGGCACTGCGTATATATTGAGATCCGTAGGGTAAGCAGGCTATTGTATTGTTCGATATTTTCACTTTCTAGTGTGTCCGAGACTTCAGCGGTTCTGTGTGGATGCGCATTGTCCTTAAACAGAAAGTCTGGACCCATCATAACCCTAAAAATACGAACGCGGTTTAGAATAATCTCTCTGCAATACCATTGCGATATAACGCTGCCTCCCTTAAAGAAGTGAAGCGGTGTTCTACAATTGTGCACAATGCTTGCCCACACCATCACGCCTTGGCCATAGAGTTCATGAACATTCTGTTGTGCATGCAATGTTTTCCCCTTTCTCTTCACAGTAACTCTTGTCTAGAATCACTTGTCACAGGGCAGGGATACTCTACAGGCAGAAACCATTCCACTTCCCGTCTGAATAGATGAATATGATAAATTAACACCTTGGAAAGTAAAACTGAATTCGGTTTTGAACTTCCCGTGCGATTTAATCTCCACTAGTTTTAACTAAAGCAATTCCAATACTTAAATGCTGTTCTGCAGTCCCATGTTCTTTTGTTTTCCTAGGTATATTCATCATTCAGTCTAGGTACACAAAGGTGCATGTACACTTTCATTTTGCAAGTTGCGGGAGGAGTAGGGCGGAGAGGGGGGATAATTTATGAGCGATACAATAAAATCAAATCTGTTGTTCATTTGCCGATGTAAATGCGTTTTTTGTTACTCGGGAGCAAACATTTCTAGTTTTCAATGCTTGCCAACCACGTTCTCTGTTGCTTGTATTCATAATTCAACTATCTGTAGAAAAAGACAGGAGGACTAGTGATTTGAAGGAAAAGTAAACATGCACACATTGTACTTCTTCCCCATACGTCTTCTCCTCAAACATTTAGTATCTTGTGACAACAAAGAAAAACTACAAACCTGTCATCGTTTTCAAGAAGCCTAAAACAGATTCAGTTCCAGATGCAATTTCTCATTCCTGAGTTGCTATTGTGCATTCCTAAAAAAATCCAAGGAAAAAAAAATAAACTAAAATATAGATAGCCAGGCAGATTTCAATAGCAATGTTTATTCGAACTTTCCTTCATTATGAAATGTCATATTTATAGATAATTTATTGGGAACGTGGTACTTTACTCCTGGCGAGCCGCCATTGGATTTCGTATTCTCTTTCTAATCTAAAAAAGATATTATTTTCGTCCCCTTCACTCTGTAACGTGGGTTGTAGGAAACGTGCCAATTTAATTCAATATTAAGTGATTTTCACTTCAAGAACAATGATTTTAAACGTGCCCAATGTTCCCAATGGCCCAACTTGTATATATGTTACGGTTAACGTGCGAATTTGACTCATTCCCGAATTAGCCAGTGAACGTTGACATTATCCCACAAAGGGAGGTGAAATTCCGAAGTATGTACAGCTTCGAAGCATATTTTGCATTTCAGCCAGTTTAATTAGATATTATCCAACACGATGGGGTAGATGAAGTACGTTACGGTGTGAAGGGATAGCAAATAAACACGTGCTATCAGGAACCAGACTTCTGATGGGAAGTTTTGAGTGAGATAAGGTGACCGAAACATAAACTTATACAGGTGTCCGGGAAGGAAACGTCGAAACTTCAAAAATAAGCTCTTAAGACAATTCTTAGCATATTTTGTCCTATAAACTACGTGGATATTTCGAATGGTTGAGCCGCAATAAGCACTCAAAAGTTGGCTTGAAAAATTGATTTATAGGCAAAAATTTGCATTATGGAAGCATAGAAACACTCCAGAAACTTGTAAATTGTTTATTATTTACAAGAGAAATTAGTATATTTGCTCAGACAGAAAAATTAAGCGAAAAATAAAAAAGCAGTCCAATTGTGTAAATTGGGTGCTTTTTTATTTCTCTCTTAATTTTTCTTTCCGAACAAATATATTCATTTCTTTTGTAAATAATAAACAACTTATATGTTTCTGAAGTGTTTCTATGCTTCTATAAAGAAAATTTTTTACTATAAATCAATTTTTCAAACCAAATTTTGAGTGCTTATTGCTGCTCAACCATTCGGAATATTCTCGTAGTTTATTAGGCAAAATGTGCTTAGAATTGTCTTAAGAGCTTATTTTCGAAGTTTCGACATTTCCTCCCCGGACACGCTGTATTTTTCTATGCGAACTAAATGCTTTCGAGTAGGAAAGACGTCAAAATTAATCGAATATGTTTGTAATTCAATTTTCAGTGCATTCATAAAACAGCAAAATAAGCATTTGGTTAAGAATACAATGTTTAGTTATGTCCAATGTTAATTGGGAATTATTACAGCAACAATAATATATTATATGCTATAACAATTATTATAGCATATAATAATTATTATAGCATGTAATTTTTGGTTTCACTTATTTTCCTGTAATTGTTCCGAGTGGTCCATTTAAATCGTGTCATTAAATTATTTTGAAAATTACCCATTGTATAATAAAAAAAAATGTCAAATAAAAAGCACCTTTATAAGTGACTGCCTCCAACCGCCATATTTTGTAGGAGGTTTTAACTTTAAAATTCATTAAATAATTCCATTTTTATTGCTGATTTAAAATTTCCATCAGAAAATACAAAAAAATGTCAGAAATATTTTTTCCATTTGTCGTAAGTGAAACTGTGAATAAAAACGATATCTCCTGGGGTTCCTTTATATTGTACAGATCATGGATAAACAATGCATTTTTTGGAACCCAATAGTTGATGATCCTGTTGAGAAAAACGAAAATATGTTAGCGAAAAGCAATAAAGCGTGCATCACTGTTTATTTTGGTCTTGGAGTTTAAGACATGGTTATTTACCTACTTATCGCTGTCACTTGAAGAGATTGTATCAGAATGAGGAAATGAAACCTTTGCAAATGAGGAAAAAGAACAATTGCTACTGTTCCACATTGAGAATCTGTACATTCACAAATAAGTGGGCTGCATGAGAGGAACAATGCATTAGCCATATTAAAACATCATGAACACTAGACACTTTGAATTGAAGCAGAAAAATCGTAGTATCGAGAGGATACGTTCCATCACAAATAGAAAGAAATGAAAATTCCTCGATAACCTCAATAACCATTCACTACGAACAGGAAATGCCGTCAAATGAGAAAATTAAAGGGGCTTGACAGTTTTTTAAATCCTGCTTGTTGCAGAACGATCATATACTCGTATGTGATCGTTTAAACGCTACCAATAGGTTCGTAACTAGATTTCAACCAAATTATCGAACTCGATCGTTTTATTTTTCGTTGTATAGTTATTTGTGAGAATATTCTTGCATTTTAATTGAACATGCTGCTCTACCACTAGGCTAGTCTTTCTGGCGAGCTTTTCTGCATATCGAGCCTGTATAGGCAAATTTTTCGGACGGCACACACCGCCGGTTTCTGCTTTATTTCCTAGAATTTAAAACTTGTCATTTTGTTGTTGCACATAGGAAAACGATGGCTTAATTTTCTCGCTGAGGCAAAAAGTAGCGTAAATACATCGTCGTGGGATAAGTTGACTTTGCTACAATTGTTATCATCAAAATCCTGAAGCTTATTTCTGGAGAGTTTATGAGCAAAAATTCGCAGATTTTTTCTGTACAATTCAATTTTCAGAATATGAGAGTTTTGCGGATGAAACAAATCACCTAATTACAACTCACGGGCATCTGTAATTGAGGTTGGTATAGGAACTAGAGAGAACATTGATTAATTCCTTTTTTATTCTTTACGTCATCGTAAGAAAAATATTGGTATTCCGTAGAGCAATTAAGTAAATCCTTGGCTTAATGCACTCCTGACTTTTCTGCAAAGAGGAAAATCACTGTGCGTACGCATATCCCGACACCTGGTGAAGGTGCTTGACATGTTATTTTACTCACGTAACGGGATACTTTCCTAGGCAACCGTGATTTCAATACGAATACTATTTTGAACATAATTTTCTTCGCTGACTTCCTCAAAGAAGTTCTTAGGCTGAAGAGATAGCAACTTTTTGAACGTAAACAACGATCATTCTCAAGAAGAGTTTTGGCGTCAAGACTGACAAACACATTAAATGTCATAGGTTAACAGGAAAAAGCTCAAAGATCGGTCCCCCGATTCCCGCCGCATTTACACACCTTTTCCTTCTTTACATAACTCAAATTTCTCATAGTAAATCCGCTATGGAGAGGTAATGAACACGTAAATTAGATGTTTGCAAAATTTGTATCAAAAGTAATCTACTGCATAAGTATATTTACTATAAGCTCTCTATCAATTCTGTACATGCCGACAACGAAATGCTTGTATCATATAATTTTTTAATTAAAAAACGCACACAAAACAACAAAATCATTTCGGAAACAATAAATGACAGTCCCTAATACCACTTGTCTACAACCACATAGACAAACCACGATGTACCTCGACATGCGGCAAACACACAAACATTCACACACACACACACACACACACACACACACACACACACTTTAATCCTCCGACCGAAAAACAACCCGGAGCTACAAAACATTCGCCACACGCCGACTGGGATTCTCCAAGAGCCTTTCGTCAACAACCTGCCTTCGGCACAGGTCGACGTACGCGCGTCGCAGCGACGACGTACTCGTACGCATAGGCTGTTGCTCCGGTGACTCACCTGCGCGTATGAGGGCACGTGCGGTCACCGGTCGCGCGCTGCACTGACGCCGCCGTCGCCGCCGCCGCCGCATTCAACCGCGCTGTGGTTTCGCGGCGTCGCTTGCCTGCCCTTGCCGTCCCTCCTCGCCCGCCTCGCCGCGCCGCATTCCCGACCTGCGCGCGGCGGCGCCCGCGGCGCGCTCTGGCGGGGACCCCGGGCCGAGCCTTTTGTTGCTCTTTGAAGCGAAGCTGCTGCCTCCGCCGCCGCGCTGGCACAGAACGCTTCTGGGCTGGAGCCGGTTTCAGAAGACATCGAGCTGCGGACGGTGCATTCTGTGGCGTCTTCGGTGGGAGAAAGGTTAGCGTTTCGGGCTGTTGTACCCGATCCATGCCGCGGATTTTAAGGGCGGACAAATCCTTCGTAGACGCCTTCCTTCCAAGAGGAAGTAAAAACGTCTGTCCCAAGAGGTAGATTATCTGCACATAAAAGATACTCAAACGTAAAAGACTCTGACCTAAATTTAAATCGCCTGTTTCGTCGCCCGAGTGATACCTTCTTTCTCCGCTAGATGTTGAAACGAGCGTAGCGAAATATGCGCGGTCAGACGGAAGAGCAGGCTTGATGGCCTGAGTCTCGCCGCGTAAAATAAGGCATCATCGAATTGGACTGAATTGAATTTTTCAGCAAGATTTGGCGAATGCTAGGACCAATATACCCAATAGGAGAGACAAGTTAAAATGAAGCTGAGACTCGAACCTTTTTTATTGCATTTTGGTTATACTCTCTTGATCTACGCTTTCACTAAAGACAGTAAAATATATCTATAGACAGATACTTTCATTTCTAATCTACAGCAAATAAAGTTAGAAATTCTGCGAGGTTCACCTCTCTCTTTTACACTTTTTAAATCTAAGTCGCAGATTTTCCCTCAGAACATTATACACGCATTGCCCTTGTCGCTGACGATAAAGAACTTTAAAATCAGGTTTCGATGTACAAACTTTCCTTATTGCAGTGCAAAAACATCTGGGATCGTTAGAAAGCTATACTAAAAAGGATCTAAATAAATCCAACAAATCCAATAGCTAAAATAATTTAACTTACTGCCCTGCCCATCCACCCTCACCAACTCTAAACTGTGCTGAAATCCCTTGAACTCCTAAACACATTCCAGTGAAATACTTTGGACTACATCTTGACTCTCATCTAAAATGGAAAGACCACATCACTGTTAGATTCAAACTAGCAAATCGAGAACTACACTAACGCCTCTTCATAACAAACCATCACTCTTCGCTTGCTACCACATGCACCCTTCATCTATACAAAGCCATCATTCAACCTCCGCTATTTTCTGCTTGCCCGGTCTGGTACAAAGCCGTTGCCACCCATATACGCAAACTCCAAACATCCCAAAATAAAATCCTAAGAATAGCTACGAAAGCCCTTGCTTTGTAAGAAACAACTCTCTCCACTCCGACTTACAAATTCCCTCCATTCAAAACTGCATTCACTTCGTATCTCGTGACTTATTTTTTAACATACAAAAGGTTCTCGGTCTTGCATTTTCAAGTAGACCTCGTAGATCTCCCAACGTTAAGACTTAGAAACCGGCACCCTTCTTCATGCATCACCTTATTCTATCCTAAACTACTAAATAATTTGGACGTGCTCAATAGACTTTCCCTCATCTCGACCACACTTTTCTATCGCCTTGTTTATATCTGTTAATGCAGTGCTATGTAATTTAAATTCTTCCACAAATATCAGAACAGCCGAACGGCTGAACGATGTAATATCATGCACTCAAGAAAATGATTTGTTAAAAAAGACACCAAAATAAGTCTGCATCACTCCTAAAGGAGGTTAAACTAATAGATTATTTTATTCTGGCATTGTTTTAACTGCATCTTCTTCTTCTTCTTAAAATATTTTTTAAAACTGCGAGTGAAAAAGAGAAATATTTTTAGAAACTACATAAGGTGAGATGCGCTTTACACCAAGGTTATTCTGTTTTTTGTGTCTACGTCGGATAGTTGCTTCGTCATGTAACAGCTGCAAACTACATGTATTGAAAGAACCTTTAATTGTATTTTTTAATGTTTCCTTGGGATCTGCAGCAAATCCTTAACGAACTCGTTCTCGTAAAGGAAATCATTTTAAACAGTAATTTTGTCATGACCAGAAATATCAGAATAATGGTAAAACATATGCATTACAATATGTCTGTCTTCCTGAAGATTTGGTTTTGGAATTTCTTCGTACAATTCCAAAGAACACAGACTGAACTTGGGGATGACATGACGGACCTCCGCCTAGGCGAAGTAGACCGCTGCCGAGGGGCTCATTCTGAGGGTGTTCCAGATGATAGGAATAAAAATGCAAAAGGGGCTCCAGTGAAAATTTAACCATTTTTTGTTTATAAGATGGAAAAAAAATGTTTATATTACTAGTTATACAGCCTCTTAAATATATTTATTTAATTTGGATTTTCAATTATTTGATTCACTGGAATAATAATTATAAATCAGTCGAAATTATGAAACAGAATTATTTAAAAATAATTATGAAATAATTCTATTATATTAAAAATATTAATTTCCCCCAATTTTATTTTGTTCTTTTGTTCAATTACTAACCCTGCCACCGAGCGAAAGCTCATTAGCAGGACATAATAAATATTATTATTAAAAGGAGGTGTCCCAATCTGTTTATCGCCCAGGGACCTGGTTCTTGACGTCCTGCTTTGTCTTTTAAAGGTGAAAGGGCCCTGCTATCAATACTAATAAAAATATTTGTAGCTCAAAATGGACCCAGAATGTGTTGGCAAAAGACCATGGATGTTTTTTATATAAACTTCTTATACCTTTATTTATCTTCGTATGATCACCAAATGCCATGTAATACATATCCAGTGGCGGATTTGCCATTTTCGAGGCCCCAAGCGAAAATATTTTAGAGGCCCCCATTTTTTTACTGGCAACAATATTTTTGAATTATGAGATTTTATCCTTTTTGCTCAAAATTAATTAAAGAATTCAAACATGCCTTCAAATAATACTTTAATCCATATTTTAAATTTTTTTATTATTTTTAATTTTTTTAATATTTTAAATTTAAAAATTGATAACAATCGTCTATAATATAGAAATATCTATGTACCAAACTAGCTGCAATATAATTCAACATTATTTTAATCATTAATAAAAAGGAAACTAGCTAAAAATATCATTTATGCGGTTTTTGTTCACAAAATTAGAAATAGTATCGTCGAAAGATATCTCATTTTCACTGAACATTATTGTTAGTGAAATGAGTTTGTCTTGTCTCAAAGTAGCTCCATACTAGTTTTTAACCCTTTTAAGTTTAATAAATAATATTTTACCTTTAGAATTTATTATCATTAAAGATAAAAATTTCGAAAAACAACCTCAAAGTCACTCAAACCTCATTGTTTATGCTCGAATACACCAAACGTCAAATCGAATACAGCAAATAATTTATAATTTATTATTTTTTCTAATTAATGTATTAAGTATATTTAGATTTACTATTTTTGGCAATGTCCTCGGCCTTCAGCCACCATCCTGATGGAGGTTTTCTGGGTTTACTCAATCGCTTAAGGCGTATGCCGGGATGGTCCCTAGTTTTCTCTCCCAGAAGTAAAAAGTAAAAGTATCTTCTCCCCTAGATTTTCTTCGTAGTTTATGAAATAATGTATATATTTAATGTGGTTAGGCGGAAGAGCAGGCCAAATGGCCTGAGCCTCGCCACTAATAAAGACAATTTTATTATTATTATTATTATTATTATTATTATTATTATTATTATAACGTCAGGTATATGAGAGACCATTTCAATCAGTCAATCAGATCGCTGCAGATCGCAGATCTATTTTGGCATGACGAATTTTGTAATGCACTTGACAAGTTCAAAACGTAATACAAGAAAAAAAATAGGTCTTAGAATAAATCTGTTTTTAACTCCAATAGCATGTATACCAAATTTATTTAATTTTTATTTCTTTGGGTAACTAATTATAAATTTGTGTATTTTTATAATTTTGTAGCAAATTTGAAATTTTGTCTAAAAACTTTCGAGGTCCCTTGGAATCCGAGGCCCGAAGCTGTAGCTTATTTAACTTAACTGTAAATTCACCACTTTACGTATCTAAAATTATAGGTTGAATACAAGTTTCAATAGTATTCCTCCAAACGACACAACAATTAGCAACATCCGAAAGCTTCTAAATGAATGTCGTACTCCCAAACACAGAAGATCAGTACAAAATTGATTCTTGACGCCTTTCAGTCACTCCTGTTGAACTTATAGCAAAGATATTTCTGTGCATTTTAATTGTAAGTGGGCAATTTGAATTAATTTTTCATATAGTTTTATTCATGATAACACTCAGTGAAATATTTTACACTACAAAGTAGAATATTTTGAAGATCTAAGATATTAACCTTTTTGTTTTATTTTCTCTGTTGACTACATCAGTGGCTGCAACTCATCTTCAGCATCTGCACTCTTTTCAAATTCTGCGTCATCTTGTTGTTTCATTCCTGATCTTTCTCTTTTATTGCTGCTTCCTCCCGACCTTTCTAGTTCGACTTCTTCTCTGATGCCTAAAACACTTGCAGCATACTAATTCTTCTCATACCACTACCTTACTCTGCTACTACTACCACCTCACTGAACGTTGGATATATAATGTAGGTTCAAATTTCTTTAACTAGTTAGCCATCTTATTTCCTCAAGGCATTGTAAAGACATTGTCATAAAATATTTTATAAAAAGAGTGAACACCTTTTAAAAGAAACGTATTAACCGATTACCCAATGTTGGTGGGGAATCAATTTACAGTCCCGTCCGCACTACACGGAGGCGTATTTACGGTATGGCAGAAATGGCATATGTCACAAGGGGCTCTATTTAGAATATAACCGCTAAAACAAATAACTTCATTTGAAGTATCCTGACAGGGGCGCAAATTCTATGCTTGCCATGGGCGCCTGAATACCTAGATACGCCTCTGGCACTACTCCCTCCCCCTTCCGCTCGGTTTGCACGCTCGGTCCGCCTGCTGGCCCGACCCGACCGCTGCACAAGCCCAACACTCCCACCCGCAGGTCGCCCGCCACGCCCACTCTGTCCACCACACCCTTTTGACTTGCTTCCCCCAATTTGCCCCGCCTTTGTTCGGCCCCGCCTCGCAGGTCAATAATGCCTCCTACACGTATTGCATGTTCCAACGTTTCCAGTAAAACATTTAGGATATAACCAATTTCGCTGAAACATTTTGGGAGTGCAAACATACCACTGCTGTTTCTCTGTTGCTCAAAATTGTTCTTGCAACATTCGGGAGTAATCGCTCCAGTTGTTCATAAGTATATGTAGAACCCATCCATATACATTTTTTTTGAAATAAAAGCCGACAACATTTTGTGGTTAAACAATAAATCGTTAAAATCATGGGTTGCTCACATCTTTCTATCATGCCCTCTCTCTCTCTCCCTCTTCTCCTCTCTATCTCTCTCCCTCCCTCTCTCTCTTTCTCTTTCCTCCTCTCCTGGTTTTCTTACATGACCCACTTAGAATACTTATTACTATTCACTTACTAGGAATAATAACATTTTTTGTGTCAATGCTTTGCAAAACAAATATAATGCATAACGGAAAGCATTAAAATTGGTTAAACCGGAGCTATAAAATCCCGTTTGATTTTTAACATTTAATATTTTTAATGTTAGTAATACGTAGTCAACGAAAGGCCACACCCGATTCGCATGACAAAGTGAATTTATAAATATGTTTCATCATGACTGTTTTATGTCTTTGTTGACGATCTTTATGCAAACAAACTGCATGACTCCTGCATGCTAACCTGAAACATTGTGTTGTAACTTTGATAATGTGCTCCACACAGATAAGAAACATCTGAATGTGTGGATGTCTTAGAAAATTGCAATTAAGTGATAATAGTGTCACTTCTTCGAAAAATGGTGCTTAAATGAAATACACATGAAATGAAATTCCAAACAGAAAAGTCGGTTGAATTTCTCTCAACAACGTAGAATGTTGTTCCTGTTCTTCCTGTAGTCTTGAAATACATTTTTGGAATAATGGACTAGGAAACCCTAAGAATGTTTTGTTGTAAACAATGCAAGAAATCAAGTGTATTAGTAAGAGTACAACAAATACAAAACTTTGAACATTTCATGTTTTGTGAACATTAACACAAAAATATTACGAATACGGAAATGTGTGATTATTAAGTGCTTGACACATTTTATAATGTTGATAATATGCCATGTGATGAATCTTCCTGTGATAAAGGTGAACAAGCTGACAATGAGTTTCAGTGGCTCGTAAACAGTGTGGAATCTCAGTTGTTTACTGGAACTCAGGTAAATGATTTGGGCTTAACAAAGGAGAAAGCTGCACTACTTGTCTCCAGATTCAAGGAAAAGAACTTGTTAGCAATTGGAACTTCAGTTCATATGTTCAGGAGAAAAAATCAGAAATTTTCTCATTTTTTCAAAAAAGAACGAGATTTAGTATATTGCTCGAATATTGCCAGTCTGGTGAATGAGTTCGGAATTCAATACAAAAAAGAAGAATGGAGGCTGTTAATCGATTCCCCGAGAACTAGATTAAAAACATTTCCATTAAACAATGGGAACACCTAAGCATCATTGGGTCTATCTGTTGCTTCTTCTGTACGTATGAAGGAAAGCTACGAAAACTTCAGTGTGGTTTTAGAGAAAATAAACCACTCCGCGCATGGATGGATGCTGTGTCATGAATTAAAAGGAACATGCATGCTTCTTGGCCAGCAAAGTGGTTTTACTAAATTCCCGTGTTTACTAGTATGTGAATTAGATAGAAGGGAACGAGATCAGCATTGGTCTAGTAAGAATTGGCCTATAAGAAAATCTTTAAAAGTAGAGGAAAAAATCTTTCTACGAGAAAATCTGGTGAATCAACACAATATACTGCTGTCTCCATTGCACATAAAATTAGATCTCAAACAATTGAGCAATTGAAACAATTTGTGACGGCCTTGCCTAAAGATGGCTTTGTTTCAAATACCTTTGTTAAAAGTTTCCGGAATTGTCTTAAGCAAAATTAAAAGAGGGTATTTGCTTCGGGCCTGATATTAGAAAAATTATGTTTAATCCCCAAGTTGAACTACATATGACAGTAAATGAAAAAGAAGCGTGAATTGCATTTACACACGTTGTAAATAAGTTCCTAGGCAACAAAAACGACCCAGACTATCAAGGAATTCTTGCCAACATGCTGGATGCTTTCAAGAAATTGAAAGTTGAATGAGACTCAAGATTCACTTTTTAAACATTTACAGTTCTTTCCGGACAATTTAGGTGATGTAAGTAAAGAACAACGTGAGCGTTTTTATCAAGGTCTGAAAGTGATGAACAAACCAGGGACACTGGAACACTAATAGGATGGGAGATTACTGTTAGTCACTTCACCGAGTCAACAAACGGCGCATAGGAGAAAAGCTACCTCAGGGGCTTTAAAGAAAAGCTCAAACAACTTTGTTTGATCATATTTATTCACCTTATCTATTATTTTAATGACCATCGAATTATTTAACAAACTTAATATTTTTCTCTTACAGTCGCAATCTATTTCATAACATTTAACTTAATATATAAACATTCTTGGCCTTGAACAAATTATTTTCGTAAAGTCTTTTCGTAATTAATTTATAAGTTTCCTGATGACAAATGAAGGCCGCTCTCTTGGCGCAGGGAAGACTCGTTCGGCCCTTGACGTCGTCCAGTTCTCCAAATCTGGATTCCACACTATCTTCGTATCGGCATACGTTTTATTGTAATGTCCGTGTCCTACTTTTGTTCATTTTCTGTAAACCACAACCTACTTTTGTAAATTATTAAATTCTACACCATTTTGGAATCACGTGGTCCTTCGACCACGAATCTCACGAATTCTAAGTTAAAACTTTCCTAACTAAACCTTCTGCTAGACATGATCACACGTCCGAACTCAACCAGACCGAGAGCAATTCTCACGCAAAATTCTCTGCCATCGGATAAGTTTGTTTTTTGCCATTCACATGTTTTGCATTGTTATCGCACTGAATTCGATGCTAACTTGTCCTTGCCTGGGACTTATTGGGATTCTTTTGTCAAATGTTTCTTGGTTCACAATAATTTATTAAAAATTATGTTCCTAATATTTTACATATTTACGCAAACACGTTTTTTTATTAGTTATCGACGTTTCCATTGTCTCGTTTCTGTTTATACTTTCCCGTATTTTCCCTTCCTTCATTTCTCATTTCGTCGACATATTTTTATCCATTCATACAAAAATAGCCGATAGGTATTTTTATCCATCTCAGTACTCTTACTAACAAAATTATGCCAAGCAAGTTTGGGTAAAGTTATAGGGTACTTCAGCACGAAAAATGGCACGTCGAGGTTATTTTTAAGATGCAGCTTGAAGCAAACAGGTCATTATAATTGGTCACATTTTATTTTTCGAGTTATCAGAAAGTTAGGTAAAGAATTTGTCTCATTGTAAGTAATTACAAATTCATATTTTCAATTGAATTTCCCTCTTCGGACTTCTCTTTTTCCTGGGATTCCTCTGCAGGACCACTTTTAGTTCTCTTTTGGAGCGAATTTTCCGGTGTCACTTCCTCTTGCAATTCTTTTTTCTTGAATGAGAGTCGATTTAGTTTGCCATTGCGGCTACACAGTTCACCAATGTACAGAGCACAAAAGCAGACGTGTCCGATAGATTTTTAGTAATTGCCCTTGTCGGAAACAAAAACGTCACTTAATGTAGCAACCCTACATATTATATTTGGTGTTCCTGTTTAGAATTCACATACAAAATATCAGGCACAATTCCTGAATATACACGTAAACGTGAGATCGATTTTTCCCAATTGTTTTATCGCAAACGTGATATAGAGAAAACTGTAATATATAGTAAATATCCATATGGATATATAGTAATATACAGTAAATGGAAAACTTTAATTGAATTTTGCTAGGAAACTTTTCGCGAGATTGTTAGTTTTCTCCTTCGACTTCAGACTCCGCTCCGTCGCGGAATCCTTCGCTTTTTCTCGCGTCGGAGTGCATCTCAGCGCTATCTATCGTGTCTCATCGCAAACTGGTGGAAAACAGCTTGCATGGAAGAGTTTAAAATATTTCCACTGTCAAACACTACGAGTATCTCAATAGCCAAGAAGGAATCTTTTTATATCTCTGTGCTTTCCAAGTTCACGAATACAATTTAGAACGAGAGACTGATTCATGTGAATACTTGGTACTTGGAATATTACCTCAATATTTTTTTTTAAATTTCGCATAGAAACTTGTTATGTGGACTTCGAATGCTTTTGGATGGATTGCAAATTCTTGAGAGCCATTATGATTCATTTTATAAAAAGTATAACCCTGTACGTGAAATTAAGAAACAATTAGGAAACAAAAATGATGTTTATCGAACAACTTTTATTATTAGAGCTCGGAAGTTTGGCAAAATGCTATTTTTTACTTTTATGATTTTATGACTTTGGCAATAGGAATAATTTAATTATACTTCTGGAGTTATTTTAATAGCTTTTCATTTTGCCTACTTTAGCTTAGGATGCCTATTTTTGGTATTTTGCCTTATTTTTGTTTTTTGTTATCTTTTCGTAATTATTTTCCTTCTTTTTCCTAGCATTTAATCTCGATCAAGCTGGAAACATACCTCACGAACCTGGACAACACGAAAGCACAGTCACGTTTTGTCTTTCTGTGGAAGTGGAGGCTCCAGAATCAGGTAGTGTTAAAAATCTAAAAGAGAAACATATGTGATACCAGTCAAGATTTTTTTTTTTTTTTTTTTTACATTGAGCCTGAGTTGTCAGAGTTTGTTCACTCGCTCCTGTATTTGAACATGGCCTCCGATCCCTTTTGAGGACAGAGCTCCTGATATCCCTTCTCGGCGCTGGAGATTGCACAAGTATGAAAAACGAAAACTATAATTCCGTTTTCATTGATGCCATTTTAAGTTTCAAATGGGAGTCCACAATAGTATTTTGTAAAGACAGGATGGCGAGTTAAACAAATTCGTAATAATCATACCGGGTGGTCATGTGCAATGAAGATTAGAAAAAAATGATGGTAAATTTCCACGTAATTGCAAATGTAAATTTTAGAGTTAGAACAAAAATGTGAATTATTTGAATTATTAGTTTTGTACAACCGTTCCTTTTAAATTGTGATTTTTCATTGTTTGAATGCCTTCTTGTACTCCTACTTTAGCCAGAATAAATACATTTTTCAGGCCTATTTTAGTAAAATAAGTGCCTTTTTGGCTGCTTATTTTACGTAAAATAAATGCCCGAACTTTCGCACTCTTCTTAAACTTACTCTGACTGCACTATTTTGACGAAAACGAACTAATTTATTGCCTTGTTCCCTCTCGGAAACAGAGAATGGAACAGTGACAAAATGGTGACAGTTGTCATGACAGGGAAGAGGATTTGCGAAGTCGGGCAGAGGGGCGTTTCTAAAGTGGGTATAACTTAATAATAATGAGTTATTTTGAATAATGACAACAAAATAGTCGTTGACAATTATAAATTACTGGATATTAACTGTAATCACGTGAGAATCTTCACTTGTTATACCCATAATACATACTCAGCCTCTCCAGCAACATATCTACAAACAGATATTGCGGTAACGTGGGACAAGAGTCCTCACTTTTTATTGAAAAGTGAGTTCCCACTCGTGTAATTTGTATATTGATTCGGTTTGTATACAGAGCTATGTTTAAAAGCTTAATGTATGAAGAATAAACAGTCCAAACAAAAATGGCGTATCTTTAAATTGTATGTCTAAAAACATTAAAGAAGAAAGTGAAGTGTGTTTTTACCCCAGGTGCGGGGCAAAATCCCAAACAAAAAAGACAAAGGTCCGAAAACATCTAAACTTCCTTAGAAATAAATTAACATTGTTTACAAGGCTCATACGCATTAAATTTATAGAACATGAACTTTGTTAGTAAATGATTAAATGTGATACATAGATTCTAAAACGTCATAATAAAGTCTTCAATTGCAAATTATACTCTGATAAAACATTAAATCTCAAAATGAATTCAACGTATATACTGTTTACATTAATTCTCACGCAAATCACACAGAAATTACCCTGCCTCATAGGAAGTGCATTTTGCATGCCACCACTCTTTACACGAATCATATTAGATCCGAGCATCATCTGGAGGGTCCTCGAATTGCATGTCGCAAGTGAGGCATAACCGTGTCGAAGTATTTTCAGTGGCAACTGGCTTATTATTCTTTCCCTTTCCTCTCTTATTTGTAGACTTGCAAATTGGCATTGCCGGTCTTCTTATTCCTCAGTGCAGTCTTGTGAGGTGATGAAGTCTGAATTGGGACGTCTTTCCTCGCCGCATTCGTTTTCTATTCAATCCTGTCTTTCGGATGGGCATGATGTCCAATGACGGGTAATGCTGTTTATGATGGGTAATGTCTGAAGTTTTGCAATTCGAAGAATCGCGTTCCTTCGGGGTCGTTGTGACGTTTCTCAATGCAGATGACGATGGCTCCGATGAGTAATTTCTTGTGTGATCACATGGCTACCCACTTCAGGAACTTCATATAATGCCAACTCATCTGCCAGTACAGCGGGAGAAATGGATCTCTGATCTGTGACCTGAGAAGGAAGGAATACTTTCTCCCCAAATTTGAATTTGTCAGTGGGTACCATACCACAGACTTCAAACGCTTTCGCAGCCTTTTCAGTCGTACAATTCTTCATGAACGATTTACCTAACAATTCCGCTACATTGAGCGATACCCTTTCTGGATACATTTCCACATGCGCTATAATTGGTGGGGGAGAAGTTCGCTCCAGGACTCTTACCCCGACATGAATGCGGACCTTTGCCCCAACCGTCAAAATAAAACCTTTTAATTTGTGCTGTCTTCTGCCAGGCATCTACGAAACTATTTACTAGAGCGTTGCGTAGGCTACATTTTACATACCCATACTCTTAATTGTAGATTTTACTTACTGTTCTATTAACAGCGTAAACGTATTTCCAATTTCTTGCAAACTTACGTCAAATAAGTTGCAATTAATATATCTCACCTCATTGTCACGGCACACTTTGCACAGGAACTACCAAACTCTCGTCACTGAACATAATATATGACACCGTCCAATTTACGTAGGTAAGTCAATAAATGTCTGCAATTTTGCTCTAATTTTAGTTTGGTTCTACGGCTTTGTGTGATCCCTAACCATTACATGGGACCGTTGTCTTCGCCTGTAGGAGGTTTCAGCGTTTTCTGATTAGTCCGTCTTGTGTTGTGGTTTAAAGATGGCGACAGCACTCTGTTTGCACCAAAGAAGAAGAGCGTTCCATAATCCGTTTTCTATGGTTTGAAGGTGTACAAGGGGCGGAAATCCATAGCAAATTTTCAGCACAATGCGGGGACAATGTTTGGTCACAGAGAAGTGTTTGGCAGTTACCAGAACCGTTTAAAAGTTGTCGAACGAGCGTCAAGAAAAAGGAAAGAACGGAAGAAAGAAAAAGGGGCGTCCAACTACAGCTGCAACAGATCCCAATATTGAACAATTACGTGTCTTTATCCTGAATAACAGTGACTGTTAATGAAATTGCAAACCATATGCACAATCTCGCCCCGTCGGATTACCCTCTGTTTGGAACGTCGATTCTGCTCCGATCAACAGTTCAAAGAAGTGGTGCATACGTGCCTTGCTGCACATTCAAAAACCTTTTTTTCAGAAGGAATCGGGAAGCTTGTTCAACGGTAGACCAAGGGCATTGAAAAGAAGGGTGGCCATGTTAAAAAGCGATATCAATAAAAATTGTGTATTCTTCCTGTAATAAATTATAAAAATTGATTCCAGATACCTATTGACTTACCCTCATATATTGCAGCAGTGCCAACTTCAATCCTCGAAAACAGTAATTAGGCTAATCGGACTCTTACCCCATGCGAACTTTTGCCCCACGCTACTCTATAATTAGCATGATTGTGTCACAAGAGTTGGTTTGATTAACAGGTAAGTGACGACAGAATATATAGGACATTTGTCATCACACTACTGACAGGTTGTATGTAAATAAAAAAGGTCAAATGTTAGAAATTTTATTTTGTAGTTGAAAATAACAAAATAAATAATTAGGAACATATATGAAAATACAAATAGCAGAATTGTTAATTCAATATCAACTGCATTGATATGGTTTGTACCATTGAGAATATCATTAAACAACCCAGGCAAACTAACTCATTTATACTGAGCAGACAACAATCTCGTTTGCTATATTAAGAGGATGGATCTCATTATATAATCTTGTATTAATTTGTGACTGAAACTTGTTAGGTTATGAGAACAATGTGTAACCCTTCTTGAATCAACGCTCTTATGAACTTTCATCAAATGCACGATTGCCTATTCATATAGTCTACAAACATTCTATGCATTTTTAAATGGTAGGATACAGTCAGTAATGTAGAGCTATTTGATTATTAAACTTACACTTTTGAATATGACTTTAATATTTTTATCAATTCAGGGTTTCGATCTGTTCTGTAATATTAATTTATTTATAAAACTGGAAAGAAACGAGATTCCTAGAAAAAGTTTAGTTTTTTGACAACCGTGAACAAAATATATTTTATTTCAAAAGACCATTCTCGTTTTTGCCATTTCACCGAAACGAGAGCCCGGTAGCTTCTTGGATCCTTGACCAAAATCTACATCAATGTAGGACTGAATATCACTTGACACTTTTAAGACACGACGCGTTTGTTTATTGGCTGGATGCAAATGGAAGGAATAATTGAAACAGTCCTTCCACATTCTAGAGGGTTCGATTCATAACAATCGATAGGTTCATTCTATCAATAACTATGCTCAAGCCCGGATTTGAAACGTATGTCTTAGGCCTTCAACCCTTTTTGCAGAGGCTGAGGTGACTTGTAATCCCACAGACTTGGTGGACCCTGTCTGCAGACTTTGTTGTCGTGTTGTCACAGTTGCCTACACATAAAAAACAGTGAAATTAATTTTATGATAAATCTGTCAAAAAATCTTTTTTGTGACATCTGTAGTCATGTTATCAAATTAGTGAAGTCGTTTGAATGAGCAAAATTATTGAATGACATGTATTGATGTTACCGTTAACATCTTAAGGCACCGATAAAAAAATCTGAGTGCAACATTTCTTGGAAATAATTAAATTGACGAATTCTTGCTCCATGAAAAATACCAGAAATGTAAATAAAACATCTGCAGGTGTAACTCTTTTATTACATTTTAGTAAAACAAAATAGGTACTGACATTTAACAGAAAGGATATTGGATGGGATGAGTAAGAGAAAGAAGAAAGGAATATAAACATAATAGGAGTTGTTTTTGAATGGAGAAAAATGTTTCATGATAATTGCTCAATACTTTTGTTTTCTGAGGCAGTTAATAAACACCTGCAATATCTTAAAATATGTGTACAGACGTAGTTCATGTTTACGTGTTTATTTCATTATTATGTATTTGTAATAGAATTTCTTTTCAACTGTTTTTTCACGGCATTAATTTAGAGATAGCCACTTATGCTTTACATTAATTTAATTTTACAACAAATTGCATTTCAGAAAGTTGCTAATAGTAATTTACTGTACGTAAGAGTAAATTGAGATTTTATTCTGGAGTGGAAAAGTTTAGAGGACCGACGAAGGAGCTAAGAGGCTAATCCTCACGAGTAGGTTAACTTTTTTCCCTCGCGTGCTATGCATTATTTTATTCATTATCATTGGTGGCGACCGGTGGGTTGCAAATTAAGGAGGTGGCGTATGTATCCGAACAATGACATACATTTTTGTCTCTTCAAAACATTTCTTGATCACTAAAGCATTCAGTTTGCGAACGATTTGGAAGCAGTGGAAATTAAATCCTTGTGTATAACAAATTTTACGTTGATAACGGAAGATACAATTGTGTTCACGAAAATATATTTTTTAAATATTTGCAGCAAAGAAATCATTAATTTATGAAATTAAATGAGCGGGTCAATACTCTTAGTGTAGTTCATGGGTGTTCTAGCTGTGCTGAAAGGTACCGTAATAGCATCCATCTCCCAGTACCCCCTTTCTTCCTTACGTTTCCATTGCCTAGCACGGACCAGGTACGGACGGCGACGCGATAGCCTGCAATGCGGCTCATTCTAAAAGCATTGACCATTCGCTTAAGCGGGCACATGCAATTAAATTCGCCCTCAAAACTTGCATGATGGTATGCACAAATTAAACGAATGGTTTAATTTGTGCATACCATCCACCTACGAAGTTCAATTGTTCTTCTGTCAGACGTTCTACTAATTACCTGATATTGATTTTTGTTGATAGGACACCGCTCTAGAGTCCTTAAAGAGCAGTCGCCACTGCTTACCTCCATTTAATGGAATGCGACGAAGTTTAAATGAAATATCGAAACACTAGGAAAAGTGTCTTCCAGGTGGATATTCTGTAAAAAAATAATTCACTCCCTGTGCTTTTAAATACTCCGTAAACCATCACCCTTCGTGCGGAGAGCTTCATAGTCGGTAGATTTTTAGATGAGCGCTCCCCGCCCCCGCTACTGGCTAGTCGAAGGGAATGGTGATCCAATTTAAAGATAGACCTGCTCCTCAAGCTTTCAAACTCTTAAACCTCTCTAAATGGTCTGAGAGCTTCAGAATCAGCACCACAATTTAGGCGCTTCGCTCTTAATGTATTATAATTTCATGTATGATCAAATGGAACAAGTATTTCTTTGTTTAAATTAATGCAATTGATAAAATCTTTAAGCTTGTACCTGACATTCTAGATTTTTTTCACTGGAAAGAAATTGCCGACGATGTCCATCAACTCTGCGGGTTTAAATCTCATATGTGATTAAAAGTACATTATTATTGTACCACACATTTCCATTACAAGAAACTTGAGCATGCACGAATTATTAGTCTTCGACTTTTAAGCCCTTTGCACTTTGAATATTATGCATTTCTTGATGTAAGGTGTGAACTAAATATGAAACTGAAACTAAATATTCTAAGTACAAACATCAAAATAGTAGTTCATTGAGGAAGATTCTACCAGATACCATAATGTAAGGGAATCATTTACGTACTCCTCGATTGGCGACAAAATTGAACCCTTCCAGACATTTTTGTACGCAGATATAATTTTCATTGCTATGAGTATGCCAGAGGCTGGATTAAATGCAAGTGAATTCGAGTGAACGGTAAGCTACCATTATTGTAGTGAGTGATGGCAAGGCAAAGGATAGATATGAATGAAATAGGCGAACATTAAAAGTATAAGAAACAAAATGGGTAAAGGGAAACACTGGTAAGAATTTCAAGTTAAAGCGACGCCACACATTTGACATTCGCCGCACAGCTGCCGGTCTGCGAGGTACTACTCGCCCAATCCCAAACAGCTGATGTGTTCGGCGAATGCTTGCTTCCTTGGGTCCAAAAAACCGACACGTGGTGGGTAGGGTGAGCACCGAATGTTCTTCACCCGGCAAATAGCCAGCAACTCATCCACAGTACTTGGGATTTGGCAAGTGGTTCCTCGGCACTCGCCGAATAACGAATGTGTGGAGCCGCATTCACGTTCGGAACTTAACCTATATTATACTAAATTGTGAACTGTCTATAGGTTATATTTTCAAAAAACTAAAGATCCCTATTATTTAAAGACAGTGTAATTATTGTTTTAATGCACAAAAGAAATATTAAACATATATAATATTTCACTTTGAATTCTTGGTATGTACGACGTTTCGACGAGTTTTTTTTGTCATCTTCATGTACAGATGACCATATTTCCATAATTACAAAATTATACACAATTAGTTTTTTAATTTTTTTAAGTCTAAGTTGAAGCCTAAAAACAAAGGTAAAATACAGAAAAATTAGTTTAGATTTATAAAATTACTTCTCTATACATGATTAAGGAGTGAATAGAATTGAAAGTGAAATACACGAGTTCAATATTTCTTTTGTGTTTTAAAATAATAATTAAACTGTCTTTAAATAACAGGGATCTTTGAAAACGGAACATAACCCGCGTGCACGCACCTTGAGAACTTCACGGTGAGCTGCCGTTCTCGTTGCTGGGCGCGGGGACGGCCGGGGCGGCGGCGACGGCGTCAGCGGCGTGGCGCGTGGGGGCGGGGGCGGGGGCGGGGGCGTCGGAGGAGAGCACGGCGAGGGGCAGCGCCGTGTGCAGCGTGCTGGCGGAGGCGGCGCTGCTGCTGACGGCCGTGGCCCCGCCGCCGCCGCCCCTGCCGCCCCCGCCGCCGCCGCCGCCCTTCTGCGAGGCGCGCACCAGCGACCAGAGCGTGCTGCTGCGCCCCGCGCCCGGGCCCCGCCCGCCACCGCCCGCGCCGCCCGAGCGCCCGCAGCCGCCCGCCGCGCACCGCCACAGCTCGCGCACGCGGCGGCGCAGCAGCTTCAGCACCTGCGGGGCGAAACAGCGAGCTTGCAACAACTCTGTTTACCACTGGCCCAAACAGCTGGTTTGCAGTAAGGGTGATGTAAATACAGTGGGACGTCGATAATCCTAACGTCAATTAACCGAAACGTCAAATATCCGAACTCATGTTCTCTCTGAATAATATTTTTTAAAATTGGGTACCGTATACTATACGTATTCATTATCTTTTATAATACTGAATTTTGATTGATTGATTGATTCGTCCGGGAGCGTCAACTACAGAGGTCATTAGTCCCGTAAGTGTTGTGCGTGTTTTCCTCGGGAAGTGGCGGTGATCTTTTCCCGGCTGGATGGTGAGATCCGGCGCCGACCTACCGTCGACTATCGGGGTTTCCCCTCAACCAGGAATATCCCACCAGCGGCGCATCGCCCCAGTCGGGACAAGCTCTAAGCTCCCGACTGGTCTCCCGGCATGTGTGGTAGTGTAGTGCACGTTAGTGTAAGTGTGTGTGTGTGTGTGTGTGTGTGTGTGTGTGTGTGTGTGTAAGGGATGAGGATAGGACAAGGAAGAGGAGGGAAAGATCTCGCGCGGTCCGTGGCCCGTTTCTTAGGGTACTCGCAGAGGGTTCTCGCAGTCGCCTACAGAGGGCAAGAGCTCTTTGAGCTCTGCCGTGACTCAGTGGTCTGTAGCCATTTTGTAACATTAGGGTGCCAATTTAGTATTTTTAAAACATTAATTTCGAAGTAGCAGAGAAAGTATAGTCTTCTACTCGCGAACAATGGCTATTATTCACTCGTAGAAATCCCGTAACTCGCTACGCCGCTCGTGTCGTAAATATCAACTGGTGAATAGTATAAAGTTCCAAGGATAATGAGATATCAACCACAATAAAGGATAAAAGTTTTTAATATTTAGAAAATTTCGTCATACATATGTTTCGGGAGTGTAACAGTAAACAAGTTAGCAAAATGAAATTACAAGTGTACATAAATCTATTCAGTTTGAAAACTAATTAATTATAGTACTTACCCAAGTAACACAGATTAAACACCCATAATTAAATGTTAGTAAAGTGCTCCGACCCAGTATGCCGCCATCTTGTGCATCGCACGTGGTTCGGGGACAGACTGATGGAAAGGGAGGGAGGAAGAAAATAAGAAGCTAGTCAAATAAATAAATTTAAAATTGGGTTGGATTTAAATTGGGATTGTTTATGTGAATAATATCTTTCTACTCTTGTTGAAGAATATACTATTCCAGAGTTATAATTCCATTCCTCACCTTCGGTTTGCAGCAGAAGAGTACGAAAATGAAGAGGCCCCGGAGGAGGTTGATGGCGTCGGTGACATACCAGTAGACGCCGTCGGAGCCTTCGGCCCACGAGATGATCTCCGTGATCCACGTCACGCCCATCAGGCAGAACAGCTTCAGGTACAGCATCAGCCTGCGCAACAATTAACGTTGTTACGAACTTGATTATACTGACGCTACAGACTTATCTACTTACAATATGTTTACTGTTGCCGACTTGACGTTTGATGCCAGTTTTTTCGATATATTTATGTTTTTATAATTTAAACGTGCGTATAGAATATCATCAAGAGAACAACTAATACATTTTGTTGACTTGCATGATTAGTGATGTTTGGAATAGATACTCATTAATACTTTTCCTTATTACAGTTGATACACCATTATCAACACTATATATGTATGTACGATTCCACAACAGCTCTTTTGAGCTAAGGCCTGCCAACGGCGTCCCGGCCATAGGGCCATGGGTTAAGGGGTACGTGTGGTTAGCACACGTATTTCTGGTCTTCTGAGAAGTGAGCTTTCTCATCGTTACACAGCAACAGATACAGGGATACATTGCAAGGAAATCGCACAGTTAATTTTTGCGCCGACCGGTAATCGAACCCTGCGTTGCGCCTTAGAAAGCGAGCACTCTAACCAACTGGCCACCGAGGGTACAAATATGAACAGTAACACTTCAAAATCATTTAGGCAAGTCCAGAGGCTTAAGTTTTTAAGACATTTTATTTCTAAAATTTTATCTATCAGATTTGTGGCTAACCTATTGGTATGCCATTCTGATTTTTGAACACATTTTACCTACAATTAGTTATTTCATCAATTAATGGCATTTTAAAATTTGCGTGAAACATGTGCTTTGGGACCGTTGACAAGGTTTCTTCATATTTTAGACTGAAATCTTTTTGAAAAAATTAATGGTTTGGATGAACAATCCACTTCTGATGCCCTAGAGCTGCATTCAGTTGGCCCAGACAGCAGGGAGTTATTGTACTGTGAAGTGTTACAGCAATCGACAGCACTATCGGCATGCGGAGTTTGAGTTTCGCACCACTTTTGTGCATCTGTGCGTGCGTAAATCAGAGATTGCAGTCGATTGCTGTACACTATGCCGTGGAAAAATTGCCTTTTAACATCAAGGAATTTTGCATGGTGATAGCAATCGACAGCAATATCGATCTTCTGCGCATGCGCAATTTAAGTTTCACATCACTTTGAGCATCTGTGCATGCGCAAACGATGGTGATTACAGTCGATTGTTGTTTGCTAGGCGTTGTTTGCTAAAAACTGCCCTGCCTATTATCATTCTTTTCCTACCCTTTACAGTAACTATCATCATTGAATAAGAAATTCATCTTTTAATTATTATTTTCTGTGTTTACATTAACGATAAAATTTCCAATTTTAAATTTTAGACAACCAGATTAATATTTTATAAAAAAAATTAACAGTGCAGCTTGAATATTATGTTTTATAAATTAATGAAGTGTGTATTTTTAATCCTGAAAATTATAAATTTGAAGAAATTAAACACAATCTGTTTTATTGACTTTATTTGGACGATGTTATGCATCTACCGGCTATGGGAAATCATACAAGATTTGAGATAATAGTGTTCAAAGGTTTTACTACATTTTCAGCTCTAAAACTATAATTTAATCATTTCATTCATTGAAGCGCCAAACTACACAAACATGAGTGGAATATCTTGCGCTTACCTGCATAATGTGAAATTAAGAAGAGCAGATTTGAAGATCTTGGTTTATAGCCGGTTGTTGCGAAACATAAAATCCCAGATGTGACTGATGGCGTTTACATTTTTCATTAATTATAAGGCTATTTTTACAGATTTGGCGCCAAAATTGTGCGTACGCTTAGAACACGGTCCAATGCAACTGCTGGCGTCCATATCTATTTTTTTTTTTTTTTCAAAAATGGCGCTTAGCCGGTTGATGCCTAACACCGTCCATTTAGTGTTTTATGGTGTGGATGTAATAGAAAAAATAAAATTGGAAATATTATCATTAAGTATTATTAATCGGCCCGTTAATAATAATTAATATTAATTATAATTAATCAATATTTATTCTAATTAATAGGGCCCGGATAATTATGTAATTACATATTTCCGTATGTTAACTCCACCAAGTCAAAACCACAATATATTTACGTTTCATGTCGATTAGTGCCTAAAACCGATGACATTTTAGTACATATATTTACATATTTTACCCGAAAGTACATATATTTACATATTTTTAAATATTTCTTAATATTTTCGTTTTTCTGCATTACTTTTGTATAATTCTTCATTTATTCTACATGTTTTTGATAAGGAATAACCAAGACAAACAATTCAGCATTGTCAAACAATTTTTCGGCAGCCTCCTCTCTAAATTGGCGCTATTGCATTGCGTAAAAGTGATGTTGCAGCACGCAGAATCCTACAAAAGAGCAAGGTGTTGCACTCCAAAGCTTCCAGTGTGTAGATTTCAGCGCGAGTAAAGCAGAGAACAAAATACTACTCAGAAAGAAAGTTTGTGTATGAAAATGGTACGTCTAGCAAGCGATAACTCGCGCCCACAACGTATTTTTCAGAGGTCTCTCTTGATCTTAATGCCCTTTGCCAAAAATTACACGCACCAACGCAGCTCAGAAAGCGCCAATGACAGTTTTCTTTTCCCGTTTGTTGCACTGGAGCCTAAACCCTTGATTGTAAAGTATCTCTGAAAGGTGAAAGTCTAAAGTAAAATCATGATGTGGCACTGCAGCTTTTGGATAAGAAAAGGACAGAAAATAATTCACGGCGATTGGCTTAAACCTTGTGGTAAAGCAGACTGGGAATTTGCCATAGGCAAAGTTTGGTTTATCTTTTCAGAGAAGTCAAGCTATCGCGTCTTGGGTAAGAACATTATTGAAGAAAGCTGAATTTGTGCTGAGAATCAATTGATTAAATATCAACCAGCATTGTTTTTATTCCCTAATCCGTGAATAGCATTGAACAGTGACATGTTGGGACAAAGTTTAAATATACACCAGTAACTTCATGCGATGTGGAACACTTGGTCGGTACAAGGAGGCCTTCGAACAGATAATAGGAAAATTTCATCCCTACAGAGTATTTGAGTAAACTCCTCGTGTACATGCTTGCGGATGAGCCGTTCCGTCTCTCACGGGTAGACTACTTCTCGTGCACTAGTGGAGGTGTCATTCGACGCGTCTCGGCTACCTGATGGGGAACTGATAATTTGTTTCTAGAAATGGCAATAAAATTCTAAAAAATTTTCAAAAACTTGTTTTTTCGTGTTTTGGCGCTGTGATCTTGGTAAGTATGCCGGGAACTAAATCAACGCCACCTAACTAGATGTAGGTGGTGTTGATTAAACTCCAGTACCAATACCGACGAAGAAAAAGATAAACGAGGGCAACGAAGAAGAAGACGACGACGAATAAGGAGACGACGTAGAAAAGGAGACGACGAAGAAGGAGGAGGAGGAGACGACGACCAAGAAGAAGAAGAAGAAAGAGGAGGAGACGACGACGACGAAGACGACAAAGAAGATGAAGACGAAGAAAGACAAAGAAAAAAAACAAGTCAAACAACCGAAAGATTTAAAGCGTCGGCGACGGCACATTCGGCTAATTTCTAAGTATTTGAAACAAATATTTGTTTCTCCATTGTAAATAACAAAATTGTGAGTATAATTATGTTTTAATTTTGTTCTTTACGAGTGTATTAAGTCTACACAGATCAACATTTAAGCAAAAGTATTTTATTAAAACGAATTGATTTAATAATCAAAGTGTTACATACTTCTTACTCTTTAGTACATATTTCTATACATTTTAATACATATATATGTACATATTTTCCTAATTTTTAGTACATAATTATCCGGGCCCTACTAATTAATATTAATTATTATTAACTTTATCGTTAATCGGCCACGAGGCGGTGGCTTCTCACCGTTTGCGGTCGCCGCGCAGCGCGCCGCCGCCGCCGGCGCCGCCCGCGCCGCCGCCGTCGTGGCGGCCGCTGTCGCCGCCGCTGAGCACGGCCGTCTCGCGCTGCACGCGCACGATGCGCGCCGTCGTGTACGCGAACAGCGCCACGTTCGCCAGCAGCAGCGCCGCCATCGGCCCGTAGAAGTACGCCAACGTCGCCATCTTGCCTGCGCACGCGCACCACACGATTAGGAATGCGACGTCGTCGCCAACAAAACATCCATGTTAGGAACATCAAGTCCATCATCAATATCCATGATCAACATGAACATCATCATCTATGTTCAAAATTAAAAGATCGTTGTTAAGAAAAATATCGCCCCAAACCATTCAGGATTTTTTGACTGATTGATTGGTTATTTCGTGTTTCCGGGCGTATCAGCTGCTAAGATCATCATTAGACCCGTAAGTGTAGTGCATGTTCTCTTTCCCCCTCTCCCTCTCTCACCCTCTCTTCCCCT